>CM073465.1:10000-1210000 GCA_037074535.1 Gleditsia sinensis
TTGTCCCTTTGAGCTGAGGGTCCCAAAACATCAAGTAAAGGTACTACATTCCGGTTATTCGAATACTTTGAGTTTCTATTTTTACTTCATTATTTCCTTGAAAAAATGTCTTCATCCGTTTGGGCAATTCAGGATTTTCTTGGTCTTTCTGGATGATAACTTCGCCAACCTTGCAGTATCCATCTTTAGCAAGGGTAAGATTGCAGCATATTAAATCGGACTTCAGAAAAGAAGCTCCAATTCGTTCTCTATCCTTTACCTCAAGGTTGATAGCTTCCACCAAGCCAGTGTTTTGCTGCATCTCATCTTGCTTGCTGGCATATTCCTTGGGCCTTAAAAAAATTGACTATTTCAAACCTGCAGTTATATAAGTGAGAATGAAATCATCCTCATAATAAAAACAATTATGATGAAGTGTTTCATCGGAGACAATTATAAGTGATAGCTAAGGGCCTCTTAAAGTCTATTTGTTGCCAAAGTCAACATTAATGGACCAAATGTCTCAGTCACAGCGGCACAAATGAACATCTAAGGGTTTTGGCGTTTTGCATATGTGAGCATTGACAATCTATGCAATGAAGAGAAGGTCAAGGTTAACCCATTCGATGACCTCGATATATAAGATAGGACAGAATCAAAAAGCGAAACGAGAGATGGAATGATTAGCAAGAGTATTGACTTGCACGATGGCACAAAATGATCAAATGCAATCATAAAAATTACATTCCAAAGTTCCTTAAATCGTACAAGCATCTAAAGATGCAAAATTATGCATTCAAAAATAAAATTCAAGGGCACATGCAACCCTAAGTGATGGTCAGACAGGAACATGTGAGAATAAAGAATCAAAAGTTCAGTCGAAAAATGGGTTTAAAAAAAATAAGTGTACCGGATAAATGACTTGCCCTTAAGAGGCTTGTCTTGGGCAGCAGGAATAGAGGAATCGCGGATCTTAGAAGCGTAGAGTCCTTTGCTGCCGCCATGGAAGAAGAAAGCATTTCACCTGTAAGTGAAAGCTTCGTTTGTGTACTCATGGATGGAAGCATTCACTGGGGCGGTCAAGCCGCACACAGAAATGACGAACTTCAAAAAAAACTCAAGTCTCTTGCTACTCTTCTTCACGCTACTACACCATAGCATCTCTCTTGCTTCCCGTCTTGATTCTTCTCTTCTGGGTTTCTCTGCAAAGTGCTGTGAAAGGTAAGGTAAAGCAAAGGCCGAACATGTATGGAAACTTTGAAGACCCATTGAATAAGACATGGCACATCACACTCCGGCCATGGCAAAACCAGAGTCGTTCCTACTCGTCTAGACTGTTCTGAAGTCTGATTAGACAATTCTGAAGTGATTCATATTGGTAATCATTCCTACACGTCTAGACTGATCTAAGTCTGATTCAAATTGGTAAGCCATTTCGATTTCTCAGCCCAGCCCATTAGAATGCCATGTCCATAAACAAACATGTACACAGAATGGTTCTGTCCCAAAAAAAAGTATAAAAAATGGTAGTCCTTTGCTCCAAAAAAAAAAGGGAATCTAAAATACACAATAAGATAAAAAAACACACAAACACGTGTCTTGGCCCAAAATTGAAAAAGAAGTGTTCAAAATTGAAATGAGTAAATTTGAATTTTAAACACTTCTTTTTCATTTTTGGGCCAAGACACGTGTTTGTGTGTTTAAAATTCAAAAAAAATAAAAGCAAACTTCATGTAAAATAACTACTAGCAACCCATAAGTTTATGCTTAAAAACCACGTGAAATTGTAGACCCAAAAAAAATACATAATAGAAGTGTTTTGATTGTCGGCGATTCATAAATTTATAATTTATTTAATAAATAAGTTTAAACTTAATAAATAAAAATTTTTATAATTTTATAGGTTTGAATTTTAAAAAATTGTCAAAAATGACAATTTAAATTTTTACTATACTTTAACAAATACTAATAAACATAAATTTGAATGTTATCACTCATAACATGATTAAATTTTTAAAGATTATACTTTTACGATGCTTTATTTTGTAGTAACATTATTTGTCTTGTTTAAATTTTTGAAGTGCCTCTTTTAAGTGTTTTTTGTTTTGACGATAAATTAAAATTAAAAAAATAAAATAATATAATATAGAATGTTGAATAGAACACAACTTGCTGAACAAGATTAGCTTACTTTCAACCAAAAAACATGTTTTTCTACCAACCAAGAAGAACAACTACTCAACAAAGAAGGATCATAAATGCAAAGCATATCGACACATTAACAACGAAAAAAAAAATATTCGCTTTTTGTAAATAAAATTCTACACAATAAGGAAATAGAATGTAAATGTATTTAGAGAGAAATAATACATAAAGAAGAAAATATCATTATTATTCAATTGATTCATACAAGTCTCTATTTATAGGCATACAATCATAAAAAAAGATAACCCAAAAATCAATGAGTATAAATGAGCATCCACAATAGATGAATTCATAACACGCCCCCTTGGATGTCCATTTTACAAGGAATATATTTCATTAAAACCTTATTAAAGAAAAACTCAGTGGGAAAAAATATCAGTAAAGGAAAAAGAGTACATCATTTTTTGTATACTCTCCCTGTTCTCGGTATTATTAAATATCTCTAAATCAACGCATTTTAATTTTATATATTAGTCTTTCAAGTGTTGAAGTATGTTACGTTTTGATAAATAAATTTGTCAAATTACCACTTGAACGAATTTTTATGTCTATATATATATATATATATATTTATAATTTAATTGAATAAAGTTTTCGAGATTTTGAATTATATGCTTTACGCATCTTAAAACCCTAAACACTAAAACCCCACACCCTAAACCCTAAACTCTAAATTCTAAACCCCAAATCCTAAACCTTGAACTCTAAACCCTAAACGCTAAACCCTAAACTCTGAACACTAAACTCTAAACCCTAAATGAATAGTAAACCGTAAATCTAAACGCTAGATGAATAGCAAACACTAGACCCTAAATGAATAGTAAACCCTAAACCTTAAATGCAACATAAACCCTAAAACCTAAATAATAAAATAATAGTAAACCCTCGACCACAAAATAAAATAAAATAAATGCAAATCATGGCTAGGGCTGACAAACGGAAATGAATGCAGACCCACTACAAGTCCCAATTAGACCTATCACAAAAGTTCAAGTTAAAATATTCAAAAAAGTACTTAATGGTTTAATTCTAGAGGCCCATTAAGAAAAAAACTGCAATACTATTAAAGAAGAGTCAAGATTGGTCCAAAACATTAAAGTCCACTTAACTATGGCTCAAGATCTACTAATCTAAATATGAACTCAAAGTACAAGAAGATTAAAGGTCAAAGACTGAATAGAGACCCAAAATAAAGAATTTATTTAATGGCCCAATTTAAACTACGTTTTTTTCTGAATTATTTACTTTTAGTATTTTGTTTATTTGACTAGAAAAATTTTTTATTTGATAGTTTCTAAAAGAGTTTCTTATTTGATAGTTTCTAGAATAGTTTTCTATTTTTAATTTTCCTTGTCCTATTAGAGTTTCCTATGTAGTTTTCCTTGTTAGTTTAAATTATTGGCCTATAAATAGGCATATATGCTCATGAACAATTCAGTTGATCATTTATAATGTTGAGAGGGTTTTCTCTTTGATTTTTTAAAGAACCTTTCTGAACTTATCAAGATTTTTATCTTGTGACATTCAAACAAAATTTATCACTTACAATCTTCTTCCTCTTTTTTTAGTGTGGCGTCTGCAATATTTCTTACACATTTGATTCTTATCTCTTTGTAGATAATGGGTCAACGTCATTTTTTTAATTTTTTTTTTTTATAAATATGATTAGAATACGATCATTCCAATCAAATCTAATATTGATTTCAAGTCTCACTACTCTTGGTGAGGTTCATATTAGAGGATCACATCACCTATACTCTAATTCTGAAAACCCTAAACCCTAAACTCGAAAACCCGAAACCCAAAACCATAAACTCTAAAACCTAAACCCTAAACCCTAAACCCTAAAATAAAAGAAAAAACCGTAGACTGTAAATCCTAAATGAATAGTGAACCCAAAACCCTCAACATTAAAATAAAAAAAAAACTAAAACCCTAAACCCTAAATGAATTATAAACCTAAAAAAAACCATAAACCCTAAATGAATAGTAAAGCCTACAAATCAAAAATAAAAAAAAAACATTAAACCCTAAACCCCAAATGAATAGTAAACCCTAAACCATAAACGAATAGTAAACCCTAAACATCAAAATAAAAGAAAACATCATAAACCGTAAACTCTAAATTTATAATGAACAGTAAACCTTAACTGAATAGTAAACCCTCCAAATCAAAATTTAAAAAAAATGTTAAACCCTAAACCCTATACAAATAGTAAATCCTAAACATCAAAATAAAGAAAAAACTGTAAACCATAAACCCTAAATGAATCGTAAACAGTAAACCCTAAATGAATATTAAATCCAGAACATTAAAAAAAATTCTTAACCTTAAATTCTAAAATTTTAAATTTGAAGTAACAGCATTTTTCGTTTTAGTATTCGGAGTTTGAAATTTTTGAATTTTGTCATTAAAGGAATGGAATTTATGATGTTTTATGGTTTAAATTTTACAATTTAGGATTTACAATTTAGAGTTTTAAAATTTTAAACTTTTGATGGGTTTGAAGTTTATGTTTTAGATTAAGTTCAGGGGTTATGATTTAAAGTTTGTATATTTTTTAGTTTATAGTTTAGTGTTTCGAATTTAATAATTTTAGACTTTTTATTTAAAAGTTTATGATTTAAAAAAAATTATTTTTTTTTCTATTTAAATTATGATTTAGGATATAAACATTATTTAAATTATACTCATTTTGTCAACATAAAAAAATAGAAAATAACATATAATAATATATAAAAACTCTTAGAATGGATAGATCAAGTCTCATCATATGCAGTGCACTAAATAGATTCAGAAAGCTCAACTTAACACATGGCTTAAATTTCGACTTTATTTTTGTAAAAAATTAGAAATTGTTTTCGGTACATTTTAAAATGATGCATAAAGTTATAAGTAGGACACAGTTCACAAAGGTAAAATGTAATTTTCCTAATTATTATTATAATGAATATTTTCATTTTTCATATATATAATGAAATAATTTTCAAAAGGTGACAATTTTCAAAAGCAAAATGAAAAAAAAAACTATAATGTGCATTCTACACGACTTTCTATTATTGGGATTGTAATTCAGTTAATCAGAGCACCGCGTCAAGTTGCAGGTTCCCGTCTATTGAAATGGACAGAAATCCAATAAAAGAAAATAGGTCAATTCATTTTATCCGTGATAGGTTGTCCAAATAACAAACATAATCTTGATATATATATAAAAAAAATTAAAATAAACAGTATCAAAAATTAAGAAACAGGTGGCAAAAAAATTTTTGGTTTAATAATTAAATAATGCATAAGTTATATATACAATTCTATGGTATCTATTCATTCTCCCCTTTTAGTCTTCTTCTCTGCTTTCTCCTCTGATCATGCAAACCTGAAATGAGAAGACAGACTTTTAATAAACCAAAATCATAAAAAATTAATCAAAATACACTAAAAGCAAGATGACAAAAATAAAACCGTAAAATACATTTTAATTTATTTTACAACTTCAGTACATCAATTTTAAAACACAACAAAACCACTCTAATCCTTCACGAAGTGTGAAAACACTAAATTCTGTGACCTTTAATGTCTCAATAATAACATGAGAAACACATGGATTCTTACCTTAATGGCTACGCACTGAGTTTTACCCTTATTTTCACCTTTTTCCACCTACCAAAAACCACATTCAAAGGGCCCCTCACGCTATTGGAGCTATTTGAAGATTGCCAGTGGTGTTGAATTTAGTTGGAAAGGGCAAAAATAAGAATAAGTATCCAGCATAGATGTTAAGGTAAGAGACAACATCTCTTCACATATAATTGGGATGTTAAAGATAACTTGAAATTAACATTTAAACTCTTTCTGTGACCTTTTTAAAGTTGATGTATTGAAGTTGCAATTAAACTATAATCTAAGTCTAGGTGGGTAAAATGTACTTTTCCCAAAATAAAACTAAAATGATCATAAAAAGAAATACGTTTCTTCTCTTCTTTTCTCTTCCTTCTTAAAATCTCTGTATTTATCCGTTTTGCTGTCATATCCTTGACATCCATGCGCACCTGTGAGGAGAATTGGGAAGAGGAAGAAAAAGAGAATTGACAATATAAGCTAAATCTTAACTAAATATTATCCTCACACTCAACAGAAATTCTCCACTTTTTTGCCACGAAAAACCTGACTGTTTTTTCGAATAACAAAACTAGTTCTTCATCATTTCTAGATATGGAAAGAGCATTTTCAAATCAAAACTGTGATGAACCACATGAAAAAAAAAAAAAATTAAGGAGCCCAGATAGTACTCCAAGGGAGTAGAGGGTTTGGCTCAGAATGCAGAAGCATCAAGAAGGCACAAGTTTAAAGATCAAATTGCATTTTGGTTTAGTTTGACTTTGGGGCTGATTGTATTATTCCAAAAACTTAATACATTCTCATTCCGACAGGTATTTTAGAAAGTCTGGTGATTCCAGGTCTTGGGTTGTTTTTGGTCTCGGGAGTCATTATTTAGGTATTAATAATGTGTTGCAAAAGCTATTTGATGCCTAGCTCTGAAGTTTTCCATGGCCATAACACAGTTTACTCAAGCAATAACAATTGGCAAGATACAAGAAACAGGTGGAAGATTCTACCTCTACACCAGCATTCCGCAGTGCCTGAAGTGCTTCCACGCAATCTTGACCAATCACACTCAATTTTCCCTTACCAGTTACGCCTGAACTTTGGTGGTCACCTAGCTTTTGCCTGGTTAATTGTTGCAACTGTTCCTGCATGAGAGGTGTGACACCAGACTGGAAAGAAAGAGTAGCAAGTTTTAGAATTTTTTAGGTTTGAAATAAAAGAGATATAGTATGTATATGCGTTGGTTGAAAGAAAAAAGAAGCGAAAGAACATATTTAAGGGCCAGAGTGACAAATGTAATAATCAGTGAGTGCAAAGAGTAAGAGAAACTCATAATACCCCTGCTAAATATCGATGTGAAAATGTTTTTGATTGTAAAGGACGTGAAAGCAGCACATTGAGCTCCTGCAATGTTGATTTAGGGAAAAAATTAACACTGATAGAAAAGTTCTTTAAGATTAACAAGTATATTTATAGTGCATCAGACCTGCTGCAATTTCTTCAACAGTGTAGAGCTGGCTTTCATCTGCTTGTATCTTTTCACTCCTTCCTCCTCACTGTCAAAATTTTCAGCAACTAACTCCACGGATTCAGCATTCCTTTCAAACCAATTCTTCTGAGCTTTTTCCTAAAATAAAGAGGGAAAAAAACATTTGCATATAATAATACACATACCAAATCAAAAACTAGTTGAAGGCTCTGAGGCAAGTGCAAAGAGAAAACAAAACTACGCAATCTACCAACCAGATCTAAAGAAGCCATGAAAAAGAAAAGTAATAGTAAAGCAAATCAGAAATAAATTCACTCTTTAAGAAAATAAGTTAATGGGTTAGCAATTGCCACTAGTGAGAGGACAAACTAAGGAGAACCACTAAGTTTAATAAAGCGCTTAAGATGGCTTAAGAACATAATTAAGAAACTAATTAGTTGACTTAGAGTTAAAGTAAGTCAACTAAACGCCTTAAGGAGGTCTGTAGGAGTTGAGTAATCTGAGAACTAACAGGCGCCCCATAGTAATGAAGACCACAAGGCAGAGATAATATACTTTAGTATTAATTGGAGAGCTATCAAGGTTCAGTGACTCAATTGTTTTCCTTCAGCACCCTAATCAGCTAGCAGTTTCTCCAATAAGCATATTTATTCTTCAGCACCCTTATTTATCTGGGTGTGCCCTTAGGTGGGAACCTACGAGCTACTTCTTTTGGGACCCAGTAGTTTAAAAGATTGCTAAATGATTGGGTAACTGGAAGGTGGCCTTTAACTCCTTAGGTGGACACATCATGCTTATTCATCCATGTTTATCCAGCATACCTATCTGCTACATGTCTCTTTTTAAAATCCTTGTAGGAATAGCCCATAAGATCGAGAGGACTGAACAAAAAGTGTTAAGAAGAATAATTCTCTCTTGTTCATAGTTTGAGATGGAATTACAGAATATATACACTAGCGCTAGCAAAAATCTAGGAGAAAAAGTAGGGAATGATTGAGATACAGGATCCCTAAACTACAACAATGATTGAGATATAAAATCCCTAAACTACAGCAACAAAACAGCCGAAATAAAAGCCTAGATATGTACATATGCTACAATTAAAACAAATCGTAATAATTGCCATAAATATCCAGGATTTTCTCCAACAAGAACTATTAAGAGTTTTCTTTACTCAGGTGCAGGAAAGGATAACAGAGTTCATCTTGTTAGTTGGAAGTGTGTTGCAGGCCCAAGAATGAAGGGGGCTCGGGTCTTGGAAGTTTGGTGTCCAAAAACATTGCCTTATCGACTAAATGGTTATGACATTTTCCTTTTGAAGTGAATGCTTTATGGCTTAAGGTTATTCGAAGCAAGTATGGGTTAAATCCAAATGAGTGGAATGCCAATGATGTGGTGAATGTGTCTCATACAAATCCTTGGAAATTTATTTCGCAAGGATATTATCTTTTATGCCATTGGTTTCTTTGAAATTGGGTGATAGCTCACAAATATGATTTGGGAAGACACTTGGGGTGGAAAATGTTCCTCATCTTTTTCATCTTTCTATTCTCCAAACTAATTTTTATAATATGCAAAATTCTAATCATTCTTGGAATTTCCATTTTTTTCAGAAATCTGAATGATAGAGAAAGTAGTGAGCTTCAGTTCTTTTTAAACTTAATTGAATGTGCTACTTTTTCTTCTAGTCAAGATTCGAGAGTTTGGAATTTGGATGCTTCAAGCATTTTTTCTTGTAAATCTTATTTTCAATTCCTAACTCATTCTCCCACTAGGAGAAGATTTCTTCTTGATAAGCCCATTTGGAATTCTAATGTTCCTTCTAAGGTATAAGCTTTTGTTTGGACTGCAATACTCAAAAAGATAAACACTAATGACATGTTGCAGGTGCATTGGCTAATATGATTTTGTCTTCTGACATATGTATGATGTTGAAATTGAGTTCAAAAATTGTGGCTCATTTATTTCTTCATTGCGCAGCAGTGCATTATTTGTGGAATAAACTCTGGTATTTCTGGTGAAAGCTGGGTCATCCTAGTAATTGGAACAATTTCTTCTTACTCGTTTTAAAGGTCTTGGTATAAGAAAGACAACAAAGTTTTGTGGCAATGCATTGATTACGGGATTCTTTGGTTTGTTTTGTTGGAGAGGAGCAATCTTATTTTTAAAGGCTGCTCTTCTTCTTTGAATGTGTTATGGGATAAAATTACGTATATGACTTCCCTTTGGTGTTCAACTTAAGGTTTCTTTGATGGAATCGCCTTAACTGATATGCAAAGAGATTGGACAGCTCTTTTACACTGATAGGTTGTAGAGGGTCTTTGTTATTTTGTTTCTGTTTTGAGTTGTTCATTTGCTTTTTGAGGATTTCTCATCCTCCTCCTAGTTTTATGCTTCTCTTCTTTCTAATATTATATCTCTGGGAACAAAGTTTGGGAGTTTTTTTTGGATAAAAGAAGATATTTTATTGAGAGAAAAGAGAAGTACAAAACAGGAGCATAAGTAGACTGAGTTTGTTGCGGAAGCAGTATTATGCTCTCCGTAGGCCTTAGCTCAGGCCCATATTTCTGGGCTTATTTGAACCCCTTCTGTTTCCGGATTAGGAATAATTATATTCCTAATCCTATGCAGTTTCCTGATTCTTGCCTATTATTTCTGTTTCCTATTTTCTTGCTGGTAGTTCGGTAGTTCCTATTTTTTAGGGATTGTTTACCTATTGATTTGGGATTAGATTGACAACATAATTGTCCATACTGCCTATATATTTTACCATGTATTCTCTGATTTGATGAATGGGAAGAATTCTGATTTTACAGAGTTAAAGGAGCACAAGTAGGTTATTCCATTACAAGCCCTTTAGAATTTGCAGTATCAAAGTTATTCACAATGCTCACAGAAAAGCTCGCCAGGTAGGTTTGGCACAGGCCACTAATGCCTACTTTGAGGTGCTCTGGCATAGACAAGACCATTATGCCAAGACCAAGAGCGCCCTCAGGTATGTATTTATTTACTTAGCTATATATTTATTCTGGGAATCAATAAGTCAAAGCGACTTGGTTAGCTTAGAATAAAGGCACCTTCATATCAACAGATTGATATGATCATTAAATCAAGATAGTATAAGCACTAAGCTATATATCAGTGTTACTTGCATGAATTGAGTGTTAGTATCTCTGGGGTGCTTATTTCATATTAACCTTGAGTCAGTCATTACCTAATAAGGGGTTATGTGTTGAAACTCACATTGCCATTAGTTTCTCAGCTTATAACTCAAAATGATGGATTCATATCATTTAATGCAAACCTAACCTTGTCTCCCACTAAGCTTTTTGAGACATTTATGCAACCTAACTCCACTTAAGGTTGAAGGGGTAAGTTTCGGGTCAAGACATCAAAGCCCCCTAGGCACCTTGTTTCCCTATAAATACCCCAGTTTCAGTTCATTTAAGACACTTCATCACCTACCTAGCATTGAAACTCAACAGAAATTCACTCAGAGCATAATTACCACCATTAAAGCTTCTAATTCTTAAATACACAACAGTTTGCTACAAAGTTCATACAAGTAATAGTTCCAGCCTTCGAGTTTTAGGGCACCTTTCTAAATGAAGGAAAGACTAGCAATTTGACTGTTTCACCTCTAGTTTAAAGACTCTTTAGCAAAAGCCGAGGTCAACTAGTAATCTCAAAGCTTGATGCATCTTGCTAGCTTGATTTAGGGCTTTACTCGTCTAAATCAAGCCCTTTTTCTAATTAGTTTCCATACTTTTCTACAGACCTCTAACAAATTAGTCTCTAACAATTTGAACCCTAGGCTCCTCAAAAACAAAACCCAGTTAGTCTCGTGCTATATCTAATGCACTACTACTATGGGTTGCATAAACAAATTCAAAAGGCTGTCAATATGAAGCTACAGTGCACAATTATGGCTACATATATTGTATTCAAGATTATACAATACAGGGATACAACCTTTTTGAAGCAGGGTATTATTATAATATATTGACATTATAATGTATAATATTAGAATTAACATTAGAAGTTTTTATATTCAAAAGTTTTGACATGTTTAGAGCCTGTTTGGTGCGTTTTGGTGAACTTTGTTGAATTTCAATACATTTAAAAGACAGTTCATACCATTTTATGTCCAATTTGCCGCATTTTAACTGGTTTCAAAATGGATTTTTTTCCCTCTCTCTCTTCTTTGAAAACATTTCAAAGTAGATATGGGAGCAAATGTAAATTACATGTATCCAATATGGTATCAAATTCAATACAGCTTCAAAATAAAGATTTAGTATTCCTTTTGTATAAAGTCAGGTAAATCTATATACCTGGGAATCCTTTCGTATTATCTTGTCTATTTGACGCCCAATAGACAGTCGCTTTAGAACCTCTGGCATGTATGAATTCTCTAAAGGAAATCGCTGAAAATTATCCTGTATTATGTGTGTGTGTGTGTGTATATATATATATATCAAACACAAGTAGCAGAAATGTAAGTTATTTATTCAAGTCCAGATGAAGCAGCAAAGTACAACATTCAGTATAACAGCTAACTTATTTCAGTAACCTCATTTACTTTTATTTTCTTCCATATATATTATTTCAGTAACTTCATTTACTTTTATTTTCTTCCATATATATTGCTTGAAAAACTCTTAGTAATTGCTAATCCCATGCTATCATTACAATAACAGCTGAGAACCGAGCAACTTTCTATTTCTCCAACTTAGATGTTCAAAATTTAAAGGAGTAAAATGGTTTTAAAAAAAACCTTAGAAAAGGACTTGCACAGCGAAGCAAACTTTGCTGTATCTCTGGGTGAGATTAAAGCAATGCTGCAACCTTCAGCAGAAGCCCTGGCTGTTCTTCCACTTCTATGAACATAAACCTAAAAATAAGAAATAAACTTCAAATGTGAAAACAATATATATAAATATGAGTGAAAGAAGCCCAAATTAACTTACATCAGCTGAATGTGGAAGCTGATAGTGCACAACCGTTCTAATACCAGGAATATCAAGGCCCCTTGCTGCAACATCAGTAGCAACGAGTATGCCATTTTCATTTTCACGAAAGCGATCAATGGCCTGCATTGAACATAATAAATTTTGACAACATTATGCTCTTTCATGACTTTTTTTTTATAAGTATATGTATATTTTGACCTGTTATTTTCATTAGAGGTAGGGTCATACAATTCTCAATCTAATCTTGAGTCTCTTGACTGATCCTAGATAAGATCTCAATATCAACATGCTTGATATGCATATGACTAATCCAATGGGGGAGATCAATATAGCATAATGCATCCCCTAAAATCCTTTTCATACCAGTGATGTCTAAGAATTCCTTAGCGTAGGACTTTATTAATTATTGCATCAATCAACCAAATAATCAAAATTTTATTATATGACTGAAATATTCGAGCTTAAGCAAAACTCAGTTGTGAAATAATAGATGATGGACCAAAAGCAAATTATATCATCATGCAGACCTTTCAGCACAACAATGAAAACAAAGCTTGAAAAAAGAAAACAACAGAGGATAAGAAGAAAAGGAAACAAACCTTTAAACGTGCTCGCTGCTGCATTTGGGCATGAAGAGTCCAAGCATTAATGCCAAGAATGCGTAGTAAAGAAGAGATGTGGCGCAAAGCTGCAATTGATGTACAGAAAACTATTGTTCGTCCTTGTCCATGAATAGTCAAAATATAATACAAATAAGCATCTTTATCTTCTTCCCTGCATCTGTGTTCCATAACAAATAATTAATATAGTATATGAAGTCGTCCCACGTCAAAAGAGAATTACGTGTCATATAAAGCATTACTGAATGATTTTATATTGAACAATGAATTGTTAGAACTATATATTGTTATATAAGGTTCATGGAGGAATATCTAGGAAATTTATCAAGAACATACAACAAAGATTCCACATCTCTTTCTACAAGAATAGCAATCAGCCTCACAATCACATGTAATCCAACCTCAGAACAATGAAATTCAAATAATTGTATCATTTTCTCAACAACTAGTATGTAAAGAGTAAGTAATTTGCATATTGAAAAAACAGTTAAGATCGGAAGCACAAGTACCCAACTTGTAATGCTCTAATAAGGTCTCCAAATCATTTGAAGAGTATCAACATTCTAGAAACATCTTTTGCAGCCACTTTTACCACCATTTAACACTCAAGCATAACGGTTTAAAAACTCAAATTATCTTCATATCAATTGAAACACCAAGGCAAGAATAATACACAAATAGGGAAGGAGAGAGGTGGATTCAAAAGTAAACACACCACAAAAGAATAGGAGTTTTGGACAAAATAAGGTATATTTGAATTTTCAGAAACTTGAATTCCAGAAATTAGGTATCAACTAGATTTACATACTCAATAAATGATTCCTCAAGCTTGGCTGCTAATATTGATGGATTAGTTAAATCAATGATTGCAGCATTGGCTCTCATTCCTGCACGTTCGGAAAGAGTTTCAATGGAATTAAATCCATCCACCATTGATTGCTTTTGTTTTGTTGAACCACGCTTTAACTTCTTGCGAAAATCGGCAGATAGTGCAACAGTTGCTGAAAAAACTAGAGTTTGTCTTTTCTTTCTTTGGTAGCTTGAAACTGTAATACAATTTTGTGCAGATTGAGAATTATCCTCTCCAGACATGTTGGACATGGGTAGCATGTCAATTATTGATTGCAACTCTTTGAAATGACCATTTTGTATCATTCGATCAGCCTCATCAAGAACGAAGAATGACAAAGAATGTAACTGCAAAACAAACGGTGAAAGTTCAAAACCAAGTTTCAAAGTAAACAATATGTCAAAGCACCAGATTTGAAATAACATAAAATCAGAAATATTTTCAATATAGATTAAAATTAGGCCCTGCAGATGAGCAACATAAGGCCCCCCTTTCTTTCATTTATTCTGTTTAATGGGAAGGGCAGAGAATTATAAGCATCAGTGCTTGACTTCTTTTTTAGGCTTTAAGAAAAACATAAATTAGAGCTACAATTAGAAATTAATCAAACCTCACAAGGTGGTCTGCAACTTTGACAATAAGCCCAGATAATAAAGAATGAAGCAACCCACAAATTCACAGTGGGCTCATTTGACAAATGAACTGAGTTATTAGATGGTTAAATGAGAAATAATCAAATTTATGTAGCTTAATCTTTGATAGTTGTAGATTGCAATTTGTTCAAAACTCAAATTTACACATATAGCATGTTAGGCTTAATACAGTCCTTAGCGAAACAAAATTGAGGGGACAAAGGCAGAGAGAAGGAAAGGGGCAGGGAGGGAGACAACAGAGGTTTATCAGGCTGATCCAGCAGAGAAATATGTACATGAAGGATAATGGCAATTCAGTTCTACAAAGGCAATGGTAACAGCATTGGTTAATATAACATTTTGAGCCTAGCTTATAACAATCAAAATGGTAATGGTGTTAAAAAAAGTCAATGCTTTGCTTTGCACAACTTTGCAGCCAAAGATGATCACATAACCTATTAGTGTCCTACACAACTACAAAAATTTGGATCTTACATGACATGTGACATATGGTATATGCCTAGTTCAACTTAAAACTGTCAAGTGTTTAATAAGTAATATCTCAGTATACAGATGCCCAGTTATTCTTATTTATTACATAAAGTACATTAATCCTCAGCGGTACAGATATACATACCTATGTATCAATAATGAAAAGCCATGTACAAAGTAATATTAGACCCTATCAAGCATGGAAACTGCTACCAATATGACATGCCCCTTACAATGAATGTGCTATACAAGCATGCTTAATTGCGGCTCATATACTGATGGACATAGGCCCCCAATTACTAAATATTATTCAAGGAGGGGAAAAGGGAAACAACCACATATAGAGCCCAATATAGAAGAAGGGAGCCCAAAACAACAAAGCCCAAGCACATGTTGGTGTATGTTGGGGAGTTAGTTACATCATGGAAGGGGAGGCGTGACATGTGCTGTGGAGGTGGATCACGGTTTCAATTAGCAGGAGAATGTTATCATTAGCATTGTAGGGGTAAGGAAAAACACTAAAGTTTGAGGAGGAGGAGCTGGCTACTGAGTGCCAGGATCAATTACTAGAAGTCTTACTGTATTTCTTTTCCTTTCTACCTTTTCCCTTCTGCACGAGATTCCATACTATTATCGGTAATCCCGGTTTCCTGTGATAAGTTGTGCACTCTCTTTTTTTTGAATTCTAAAGAACAGAATTATTGCATTTCCAATTACTTATGTGTTTAGATTCAGGACTCCATCATTTATGGTATCAGAGCGTGGTTTTGTATTGGGTGATGGTTAACACTAGGATGGAGGGACGAGTAGATACTCTGGAGAAAGACATAAAGGAATTCATGAAGGAATAAGAGACGCTCTATTGACTTTGCAGGTTCAAATCTCAGAAGTGGACAAGTGAAATGCTGCGGGCAAGAATGTGGAAGGATTAAATGACTCTTGGGGATCAATGGAGGTTGGTGGAGGAAACGGAAAGCACACGAAAAAGAAACCACACGATTGTGTCGATTGGAGCTACCTATTTTCACAGGGGAGGATCCCATTGGGTGGGTATTCAGGGTAGAGTGTTATTTTTTTTTCTGAACAAAGTTACTAAAGGTGAAAAAATGGAGGACGTGGCCCTATGCTTGGAGGGGAAGGCTTTGAATTGGTTCCAATGATTGAAAACCAGAGTTCCAATGTAGAGTTGGACAGAATTCAAATGAGAGCTGTTTGAGAGATTCCAACATTCACAGATAAGGGATGCATACGAGGTGCTAATGGCTCTCCAGCAAGAAACAATGATCACTGAATACAAGGAGCAATTCGAACTACTATTTACTCCCCTGAAAGATGCCAATGACCCCATGCTTATGGGAGTGTTCAACAATGGTCTCAAGGAGGAGATAAGAGCAGGGAGGTCAGAAGCTCCCAAGTTAATGGGCTCAAAGCAAGTGGACCAACCAATTTGCGGGTGTCTAGTATGGCTGAAGCAATCAAGCCCACAATACTAATACCCTCGTTCAAACCCGAAACAGGAGAAACGAAATACTTTGAGAACCTCCATGGCATCGAAAAGGAGGAACAACGATGGATTATAAGGGTTGTCAGAAGCTGTAGCCGCAAAGAGGACAGAACAGGGGCTTTGTTACCGCTACGATGAAAGCTATCATCCCGATCACCGTTGTAAGAACAAGCAGCTTCAGGTCCTATTACTGGCAAAAGAAGACAAGACAGAGAAAGGGGATGAAAGAGATTTACCCACGAAAGGTTATCACGAAGTGACCGAGGAAGAAAACTCATCTGTAGAACTGTCCATAAATTCTATAGTGGACATTTTTACCGAAAGGACCATGAAGTTGAAGGAAAAAATAAAAGGAGAAAAAGTATTGGTGATGATTGACAGTGATGTGTCTCACAACTTCATATCCCATCGGGTAGTCAATGACTTGTCCCTACCAATTTCTTAGACCAAGAGTTTTGGAGTAACGGTGGGAAATGGTTACAAAGTGATAAGAGAAGAGATTTGCCAAGAAGTTACGCTAGATTTACAGGGGGTACAAATAACGCAGTCTTTTTTTTCTTTTGAGCTGGGAAGTGCGGACAAGGTCTTGGGAGTTACCTGGTTGGAGCCCTTGGGAGAAGTTTGCGCAAATTGGGGTAAGCTGACAATGAAGTTCAGAGTTGGCCAAACACAGGTTTGCTTAAAAGGAGACCCCACCCTATCTAAAACTTTAATATCCCTAAAAGCAATGATAAAATCATTACGGGGGGAGCAAAGGAAAGTTACTTGGTAGAATTTGCTTAACTGTCAGTACAGAAGGGGATCAAGGAAGGTGTAGAGGTGGAGACTCTATTGCACGAGTTTGAGGCATTATTCAATCAACCATCAGGTCTACCCAATTCCGAATCAGTGATCATGCTATCACCCTAAAACAAGGTTACTCAACCCCAAACCTTAGACCATATCGATATCCTCATTATCAAAAAAAGGAGATTGAACAAATGGTGCGGGAAATGCTTGCTGCGGGAATTATCAGATCTAGCAATAGTCCCTTCTCAAGTCCAAAGCTGCTAATTAAGAAAAAATATGGGAGCTGGAGATTTTGAGTTGATTATCGAACTCTCAACAAAGCAACCATTCTAGACAAATTCCCAATCCCAGCTATAGACTAATTGCTTGATGAATTAGGGGGTGCTGCAATATTCTCAAAACTAGACCTAAAATTCAGATACCATCAAATCCACATCAAGACTGGGGATGAACACAACACTGCATTTGGAACACACGAAGGGCATTACAAATTTTTAGTCATGCCAATTGGACTCATGAATGCTCCCTCAACATTTCAATCACTTAATGAGATTTTTCGAGAACACCTTCAAAAATTTATACTGGTATTTTTTGATAATATCCTGGTGTATAGTGCTGGCTTATCTATCCATTTATCTCATTTTAGGTGCACTTTAGAAATCCTATAGTAGCAAGACCTAGTGGTTAATAGAAAAAAAAATGTTTATTTGCTCAATAGTAGCTAGAGTATTTGGGTCATATAATTTCAAGAGGGGGTGAAGGCTGATCCCTCCAAAGTCAATAGCATGGTACAATGGCCAATCCCTAAAGATTTGAAATTGCTATAGGAATTCCTAGGTCTTACTGGATATTACAGAAAATTTGTAAAAGATTATGGCAAAAATGCCTGCTCCTCTCACATTGTTGTTAAAAAAGGATGTTTTTGGTTGAAATGAGACAGCCCAAGAAGCATTCCAGTCATTGAAGAAAGCTATGACATCTATCCCAGTGTTGGCCACGCCAAACTTTTCCCTACCATTCGAGGTGGAGGCAAATGCATTAGGGAAAGGAATAGGTGATGTCCTCGTGCAGGAAGGCAGACCCATTGCATACTTTAGCCAAGCCCTCTCCGCCCAAGCCCAACAAACTTCAGTCTATGAAAGAGGGCTAATGGCAATAGTGCTAACCATGCAGAAATGTAGACATTACTTAATGGGACATCACTTAATAATCAAAACAAATCAAAAAAGATTAAAAAATTTATTTCAGCAACGGATCATAAGGCCAGCTCAGCAGAAGTGGGTGGCAAAACTGATGGGACTGGACTTTGAAATTCACTATAAACCAGGGAGTGAAAGAGAGCCGCTGATGGCTTTTCTCGCAGGGAGGAAGAAGTATCCTTTTGCACTTTCTCTGTTTGGCAACTTGAAGACTAAAAAATGGGTCTTGGAGGCTCAATAGTATGAACGAATGACTAATATTATGTAGCAAATCATTGCAGGACAACAACCTCCTTTGGGATATAGCATGTGGGCTGGACAGCTATTTTTTAAGGGCAGACCGGTACTACCAAATAATTCATCACGAATCCCACTGTTAATCCAAGAGTTCCATGCTACACCTATGGGAGGGCACTCAAGATATTTCAAATCATAAAAAAGACTAGCTGCAATAGTGTTCTAAGAGAGAATGAGAGGATAAATACAAAGGTTTGTGGCTTTATGTGACATCTACAATAGGAACAAATATTTAGTTAGCCCAGCTGGTCTACTCCAGCCTTTAACTATGCCACAACAAGTATGAGAAGAAGTCAGCATGGACTATATCATAGGCCTACCCAAATCCCAAGATTATGACACGATACTGGTGGTGGTCGATAGGCCGACAAAATATGCTCATTTCCTACTGCTTTCACACCCATTCACAGCCAAAGATGTAGCTAACTTATTCACCAAAGAAGTGGTCAAGTTACATGGGATCCTGAAATCCATAGTTTCAGACAAAGACTGTGTATTTGTTAGCCAATTTTGGAGGGAACTATTCAAAATAGCAGGAACAAAAATCTGTCTAAGCTTAGGGTATCACCTCCAAACAGATGGACAAACAGAGGTGGTCAATCGCACCCTAAAAACCTACCTTAGATGCTTTGCTAGAGATCATCCCAAACAATGGGCCAAGTGGATGGCTTGGGCAGAATTTTGATTCAACTCTTCATACAATCGCTCAATTGGAATGTCACCTTTTAAGGCACTATATGAACCTCTAACTGTTTTACCGTTCACTGATGAATTTTCTGCAATTGAAGAGGTCAACAGTCATCTTAGAGATAGGAATCGCATCCTAGAAGAACTTAAGAGCCATCTAGTAAAAGCACAAAATGAGATGAATGTGGCTACAGATAAAAAAAGAAGTGATAGCTCTTTTGAAGGACAATGGGTGTACCTCAAACTAAAGCCATATAAAATGAGATCCCTAGCAAAGAAAATCAACGAGAAATTGGCACCTCAATTCTATGGGCCCTACCAAGTGTTGGAAAAGATAGGTCCGATTGCCTACAAGCTGGAACTTCCACCATCAGCAAGGATTCATCTTGTGTTCCATGCATCTCAGCTTAAAAAGGCCGTTCACCTAGCTACAATAGTGCAACCTTTTCCCTCCCTTCTCTCTAATGAAATGGAATTACTAGTAGAACCTGAATACATCAGGCAAATTCAAACCCTCACAGATGGGAGTACAGAAGTGTTAGTTAAATGACAAAATTTGTTTGAATGTGACAACACTTGGGAAGCCATGGAAACAATGAAGAACCAGTTTCCTTCCTTTCACCTTGAGGAAAGGTGAATTTCGCAGAGGGGAGTATTCAAGGACATAGGCCCCCAATTATCAAATATTACTCAAGGACGGGAAAAGAGAAACAACCATATATAAAACCCAATATAGAAGAAGAAGAAAGGGAGCCCAAAACAACAGAGCCCAAGCACATGTTGGTGTATAAGAGGAAGAAAACATGTGAAATAATGAAGAGTTAGTTACATCATGAAAGGGGAGGTGTGACATGTACTGTGGAGGTGGATCATGGTTTCAGTTAGCAGGAGAGTATTATCATCAACATCGTGGGGGTAGTGAGGAGGGTAAGGAAAAACACTGAGGTTTGAGGGGGAGCAGCTGGCTGTTGAGTACCAGGATCAGTTCCTGTGAGTCTTACTATATTTCTTTCTCTCATACACCAAGCACATGTTGGTGTATGAGAGAAAGAAAACATGTGAAATAATGGGGAGTTAGTTACATCATGGAAGGGGAGGTGTGACATGTACTATGGAGGTGGTTCATGGTTTCGGTTAGCAGGAGAGTATTATCATCAGCATCGTGGGGGTAGTGAGGAGGGTAGGGAAAAACACTGAGGTTTGAGGGGGAGCAGCTGGCTGTTGAGTACCAGGATCAGTTCCTGTGAGTCTTACTGTATTTCTCTCTCATACACCAAGCACATGTTGGTGTATGAGAGGAAGAAAACATGTGAAATAATGGGGAGTTAGTTAAATCATGGAAGGGGAGGTGTGACATGTACTGTGGAGGTGGATCATGGTTTCAATTAGCATGAGAATATTATCATCAGCATTGTGGGAGTAGTGAGGAGGGTAAGGAAAAAGAATGAGGTTTGAGGGGGAGCAGCTGGCTGTTGAGTGCCAGGATCAGTTCCTGTGAGTCTTACCGTATTTCTTTTCTTTTCTACCTTTTCCCGTCTACGCGGGATCCCATACTGTTACCAGTAATCCTGATTTCATGTGATAAGATGTGCACTGTCTCTTTTTTTCTGAATTCTAAAGAACAGGATTACTGCATTTCTAATTGCTTGTGTGTTTAGATTCAGGAATCCATCATATACATTGCACAATTAGGATTAAGAATGCCATGAGCCCATGACTGGCCATTCTTTTGTGCTCTTCAATTTATGTTCTGTATTGTATTTACTTTTGCAGATAAGAAAGCTGCTAATTGAAAATTAAATCATTTATTTAATCTCCATAATTAAAAGCTTCATCATGCTAAAACTTCAGAATAAATAGTGTTAGAAATTACCTCAACTACATGCTTTTTTCCAGCTGACATAAGTTCCCATAACCTCCCCGGAGTTGCGACAATAATCTCAGGCCTTGCTTTTAAAAGTCTCTCCTGCTTTTCTGTTAAAATGCCCCCAACTATAGGGATTACCCTAACATTGATATACCTGGCTACTGTTTTCAAATGATCAGTGACCTGAAAAAGAAATTACAGCACCAAATAATTAAATAAACAACTAAAAGGCTCAGTTATGTCAGTTAATCAGACTCCACTGGTTTTCAGGTCAGATGTGCTAATTTCTAAGGGTCCATTTGAGAGTCAATTGACTTTTAAACACTGTTGTCCTACAAATGTTGTGAAAAAAGCTATTTTTTTAAACAGCATGAAATTAATATTTAGCAAAATTTTGCAAAAGTCACTTTAAGTGAAAATTTGATTGATAGAGTTTAGTAATAATTTTCAAAAGTTGTGAACATATAAAATGACAATAATAGATATTATACTTTATTTTGCACAAGCAAAAAACCAGAGAGAACTTAATTATCCATGAGCATTACATATTTGATATAATATATATTTTTGCATTATTTTTATTTAAGTTAAAAATATTACATTAGTCATTTAATAAAAATTGAAATAATATGACAATAATAGATATTATACTTTATTTTGCACAAGCGAAAAACCAGAGAGAACTTAATTATCCATGAGCATTACATATTTGATATATTATATATTTTTGCATTATTTTTATATAAGTTAAAAATATTACATGCGTCATTTAATAAAAATTGAAATAATATGAATCCATATTTTTTAGGACAATATGATTTCATGTCATGAGTAGCAGAAATATCCAAGATGTGTATACCTAGTAGCATTCTGCACCTGGTACTAGGAAAAATATGGCACCAGTTTGTGCTTTGGTGGAAAAATAGAATGAATAAAAATAATATGTATAACAAGGATATATTTTGGAATTTAATTAAAATGAAATTTTCTTTAAAGGAATAATATGAATCCATATTTTTTAGGACAATATGATTTCATGTCATGAGTAGAGGAGATATGCAAGATTTGTATACCTAGTAGAATTCTGCACCTGGTACTAGGAAAAATATGGCACCAGTTTGTGCTTTGGTGAAAAAATAGAATGAATAAAAATAAAATGTATAACAAGGATATATTTTGGAATTTAATTAAAATGAAATTTTCTTTTAAGGAATTTTAAATTTATAACAGCCGCAGCTGCTTTGAAAAGCATCCACTATAGTGCTTCCCAAAACGAGCTGTAGCTTTTAAAAGCAACTAGAAGAAGCACCATATATAAAAAAAAAAAACATAAATTTATGGCTATTGTAGTCAAAAAGCACTAAAAGTAAAAGTCAAAGCATTCCCAAACAAATCTAAGTCCTACAATTGGACCCAATCAAAATAGTAAGTTGCATTCCATGCCAACTGAAACTGACATGTACAGCAGGGAACTGAAAACATGGAACAATTTTTAAAAAAATATTAAAACCAACAAGTTTAATATTAAAGGAAACAACCATAAGAAAGACAAACACTGACACATTATCTATATGAAGAATACGGAATTTGTTACTTGACAGAAAAAAATATATTTTTAGCTCTATTTTCTCTTTATCCAGGTCAGGCAAGTATATTCAGGTACAGAACTCTAGAATAATGGATGTTCAAATTCTACCATGCTTACCTCTCCTACAAAGAAGGAAAAAGACTGTGCCTAAAGAACAATAGCCAAACAATTGCAAAAAAAAAGATACATAATTTTCTAGGAACAATACAGAGAAGAAGGTACAAAAAACGCATAACTTTACCCAATATAATTCTGAATTCATATAAAACAAACAAAAAAATGCTAAAGACATTCTCTCCTTTATTTAAGCATTTAATTTTTTTCCAGCTTTCTATGACGGTATAACAACAATAAAAAGGTCATTATTTACATTAGTTAACAATACATCATCACCGTCGCTGCCATGGGTGTATAACAATTCTAAAAACTCTACCCCAATGAATATAGAGAGTTTCCTGAAAGTCTAAGTAGGATGTCATTAAAACATCCTCAATTCACTGGGCTTTTTTTCAAAAAAACAAAAAGGCAAAGAAATTTTATTTTTTTTGGATTGAATTAAGAAGGAAGAAAATATTTGCCTATATTTGTATAGCTTGTCCCAAGTCCAGATAAGAAACTTAAAGCTGCCCAATCCCTCTACATATCTAAGAAAGATGCCCCCTTAAAATGCCGTGAGGTGAAAACTAAAGAAAAGTCATAAACATTATCATAAACAATAAGGCATCTAAAGAAAAGGAGACACCCCTGAAATATTGGCATATCACTCCAATCAAACATTCCAAAACACAGCCAAAAAAAAAGGTAGAGAGATTTGAAATCCCATTTTTTACCCAGAATCAATAATTATATACCAGATTTCGTACAAGGTCAAATTTTAATACAACATGGAAACATCTCCCACTTTTTTCTGTGTGTGCTTCTTAACTTCCACCGATTATTCATTTACTGAGATCATATTCCATGCAGTATTCTTTCTTGAATGTCATCAATCATTAGCCTCGTTTTCATTATTATTCTGTTAGATAATTTGCACCATCCACTGATATAAGAGCCTAGGAAAACCATTATCAGCCCAATAACACACTGGGTGACCAAAACTAAACAAGAAAGAATCCCATCCAAGTTTCAACCTTATCCAGGGGAAGCTATTAAAAATATTAAATAAAAAATAAAGAACATGCACACACATATATATAAACATATTTGGTAAACAATATACTACAGTAAAGCAAATACGCTATTGGTGTCCTCAGCTTAACAATCAAACACCTTAAAAAACCAAAAAATACATAGTTGAAGTTTGAACAAAAAGCCTTGACAGATACCTGAAGTGCAAGTTCCCTAGTTGGAGCAATTATAAGAGCCCTCAGAAGGCCAGTCGGAGCATACTTGTTTGTTTCTTCACCCTTTTCTTCAAGTATCTTTGCAGCCTTTTCTCTCTCCTCTAAAAGGCGTTGCAAAATGGGCAAACCAAATGCAAGAGTTTTCCCAGATCCTGTCTCTGAAGCCCCAACAACATCCTGTCAAATGAACAAACAATACTTACCATCAAAGCTAATAATTTGAATCAAATTCACCAAGTGCCTTGAAGAGAAACCTTGACCAACCTTCCCTTGATGAGCAGCAGCTGGAATACAAGCTTTCTGTATTGGTGTGGGTTCCTTGAAGCCAAGCTTGTATATTGCTTTCATGAGCAGAGGATGAAGTCTCAACTCATTCCATGCATAAAATTCCATTTCATCAATGTCCTCTTCCCCATTAGCATCCTTCATGCTAGTAACTAGGCCTAGAAGCACAGGCCGTAGTTAGTCGAATATGTCTTCTTCTTCTAATATCCAAATAATAATATTGCATAAACATTTTACAACTCAGAAAATTATAGAATGCTTTCTATGAGCAGATAACAAGGAGCGGGAGTCTAAAATCCCCACACACACACAAAATTGTTCCATTTAAACCTTAAACCAAACAACTAATAAGTTCAACAGGTATCATATAGTAAGAAAATTGTGTGGATGAGAAAAGTTTATACAATTGATCTAACTGTTCCTTAGTGAATGAAAGTGTCTCTTTAGAGCCTTCAGAATTGTTAGAAAGGATCTGCTCTTCTATACCCGACGTCTAGAAAGCTCTAGAGTCACAGCCTGAGCGTGGTTTCCAGTTTGGTGGTTTGCCATATAAGTCCCAAAATGTAGCACGTGTGCCGTGGCTTGTGGCAGTGATCACACCAAATTTCTTTCACTTTTTTTAATTCTGCCTTAGTTGGTTGGAAGGATGGTAACCGTTGGTTTTTGTGACTAGGGCAGAACTTTCTGTAGAGGACTGGCTAATTTCTCCTAACATTACTTTTCTCCTTTCTTCAGAAAATAACTCAGTGTGATGGGAATGGTCTTCTTCCGAGTATCCTTCCCTTCACTTCATCTAGGTCTTTGCTCAGTCCAGCTAAGAAGATATACACCCTATCATTCTCCAATCTTTTTAAATACCTAGCACTGTCTTTTGCACAGTCCCACTCCTCGTTATAAAATAAGTCTAGTTCCTGCCACATCTCATTGTAGTACTCTATTACATCTTGATACCCTTGCTTAGATTGCTACAGCTTTGCCTTGAGTTCAAAAATCTAGTATGAGTTTGCCACATTTGAATAAGTTTCCCGAACTGATTCCCAAACTTCTTTGGCTATGGGGAGAAACAGACAGATTTTTCTTATTGCAGGCCCCATTGAATTTACCAGCCATGCAATTACCAAAGAATTTTCAGACCTCAAAGTTTTCAAGGACAGATCATCATCTGCTGGTTTTTTTACTTCGCCTATCAAGTGACCAAGTTGTCCCCTGCCATCAATCATGAGCTTCACAAATTGAGCACATTCCAAATAATTCTTACGGTTCATTTTTTGAACGGTCAATTGGAGAGATGGATGATCAAATCCATTAGAATTGATGGCAGGGTTTGTGGCCATGCCCTTATTGACAGAACCATAGGACTCTGTATGTTTGTCACTAGTGAATGCTATTTTCACCATTATGTAAATGTATGGGAAAGGAACCAGGCTCTGATACCATGTATGCGGTAATAGTGAAGTGAAGAAAGGTTCTCCTTTTCTTATTATTCAAAGAAGGGAAATACACCATTAAATAGGAAAACGTAGGGCAGAAAAAAATAATAATAAAAATCTTAACCTCCTAACTAAGCAGATAATGTAGATCTAATCTACATATTCAGTTATTTATTTAAACAGAAAATATATCCTAACAACCTGACAAACTCCTAATATCACAACAATACCTAATCTCTAGATAGTGATGAAGGGATAATTATCCTATAGAATTAACAGTATCTTTTTTCCTTTAACAATATCTTTATCTCATAAAACTCGATAAACTTCCTACAATACTTAGATATTTTTTCAACAGGAACAATACATAGCAGTTGGAACACAGACGGCCAAGAAAACACAGCATAAGGATCCTTTAGTTACTGTCCAATCAATCTACATACACAAATACAAAAAAAAAATGTACAAATACAATAAAGTTAGTTTTCAATTAAATCTGAACATGATCGGGCACTTACCAGCAGCTGCCTTTTTTTTCTTCTTTTTCTTCATATTAGACATCACGCCCTCATCCTTAACCATTTTTCCTTCAAACTTCGCTCCAGCCATGTCATTGCAAGCACCCTCAACTTCACCTGGCTTCTGTTTCTTCACATCTGTTTTGTGTTTAGACTTCTGCTTCCTACGTACTTCTTCAGGATCAGGAATTTGTAAACCATACGCAGCTTCGTCAATCTCCTCCAGTGAAAGAAAACCTGTATGTGTAATATTCCAAAAAAAAAAACATTATATATATATAAACTATAAAATTTTGATGTTAAAGAACAAATTGCTCTTTTTGCAATCTAAGAAATGGCTACAATGCATACACAAGCTACAGATTATAAAATATAGCAGCCTCAGAGAATTCGCTAACCTTCTCTATTTTATATTGTAAAATCCAAAATTTACTAAACCATGTAATAATACAGCACAAACCTAATTTGCAGACTCCACTACGCCCAATAATTGGCTGTATTTTATATAACCAAACCATAATTTTTCAACAAATTCAAAAGAAAAAAAACTATTGCGTCATTATCTACTAATAAAGAAGGAAAACAAAACCAAACATAAGGTGAAAAATATATTCATACCTCCTTCAAGTTCGTTTGAGCCCACAAGCAAAGAAAAAGGATCATCATCTTCGGGAAGAGATGGGTTCCATGACAGTGAGTTCAGCCGCTCAAGTTGTGGGTCTTCCTGATTTCGTTTTCTCTTGGGCTTTCTCTTATAGTGTTGAGAAGAGGTTTCTGGTGGGTTGACGTCCATGGCAAAGATGAAGAGTTGCAGAAACCCAATGCACTGTCAACTGCCTTCTTTACAAATTATAGATTTGGGTTGTGCTCTGCAAGTATTAGGATTTTGTGTTCTAAGTGAATGAACTCGGCTTTAACGTTCATAGCAATGCACACAACAACAATCAGACCAATCAAGGAGGAGCCTTAATGGTGTATCGACGAAGCTGAGAGAAGATATTTTTCCCAACAGATGAGCAAAAAATAATACGAGCTGAGCCGTAAGCAAGAAACCTACCTTCATTCATTTTCTTTTAGCTGCGGCAGCAAGAAACGGACAGCGAAGCCAGAGCAATACGAAACAAGCGAGAGCGGAAGGAAAAGGTATGGTTTAGGGTTTCCTAGTGTACGTAATCCTGTTTATTATCATTTAAACATATCATTTAAAAATAATATGTTATAATTTTAACAAATTTTATTTTTATATTTAATTCATAGAAAATATTGTCACAAATATAATTAATTTTTCTAAAATAACTTTATAAAAGAAACTTTAAAAATAAAAGAAGTAATGATTTATAAGAGAGAAAAATTTTCAATATTATAAATAATTTTAAAATATAGAAAAATACATTTTATTAAATTAATGCAGTTATAAATATATCAAATTAATATATATATATATATATATATATATATATATATATATATATTAAAATAAATAATATAAATAAAACAAGAAATAAAAATAATAATAAAATATAATACATAAAATAAATAATATATCTTAAAAATATATAGATTTTATTTTTTGCCACTATAACTAACTTCAAGAATGATTTATAATCTTCAAAAATATCCTTACAATTTTTTACATATTTTTTTATTTCTTGTTGTATTTTTAAATTTTTATTATTTATTATATCACATATTATTATTATTTAATCTTATATTTATTTATTTTATTGATTAAATATTACATTTTATCTATATTTAAATTTATTAATTTATATTTTATGTATTATATTTTATTATATAAAATTTTTATTTTTATTTTTTTATATTTTTATTATTCATTGTATTATCTATTTTCATATATACATATATATATATATATATATATATATATATATATATATATATGTATGTATATATGTGTGTGTGTGTGTGTGTACACTATTTTAATTTATATTTTTTTAGATAATTAAGTAATTTAATGACTCAACTTTTTTATTCCTACAAAAATCTTTTTTCTTTATGTGAAAATGAAATTTTTAAAAAAAATTACATTTAACACAAGAGATAAAATATTTATAGCTTATGAACCATTTTTGTTTTTAAATTGTATTCTTGAGTAATTTATAAATTTTAAATAATTTTTTTTTAAGTCTAAAGTATAGAGACCTTCCTTCTTCCTTACTTAGAAATACCAGAACTTGAAGCACACGGCACAGTAGAAACAGAGGCATCAAAAATTGTATCCCACCGATTAAGTTTTTTTTTTTGTTAAATTGAATTTAAATATAAGGTGTATCCCACTACACCACCCTTTTCAACTTTTTTAACACTTAAGTTTCATTTGGTTGATGGTAAAAGAAAAAATAAAAATAAAAATTATAAATATAATGGAATAAAAAGTTATTATTAAAATTATGTTTGGTATGATAAAAAAAATAGAATTTATTGAAGTATAGATTTAGTGGTGTATGAGGTCGATTTTACGAAAATTATCAATTGAGAGAAAACTCTAATTTAAATTCAAAATATATAATTTTAACCTAGTTTCAAATTGTTTGTTTGTGATAAGAATATTAAATTAAATATGTAAGAATTAAATGTACTAAAATTAAATAAACATGTTAAGATTAGAGAATCCACTCTTGGTATATCAAATAAAAATAAATTTAACTCTTTTATTACTCAATTAGAATTCTTATATAAATAATGTTCAAATCGAAAGATATGTTAATTTAAACTCTCCTTTTGTTTATACATGAATTATATTTACTTCCTTTTTATTGTATTACTAATATCTAAAAAAAATTTGTAAAATGGATTCAAATATATGTTGTGCCAATTGTCATGTTGTTTACAATATATCAAAATTCACACTTCACAAAATTAAAAATATAAAGGTGCAAAAGATAACTTGTAAATTGATTCAAGTATAAATTGTGCTAATCATTATATTATTTATAATAAATCAAGATTGATTCAAGTATTTATTATGCCAAATATTTTTTACAATATATCAAGATTCACACTTTACAAGTTTAAAGAAGAATGCAAAAATAGGAAAGATAACTTGTAAATAGAATTAAGCATACATTGTGTCAATTATCATATCGTCTATAATATATCAAAAATTCACATTTTACAAGTTTAAAGAAAAATATAAAAATAAGAAAGGTAACTTATAAATAGAGTCGAGTATATACTGTGCCAATTGTTGTATTGTCTAAAATATATCAAAATTCACATTTTACAATATTAAAATATGCAAAAAATGACAAAGGTATAAAGTTAATTAACATAACAAAATAAAATATGTGGCAAAGCCAACTATTAAAAAAATAAAAATAAGAAGTAGGTAACAAAGCCAACCGTGAACAATAACAATAAGAAATAGGCAGTAAAACCATCCATTAAACACCAAGAAAAAAAAGTAGGCGGCAGCCAGCCAATGAAACACAAAATAAGAAAATGAGGAAGTAAATACAACATTAAATACTTACACAAGTTAAATAAATCATTATTTATCTATCGAGAGTTTTACCCTTTTACCTTAACATGATGATATTATAAAAGAAAGTAAGGATAACAAAATATTTATAGAATTAAGAATATTATAATAGCTCAAAACAAAGCTTTCCCAACCTCTCTCTCCACCTCCCTAACTCATTCATCAAGTCCTCTATTTATAGATACAAATAGATGTGGTAATTTTCAAAATTGCTAGGTAAGAAGTTGTACAAAGTTGACAACTTAAATTTCATCATGTGCACCAAAATTGAATCTTGAATATTTTTTTGAAATTTGCAGAATTTTTTAACTTCATCAACACGAAAGTTGTAGAAATTTTCATTATCTTTTCGTCAAGATAAATTATGGACAAATTAGATAAGTAATTTGTGACTTATGGTCAAAATACTATAGCAAATTCGGGTTGGACTGCAGTAGCAGACGAATTCTATTCTAACCCACTTTTGGCCCTTTCAATGTCCGAATTTTCTGACTACTTGAACATGAAAGTTGCACTCAATTATATCAGCTACCCACCTACCAAATTTCATACATATTGGATATGAATTTTCTGATATACGATCCAAATACTGTAGCAAGGTTGGGATGGACTACAAACAGCAAATATATTTTCAACATTGGGTATTTTGTCTTGAATCTTTATGTTTTAGTTCTTTTGAAAATGTGGTCATAAATCAATATCAAATTTGTGTATATATCTATTAGAATGTGTCTTAGGAGTCAATATGATAATACTCCTTATTCAGCCATCCTCAATGAATTTGTTTTATCTGTTCGATTTATAAACATCATTCTCAAAAAACCACAATTTAACTCTGATTTCTCCAATTAAGTTCATTTTCTATTCTTCTCTCTATCTATAAAAATACACAAAACTAAAGACAAATAAGGAATATATATGCTTAAATATGGCAAAAAGATAAGATAAAATTATTTATTTTATGAGTATATAACTCACTCATCAAATATGCTTATCGATGGTTTCAAAATTTTGAGAAGAGTGAAAATGAAAGAGTGACTTGGCTGAATTTAGTGGCAGCTATCAAGATTAAATTTGGCTCTATTTTTTAAGATCCAATAAAGGAGTTGATGTAGTTGAAACAAGATGGGAATTTGCAGGAGTACCAAGAAGCGTTTGACCGGTTGGTGAGTAGAGTAGAACTGACAAAAGCTTAGAAATTAAGTTGCTATCTAGCAGGATTGAAGCCGGAGCTGGCGATCGGGGTGAAGTTGTTTCATCCACAGACGTTATTAGATACTACTCGGTTGGAAAAATCACAAGAACTGAATGTGGAATTATTGCAAAAGAAGTATAAGGGATAAGGTGGTGTTGGCGAAATTAAGAGTGGAGGAGTGGCTTCTAGCAAGGACCTTAGAAATCAGAGGGTGGTGAGGTGGTTCGGATTAGATGATAAAGCTACAAAATTGTGAAGCAATAGAGTCTCTGGAGGAAATGATCAAAAAGGCATTATGGGAAAGCCTTTTCTACGATTTCAACAGAAATTAACTCTTCAATAAGTGGAGGAACATAAGCAGAAGGGATTATGCTATTTTTGCCATAAAAAATATTCACTTGGCCATAATTGTCCTCAGAAGAAGAAAATGCAACTCTACCTAATGGTGATGGATGTGGAACAAGAAGAACAAGAGGTAGCTATTGGAAAAGAAGTGGTAGAGGAGAGTTGTACAGATACCAATGACTTACCAAAATACCTTTATTAGCCATAATGCTTTGCATGGGGGATGTGTTGTTGCTTATCCTACTATTAGATTGACTGGTCAGTTGGGAAAGAGAGTTTTGCACATTTTAGTGGGCATTGGCAACACATACAATTTTCTGTATAAAGGTTTTGAGAAAGAGTTACACAGAAAAATCAGAACTATAGAAGCAGTTAATGTTACAGTGGCTAATGGAGGCAAGTTGCAAGGAAGAAAAATGTGTAAAGGGTTGAAATGGGTAATGCAACGGATAGAATTTGATGCAAGTGTAATTATAATTCTGCTAGTAGGTTGTGACATGGTATTAGGAATGCAGTGGTTGAGAATTTTGGGTCTTATTAAACTGGATTGCCTAAATTTGAGTTTAGAATTTTAGTACCAAGGGAGAGTAATGAAGTTGGCAACAGCCAAAGCACAAGGCAATAAGGTGATCACAAAAGTTAAATTGCAAAAGTTGTTATACACCAATCCAAATACAATTATGATGCAAATTGTGTTGTAGAATACTGATATATCTTATCTGGCCATTAACACAAATGAGGAAGGAACACTGCCAGAACCACCTAAGTGTTTACTAGAAGAATTTGAAGATGTATTTGAGGAGCCCAAATGTAACATCCCTAATTTCGTTTCATGTATTAATAAAAGTACAAAAGTATTCAAAGTAACATCCCTAATTTCGTTTCTTTTATTGATAAAAGTACATAAATATTTCATTAAGGAAATAAAATTTATTAGACAATATTTTAGATATCTAAGGAAATATAATCCTTAGAAATTCTCCATCTTATATATATGCATAGAAAATGTTTCTAACATTAAGAGAACAAATAAAGAGGAAAAACCTAATAGGAAAAAAAATTAGAAATAACATACTAAAAAGATGCAAAATTCTTGGAAAAGGAAAATAAATTTTTAGAAACAAGTAAAGGTTTTAAAATTTCAAGAACATTGGATTAGGATAATTTTTCCTAATTCAAGAACCAGAGTTACTAAGTTTAACATCTTTACCCATACATTGGTCTTTTATCTATGGACACTTCATATATGGTTTTTCCACTTCACATAAGTTTCTAGCAAGCCCATTGGATAACCTAAGTAAGAAATAAAACATAGACTTGGACTAGGATATAGTAATTGGACCGATAGCCCAAAAATTATGAAAATGTGACCAAACCCTCCAAAAAAGGTAGAATTTTATCCAAAGCAAAGAAAATGGGTAGGAATAAGCCCAAATGCAAGAGAAAAAATAAAATAAAATAAATTAGGTGATGATATAATAATGTAATAATAATAAAGATTAGGTTCATGGCATTAAGACAAACATTTAGCAAGTGGTGTGATTCTACATTCATAATTTTGGCAAGTGGCATGATAATACAAGGTTTTAGGACAAAAACATCTATATCCTACACTCATAATTTTAGCAAGTGGTATGATAATACATGGCATTAGGACAAAACATTCCTATCCCACACAAATAATATTAACCAAATAATGGAGATTCAAGGGCTAGAAATTTGCTATCTAAAAAGGCAAACCTATCATACTTGTTTAAGACAAAAGAAAATGAAAATGAATCCCTAAATCAAAGGGATCTTGTCCCTTACCTTAAGAACATATCATCATAATTTTTAAAATACAAATCTCATTTTCCTATGCATATCTTGACTAAGGAAGAGGAGGACAAGAACATAAGTTGTTTGTTTTCAAAAAATTCCACAAAGTGTATCCTAATTGTGATAAGGTAGACCCATAATCATGAAAGGTGTATTATTTGGTGGTCTATTTAAGCAAAACCCACCCCCAAAAACATTTTAATTTCGTCCAAGTGAGGAAGAGAGAGAAATAGAAGCAAGGTAGAGTGAGGAAATGAGAGAAAGAGAGGAGAAGAAAGGAAGGAAGAAGAAGGAGAAGTTTAGAAGGCTAAGTACTCAAGGTAAGTTACCTTAATCTCCACTTGAATCCATTTTTCTTCTTCATCTTTGAGGTTCAAAAATTCACCCTTCTTCTCTTACCTAAGCTGCTAGAAAAGCTAAGGGAAAGGAGGAATCTTGCTACTTCTTTCAAGAGGAAACAAGAAAACCAATTCACTAAGTGAGCTACGGAGATTCATAGGTAAGTTTAACAATATTTTCTTTTAAAGAAAAGTTTTGAAACTTATATTATTTATATGGAATTTTGATCTTATAACTTTAATGATTGGTCATGAATGTTGCTATATCATGTTACATATCATGTATGTTTGAATACTTAGGTTGGTATAGATAGTTCTGCATGGGTATGACTATAGGTGGTAGAAATTGAAGCTACTGTTTTTAGAATTCTGGGAAGAATCCGTAAAGAATTGCAAGAAATGGTTAACATGAAAAATGTATATCTGTGTGTCACGGATTTTTAGCCACTGGAAACATTCAATTTGGAGTCCATATGAGGAAGATAGGAGCCGATTAGTAGTCAAAGGTCAGAAAATGGTTCATCAGGGAAGAATATGTTAGGATAGCTTCTGTATTTTAATTTTTAAAAATTATCTGTATGGAATTGAAATAAATAGTTAATATAATAATTAAAGATATATGTGTCACGGATTTTTAACCACTGGAATCATTCAATTTGGAGTCCATAGGAGGAAGATATGAGCCGATTAGTAGTCAAAGGTCAGAAAATGGTTCATCAGGGAAGAATATGTTAGGATAACTTCTGTATTTTAATTTTTAGGAACATTCTATGAGAAATTAAAATAAATATTTAACATAAAAATTAAATATATATGTGTCACGGATATTTAGCCATTGGAATCATTCAATTTGAAGTCCATATGAGGAAGATAGGAGCCGATTAGTAGTCAAAGGTCAGAAAATGGTTCATCAGGGAAGAATATGTTAGGATAGCTTCTGTATTTTAATTTTTGGGAATTACCTGTATGGAATTAAAATAAATGGTTAACATAAGAATTAAAGATATACGTGTAATGGATTTTTATCCACTGGAATCATTTAATTTAGAGTTCATATGAGGAAGATATGAGCCGATTAGTAGTCAAAGGTCAGAAAATAGTTCATCAGGGAAGAATATGTTATGATAGCTTCTGTATTTTAATTTCTAAGAACTATCTGTATAGAATTAAAATAAACGGTTAACATAAGAATTAAAGATATATGTGTCATGGATTTTTATCCACTGAAATCATTCAATTTGGAGTCCATATGAGGAAGATATGAGTCGATTAGTAGTCAAAGGTCAGAAAATTGTTAATTAGGGAAGAATATATTATGATAGTTTTTGTATTTTAATTTTTGAGAATATTCTATGAGAAATTAAAATAAATATTTAATATAAAAATTAAATATATATGTGTCACGGATATTTAACCACTGGAATCATTCAATTTAGAGTTCATATGAGGTAGATACATTCCGATTAGTAAACAAATGTCAGAAAATTGTTAATCAGGGAAGAAAATGTTAGGATAGCTTCAGTGTTTTATTTTCTGGGAACATTCTATAAGGAATTAAAATAAATGGTTAACATATGAATTATAGATATATGTGTCACGAATTTTTAGCCACTGGAATAACTTAATTTGAAATTCATATGAGGGAGATATGGGCAAATTTGTAGGTAAAAGTCATAACCTATCCGAGAGGAAATAACATGTACTTTGAGAGAGTAATATCACCTTTATTTCTTAATATTTCGATAAACTGTTCAACATAATAGTTTTAGATAATTGTTTTATCTTGAAATTGACACCAAGATCACCTATATCAGAGTTCAATTGAGGGAGTTATGCTCTGATTAATAAGAGAATGTTAGATATGATGAAAACCTGCATCAAGAAAATAAAGAAATAAAATTAATATTTAAAAAAGAAGACGAATCGTATAAATGACTAGTATATACCATAGCCATTGCCATTGTATGAACTTCTTACCACCTCAAGTGTAAAATTCTAACATAAAAATATTTTATAAAGTGATATTTGAAATTGTTATGTTTATGGCATGATTACCAATGATTTATGGTAATAGTTATATTCTGATGAACATACTTGTTATTGAAAGCATATTTTTAACTATCATTTCGAAAAGAAAAGAAATGAGCACGGTCACATGGTAATCTGTGTGGTGCACCAGTAGAGAACGTCCTACCAACGGTTATGATCATGTTAATGAGAAAAGAAATAGAAAGTCGGCCATGTCGGACGGAGCGAGAAAAGCCCGTACCAGAGAGTAGAAAATACTCACCCTGACCGGGGTAGCTTGATATGAGAATAAGTTGATAGCCATCATATGATATTCTGAAAATAGTTAATTCTGTCATACATATCATTACTGTATGGTTCTTATGTGCATAGATATAATGCATTCATATGACCAAAGATATTTTCTGTAGTTTATACAGCTGAACATGACGTGATGAACTATATTGATGGTAAATTATGATTTATTGTTGAACCTACTGAGATTTAATTCTCACTATATTTCCATATCATGTTCAGAAAATTAATTATGCAGATTTTCTCCATGACACTTATTGTTTCCCTACGTTGGATCGAGGTGCCCTACCTTGGGCAACTACCAATTATATTAGATATATCTGTAGTAGATGTGACTGAGATTTCGGTGGAGGTGCCGCCACCCGCACCAGTGTCCCCGGAAGTAGTCGACGTAGATGATTAAAGTTAATATGTATCTTTGTACAAATGTTTGTAAAATAATGGTGTGTAGTTTGTAAAATAATGGTGTGTATGGAAACTCAGTATTGTATCACTGTTAATAATAATTATACTTGGTTAAAGTGATTATTATTACGAGTTAAATGGTTAGAATTAAAACAGTAATAACTTTATGGAATTTTACAAATATAAAAAAAAAAATTTTACATTTACATAAATGGAGTTGTTACACCAAAACTCTGCCACCTCACAAACCAAACCATGATCATGCTATTATGCTCAAGGAAGGAACTAATCTAGAGAAGTTCTTCTCCCTTCGCTTTACCGGTAGTGTTGGTTAAGAAAGAAGATGGTAGTTGAAGAATGTGTGTAGATTATCGGGATCTCAATAAGTAAACTGTTTGAAGCCGATTTTTTATAACTCTATTGGAAGATTTGCTAGATGAGTTAGGAAGGGCTGCCATTTATTCTAAACTTGACCTACGAGCAGGGTTTCACCAAATTCGCATGAAGCGGGGTTTCACCAGATTTTCAAACTCATTATAGTCAATTTGAGTTTTTGATTATGCCACTTGGCTTGATCAATGCACCTTCTACTTTTCAAGGTGCCATGAACATTTTGAGAAAGAATAAAGGATATATGTTATTATTTTCTTTGATGATATTCTTATCTATAGTAAAAATGTGGAAGAACATTTGCTTCACTTGAGATTTGTGCGGTCCACTTTGAGGTCTCATTGATACTTTGTCAAAAGAAGCAAATGTGCATTTGGTGTTAGACAAATTAAATATTTAGGGCATTTCATTTCAGCAGGAAAGATTTCTACTGATCCTCAAAAAGTATAGGCTGTGAGGGATTGGCCAACACCCATTTCGGTTAAACAGTTGAGAAGTTTTTTGGGTTTGGCTGGTTATTATAGGCGCTTTATTAAAAACTTTAGCATCATGGCTAAATCGTTAATTGATAGACTTAAAAAATAATCATTTACATGGCATTAGGAGGCAGAGGAATCATTCCAAAATCTTAAACTGATTTTATCAAGTGCTCCTTTATTAGCCATACTTGATTTAACTAAGCTTTTTCAAATCGAAACGAATGCATCTAGTTTAAGAATTGGAGCTGTCCTCTTATAGCATAAACACCTTGTAGCCTATATCAGTAAGGTTTTGTCTCCACGTAATATAATGCTATCTATGTATGATCGTGAGTTGTTAGCAGTGGTATATGCAGTGGAGAAATGCCAACAATATTTCAATATCCAACCCTTTACTATATTAACCGATCAGCAGAGCATTAAATATCTTCTTGAGCAAAGGTTATCAACACCAGCTCAATATAATTAGGTGACAAAGTTGATGGGACTGCAATATGATATATGTTATAAGAGTAGGAAAGAAAATGTGGTTGCTGATGCCTTTTCACGAGCCCAGCATGGTGAATTTTTACAAATTTCAACTTCTTCTATCTCAACAAACCTCTTGGAATAGATAAAAATACAATGGGAAAAAGATGTGGCTTTACTACGAATTATCCAGCAACTCAAGTCTGATGCTTCAACTTATCCTAATTGGTGCACCACAGTGACTGCCATGTGACCGTGTTTATTTCTTTTCTTTTTACATTAATAGCCAAAAATATGATTTCAATAACAAGCATGTTCATTATACTCACATGCCATAATTTTCATAATTTTCCATCAAAATATAATCATTACCAAAAATCGTTGGTAATCATGCCATGAACATAATCGTTTCAAATATCACTTTATAAAATATTTTTATGTTAAAATTACATACTTAAAATGGTAAGAAGTTCATGCAATGGCAATAACTATGACATACACTAGTCATTTATTATTTTTATTTATAAGATTATTCTTCTTTTTTAAATATTATTTTTTTATCTCACTAAACAAAGCATAACACTCTCATTTTAAATTCGATTGAAGTGATCTTGGTATCAATTGAAAGATAAGACAATCCTCTAAAACTCTTCTTGAACATTTTAGTGAAATCTTAAGTAATTATGGTGTTACTACTCCCTCAAATTCAATATTATTTCTTTTCGGGTAGGTTCAGACCTCTACTTACTAATTTAACCATATCTTCCTCATATGAATTTTAATTGAGGTGATTCCAAAGTCTATAAAAAATTAAGACACTTATATAAAAATTTTATATTTATCATTTCTTCATATTCCTTACTAATTATTCTCAAAAAATCGAAAAAAAATGCTTACATTTACCACCATGGATTCTAGACATATTCTGACATATACTCATTAATTAGTCATATATCCTTCATATAGACTCTAAATTAAGTGATTTTAGAGCCTATAGATCCGTGATACATACACACACACACACACACACACACACATATATATATATTATGTTAACAATTTTCTTTAATTCCTTACAAATTTTGCCCAAAAATTCAAACATAGAAGTACACTTAACAGATTTTTCCATGGTTATCTAGTTTCTAATCTCTTCTTACTAATCAGATAATATCTCCATCATCTAAACTCCAATTTAAGTGATTCTAGTGGCTAAAAATCCATAAGAAATATATCTAAATTTTTCATGTTAACTATTTTTTTTAATTCTTATCTGATTCTTCCTAAAATTTTTTTAAAAAAACTTCCCTAATTACTCTGAAATCCAGTTTTCTAACCAAACCTTTCCTAAGATTTTAGTTCATCAATATATTATGTCATCTTCCATTTTTTTTTTCTAATTTGCATCTAATTATATTCCATCAATTTTTTACCATATTTAAATATACAAAATAATAGTCTAAAAATCTTAAAATTTTGCCACCCCTAGTCATACTTATGCAGAACTTTTTACACCAACCGAAATATTCAAAACACTCATCATATACAAGATAACATGTAACATGATATAATAACATCCATGACTAATCATCAAATTTGCAAATATTATAAATTTCATAAAAGTTTTAAGGTTAAAATCTCATATAAATGTTACAAATTTCAAAAAAAAATTTCAAAAAGAGATATTGTTACACCTACCTAAATATCTCCCTAGTTCACTTAGTAAATTATTTTTCTTGTTTTCTCTTGAAAGAAGTAGCAAGATTCCTCTATTCCTTTAATTTTTCTAGCAGCTTAAATAAGAAAATGAGGGTGAGTTTTGAACTCCAAGAATGAAGAGAAATGATGGATTCAAGTGGAGATTAAGTTAACTTACCTTAAGTATTCAGTCTTCTAGACTTCTCCTTTTTCTTCCTTCCTTTCTTCTCCTTTTTCTTCCTTCCTTTCTTCTCCTCTCTTCCTCTCATTTTCTCACTCTACCTTGCTTCTATTTTTTCTCTCCCTCACTTAAACGAAATTATAATGTTATAAGTGTGGGTTTTACTTAAATAAACTATCAAGTAGTTCACTTTTCATGATCATGGGTCTACCTTATTACAATTAGGATGCACTTAGTTATTTTTTTAAAAAAGACATCTTATGTTTTTGTCTTCTTCTCTATTAGTCAAGATATGCATAGTAAAAGGAGATTTGTATTTTGAAAATCATGATAAAATGTTCTTAAGACAAGGGATAAGGTTCCTTTGCTTGGTTGTAATTATTTGTGTAAGATAAGGATGTTTTGTCATAATATCATGTATTATTACCTACTTATTGAAATTATAAATGTAGGATATAGCTATTTTGTCCTAATGCTATGTATTATAACCAACTTGCTGAAATTATAAATGTAGGATATAGATGTTTTGTCTTAATGCCATGTGACCTAATCTTGATTATTATTGCACTACTATTTTCTCACATAATTTTTATTTTTTCCTCTTACATTTGAGCTCATTCTTACCCATTTCCTTTATTTTGGCTGAAATTCTACCTTTCATGGAGGGTTTGATCACATTTTTATAATTTTTGGGCTATCGGTCCAACTTCTATATCATAGGTCAAGTCTATGTTTTATTTCTTACTTGAACTATCCTATTAACTTGCTAGAAAATGATGTGAAGTTAAAATTTTTTATATAAAGTGTCCATAGGTGAAAGCCCAATTTATAGGTGGAAATGTTGCATTTAGTAATTGTAGTTCTTGAGTTAAGAAAAATTACCTTAATTCAATCTTCTTGAAATTTTAAGATTTTTACTTACCTCCCAAAAAATTTATTTTTCTTACCCAAAAATTCCGCCTTTCTTTAATATGTTATTTATAATTTTTTGCAATTAGGTTTTTTCTCTTTATCTATTCCTTTAATGTTATAAACATTTTCTATACATACACATGAGGTGAATAATTTATAAAGATTATATTTTCTTAGATATCTAAAAATTGTCTTATAAATTTTATTTTTTTAAATAAATATTTATGTACCTTTATTAATAAAGGAAATAAAATTAGGAATGTTACATTAAATATTTATGTATATTTATTAATAAATGAAATGAAATTAGGTATGTTACAATAGCTATAGATTTTATAGAAAAATTGCCTAAATATGAGGGAAACAACACTATATGGGTGATTAATGATCGATTAAGTAAATATGCTTATTTTGTATCCTCGAGTCATCTTTTTACAACTGCTCAACTTGTGCAAGTATTTATGGATAACGTCTATAAGTTGCATGGAGCTTCTTCTAATATTGTCAGTGATAGAGATCCGATTTTCACCAGTCGATTTTGGCATGAGTTTACTAAGAGGTTGGGAATTATACAGTGCCTGTCTTAAGCTTATCACCCCCAATTTGATGACCGGAGTGAGGTATTAATCCGGTGTTTGGAAATTTATTTGTGGAGTCTTGCTTAGCAGGCACCAAAGGAGTGGAATCGATGGTTGTCACTTTCTGAATGGTGGTATAACACCACATTTCATTCAACTATAAGCACAACCCCATACGATGTTTTGTATGGTCAGCCTCCTCCAATACATATCCCTTATATTCCCTAAAGTTCTGTAATAGAGATAGTAGACCAAAGCTTAGCTGTTAAGGAAGTTATATAACATCCCCTAATTTTTATTTTTAAATAATAATGTTTTGCTATAAGTAAATATATTTTTATTTATTTAAAAATGATTATGTTTTGCTAAAAGTAATTAGACTTTTAAGTAAGATAATTGTTGTGTTGCTTCAAATAATTATACTGGTCTCTAATGAATTTTTGTCATATTTTTAGAAATATTCTTTCTTTTATTATGTATAAAGATATTTATTTTGTAATTTATTTTGTTGAATTTTTATCGAAAAAAATCATGATTTTAGAGTTCAACTAAAGATTATTGAGAATGTAAATTTTTAAAAATTTTTGGGATATTTTTGGATGAAAAATGAAATTTATATGAAAGAAAATCATATTAATTAAATATTAAATAATAATTATTATTATTTAAAATAATAAAAAATAAAATAAAAGGGAAAGGGGAGATACCGGTGACGTGAAAATTTTAGGAAAAATTCGAGAAAGATGAATAGTAAGTGAATAGTAACTTTCAACTTTCTCTCTAGATTTCGAGTGACTATTGACTTCCAATCTCAAAACTGAAGGTGCTACTAGATTTAGGACGAAGAATACTACGGTTTTGACCGATCAATTTTTCAAATCAACTGTTGAATCGCCGTAGATCTGAAGTAGAAAATCTCAGAAAAATGTAAATTCTAAAACTCTTATTTAGAGACCTCTAATTAAAATTCTGACACCGTAGATGGATTCAAGAGTTAGATAAACCTTATGATATGAAATTTTTCAGCTATGTGACAACTTTTTGTTCGTCGTGAATAGTGTTTTTCGATGGATGAATAGTATTTTTCGACGAGTGAATAGTGTTTTTCACGCGGTAAATAGTGACCAAGCTACCGAAGTCTTTTTTTATGTCTTTGAACCATCCGGACACGTTTTTGAGATTTAATTGGTCAAATTCAGCTTGGAAAAGTATATTTTAGGGCTTCCAACCAGGAGCCCTATCTTGTGAGTAGATAATTCTTTCTATGACTTGCCCCATGCTCTTCTTGAATTATAAATTTATTATTGTTTCTGATTATAAATTATTTACGATTATAAGTTTCTAAAATGTGTTCAAATATCTGTTATACTTACGAACTGGCACATAGTTCAAGAAGAGTATGGTTTTAGAAATGAATTTTGAAACTCATTGAATATGTGGTTCTAAATGTATTTATCATTATTTGATAAAGTGAATATTATGTACACGATGCATTGATTTGTAAAGCTACATACTTGTGAAAATGATGCATGTCATATTATATATGTATTGATGCATATCGGCTGGTGGTATGGCTTGTGACGGTACCGAATAGGGGACGCCCTATTAGCCTGAGTGAGCTGGGGGAAGACCGCTCCAACCGGGTGACAGTGGTAATGTGGGAAGGCAGGAGGGTGATGTACTCACATTCTCTGATAACTTATTGTGACTAGGGTCGAGGTCACTATGCGTATAGCAAATTGCATTGACTAGATCGCCGACTGAGGCAGGTCATTTTCAAATTGCATTGGTCAGATCGCTGAGTGAAGCAAGTCATTTTCAAATTAAATTGCATTGACCAGATCGTCGAGTGAGGCAGATCATTTTCAAAATTAAGTGGACCAAATCGCCGAGTGAGGCAGGTCATTTTAAAAGTGATGATTTTATCTTCAGATCTTAATATTTTACTATAGCTTATACAGCTGAGCATAACAATATTTGTTTAATGATTATACCATGGTGCATATGGTTTTGGATATCTGAATATCCTTTGATTGAGAATATTTGAAATACGAGTCTCATATGAATGTACTTATGAATTATATTTTCAATGTGACATATTTAAAAATATAAGTACATCCATATGCTGATCTAAGAGGTCATAGGAGAAATTATTTGCTCACTGAGTTGTCAAACTCACTACACGATATTTTCACATTTTTCAGATAAGAATATCAGAGTCTGATTCGGCAGATAGGTGATATATTCTCTGGGTGAGTCTACGTTGCTTCCAAGACTCACGGTCTTTGAATTATACTGTATTTGTATTCTAGAGTGTTCTGAACGCTATAGGCAAGATCTTTGTTTCTGCTGTACCCTGATGTTTATAGATTTGGTCTGTATATTGTGTATATATGAGAGATCTTATATGTATTTGTTCTCATGATAAAGAATTGAATTATGTATATTTATGGAGATTATCTTACATTTAAAAAAAAAATTATTTTACGTAATGTAAATTAAGGTCGTTACAAGTTATGTTGCAAAAACTGTAACAAAATTTGATCATCGCAGTGAACAGAATAAAATAACAAGTAGGCAAGAAGAGATCTGAACAGGAATTCCAGGAAGGTGATTGGGTTTTCTTGAAATTGCAACTATTTAGACAACAATCGGTCGAACGAAGGTTGTCTAAAATGCTTCCACCACGATACTTTGGGCCATATCATTCTTGCTAAGGTGGTTTAGTAGCTTATACTATATGGCTACCTCCTACGTCATGTATTCATCCCACTTCCATGTTTCTTTGCTAAAAAAATGCCTTGATCCATCTATTCAACCTCAATAGCTGCCTGTTGAGTGGGGTTCGGTTTCCACTAAACAAGAGCCTAATACAATTTTAGACAGACGCCTTGTCCAGAAATGAAGCAGAGTTGTCACGGAGGTCTTGGTAAAGTGGAAGGAGGAGGTGGAAGAAGAAGACACATAGGAACTGTGGTTTGATATTCAGAAGAAATTTCCAGATTTTGCTAAATCGATACACCCTTGGGGATAAGGGTGAATTCGGGGGGGGGGGGGTGGTAATTGTTACTACGAGGCAATTGGAGAAGGATTATGATGTAAATTTGCTGATGACAATGCTTGGCTAGTGGAATAGACGTTGTAGTAGGCTATTGTGGAGTTAGTATATAAACTGGAGATACCACATGTAGAGGGCATGATTCATCTGAATAACAAATTTCTTTCTTTCATGCGATCTCTCTTTTTCTATCTTCTTGTTTCTCTCTTGGTTCTTCTAAGATTCTCCATATTTATGAATTCTGATCTTATCATAAATTTTAAACCCTAAATTTTAAATTTTAAAATTTCAATCCCTAAATTTCAAAACTCTAAATTCTAACCTCTAAACCTTAAATCCTAAAACCCTAAACCCTTAAACTCTAAGCCATAACCTCTAACTCCTATCCCTTAAATTATAATCCTAAATTATATTTATCATTTTTTTTATTTTGAAAGTTTTTCTCTTTAAAGATATTTTTAGAAAGATAATTATATTTTCAATAATATTTCACATAAACAAACATGAAAATAAAAATTTAATGGTAATACAATAAATTATTTTAAAAAAAGTGAAGTGAAAATTTTCATGGTAATGAAAATTTAATGAAAATTAAACGTATAGTTTCATTTTTTTCTATCTATTTTATTTTTAAGAATGAGATTATCAAACACCACTTAATAGTAATAACCATAAATAGATGGAGTTTAAAAAAAAGTTATTATAAAGAAACACATGGTATTTAATAGTGTAGTAAAAATTAGACTGAATCAATTATTATATCAAAAATTGGCGAAACAGTGGAGAGATGATTTAGTTTATCCCTTGTATCTATCTAGCAAAATATATCAAGGAATGGATGAATTGGTTAAAAGATAAAAATAATCAGTCAGACCGGCCAAAAACCATTGAATCATTGTGGTTTGAATGATTTGCTTTTATTCTTTTATTTTATTTGTTTTGTTACGTCACTATTTTAACTATTTTTGTTATTTTAATTAATTTATTATATTAATGATAATTGTACATATATTTTTTATAATTAAAAATAGTATAATAATAACTATTATTAATTATTGTGTATTACATATAAAAATATGAATTTTTTCCGTACATAATTGAATTATTAATAAAATTTTAAATATATTAACATCTATTATTTGATTATTTTTATCTTAAATAATTTATTTAATAAAATATATATTTTTAATTTTTAATATATCATATTTTATAATTTTAAAAATACAAGTATACTATATATTTTATTATTAATTTCCAACTATAGTTTAATCAATGAATTGTGATATATTTTAAAATATTTAATATGATTAATGTTTGAATATTTTTTAAAAATAGAATTGCTTAGAAATAATTTTGCACTCAATATTATTTAAATAAAAGGTAATTTTAAATATTCATTTATAAAAAAATTAAATGAAAAATAAATTTATAAAAATACTGTAAAATATATAATCAAAATTGTAATTATAAAAATTATTTATCAATTATAATAGTAATTTTTATAATATAATATATTAATTTTAAAAATTCAGAGTTTTAATATAATTTTATGTATTTACATGGTAATTTTTAATTTTAGGTGAGAATATTTTTATTTATAATAAATATTAATTTTTTGTTTTTGCTTTAATTTTTTTAAAAAACTTGTGCTTCATATTTTAGCAGAAAAATAAATTGTATTTATATTTAAAAACAATTTTAAAGTTTGATCACACTAAATAATGTAAAAAAACTATTTTTTTTTAAATAATCATTTTTGTTTTTTTTTTGGGCCAGGCTCTCAATCATAACGAGTTATCCCAAAGAAAAAACAAAAGTAATACGCGAGAAAACTGAAAAGCCACAATTTCGCTGACGAACGGGAGAAGAAAATGACAGAGGCAGCACCGCAGCAACCATGGAAGAGCGACGAACTTACAGGAAGATGAAAATATCAGCAGATTGAGGAAATCGACAAAGGCCGATAGACTTGCAGAGGTGTTCAAATCCTGCCCTAATCCAGAAGCCAGATGAGGCAACACCGGTGAGTTTTGCATCTCACGGATCAGCTTGCGCATCAAGCCGTGTCGAATTCTTTCTCCTTCGTATCCATCCCGTATGTCAACAATCCTAACAATATTTTGGAAATGTGTGTAAATAATCATTCATAGTGAGTTTAATGTTGGAAAGGTGTTCAAATCTTCCATGGTGCTTGATGTTGGAAATGTGTGTAAATAATCTTAACTTACATAGCTATAGTATTTATGGTGAGTTTACAGCTTTGCACAGCGATGAAAAATGGGGCTTTTGTGTTCCCAACAATATTTTCGTTGAGCCTTTACCAAACGTGAGAATTTTTCATTCTCACGTAACATTCCTAGAAATCCAAAAGGATTTTGTGAATGAAACGCCCCCTAGAAGGTGCTTGGGAGATTTTTTTTTCCCATCGTACTATTTTAACTGGATGAGGATTAAGTTTTTTATTTATTTAGATTGTCTGTTAATATACTTATCTTCAAGTAAAATAGTTACCTTGATTATTGATAAATTAAATTGATATTCATTTTGTGATTTTTCTCTGTGATTGGGTGACTACAATCTTCACAGTGAACAGTGTCGTCTCCTGGGATAAGCTTCATTGTGAGCCTACCATTTTCTCTGCGAGCTTCCAAATATTAATTATACGGATTGTTTGATGATTGTCTTAGATTTAAAATAAAAAAAGTGGAGTGGATATTTACATATATACCAAAAAAGTATATGATATGATGCGTTGTCGTTCATTCTGTTTAACTCTGAGAGATCGAATACGACCGTGGCTTCGTGATTACGATAGACTACAATCATTCGCTGTCATCCTCATTTACATTCAGGTACTACATCCTTTCCTTTCTTTTTTTATTAGTGTGGTTAATGAGAATTGGTAGTTGTTAATTAAGTAAACATAGTCTTAGGATGTTTGTTTCAATTTCAAAATTGAAATGCAAGATTGGGTGCGCGTTAATTGGATCATTGGGAGCATTGTACAACGGGGTGTTGCTCATAAATTTAGCAATCTCATTGTTCGCGTTGGTTGCCATTGAAAGTAGCAGTCAAAGCCTTGGCCGTACATATGCCTTCCTTCTCTTTTGCGCCGTTTTGCTTGATATTTCTTGGTTCATTCTCTTCGCCCACGAAATTTGGTGCGTCCATTTTTCTCCTCTTTCAATTTACAATTTCTTATATATTATCTCTATATCTTGTGCCTACCCACCCATTTTATGCTAGACATCCTAGATTTCCCAGTTCTTTTTCTTTTGTCTGGAATACATCTGGACATAAAATGAGATCAACCAAAAAATTATTCCTTTAAAGGCTAAGATGTTTGGATTTTTTTTAATGTAAAGTGCTACAGACTCTCATTTATTCATATATCGATTTTGATATATAATTATCTTATAATTAGGTTTTGCCTTGCTGCATGTTTCATTTATATGGGTTATTAAAGGAATAATTTTTTGGTTGATCTCAAATTTATTAGCAGATTTGGGCTGAGGATTTAAAATTATATTGAGAAATGGAAAAATGATAAGGGCACAAATTGAAATTAGATTAGATTAATGAACTTCTTCTCATCTTTTTATATAGCACCTAGGAGCTGCTGGCTATGAGGAACTATAGATTCAATGAACATTTTACCTGATGAGTTATTTTGTTAAAAGCATTTACTAAAGCATCACTTGTTTATTATATATTCTCTGCATTTTTATTTGCTGAAAAGTGTTTTAAATATAGTATTATTTATTACATGGCTTATTGCTGTATTTGGTGACCAGAGTATAATTATTCTTATGAATCAAATTTGTATCCTTGTATTTATAAACCAAGTGATCATTACTGTTATTTAGTTCATGTCTGATGAAAAACATTATTTACATTTGCAGGAATATCTCTATGGATGATTATACAACATTTTTCATATTTTCAGTGAAACTTACTCTGGTTATGCAAATTATTGGCTTTATTGTGAGGTTATCATCCTCACTGTTGTGGATTCAGATTTATAGGTTGGGGGCTTCTTATGTGGATACAGCTTCTCGAGAAGTAGATTTTGACTTAAGAAATAGTTTTTTGAGTCCTGCAACACCTGCTATTGTGAGGCAGTGCTCTAGTTCGAATGAGATACTTGGGGGCTCTATCTATGATCCAGCCTACTACTCATCCTTGTTTGAAGATGGTCAAGAGAACAAACATTCATATGGGGTATGCTAAATTTTGCAGATATATTGTACAAATATTCTTGGCTGATATGATTTCATTTTCAAATGATGTGGTAAACACTTTATTATTCAATTTTTGCTTCATTGGTACTTATTATGTAGAAAAATTTATTGAGTTGTTTTTTATTTGTATGAAACGTAGAGTATTATTCTTTATATTTTGTTTTTAATGTCAAGAATATAATAGGTCCAAGTTTTATGAAGCTTTATTGCGTGGAAAATTATTCTTGTCTCATTCTAGCAGATTATTTAGAATCTACTAGTTTGATACTCTAGAATTTACCAGGACACAAGGAAAATCCTTGGAAGTATTATGACTGAAAATATATGTTATGTCTCATTTTTAAACATCACAGGCACTTCTAATAAAACTTGGCTGACTGATAAACAATCTTCTAGGACTTTCCTATCCGTATAGTCTTCTTATAGGACTCTAATTCTACCATAATTACTTTAAAAGTATGAACAATTATCCAATAGAATGTTAAAAAAATAATCATTGCGTAAGTTACATAAAAATTTAAAATTCAAAATATATTATAGATGACCCCCTTTGTCTGGCATTGTTCTGGAGAGAAGGAACTTCAATTTACATAGGACTTTACTAATCTAGGAGTGAGGTCTTTGGTACCTTTTGAATTGTATTGCTTATGGATATTTTCTGCTGGGAAAGTGAATAATTTGTTTGGAAATAAATGAGGTTGTAAGAGTCCTCTGCAGCTAGCTCTCTATCACATTTGGATCCCTATAAAGAGTATACATGGTGAATTTTTGTTGGCTGTACTTTTGTTGATGCCGATGAAAAGATGTGGAAGAAAAAGATTGCATGCTGAGTAGGTTTTACTGGTGAACTTGAAGATTGTATTTCTCAGCACTGAGATTTGTATAGTTTGATATGTTAATATGTCAAATAAATGCAATTTTTTCTATTTCTAGTTTTTGAGTCAAATACCATTCATTCCGTATTCATTGCAAAATTTAAATTTGGTCATGGTTACTTGCTTTTGGGAGGATTTTTTGCTATGTAGGTTTCGTTTTTTGTTTCTGGTCTATGCTCTATTGAGTTTCAAATACTTGTAGTGCTTCCACTGACAGTTTTAATACTATCAAAGTCTGATATCTTTGGAATTTTCACTTCTTTTCATGTATTGTTTTTGATAAAAAAGAAATTCTTTTATAAAATATTAAAGGTTACATGGAAGGAGGATAAGGAATCTTTCAAGTGTCCCACTTCATTATCTCTCCCTCTTTCAAATCCTATTAGGGGTTGCATGACAGTCAGAAAAAAATTATGTGGGGTTTTCTTTGGAGTGGTGTGGGGGAGTTGAGAAGGGACCACCGTGTCAGTTGGGGTATCTGTTGTAGACTGAGGGGTGAAGGGGGCGTAGGGCTTGGAAATTTGCTGTCCAAGAACAAGGCTTTGACAAGCAGATGGCTATGGCATTTTCCTCTTGAAACTACTTTCTCAGGGCATCAAGTTATCTGGAGTAAGTATGCTTTGGAACCGAATGGGTGGAATGGTAATGCTGCAATTAGGGTTACTCATATTAGTCCTTCGAAATTCATTTCTTAGGGTTATGATGCTTTACGATCTTTTATTTCTATTAGGTTGGTAATGGGTGTTGTATCAGATTTTGGGAGGATATTTGGGTAGAGAATATTCCTTGTTGTCAAGCTTTCCTTAGTTTTTGCCACCTTTCTTCTTTGCATAATGCTCCAGTTCAAGATTTTTGTTCTATTCAGGAACTATGCTTTCTTGGAATTACCACTTTTCGAGGAATTTAACTGGTAGAGATTTGAATGAAATAGAAACTCTTGTGCCTCTTCTTGATAGTGTTAGAATTTCTCAATTTGAAGATAGGAGAGTTGGGAGCCTTGATCCTTCTGGTGTGTATTCTTGTAAGTCTTTCTTTCACTTCCTTATTTCTTCTCCTACTAGGGGAGTTTTCCTTCTTGAAAAACCCATTTGGAAATCTAAAACTCTCTCAAAAATCAAATCTTTCATTTGACAGCGTTACTTAATAGAATTAACACAAATGACATGTTGCAAATTCAAAGACCTAACACAGCTTTGTCTCCTGACATTTGTATTATGTGTATGAATAGTGAAAAAATTGGTGCTCATTTATTTCTACATTGTCCAGTGGTTGGTTTCATGTGGAATAAGCTTTTTGGGATCTTTGGTGGGAATTGGGTTTGCCCAAAGGATTTACAGCAGTTTCTCCTTATATGGTTCAAAGGTTTTGGCTGTACAAAGGAAGGTAGTCCGTGGTGGCAATGGGGGGTTTTTTTTGCCGTCATTTGCTATATTTGACTAGAGAGGAATGCTTGCATTTTTAGGGGTGTTTTGCTTTCTTTTAATGACTTATGGACAAATATTGTATTCGGAGGTCATTGTGGTGTTTGGCTCAAGGGTTGTTTAAGAGAGTGTCGCTTTTGAATATGCAGCAGCTCTGTTGCATGGTTAATTTTGGCTACTATTTATTTATTTATTTATTTTTATTTTGTTGTATCTCTTTTCTTTCTCAATAAAATTTCTTCTTTATATAAAAAAAAAAAATCCTCAAGGAAAACCAAAAGTTTCTTAGCTTTTGGATAATTGGAAGGGTTCTTTCTTCCCTAAAGGCAAATGCATTATTTTTTATTGAATCTTCTTATCTGTTATTCCGTTAATTATCTTTCTCTCTTTTGGATTCTGATGGAAGTAGCTCAGAGGCTAGAGATGATTAGGCAAGACTTTCTTTGGTTGTGTAGGAGAGATGAAAGAGAATAATTTTGTTAGTTGGGATGTTTGTTGTAGGCCAAAGGGGGAGAGGGGTGGCAATGGAGTATTTGGTGTCCAAATACATTGCATTGGTTGGTAAATGGCTATGGTGCTTTCCTCAAGAGAGAGATTCTTTATTGCATTGAGTCATTCAGAGTATGGTTTAGATTTGAATGGGTGGGATGCTAACCTGCTGATCAATGCCTGTCATGCAAGCCCATGGAAATTTATCTTCCAAGGGTATGCCTCTTTCAAATCTTTGATCTCTTTAAGGAAGGTGATGTTCTTCATATAAGATTTGGGAGGATACTTGACTGGGATATGTTCCTTTTCTGCAGCTCTTTCTGGGTGTCTATTAGATTTCCTCTTTGCATTATTCTCCTATACAAAGCTTTTGGTCTTTCATGGGTAATTCCCACTCTTTGAACTTTCATGTTACAAGGGATAATATTTTAAGGGACTAGGGATATTTAGGAACTACAGTGCCCTTTGCTTCTTCTTGAACCCATCATTCCTTCTTTAACTTTGGATAATAGAGTTTGAAATATTGATTCCTGTGGTGTGCGTTCTTGTAAATCCTACTCTCTTTTTTCTTATGCACTCTTCTACTAGAAAGAAACCAATTCAGAAATCTAAAGCGCCTTCAAATGTCAAGTTGTTTGTTTGGAAAGCGGCACTCAATATGATTAATACTAAAGATGTTGAAGATTTGTTGGCTTAATACAACCCTTTCCCCAAATATTTGTATCATGTGCATGTCTGGTTCAGAAACTATTTTTTGATAGAAAAAGGAACTTTATTAGAAGGAAAGAAACTTACACGACTGGAGGATAAAACATTCTCTTAATAGAGAAGATACAAGCAAAAAAAGAAAATGAAAAAGAAAACACTTGATTTTAAACAAATTGTCAAATATCACTTTAACTTAAAAGCTTAAGCTATCAAGTGAATGCTCATGATTAGTTTTATCATAATCTCTAACATGCCCCCTCACATGAAAGTCCTTTGGGCTTAAAACATAGACATAGCATAAGTCTGCCATACCCAGTGCTGAAATGTCAATTTAATAATGAAGAATGGAGATGGCAAGGGTCGAACTTTTGACCGATTTGTGGAAGTTTACTTATTTTTCCCAGGGGTTTGGAATATTTGGCTTAAACTCTCTCTTAGGTGAAGTCTTTTGTTTGGATTGCAGTACTGAAGAGGATTAACGGTAATGACTTGTTGCTGATTTGTAATTTGTAGGCCTAAGTCAACTATTTCTCCAAATATTTGTGTTCTGCACATCTCTTCTTATATTATCAAGGTTCTGAATTTCTGTGGAGTATGTAGTTTTGAGTATGTAGAGAAAGTTGGGCTTGTCCTAACTCTTTGGAGGCTTTTCTGTCAGTAAGTTTTAAACGGTTTGGAAGGAGAAAAGAGCCTAAGACATTGTGGAATTGTACTGTTTTTGCTGTTTTCTGGTGCATTTGGTTGGAAAGAAATGCAATGCAAAATTTTTTCAAGATACTTTTATGTCTTTGGACATGTTATAGGAGAGGATAAGGTTAATACACCTTGTTTTATGAACTTTTTTCTAGACTTTACCAATTATCCTATTTGCATCAAGCTCCAATTTCAGATTTTTTAATGTTACAAACTTCAGAGTTTTCTTGGAATTTTAATTTTTCTAGGCATCTTGATGGTAGAGTTGTTGATGATCTTGTTGTGTTGTTGGATATCATTGGTCTTTTTTGTCCTTCGTCATCGCCTAATACGAGGATGTGGGGTTTAGATTTTTCGGGTTCATACACTTGTCACTCTTTTTTCAAATTTTTTAATTGAAACTTCAAGGGCTCAAAATGTTTCATTGTCAGGACCTTTTTGGAAGGTTAAGGTTCCCTCTAAGGTGAAGGCTTTTGTTTGGACTAAGGTTTTTAATAGAATAAATACTAATGATTTGCTGCAAGCTTGTAGACCCAATAAGGTGATTTCTCTGAATGTTTATGTGATGTGTTACCACAATTCAGAGAAAAATAGTCATCTGTTTTTACATTGGGAAGTAGCTATGCAAATGGGAAATAGGCTTTTTGGCATTTTTGTCAGTTGTTGCTTATGGATATTTTAAGGGAGTTTTTCCTTGTGGACATTCAAAGGGATTGGCAAGCTCTTTTGAGCTATTAATTGTAATTTTTTTTTCCTGATTTTGCCAGCACTGCTGATCCTCTGTTTCTTGTAATGGTCTTCTTTTGCTATCAATAATGTTTCTTTTTCTATAGAAAAGAAACAGTAGATTAGGGTAAGGATATATAGATAAATTCTTAAAGTTGTATCTGATGAGAGGTAAAGTCCAATTACAAAACAATTAAGGAAGTGGATAAAAATATTAACATTATATTTGATGGATATTAAGAATTTGAAATAAGTACTAAGGGTATATAGTTGAATTCTTAAACTTATCTAATTAGAGGTATTTCTGTGCTTTAGAAGTCAATTGTCTGCATATTTCAAGCAGGCAGTCTTATTATTTTCTTATCAAAAGTTCCTAGCTCTTTTTTTTGTCTATTTTGCTTCTTGGAATGTGATTCTAAAACTTCAAATTAATCAGAGTTTTGTGGCTTCTAAGTTTTTTTCTACCTTCAGTACATGGTGATTGCTGAGGGAGCTGCCTATGGCAGTGTTTAGCTGATTGATATACTGTTAAATCATTCTTTGTGTTTTAGGAGTTCAATATTTTGCTTCTGGAACTGCTAGAATAAAGTTTTTCTGACAATTTATTTCCTTTGGGCTTTGGCCTTTTGTAGATGCACAATCATGAAATTAGTGAAAACGAGTCAACTTCAGCCATTGAAGCTTCTCAAAAGTCTTCCATGGACAGATCCTTGCAGGTTGTGGATGTAAGTATCTGATTATTTGCCTTTTCTGTAGTCTGCTGGCTCTAAAACATCAACATGTATCACTATGTCTCTCATATTTTTAAGGTACCCAATAAATAATACTTTTTAACTTTTATTAATTTTTTATTTTTCTGAATTTGTGTTTAAGACCACGAAGAGGAAGCTATAGTGCTATACTTTGCTGATATTTATATTAAGACAAGGATATACCCCTTAAAATACGAACATTCTGCTCCAGCTAAGATTTCTAAACCATAGCATGAATTACTCATTGCCAGAAAGTTCTACCCTCCTTTTTTCCGCCAAAACCTTATAACCTTATAGGGAAAAGCTGCTCTAAATTCCACGGATATACCCAATTTTAATAAAAAACCCCAAACTATTTATTAATATTGAGTTTTTTTTTTAAGATAAAAGAAGAAATTTTATTGAGAAAAAAAAAACTGGAGGATTAGTTATCTGCTTGAGGGAATAGAGAGAACATTAACAAAAAAAAGCAGAAAAAAACACAGTAAGTGAAATTAAGCATGCAGCAAAGTTGTTCAATATCTCTGCATATCCAAATGGGACACTCTCTTAAATAACTCTTGAGCCGAACACTATAAAGAACCTCCAAGACAATCTTAGCCCATAAGTCGTTCGAAAACATTGAAACACTCCTAAGAATACATGCATTCCTCTATAGCCAAACATTCCAAATAACTACCTGCAAAAACCACATATTACCACAAAGATCTACACTCCTTTGTATGGCCAAAACTTTTGAACTGAATAAGGAGAAACTGCTGTAAATCCTTTGAACAAACCCAACTCTCACCAGATATGCCAAAAAGTTTATTCCACATGAAACAAGCCATCACTGGGTAAAATTCTAATTCTTAACTTTCTGCCTTCCTTTCATCCCTATATAATATATATGAAGGCATTTACTTTTTCACTGATTGTCCCATACATCATATACCATATGAAGGCAGGGAGCAATACATTGGTGCTCTTTAAATTATTATATTTATGTCAAAGTGAAATACAATCTATATACATTGTCCCAGCGAAGATCATCCTATATTTTCTTCTTGACTGAACGAGTATTTTTGAAGTTATGTTCTCTTTAGAATGACAAGTTTCTTTTTCTGATAAAGGAAAAAATTAGATAGAAGAATGATACAAAAGAGAATGACAAGATACTCTCTTAAAGAAAGAAAAACAAAAGGCAAAGGTTAAAAAGAGAGATGGAGTCTAAAGCTGTCCAATCCCTCGGCAAATTTGAAAGGGGCACACCCCTAGAAAAACCATGAGCAGAACACCAGAGAGAGGCTAGAATCATCATCCTATCCTATCCCATAAGATATTTAAAGGCATGGAGGTCCCCTATATATGCTAGCATTATGCTCCAGCCAAATTCATTAAAGGCTAAAGCACAGCAAAGACAGCACATTGCCATTCTTTTTCTGTGCAAAGCCTTTGTACAGACTGAATTGAGAGAAACTGCTTTTATTTGGGAAAGCACACCCAAAGGACTTACAAGAATGCACACCAGAAGGATCAAGAGACCAATCTCTTTTGTTTGAAGTGGAGGGTTGGATAGGGTCAAGGAGAACTATAGATTTTAGTTCAGGAATATCCATATCAGTAGGATCTGTATAAAGGGAAGTTTTGGAAAGTGGCTAGCACCCTAAATAGATTAGAAGTGCTGTATGGGAGAATTATGCAAAGAGGAAATTTAGTAGATACCTATAAAGGCCTGAAAAGAGGAACATTCTCCAAAACCTGAAGCTTAATTTGGTAGGTACCTGTCATTGCCCTTAATTTTTCTCCTCTGTTTCTTGGTGCAAAAAAAGGAGCTGAAGCTTAATTTCCTCATTGTTTGCTCTTAGGCTATATTTTGAAGTCTACTGACTTATGGACCCCAAATCACAGCTGTCTAGTTGCATATTTAAGTTACTTGATGATCTTTGATGTAAACATTATCTTTTGTTGGCTATGATTTTAATATTTATATTTTAAGCTTTAGTAGTTTTCCTGCTGCATAGCATTTTGCTTTCCTTTGTCTCTTTTCTAACTTGCTTTGATCCTTGCAGGAAGGGAATGCATCAATCAAGATGGAACTTGTCTAAAAATGAGCCTGAAGTCCGTTGAAGGGTTGTTCTTAATGTCCACTTCCGTTGTGTCCCTATGAGTTTCTTTTTCATTATTCTGCAGCTTGACTGTGTATGGGAGTGGGTCTTTACTGTACCAATTGTTGGTAACTTTTTCTCAGGGTAAATGTTGCTGGACGGGAGAGGCGAATGGCTGGTAGATTCTATAACAGGGATGTTCCCGAAGTTTTTCCTTGAAGCAAAATATCTGAATTTATGTTTGTGATGTCAAGCTAAGGAAGCCAATTTGGCCACGAAAGTACTAGAGATTTGGTTTCACATTACTCAGATATGCTGGCATATGGGCATTTTGGCTGACCTACATATGGGCAAGCAGTTTGGCCCGATGCACTGTACTCGTCCATGCTGCGTCTAGGTTGATTTGCTTGTGCGTCATGGAAAAGCAGCCTGGGATATCCTCCATTTTTTCCTGGGGTTTAAGCTCAAGTTCTTTTTCACTTAATTTGTCTTTCAGTGATTGATTTGGCAGTCAGTGGGAAGGGTTACACAGGCTTAATAATGTCATTTTTATTTATTTATTTATTTATTTTTAAATTTTTTACTAGACCATGAGTATATATGTGTTCTTGAAGATGCTCTGATGAGATCATTTGGTTCTCAAATTGAATAGAATAGCAAGATTACTAACGTGGCTTCTCCAACACATGTGAGACTAGTCAACAATTTCATATACGGGAATAAAAAGAAAAAGGGTTGTTACCCCTAGGCATAGCAAATAGATGCTTAATAATTATTTGACATATTATTTTCGGATTAATAATAATTAATAATGCTTTTAAAATTATTAATTAATTTCTAATATATATGTTACTTATTTATTTAATAAGTAATTATCTATTTTAAATTTATATTAATAAAAAGTATTTATTTATTTCTCTTATCCATGTTAATTAAAAAAAAACAATTTTATAAATTTTCTCACCCAAAAAAAACATTTCAACTTCCCATCCTTCACAGATTTTTCTCCTCGAAAAAGTTAAAAACTTTGCAGTTTCTGAACTCTCTAGAAATCTACCAGCTCCTCCTTTTTTAACTGTGACCAACCATTTTCCCTTGCTGCACACTGAAGTTCCATCTCATTCACACCCTCTTTACCCTAAATTCTCACCCTTTTCCTGCCCCACTACTCTAAAATATAAACCATCATTCTTCAAATAAATTCATATTAAAAAAGTTTATATGTTATTGAGTCAAAAATTAAAGAATTAATTCAGTCTTCTGGTTTTATCCAGTTTTCTGTTTTTACCCAACTCACTTGATTAATTAGCAGAACATATTATTCTTAAAATATCCAATTAATGATTTCGTTTTTTAAGTTAGTATATATGTTGATTCTTCTCTATTTTGATAATGGACACAAGTGTCAAAATGTTTTTATATATATTGGTCAAATGGATTTTGGGCTTGCAATTAAAAAAAAGAAAGAATATAATTCGTAAAAGCTGAAAGCTTTCTGTAAATCTAAAAAATTGTTTGCAATTACTATTTTAGCAATTTGTTCTTCAAATTTATTTATTTATTCTTTGATGGCAATATATGGAAGTTTAGTGGAAATTCTGGAAGCAAAAATAAGACTAGAACAAATATTTAAGCTATGTTTGACAAAAATAGCTGAAAGTTTAAAAGTTAGTTAAAAGTTAAAAAGTTAATTTTTAACTGAAAACTATTAAACTAATTTATTAAATTAGAAGTGTTTGGTAAAATTAATTATTAAATTAGCTAATAAATGTAAAATGACATAAAAGGATATACTTATATAAAATTTATCATTTTTTGTTAGTAATTATATTTCATTATATAATTTCAAAAAATATAAAATAAATATATCATCTAAAGTTCCACAATAAATTAACAATATTATTGTGAATTTCTTTCATTTCAGTAGATGCCTCTAAATTTTCATTCTTTGTGTCACTATCAACAGTATCTAGAAGTTTATCATGGAGTATGTAATTTGGATGTTGTTCGAGCATAGTAAAAATAATGTCATGTTGTGAATATGATAATGTTAGAATTTGAATAAAATAATAAGAATTAAAAATAAATAAAATTATAAAAACTATCAGCTAAAAACTATACGCTATTTGAAGTAGCGTATGATAAAAAATTATAAGCTGCTCAAATAAACTTGTTTACCAAACACTTCTAATTTGGTTAAATTAACTTATTTGACTTGTCAAACATACTCTTAAATGAACAAATATACTATTTAAAATTATTAAATCTCCACACTTTATTTCTTAAATTTGTGTTACTATTCCTCAAATTTACTAAATATTAAATAAGTTAATCCCACTATCATTTTCATTATAACTACAGTGAAACAACGTAATTCTGTTTTGATACGAAGGGGGAAGGGATGGGGATCACGCCGATTTTTTGTGGAACCGTTGAAGGAGAGAAGAAAGTGAAAGAAACTAAGGAATGATAGCGAGGGGGACTTAGATGGTGACGTTGGTAGAAGGTGAGTGTACGACGATGCAGGATGGTGAGCTTGCTCTGGCATTCGGCGACGAGAGAGAGAGTTGAGCGAGAGAGACCTACCGTGAAGAAAAAAAGTGAACTTATCTATTTCTATTATGCGACTAAAGGAGGAAGGGACGAGAACAACCAAAGCGCAGTATTTTTAAGTAAAAGGTTAATTTAGATACCTCGGTAATGTATCGCGTAATCAGGCCATATTTTTTAAAGATAAAAATGATAAAAGAATTAAATTATTTGATATTTAATAAATTTAAAATTAAATTTTATAGTGACATAAATTTAGATATTAATATTAGAGACTAAATAAATTTGATAGCTGTTATGAATATCTTGTGTGGATGTCCATTATTCTGATCTTTTAATTATCATATTTGATAAAATATTATTTCTAATAATTATTTAAGAGGATAATTATTACTAGAGTTATCTTACAGTTGTATATCATTATTAGGACTCTCTCATCTATTTGTATAAATACTCTCTTATACATGAATGAAAAAAATAATTCACTCTCTTATCTCTCTCCCTATTTTTAAGTTATTTCATAACACGTTATCAGTACGACACTCTACTTCCTGCTTTAAGGTTAGTAATCTTTATATACAATTAGATTGCTATTGATTTATTTAATCCTTGAAGGATCACACCAATTTATATACAATTTTTTTTCTTATTTAAATATATCTTCTTCTTACTTTAAAATATATGTCCTTGAAGAATTGTATCTATAAGTCCCTGAAAGATTGTACCTATATGTTTCTAAAGGACTACACCAATTTATGTGCAATTATATGTCTATGAAGAACTACACCTATAAGTCCCTAAAAGACTGCACAAAATTATATGTCCATGAAGGACTGCATTTATATGTTCTTGAAGAACTGCACCAAATTATATGTCACTTAATAATTGTACCAATTTATGTGCAATTATATGTCCTTGAAAGACTGCACCTATATGTTCTTGAAGGACTGCACCTATATGTCCCTTAACGACTGTACCAAATTATATGTCCCTAAAAGACTATATCAATTTAAATGCAAATTCTATTATTTTAGTTTATCCCTGAAAGACTACAACAATTTCAATTTCCTCAAGTTTGTCCTCAAAGGACAATGGTTTAGGTGTAGCAAGTTTATTTTATCTCTTCCATTAAATTTTATTTTTTTAATCACTCAGTATATAGTTTTTCATGTAGTTCTTTAATCAATTAATATGTATAGTTGCATGCATTTATTTAATATATGCAAATAATAGTAATTACATCGATAAAAATGTAAAGACCTTTTTATAGTTATGCTTGACTAGGAGATTATGATAAAAGTTGAATATACCTATTCAATTACAACTTCTTTTAATAAATATAGGCATACCGATGACATATATATAATATATGTTTGTATGGATGAAGATCATGTATATATACTCTATGATTTATATGCATAGAAATCCTTGTTATTAGTACATGGTAAGTTAAGTAATGATTAACATTTATCTCTTAATTAAAGAAAAAGCACATGTCTATGTTGATTGACATTAAATAATTATGCTTACAACACTTTGGCATAAAAAAAATTATTTTATTTCTCCTCTTAATAATACATATTTATTGACTAGCATTATATTTTATGGTAGTTTTAACATGTCGAACTCGAATTCCAAAGATAATTTGAAATTTCTTAGAAGAAAAGTATGACCACTAGAAAAATAAGTCACATTCAACTAACATTGCTTCATTTCCTGAAGCGAATGTAGCAGCATATGACCACTATAGTTAGATTTAAATTTGAAGTCGTAGTTGTGGTGATTATTCCAAGAACATACCTTCCCACCAGAAGTGAAAAAATTATATGGCTAAAAATCTAAATGATGGCTATGATTAACATAACACATTTAGATGTTACAAATTCTTTGCTGATCATGATGGAAAAATTGAACATTTAATTGATGATGGTAGTATTAAAAAATAAGTTCTTTGTATAATTTTTATGACATTAAACTTTAGGGTTTTTCTTTTTCAGTACAATTTATTCTTTAAATTTGTTATTTTATTTTATGTACTATTTTCTCATATTGACTATTCTTATTTCATTTTTCAATCAACAATGAATGTTTCCTCTATTGATACCAACATCCCTAAGGAAGAGATATGTCTCGTTTATGTTGGCACAACTCACATAATTTTCAAAGATAAAAAATATTTTTTCCAATTAGTAATGCAAGGAGTCAATATTAATAGTATATCTGATAGTATAAAATTAATTGAAAACTTTGGAAGAGCTATTATAATGTTATTTGGAGGAACAAAACTATATATTAACATAGTTTTATATTCTTCCAAGTCTCTTAAAAATTTACTAAGTTTTAAAGATATCCGCCGAAATGGATACCACATTAAGACAACAAATGAAGAAAATATTGAATATTTTCATATTACAAGTACAATCTTAAGTAACAAATGCATATTAAAAAATTTACCTACATTCTCCTTAGGATTGTACTATACATATATAAATACAATTGAAATATATATTATTGCAAATTAAAAGTTTGCAAATCATAATAACTTTGTTATTTAACATGACCAGGTAAGCCATCCTGGATTAATTATGATGTGAAAAATAATTAAACATTCAAGTGGACATTCATTGAAAAGCCAGCAGATTCTTCAATCGAATAATTTTTCATGTTTCGCTTGCTCTCAAGGAAAATTGATTATTTGACAATCACCAGTCAAAGTTATGGGTGAATCCCTCACATATTTAAAAAGAATATAAGGCGATATTTGTGGGTCAATACAACCACCATGTGGACCATTTAGGTATTTTATAATTTTAATTGATGTATCAATTAAATGATCACATTTAGGTATTAGACGTCTGAAGTTAATTATAAGACTATTATTTATGAATTCAAAACTCTCAATATCTACTTAAGGACATGCAATCTTGCATGCTGCATCATTAATTCGCATAAGGCAAACAAGTTATTATGAACACTCCCTATTACAAATGATTTTTGATTAGAAACCAAATATTTTTCATTTAAGAATTTTTAAATGTGCGATATATGTCCCTATTACCCCACCACAACGCACTAAGATAGGTCCTCAAAGAAGGTTGATAATATATGTTGAATATGAATATATTTCTATAATAAAGTATCTTGAACCATTAACATGAGATCTATTCACAGTTCGGTTTGCTTATTGTCATTTTGATGAATCAGTTTATCCAACATTAAGGGGAGAAAATAAGCAGCTGAAAAAGAAAATTAGTTGGTATGAATTATCACTAACTCATCTTGATCCTCGTACAAAACAATTTGAATTCGAAGTTCAAAAGAGAATTCATTTGCCAAATTTAGCCAACCAATTGCCAGACGCATTTACTGACTCAAAAAGAATTACTAAATCACATATACCAGCTGCTAATGCTCAAGTTAAAATTGATGTCCCTGACGGACAACCCACTATTGTAAATAAACTCGAGACTAGGCGTGGTAGGTCTGTTGATTTCAAAAATAAAAATATCCTCGAAAAAGAAAAGGAGTTAAGAATTAAGATAGTCAAATCGATGATTTAACAACTCTAGAAGAGTCTTCAGAAGAGTTCCAAGACATAATTAATATTTTAGTTCTAGAAAAAATTCAAGTATATGAAATTTGTGAAAATGAAGATATCTCAATTAATTATATTATGAATAGAATACAATAGAATCGACAAAAGGTCAACGTTGACAATAAGAGCGCACGATATTTTAAATGATAATGAGGATTATGAATTAAAATCTGTTCAAGAATGCAGGCAGAAAAAAATGATTGGTCAAAATGGAAAGACGCAATTGAAGTAGAGTTAAAATCGCTTGAAAAATAAAAAAATTTGGACCTGTAGTCCGTACACCTGAAGATGTAAAACCAGTTGGATATAAATGGGTCTTTATGTTAAAATGGAATGAAAATAGTGAAATTGTGAGATATACGGTAAGGCTTGTTGTTCAAATTTTTTTGCAAAGACTCGAAATTGATTTTGAGGAAACATACTCACTTGTGGTAGATGCAACTACTTTTCGATATTTAATTAGTCTAATAGTACGTGAAAAGCTCGATTTGCGTTTAATGGATGTTGTTACAGCTTATTTGTATGGCTCACTTGATAGTGATATCTATATGAAATTTTCTGAATAATTTAAGTTGTTTGAAGCATACAATTTCAGTTCTCGAGTAGACTACTCAATCAAATTAAATAAATCATTTTATAATTTAAAATAATCTAAGCGTATGTGGTATTATCGCCTTAGTGAATACCTGTTATGAGAAGGGTATAGAAATAACCCAATTTACTCATGTATCTTTATAAAAAGATATGGAAATGAGTTTGCCATAATTGCAGTTTATATTGATAATTTGAATATTATTGGAACTCTTAAAGAGCTCCAAAAAGCTATTAATTGCTTAAAAAAAGAATTTGAAATAAATTTTTTTGGAAGAACAAAGTTTTACCTTGGATTACAAATTGAATATTTAAAAAATAGCATCTTTGTGTATAAAAAAATTTATGTGACAAAGGTGTTAAAATAATTATATATAGATAAATCACATCTATTATGTACTACAATGGTTGTCAGGTCATTAGATGTGAATAAAGATCCTTTCAAACCTCGTAAAATGGATAAAAAACTACTTGGTCCTGAAGTATTATATCTTAGTGCAATGGGGACATTGATGTATCTTGCTAATCATACTCGACTTGATATATCATTTGCTGTTAATTTATTAACAAGATATGGTTCTTCACCTACACGAAGGCATTGGAAGGGAGTTAAACATATATTTTGTTATCTTAAAGGAACAATGGATATGGGCATATTTTATTCAAATATACCCGAGTCTGAGTTAATTGGTTATGCGGATACAAGATATTTATCCGACCCTCATAATGGACAATTGCAAATAGGCTATTTGTTTACATACAGGGGTATTTGGCTACGATATGTGATTCAACCCATACAAGAATCTTGTGGCTTGTCTAGAAAGATGATTCCGACGATTTTATACAAAGATAATGTTACATGTGTTGCCAAATTGAAAGAAGGGTATATTAAATGAGATAGAATAAAGCATATATCACCTAAATTCTTTTTCACTCATGATCTTCAAAAAAATGATGTGGATATTTAGAAAATTCATTCAAGTGATAATCTGGCAGATTTATTTACTAAAACTCTTTCTACTACAACATTCGAGAAGCGGGTATATAATATTGGAGTTCAAAAACTTAAGAATATCAAATATTGTTGTCATATATATATATATTTATTTATTTATTCGATAGCGTCTTAAAGAAAAGGATGATGTACTCTTTTTTCTTTATTAAGTTTTTATCCCACAGAGTTTTTCATAATAAAGTTTTAATAAGGCACATTCTTAAGGGATTATGAATATCTTGTGTGAATGTCCGTCATCTCGATCTTTCGGTTATTTTATCTGATAAGATATTATTTTCAGTAATTATTTAAGAAGATAATTATCACTAGAGAGTTATCCTATAGCTGTATATCACTATTAGAACTCTCTCACCTATCTGTATAAATATCTCCTCTTACATAAATAGAAAGAACAATTTACTTTCTTGTTTCTTTTTTACTTATCTCTTTCTACTTTTAAATTATTTCATAACAATAACTAAATTATATATTTGTATTTAAAATCTCCAACAACTCTAAACAATTTCAAACCCATTATAGAAACATCAAAGAAGAAAGTTGGCCTGAACCGCATAGCTAAAAAGTTGAAGAAATTTTTAAATCACCTAAGTAAAATTTAAGGAGGAGTGTCTGCATTGGAAGTAGCCCAAGATAACTTCAAGAATCATATCCCAATCCTATAAATACATATCCAATGCTGCATTAAAAAGAAAGAAGACAAAAACATTAAGATAGGCTATTTCATTACTGTTCTTTCTATATTCTGTTGGTTTATCATTAAGAAATTTACTTACCGGATAGTTATTGTGTTAAAAGATTCTGTGTGAGTACTAAATTTCTGTTCTTTTTATATTCACCAAGTCTTTGGTGTGAGAGACCTAGTGATTTGTTGAATTTGTTAGATTTTGGAAAAAATCTAAAATGAGTGAGGCTCCTGAGTTGAAGAGTCTAAAGGTTTTGGTGACTTGTTTTAATTGTAAAGTTGTTGTCAATATAAGGTTGTCCAATTTGAGAGTCGTAAAAGTTTAGATACTTGTGTTTGAGAATTTGTTAAGAGAAACTTGTACAACTCAATAGCGCAATGTTATGGGTTTGAAGTGTAAAAGCTTGATACTTGTCTTCGTTGTACTACAATTAGCCAACACAAATTTAATCATTTTGCACAGTCTATTTAACCACGGAATTTTTAATTAGTGGTATACAAACATAACTTAAACTGATGTCCCGCATAGCCATTGATTATAACAAACTTTAATATATAATTAATTCTCTTGATTTTCAATTCATTTTACTAATAACTAATCTATTATTATATTATATATTTTTTTCATAAATGAATATAAATAAATCTTGAATTTGTAGATAATATAATGTATGAATAACGAATTTCTCAATTTGGTTGATGAAAACAACGGTATCTGATTAATTGACCTGCACCGATCCGTTAGAAATTTGTGTTGATAACGAATTGTGTAAACAAGAAAGCAAATGAACAAACAAAACTAATAAAGCAACAATGAGACAATGAGAATATAAAGTAAGGGAGGTGGGGATTTTTATTTTTATTTTTTTATTTTTTTTATGTGTAACACTTGTTACGAAGTACATGTCTATTTAAAGGCTGACAACCAACTATACTTATAGAAAATGTAACAAAACAAAGTAAAAAAAATTGATAAAGAGAGTTTCACTTATAAAAGAGATTAAAAGGTAATTTATATTATTAAAAGTTTTTTTATATCTTTGAGACATTTATATATAATTTTTTCAAAACAAAATTTTGAATGTTTATTTCTTTTTTTTTTTTTTCTAAATGATTAAAATCATGTGTCGAGGTGTATTCAATACTCAATATCCATGCTTAATATTTTTTTTAATGGGAATTACGAATATTTCTATAAATATATGTGAAATTAATTTCTTTCAAACTTTTAACTTTGAAAGAATTAGAATTAAAATTTATTATCTTCTTCGTAACTTGCTTTAACTTTGACCAATTAATTGAGATTCACTACTTAATAGTGTTCTTTTTTTTTTTGGATATTTCCTGTTTGTATCAGGCCAAAATAAGCAGAAATCCGTAGGGAAGGAAGCGCGCGAGTCCGTGACCAAGACGAAGGAGGTTGGCAGTTGAGTTGACTCGACGACTCACGGCCGAGTCGAGCGTCCCGTAGCAGCTGCCATTGCGATATGAATGACCAAAAATTGTAGTGACTAGCGAGTGATTCCATTTTGACGTCTTAGGCCAAAAGTAAATGGCGAAATTTTTTTGCGATTTTCGGTTCCTTCTGCTGGTTGCCGCTGGTGTGTTCATCTACATCCAGGTGTGTGACTCCCTAACCCTAACCTTGTGTGTTTCTCATTCTCATGGGGATCTCCTTTGTACAAGTTGAAAATATTTGAGTAGTGAATAGCATTCTTATTGTTTCCACTGCTTCAGATGAGGCTTTTCGCCACACAATCAGAATATGCTGATCGCCTCGCTGCTGCTGTAAGTTCACTCCACCCTCGTTCTATATTTCATAAACAGGCTTTAATTTTAGTTTTGAATTGGTATAAACTGTGAACTGTCTAAAATTTGTCTCGTTTGTCCACAAATGGAAATAGAATTACATGTCGGATCATTAGACTTTTTATTTCTATTTTAATGTCAAATAAAGTAGTATATTAGGTGCTATCCATCTCTTCCTAAATCTAATTCTGATAAAGCTTGCCATTCTGAAGTACTTAAATCAAAGTCAGAGATGCTTCAAACGACACTTTAGGACTTTTTTTTTTATGGTGAACATCTATTTTTGTTGCTTATTATGCTATTTTCTTTAAGTAGTGGAGAATCAATGTTTTTTCCTTCAAACCTACCACCTGAAAAAAAAAAAAGAGCAGAGATTAATTTACTTATTTAAGTTTATTGTTGTTTGACAGATTGAAGCTGAAAACCATTGTACTAGTCAAATGAGAGCACTTATTGATCAAATTAGCTTGCAACAAGGACGAATTGTGGCCCTAGAAGGTTTGATATTTTTGTTGAAGCATTGGACTGGAGTTATGAATCTTATTTAAGTGAAACCAAGAAATGATTCAAAAGCCTGTAATTGGTTGATTGATTCTATGGCTACTGCCTAGATAACATATACTTGTGGCTTGATAAGCACGGTTCTTCCCCTATTATTTGCTGCATTAGAAAGTATTGTGTGTGTTGTGTGGTAGGTTCACTCTTGTTCTTAGTTTTATTTTAATGCATAACCTGTAAGCCTTCTGCAACACCAAGAAATCTAGGTTCATATTGTTTCTCTTAGAACTTTTCACCTTTTAAGATCTGTGTATATTTTTAAAGACTGTTGGAACAGCTAATATCCATTCTGGGTTTCTGGGATTTGATTTTGTATATTCCCCCCCCCCCTCAGATTTATTTCATCCCATAAGTTTAAGAATATCATAACCTATCAAACATGTCTCTTTGAGAAACGAAAGCCGTGTGTCACGGAGTCCCACATCGAGTAGCAATTGGAGAGATTTAGGGTATATAACATGGTATGCTGCATACCCTCATGAGCTAGCTTTTGGGGGAGAGAGTAATGATGCCATGACACGTGGCTCTTAAGTATAACAGATGTCCTATAATAGAAGTTTAAATTATTTAGATTATCCAGATCCAGTTCTTTATTTAGCGTTATTCCCATTGTGCTTACACACAACAACCATTCTGATCCTAATAGAATCTACTCTTGATTGGGGATCGATGTAAAATACCATCATTCGCCTTTCATTTATTTGGGCATCACACCATCTATCACATGAGTATTGGCTTGTTCTATGAGCCTCCAAATTTATATTTTAGCTGCATTAGTGTGGAAGACCTTCTGTTCTCTTTCATTAATGAGGTTAAATAGTTGGGTAAATGTTCCTAAGCTCATTTGATTAGTATAATTGGTAGTTGGCATTTAGTTATTTACCTACTGTGCATCAAATCTTTTTTTACATTAAATGTGTTTTTTCCTAAATTCTTTCACTAAGACACTGGTTGAATCTTAGATGAGAGGAAACGCCAAGACCAAGAGTGTGGACAAATGAAGTCTCTTGTTCAAGATCTCGAAAGTATGTTATTATCTGTATTAAGGTCTCTCTTCTCTGGGTATCAGCTGCTTTATCTTTTCTACGTGACTTAAATTAAATTGGTAATTATTTGGTCTTCAGCATCTTAGTCAACTTATAGCCTTAGGTAGAAGAAATGTTGCAATGATGGGTTTGAGATCCCCTGTGGTCTGCTAAGCACAATGATAAAGAATCATGCTCTTGCATTTGGGACAGGAATTATTGACAGAACGTTTTCTGGAAGAGTAAAGCCAACAATATGTTATTGGTGTGCTATCTTCCTGCCTGTTGGTACATATTTTTTTTTTTTTAGGTATTGTATCTTGCAGTTGTACTTTTATAATTGTTATACATGAAGGAATCTCTAGTCTCTACAATCTCCTTCACCAAAAAATAAGAAGGGAACATAACAAAAGGAGTTCTCATTCTTATCTATTATGATGTCATGTTTCTTTTTGTTAAGACTTGGCTGTTTCTATCTGCTCACTTAAAGGAAAAAAAAAAACAAATATGCAACTATGCATACCCACTCCTTCAACCTTGTCAGTTTTAGTTAATTCCTTCAGCAACTCTAATTGTTCAAGTTTATATCATTGTCCCTTTTGAGTTTTGTAATTACCAAATATCTTGTTCCCATTGTCGATAATGCACATAATGAACAAGCAGTACCTCCTGTATAATATTAAAAGCTTCAAATTCTCAAATGTTAATTAATAAATCCCTTATTCCCAAATTACAAACTCAAACTCCCAGATTACAATTATTTAATAAATGAATCCAAGTAGCATAATTAATATCCCCTCATAGACGGTGGCAGAAAGGTTAGACTACCATGAAATTGTAAGTCTTCAGCGAGATGAGAGCAGATGAGCCATATCATTTATAAGTTGAATTCTGAACAAACTTCACACCTAATTCCGATGCCACCTTGTTTATTTTGAGGTTGGATCTATTGTTTAATGTTTATGCATTTTAGAAATTGCTAAATGATGCATATATTAATTTACATAGGGATAAGCACTATCTTGATCTTCACTTTAAGGATTTTTGTAGCTTCCTCTGTGATGACTTTATTACTGAGGTAACGTTCTTCATTTATGCAATTCCTTTATATATATAATTTTTTTTTAAAATTTGGGTTGCAAATTGCCAATGAGCTTATAGTTCACATGGCCCTGGCCTTAGCCTTTAAGATCCAGGCAAGCTTGATGCTCTTGGGTTTGAACCCTACCCTTTTCTCACTCCCCATGTTGTGGACCTCCTATCTTACTATCAAAAGATTAAATTCGGTTGTATACAATCATGCCCTGGAGTTTCAGAACCTATAATATGGTTTTCTTACAAGAAATTGCAATGCTTGTGTTCATGATAATAAGGAATTTGAAGGAATCTTGCTGTATACGTTTGTTGACTTGTTCACTTCACATATCTTCCATCTTGGCATTGATGCTCTCTTTCGGATGTCCGTATTTGAGACTTTAAATTGTCCAAAGCAAGTAAGTGTTATAGGCTTATAGCAAGGAACTTTAAATTTACACTAAGAAGCTCCTATAGGACTAAAAATCTGAATCTGAAAGCCCATTAACAAAAGGTTTCTATATAAAACATAGTTGTCAAAATCATACGATTCACGATTCGAATCTTACGATTCGCAACAAGTCACAAAGCCAACTATATGAATCGATGGTTGATTATAACAATATCTAAGGTATTAGAAAGTATCTTCCCCCGCTGCCACTGCCACCAGAAGCTACTCCTTTGTAAAATGTCTCTCTAGCTTCCTACAGAAGCTAATGAATTGTGCCTCTGCCTCTTATCTTTGTAAGTTAGTTTTCTACATGTTAAACATCAATTTTTCTGGAACCATGAGCTGGTGTGGCAGTGTTGTATTGTTGGCTTCTATAAAGAAAGCAAAGAAAGATATTACTTGGGATAATTTCAATAATTAATTACTTATGAATTTATGACTTATGAGCTTATCTATGACTTATGGTTAAACTTTTTCTTTTAACTTGTGTTAAATTTACTATCTTGAGTATTTTGTTCATATTATAGGTATATACGTATTTCACATTTTATATTTCAATTTTCAAGCTATTTTTCATTTGTTTCTGAATCTTACGATTTGGTAATAGGTCTTCCAATTTGCGATTCATATTGTGATTTGACAACAATCATAAAAGAGAGTTAAGAAAAAAATAACAATGTTATCAATACTAACCTCGGCTGCTTTGAAGCAGCATTTTTTTTCAATGGATAGAAATGAAAGAAAAACAAGTTTTGTGAAGTCAAAATATTTTTTTTTTTGGTGAAGAAAGTCTAAATATTTATAAGTTTTGTTTTATTTGCTTTGGGGTTTTTTTTGGGTGGGGGGTTGGTGGAATAATTGTTTTATAGTTTTTTTTATAATAGATAACTTCCTCTTTTAGTAATATATCTTAAACTGAAGTGTTATGTATAATATTATTGTTTGCCATGCCATATGCAAAACATTTCATTAATTTGTCCTGTTTAGATGGCTGGAAGAAACAATTTAAAATGGTTGAATTTGATTAGAAACCATTTCAATGTTGAAGGACTGTGCATGCATTTTGCCATGATAAACTATTGTGTTTGAAATGTGAATATGTAATTGGTAACTTCATAAAAGAATGTACTTATTGTGGAGAATAACGCCGGAGAAGAGATAAAATAATGCTTCCGTTTTCATATATTCAAATGAGGGAAAACTATCGGGATTTATATAAATCCTAGATAGTAGGAATCCTAAACTCATAGGGATTAGGATATAGTAAAAGAAGCAATAAGAAAATCCTAATGATAGCCAGAAACATAGGCCCAAAAGAAAAATAGGTAACAAGAAAATAGGAAATAAGAGATATCCTAATAAAAACAGAATAATAATAAATAAATGCAATATCTTGGATTGCATGAGCCGAATTGACTTATTCTTCAACACTCTCTCAAGCTGGATTGTAAATATCAAATAAACCCAGCTTGTAAGTCATTCTCTCAAATATGGGCCTTGATAAAGCTTTTGTAAGAATATCCGTTGTTTGATCTCTTGAAGCTACATATGGGATGCAAATAGTTTCATCTTCAATTTTTTCTTTTATGAAATGACAATTAACTTCTACATACTTTGTTCTATCATGATGAACTGAGTTATGAGCAATACTAATAGCTACTTTGTTATCACAATACAACTTCATGGGTTCTTCCCTTTTAATTTTAAGTTCTTCCAGAAGTAGCTTCAACCAAATAAGCTCACTAACTCTATTAGCTAAAGATCTAAATTCTGCCTCAACACTACTTGTAGCAACTACATTTTGCTTCTTACTCCTCTATGTCACGAGATTTTCCCATACATATGAGCAATAACTTGATGTAGACCTTTTATTTGTCATTGATCCTGCCCAGTTAGCATCAGAATATGCTTCAATATCTCGTGATTGTCCTTTCTTAAAAAACAACCCCTTTCTTGGACATCCTTGAAGATACTTCAAAGGATGTCATATCCCCATTAAGAAAGACATTTTTTATATCAAGTTGATAAAGAGGTTAATCAAGATTAGCAGCTATGGAAAGAAGAACACAAATAGTATTAAGTTTAGCAACAGGAACAAAAGTTTTCTGGTAATCAATTCCATAAGTTTGAGTAAAACTTCTTGCCACTAAACGTGCTTTATACCTCTCAATCTCACCATTGGATTTGTATTTTACAGTAAACACCCACTTGCAGCCTACAGGTGTAACATCTCTTGGTTTTTTAACAACCTCCCATGTCTCATTTTTTTGGAGAGCTTGCATTTCTTCTTTTACTGCTTCCCTCCATTCTGGTTTAATAAGAGCTTCTTCAATGCTCTTTGGAATTTGAGTTTCTTCCAATTTTGATACAAAAGCCTTCATGGAACCAGATAAATGACCAAGCTGAACATAATTAGCTATGGAATGTTGAGTACATGTACGGGTTCCTTTCCTCAAGGCAATAGGTAAGTAATATGAGTCTTCCAAAAAATTAGAATTTGTATCATTACCTGAGTTTGGATTGGATTCATGGCAACTTTTAGGGCATTGGGGGCTGGTTGATGTTTCCTTCGAGCATACACACGGAGGTTAGATTTAGGCTGATTTTTCTGGAGCTGAGCATCACAGTTTTGATCACTGGTTTGGGTTTCTGGGTTGTTTTCAAGGCTGGCAACCGGGTTATTGGTTTCAGAGCTGTTGTTTTCGGGTTTTTTAGATAAAATATCTAGGTCCATATTTTTTGTTTGTTCAGCATTTTGAATTAAACCAAAGATTAAATCAGGGGTAAAAACAGGGATGGATATGCGGTTATTTTGGTCAAGAATAGGAGAAGAATTGTCCAAATTTTTTTTTATTGTTTTCCTCCCCCTAAAGGGAATTTTTTGGAAAGTAGGGTATGTTTTCAAAAAAAGTGAGATCCATAGTCGTCAGGAATTTTTTTTTTTTCAGGGATGTAGCACTTGTATCCTTTTTGATTGGCTGCATATCCTATGAATATGCATTTTTGTGCTTTGGGATCAAGTTTATTGTGGTTTGGTTCATGATTGTGGACAAAAACCGTGCACCCACAAATTTTTAAGGGAAGAGTATTAAATGTTCGATTTTATGGGAAAGGTTTTGAGAGAGTGTCCAAAGGTGTTTGGAATTGTAGAACACTTGTAGGCATTCTATTTATTAGATAACAAGCAGTGACAATGGTATCTGCCCAATATAATTTTGGAGTATTCAAGGATATCATAATAGATATAGCTATTTTTAAAAGTTGTCTATTTTTTCTTTCAGCAATCCCATTTTGTTGGGGAGTGTAAGTACAAGTACTTTGGTGTATAATCCCATTCTCTTCAAACTAGTTGCCTAAGTTTGGTTGAAGTATTCCCTTCCATTATCTGTGTATAAAATTTGTATGTTTGTGAAAAATTGAGTTTTTATCGTATTATGGAAGTTTTTGAACGTTTGTTTTACCTCGAATTTATCTCTAAGTAAATACAGCCATCAAACTCTTGTGTGATCATCAATGAAGGTTATAAACTATAGTTTTGAATAAAGATTGTTAGATCGTGATGGTCCCCAAATATCACTATGAACCATAGCAAAAGGTTTAGTTGCTTTATATAGTTTGGATTTATATATGGATTTTTGATGTTTGACCAATTGACACATTTCACATTTAAAGTTGTCATTTTTATTAAATAAAGAAGGAAACAAATGTCTTAAATATGCAAAACTAGGATGGCTTAACCTAAGATGCCATAACATGACTTGACTTAACTTTGAGGAAGTTGAACTTGTGGTTAAAGCTTGTTTATCATCATCCAAACTGAAGTAGTACAGCCCTTTATGCTCCCTAACACTGCCAATCTTCCTCTCCGAACTCTTGTCCTGAAAAATACAACGTTCTTGTGAGAAAAACACTTTGCAATTATAATCTTTTATAATCTTGATAAATGATAAAAGATTGCAAGTCAAAGCTGGAACATAAAGGATAGATTTTAGGGTGAAATTTAGACTAATCCGAATTGTTCCTATTCCAGCAATTGGAGATAAAAAACCGTTAGCAATTCTTACAGTTGTAGGGCTGAAATAAGGAATATAGGTGGTAAATAAATGATGATTACTTGTCATGTGATCTGATGTGCCAGAATCAATAACCCAAGGTTCAATTTTTGTGTTGGTGCAGTGAAAGGTAGTAGGAAATTTACCTTGCTGGGCAATAAGAGAGATACCGGTATTTTTCTCTAGATTAAACAGTTTATAAAGCTTATCAAGCTGTTCACGATTGAGATTGGGACCTCCCAAGATTTTACTCCCTATCTGTTCACTCTAGATAGTGCTGTGATAGGCCCTATTGTCTCTAGGTTGCTGTCCTTATTGTTTTTCACGGTTCTGGTTGCTCTGTGGCTTCCCATGTAACTCTCAACAAGTCTCTAGTATAATTGGTTTTCTGGCAATAGTCACACCAAAGATTTCCACGTTTTCCACGCCTGTTTTCTCCTTTCTGGTTTTGTTCAAAATTTTTGGATATCAGGGCAGCAGCATCTACTTGACTGGTACCTTGGTATTCACCAAGCATAAATTTTCTTCTATTTCTCTTCTCACAGCTGTAAATACCTCTTCAATCTGTGGCATTGGGCAAATTCCTAAGATTCTTCCCTTAACCTTATCCAACTCTTTATTCAACCCAGCAAGAAAGTCATAGGTGCGGGTTTTTTCAACCAATTTGATGTACTTGTTTTGACATTTGTCACACCAATCATTGGGCTCAAATAGGTCTAATTCTTGCCATAGCTTGGTGAGAGTGGTGAAGTATTGTGACACTCAAGGTTCTTTGTTTAAGGTCTCTAGCCTTATTTTTCAACTCACACAATTGTGTTGAATTTTTTAGATCAGAATAAGCAATCCTGACCTTATCCCAAATATCTTTAGCTATTGGGTAAATGAGATAAGGAGCTCCAATATTCTCTTCGATAGAGTTAATGAGCTATGACATAACAAGAGCATTTTGGGTATCCCAGTTATTATATTTTGGGTCTGTGAGAGCTAGTTTTGGAATGGTCCCTTCAAGAAACCCAATCTTTCTCTTTCCTTGGATAACAATTTGGATCGATCTGGACCATTGCAGAAAATTCTTCCCATTGAGTTTGTATGAGGTGATTGGGTGAGAGAAAGTGTCGATAGAGGCAGTAGGATAGTTTGAGGGAGCTGGGTTGATTGTTAGGCTTTGGGCAAGACTCTTCCTACCCGTCCTTGCTCAACCCCGAAAGCACCTGCCTAAAGTTGGCCATAATCTCCTCTCAACGACGCTGCTCTAATACCATGTGGAGAATAATGCTAGAGAAGAGATAAATAATGCTCTCAGTTTCATATATTCAAATGAGGGAAAACTACCGGGATTTATATAAATCCTAGATAGTAGGAATCCCGAACTCATAGAGATTAGGGTACAGTAAAATAAGCGATAAGAAAATCCTATTGATAGCCGGAAACATAGGCCCAAAAGTAAAATAGGAAACAAGAAAATAGGAAATAAGAGATATCCTAATAAAAATAGAATAATAATAAATAAATGCAATATCATGAATTGCATGAGCCGAATTGACTTATTCTTCAACACTTATGCAACTTTAAAAGATTGTGATGACTTGTAAATCATGTATGTTAGATTAGATGCATTCTAGACTGCGTTTTGGTAAGCAAATGAGGGCATTATTTTCATAATAATGTAATGAGGGGTTCAATATATCGGTTTTGTTTTGAAAGAGGGAATGCTTGCTTTTATCTCAATGTAATATGAGATTTAGCTGTCTACGAGATTTCTAGGAACTTACCATTCTACAAATAAACATTTCAGGAAAAGGTTTGCAGAGGTTGATGGACAAAGTACAGGTTTAACTGAAATCTTGCAGTCTGCTGAGACTTTTTGCACACTATTTCTCTTCCTAGAGTTTATTGTTTATAACTATATGGATGATTTTCCCCCCTGAACTTTGTAGGTCCCAGTGGCAGCTGTTGTGATCATGGCATGTAATCGTGCTGATTACTTAGAGAGGACTATTAATTCTGTATTGAAGTATGCATCGTATTACAACATATTATCTTTCCTCTAATGCTTTATTCTTGATTATTTTAACTAGTTATCTGAAACTGATGAGTATAAAATTTCCATTATTCCAGATACCAAAGGTCGATTTCTTCAAAATATCCATTATTTGTATCCCAGGTGTTGGGTAGCTTCTGGCTTACAGTAGTTTCTGTTGTTTTGTTGGAATAATTGAGTCATAGTCATTACTTTGCAAATGCATACAAGACATGGACAGCTGAAGGTGGTTCTTCTTCCTTTTTTTTTTTTATCTTTTTTCTTTTTATAGGATGGATCAAATCCGGATGTCAAAAGTAAGGCTTTGAGCTATGATCAGTTATCTTATATGCAGGTACTGATACAGAAATGAGTTTCTATACTTTCAAGATTAGCTCAGTTTATTCATTTTTGTCTTATTTTACATGGCCAATTATTCTTTTATGCATTATATTAAGCTTGAATTGAACAATGAAGTAACAGAAGAGACCACAGTGACCTTTCTCTGCATGTCCAAGTTGTATATTTCTAGAAAGAAGTTCCATTATATGTGTGATTTTTCAAGCACATTCCATACAACATTGTGCATGTAATTGACTAGGCGTACTGGAGTGCTGAATGAATGAAGCAGATGACAGTGTTTTTCCAGACTAGATTTGGTAATTGTTGTAGGGTCTCTATTGTGTTCATGTATTTCTATACTCAATTCACTAAAGATACCAAAACGACACTCTTTGACCAAGTTGCATGGGAATTGGTGAGTGATTTATTCCTAATTTGTGATGGTGCTGATATGTTGTAGAATTTGAGTTATTGGGATTTAAACTTATCTCTATTTGATCGGTCCCAGTTTCATCCTATCTGAAGTCCTCTGTTGTCTTTGACAATTTTATTTAAGTTTTGAACTTAACTAATGCCAACTTCGGGCTTAAATCCAGGAACCATCATCAAGATTGTTAGTTTTATTTGAGCGTGCCTATTATGTGAGAAGTGTAGTTTTTGGAACTGGACCGGACATTGAACTAGTGAGAAGACTGTGTCATTGGGTCATTGGTGCAACTCTTGGATCACTAATTAAACCGGCATATTATTAAAGTAAAATATATGAATATGGATAAACACACAATAGCTTTGTTACACAAAAAAGGTATGTTGGTGAGTTTTTTAATTTAAAAAGACTTATGATAATGAGAATGAAGGGATCACAATTTAGACATCAACCAACATCAGAAAGTTTTGCTGGAAGGAGGTTTTTCAGCCTACATGGAAGCCTTCAATACTGGTTCAAATATTGCTCACTTTCTTATTGTTTAGTTTTCATTCCTTTATGCTTCTCCGTGGTACTTTTGGTTGCACTGACTTCTTAATTTAATGCATTTTCCTTTGGCATCAGAAAAAAGAATTTGTGAATGAAATAAAAAAAAAGGATCTTTGTTGAATCCCACTCCTACATTCTCAGATGTAAAACAGTTTCCCAGGCTATTGTTGAGCAAGTCCCACATCGTCCACAAGCATAGAGGGAGCGCTCTCCCACTTCTATAAAAGTGGGGGCTCCCTCATTTCCCTTTATGGGAGACATGGGTTTACTAAGCTGGTTCAATTGCCTAGGTTAAAGTGGGTTTTAAGAAACTCACTGTTCTTACCAGTTCTTGACTGATTCAACTGCAACTCCGGTCTTTTTGTTTGTTCCAGACTGGATAATGCAGCGGTTCACCGGCTAGTCCAGACCGGGTTCAAAAATGGTGGTGAGAAGAAGAGTTTGTGAGTGAGAGTAATCAAGTGAGGAGAGCCAACCAACCATTGGGAATAAGAGTCAGAGAAGCAACTGTGACAAGGTTCTTAAGAAAATGACATAAAATAGCAATAGACAAAAGGCTGACCTTAAAGTGAGATTCGAGTTGAGAGTGGGCGAGTGTCATGGCCTTTGAATTTGATGGGTTGATCTTGCACATAACAAGAAAAGGAGCAGAGGCTGAAAATGTTTTTGAACTTCTGAAGTACAAAAGAGGTGGCAGTTTTGACAGGTTTCCCCGTCACGTTTTCAACCTTCTTAACCAACTCTGAAAAGTGATATAGCAAATAGTGTTCGACAAAAGGAAATGTATCAATACACAAAGTTATATTTGGCGAGCTTTTCATTTTGAGGAAAACTTTAGGCCTATCTTTTGATCAACAATTTATATTTGATAATAGGACTTTATTTTAACATATACATTAAGTAATAACTAGCATTTAAATCTAAATATAGCATCAAATTGTCTTTTTAAGTACTAAGTGTGAATATATGTTAGTTGATCATTAGAGTTGACAAATCTAGTTGTAATGCATCCATAAAGTATCTTCTCTCTAAAGTGATTGTCAACTTCTATTTGTTTGGTCTGCTCATAAAAGATTGGGTTGGAGGCAATATGTAGAGTTGCTGATTATTGCAAATTAGTTTCATCTTGCCTATTTCTCCAAATCTCAATTCTCTATAAAATTGTTTCAACCACATAAATTCACAAATTTGTTAGCTATAAGAGCGCTTAAGAAGTTACCTTTGTGTGCCAAATTCCCTTTAACCAAGTTATTGGAAGGAGATAAGGAGGTCTGATTTAGGAGCTGCTGTAGTATGGCAATTGCTCTTGGGTGAAAGGATTGTTCCCAAGAGACTTACATGGCTGTACGGTTTTCAGTGGTTGCAACACTACGGGCTTAGCTTTCTCTCTCTTTAAAGGGTTTTCAATTAGCAAGTTTGCCATGGATTTTCCAGCATATATCCTTGGTGTGTCCTTGCTTTTTACAATGCTCACACCAAGGTCTTACCTTCTTTGAATGATAATCACTACTAAGTTGAGAATTCCTAGCAGCCAGAGTAGATCCCTTGATGGAGTAAGTTGAATGTTGAGGCTGTAGAGATCCCAGGATCACTCTTTTTATATGTCTTCATGCCTAACTTAATATAAGGCCTCCCTAATGTTTGGTAAGGGTTTTGTCCTCATTATTCTTTCTCATACCTTCCTGTTCCTTGTTAAGTTCGAGTAGGAACTTGAAAGTCCTTTTTTGCACCACAATCGTTTTGTATGTTGTTCTATCATCTGGACACTTCCATGTGTGTGTGTTAAAAACATTCAACTGTTGTCGATATCTCCTAAGAGTGTTAAAATATTGGGTAACAGTGAGATCTCCCTGTCGAAATTTATGAAGGATAACCTTAATTTGGAAGATTTCAATGGTATTTTTTGGGATTGAACAAGTCTCCTTTGCAGCATCCCAAATCTCCTTAGTTGTCCTGTAGGGGAGGAAATTTTCTCCAATCTCATTGATCATGGAGTTGATTAACCAAGACATTACCATGCGATTCTTGGTTTTCTAGATTCTATATTTTGGGTCTTTCTTTTCGGGAATGCCCATTTCTTCGTTGAGGAATTCATCTTTACCTCTCCCACAAACATCATCACAGATTGAGACCACTAAAGGTAATTTTGCCTATTGAACTTGTGACCTGTGATAATTAAAGAAGGATTTTTGGATGCTTCATGGTGATTCATGGAGGATGAGGCTTCCGTGTTATCTGAGACAACTAAGGTTGAGCTGTTTCCCTTAGTGGCCATTAGGAAAAGGATTTAAGAGTTACGGCTCAGATACCATGTTAATTTTGTTGTGAAGAAAAGAGAGAATGAAAGTAGAATATTTCTTCTTACTCCAAACAGAAACAATATACAAATATATACACAAGAAGGCAGTAATTCTGCCAGCTATAATCCCGGTGATTTGATTACAAAAAATCCCGGGATAGCCTTAAAGATTTGGAGAGAAACCTCCATAAATCAAGGGAAATAAAAGCAAGATACTAATTGAAAATATCCTTAATTAAATGCTACAAGATTACAGCGAATATACAGCAATAATGAGCAGGATATCAAGGAGATCCTAATCTGGACTGTCAACTTCCGGATTTCTACATATAATGATTTTTAAGTTATGCAGCACCATTACACCATTTTCTGAGGAGTATGGGAATCATCTGATGGACGAAGGATCCCTTATTCAGACATAAAATTTTGAAAAAGTAGTAGAAAAGTATTGTCATTGCATAATGTGCAAATAGAGACCACCAAACTGTCTATGAACTTCAGCACAAAATTGTTTGAAGATAGAGAACAACTTGAAATGAGTTTAAGCACCAAAGAAAAAGGAGACTTGGCTCTATTATGGGTTTGAGTTGGAAAATATGGATGAGTTTCGTTGCCTAGTTCACAAGACTCACAATCTAAAGAATGTAAAGAGGAAAGAGTAGGAACCATTATTTGAAGCTTGGATAAATTGGGATGCCCCCATACAGTTGTGAAGTAGTTAAGGAGAATCGGCGGATGTACTGATGATTGAGGATGATACAACCCTTGTGACTCACGGCTAATGCCAATCTTTTGTACCGTATCTTGATCCAGTATAAGAATAGAATTATTAGAAAAAGTAATGGTGCAATTAAGAGTTTGAGTCTATTTGTCAACAAAATAAAGATTAAACATATATCTAGGAATATAGATAACAAAATTCAAGGATAAAGCGGGTAAGGGTTGAGTTTTTCCAATACTTTTAGCTATGGTTTTGGAACCATTAGCAAGAGTAACAGTGGTAAGAGATGAACTATTTTACAAGCATAACATGGTGTCTGGGTAGACGTCTTGAGCTACGAAACATTGGTCAGCCTGACAGCCTGACATTCACTAGATGTCCCACACGTTTAAAAACCACAATTTGGATGTGGGTCGCTGGATTGTGACTAGACTTGCTAGGTGTGCTGGTCGGTGACTTCAAAGTGGTCTTGTGGGAGTGGTGACCAAAAAAATAGGTCAAGTATAACAATAAAAAAACACACACAACCAATGATATAGAACATCACTAGAAGTGAGTGCTTAGGTTTTCCTTCTTTTGTTCTAATACTATGTTAAGTTAGAGAAATAAGGAGGGAACGTTAAAATTTAGAATGTTTCAGTGATTATATTGACCTATACAGCTATGGTATTTATAGAGACTTGATACAAGATAAGACATTAAACTACAATAACGAAATTACAGCTATATACAGTACACCTCATGTTCACATTGAGTGATAACTAGCATTATCACACCTATTCTAACTATCTTAAAAGCTACCCTCTAACCAACCTTTATATGTAGCATCTGCTTTTGTCAGATTTTGTTTCCTTTGAAAAAGTAAGCTACCAAATTGGTTTTGAACTACTGATTGCTGACAAAGTGAAGCTCCAAAGAATTTGATGTTGGAGTCATTCATTTATCAGTAATTCTATTAGAAGGAGTCCTTTTACGCTTACATAAAGATGAGTCATTTTCAAATATAGTGGCTTAGTGATGCATTAATAAAATATTGTCGGATCAGTGTGGTTTGATTTACCCATACACCTGGGGGATGTTTATAGAAATAATTATGAAATAAGAAAGTTGATTGGAAATCCTAAAATTAGAATTTAGGCATTAAATTGTGATATATCCTGAAGGATTATCATTAGAATTTGCAGAATGGTTTTGCTGCAAAGACTTGATCATGGATGAAATTATCTTTGACCAAAATAAATTTGTATGTGCATACTAAGGAACATAATAGCTTAACAGTTGGAAACGCCCTCTACTAATAATAATTTGATGCAGCATTTGGATTTTGAACCAGTGCAAACGGAAAGGCCAGGAGAGTTAATTGCTTACTACAAGATTGCACGTAAAAGTTCTTCTCTAGCTTTTCCTGTTGGTGTCTGTGTTGTGTGTTCTCTAATTAAAGATAAGATTGCACAGTTTTATTTTGGGTCTAGTTTAATAGATTTCACACAATTCATTGCTCATACTTGACTTTATCAGGTCATTACAAGTGGGCTCTTGATAAACTGTTCTACAAGCATAACTTCAGCCGAGTAATCATTCTTGAGGGTGAAATGGGAATTCTTTTTTTTTTTTTTAAATAATTTGTTTATCCTTCTCCTTTATCATTGGTGAATTTGGAAGCTGATGGATATCTTTATTCAATCTTAGATGACATGGAAATAGCACCTGATTTCTTTGATTACTTTGAAGCTACAGCAACTCTTCTTGACAATGATAAGTATGCATTTAAGAATCATACAATGCCCAGAGTTTTTTTTTTCCGCTTGATTCTCTATATATTTATTAAGACTCTAGGATCTATGTTCATAAGTTTGCATTATCTGTTTTAGGTCCATTTTGGCTGTTTCCTCATGGAATGACAATGGACAAAAGCAGTTTGTACATGATCCATGTAAGTTTGTTCAGTTTTCATGACTGTATAGTGTATACTTAATTTATAATATTAAATTGAAATCCTGGTTTTTGAAATTCTGCCCATGTAGTTGTTATTTTAGGACATAAAAACGGCTGATCTGGAAAGCACTCTTGATTTGAGACAACTAAGATTTATTTCACAATAATTATAATATGCAACTAGCATTTGGACTAGTTAGTAGCATGGCTTTTTTGGTACCCTCTCCCCCCTTCTATATTTACCTGTCTGCTTTTCCTGGAAGCCAGTTGCATGTGTTGGTACTAGCTCTTGCCAATGAGTTTACTAGCCAAGTAATCCTGACGTATTCATGTTTGGAAATAGATGCATATTTATCTTTGCGTTTTCCAGGAACTAGATACTTTTGTAGTAGTCTTTTTGGTGTATGGTGAATCTTTACTCTGCTCTTAGTCTCAGAGCTTGGAGTAATTTCCTTTGATTAGTTTCAGAGGGCTTGGTAGGTTTAAGGAGGGTAAAGTTCTTTTGGCAGTATGCCTTGTATGCTGTCCTTTGGTGTTTTTGGTTGTAGCAAAATACACAGAATTTTAAGGAGAATTGTCTGTCCCCAGATTTAGGCCCTCTTTGGATAAATAGCTTAGATAAGTTCTTATTTATAAATAATAGTTGTCAAATTGTGATTCGGAAGGCTTATTTTTGAATCGTGAATCGTATCGAATCATACAATTCAAGAACAAATTGAAAAATAGCTTCAAATATATAATATAAATTATGTATAAACAAATGGCATAAACAAAATAGTTAAATAAAATATTTACCTCAATAATTAACAAAATTAAATAAGCTCTATTGTCACAAGGGTGGTCTAAAATGAGTTAATTTGTGTTTGGATAGACACTGAGAAGTGCTTATGTAGTTAAAAGATAATGAAGATAATTTTGGACAGAATTAACAACTTGCACCTAAGTTATTTTGAGCCTTCACATGACAGGAGCTTATTTTGATAAGCTTTGATATGAAGTTTGTGAAAATAAGCCGAATCAGCTTATAGAGGTATTATAAGTGGTCATAGTAAGTTAATACAAACACATAAAATGGTTGATAGGTCCTTATTGCTGTAGATAGGCTCTCATAACTGGTAAGTCTATTAAGCCTGTCCAAACAGGACCTTACTGTGGGATAGAATTTCCTTTTTTGGCCTCTCTTTTAGTGTTCAACGCATGGTTATTATGAAATCTCCTTGATAGGCATGCAAAGGGATTGGAGAGCACTTCTGTATTAATGTCTTTCTCAATTCTCTTCTCTCTTGTTTCTCTGTTTTCAATTTTGTTATACACGACCTAAGAATTAACAGATACATGAAGTCTTACATGCATACACATGAATTTTTAAGCAAGAGATAATCTATTAGGCTTCTATAAACTTATTTTATTGAGATTCTCTTAAAAGTTCTTATGATGTGTTTGAAGATTGCCACTGCTATTCTAGTAAATTCTTTGTTTGATGTAATCTGCAGATGAACTTTATCGCTCGGACTTCTTTCCTGGACTAGGATGGATGCTGGCTAGATATATATGGGATGAGCTATCACCGAAATGGCCAAAGGCATATCCTTGATATTTTAGCAGTTACTCTTGTCTTTGTCATATATGTTTATTCTATTAATATTGTGCATGTATGAAATTTTTTCTTTGACAAAATTTCACTTATTGGGATGACTGGTTGAGATTAAAAGAGAATCACAAAGGGCGACAATTTATTCGTCCAGAAGTATGCAGAACATATAATTTTGGCGAGCAAGTAAGTGTGCTTATTGTACTGAGTATTGTCTTTTTGTAATGGGTGGTTATGTCTTAGGAACTTTTGTAGGCATGTTTTATATAGAGTGCCCCATTTTAAGAAGATTTATTGTTCCATGATATGAATAAGGAGGTGATTATTACACTATGATCTTCATAAATTAAATTTATTTTAATAGCTTAGCTACAATCATGTGATTTTAAATCTCTAACTATAGTGAAAGTGGTGGTCTTATTGATTGCCAATTGGTGAAATTCTTCAACTTTTTTTTATTTTTCTTTTGTGAAATACGATAATAAAATAGCATAAGCTCAAAATCAAGTTTTAATGTATATAACAAAAGAAAGAAAAAAGTAAATAGAGGTGAGTATCTCTTGCTATTATTCAACATAATAGGATGAAAGGAGAGAAGTGGCTGGCTGTTTCTAACTTTAGGGTTTAGAAGTCCGGCTTTGAAAATCATGTAGAGCGGCATTGTAAGAAATAGTTATAAAAGTGGAAGCCTGGAGCATCAGCTTTTCACGTTAATGGCTTTCTTGGCATCTATACGGGGGTGAAAGTTGCACATGAGAACTAAATTTTTTAGTTGGGAGGGACTACAGTCCGGTTTTCTCAGAAACCAGTTCCGATTTTTTCCAGTAAATTGTCCTGTTTTTTTACCAGCTTTGACTGGTTTTTTAAAACACCAGTAATTGGACCGGTGATCAGGCCGATTCATTAGATTTTCGGTTGAACTGGCTGGTCCAGTTTGGTTTTCATAACCGTGGGAAATACCAATTATATAATTTCCATCATCGTTACATAATAAAATAAATAATAATTCCTTTTTCTCATACTGCATCAATAGTATTTTGGATACTTGGGAATGTAAGATATTAGTGTACCACATGGCTCTTGAGATACTTTGGTGTTGGGCGATATGCTTGGTATTTACTTGCACATGCTGGGCAAATAGAATGCTTGTTGTATAAGAAAATTCTTTACATATGATATCATTGCCAGATGTGATTTCATGTCCCATGTAAGGCCTTGTTTGTATAGGATTAGGTTGTATAGTATAAGTATCACTGAATAATATAGGATAAGCTATCCACCTAATAAGTTTTTATACCATCATGTGTTTGATGCGTCAATATATAACATTATGTATTATATAACATAATCATATCATGTATATCATGTGTTTGGTGAGTAATGGGTAGGATAAAAATAATGTTATTTTGACAAAAGCAACCTTATGTAAAAGATTATGCTAAATTAATTAATAATTATTTTTTGAATAAAGTTTTGACAAATTAGATTTTGGGACTCAGAGTTTGGAGTTTAGGATTTGGAATCTAGATTTTGGAATTTGAGGTTTAGATTTTGGATTTTTGGGGTTTGGGATTTAGATTTAGGGTTTAAGGATTTGGGGTTTTTATGTTTGGGTTTTAGAGATTGACATTTTGGGGTTTGATGTTTAGGTTTTGGGATTTTGGCATTTGAAGTTTGGGGTTTGGGATTTAGAGTTTGGGGTTTTGAGGTTTAGAGTATAAGGTTTGGAATCTGGAGTTTGAAGTTTTGGATTCTAAGGTTTGGGGATTTAAATTTTTTATGTTTGGGGTTTAGAATTTGACATTTTAGGATTTAAGTTTTGGGACTGGGATTTCAGGGTTTTGAGGTTTGACTTTGAGATTTTGGGTTTGAAAGGATATTTAGGTTTGAGGGCAAATATAAGTTTTTGTGATTATTTTTTATTAGGTCTCTTATCCAATTCTTTTTATCAGCCTTATCCCTCACTCCCCTTATGTATAGAGTTATACATTGGTCAATGGATAAAATTAGTTTGGCTAGACAGTATTATACAATACCACGTCAGACCAAACAACATATAAAAGTGGATTATATAAACTTACATTATCCTCTATCCCCTTACACGGTGCATCAAATAGGACCTAAGTCTTGTAATTTTCTCACAGGGTTCTAGTTTGGGACAGTTTTTTAAGCAGTATCTTGAGCCAATCAAGCTGAATGAGGTTCAGGTAGGTATGCATTCTTTATTTTAAAAATAGACTTAGACATGTTTCTTATAAATTAGAATGATGTGTTATTACCTTGTCTTGTTGGAAGGTTGATTGGAAGTCAATGGACTTGAGCTATTTGCTGGAGGTGAGATGTATTTATGTTTTGTGTATACATGCGAGTGTTTCTCAAGGCTGCTGTGGTTTGTAAATCTTGTTTTGCTCTTTCAGGACAAATATACCAAGCACTATGCTGACATTGTTAGAAAAGCTAAACCTGTCTATGGAGCTGACATAGTACTAAAGGCATATAATATAGATGGTGATGTGCGTATTAAGTATAAAGATCAGTCAGACTTTGAAAACATTGCTCGCCAATTTGGTATTTTTCAAGAGTGGAAGGTAATTTAACTATTTTTCTACTTACCTTTAATATTGAAGTATCATGAGTGGGATAACTGATTACGATCTCCTGTTGTGGGTCATACATGGACTAGTTTTTAACAAGCAGTCTCCCTAGTCTAAGATTCCTGAATGAAATTTGAATAGAATAGTGTTGGTTAGATCACCAGTGTGTATGTGTATTAGAAGGCTGCAAGGACCACATAAGGAATCAGACGTTGCTGTTGTAGTTTCTAGTTAATCTTCAAAATTGATCAGTTCTTATGAATTCATCAGAAGTCTACCATTCATGTTCTGATGGTTGGTTGGACAATGAATACATTGACCTAGGTGAGCCTGAACTCACTTTTAAATTGTGTGGCCTGTAGGTATATTTATTATGGGCATTTGGCTATATGTAAAAGTGCATGTAGTGTATGCAGTCATTCTCAACAGACGTTCTATCTTAATCACATCGTCCATGTAAATTTCTAGTTTTTAATTTTTTATGCATTTTATGTTGTGGATAGATCTAAATTTGTCTTGCTTTTTTGGTTGAATTTCTTTACTTTTCAGGATGGTGTGCCTAGGACAGCCTACAAGGGAGTAGTCGTTTTCAGATATCAAACCCCAAGACGTATATTCCTTGTTGGTCCAGAATCGTTGAAGCTACTTGGGATTGAAGATGCTTAATGCTGTATGGGGTAAATTAACATTCACAATCCACCCCTTTAGCTTAAGGGAAAAAAATTATTTTGGGCATTCTTAGAATGAAGGTAACAATGCGACGGTCCTCTTCTGCTTGGTTTTCTGCTTGGTTTTGACATCAGCGCCTCTGGGTAAACTGAAAATTCTATGCTGAGATTATATTTCTGTGGTCCAATGGGAGTGTTACTGAGTAACTGATATTAATGCCGAGCTTTGTCAAATGAAAGATGACATTGGCGTGCGCTGAAAGTGTGGTCGTGGTCAATGTAAAAATGCATCCGAGAATATGCTGGAACACAAACTATAGGCATCATCCCATGTACCTTGTAGAGAACCATCTAATTCTTGATGAAGTACAATATATAGACCTTTTTTTATTTTTCTATTTTACATGAGGTTCATAACCTGTGGTGAACTCGAGACAGTTCGCTTAAATTTTGAAGACCGAACTCGTGTTAGCAGCATATTGAAAATGCTAGACTTATAATGGGGCTGGATATCTGCTTGACCTAAAAATTAATTGGATGCTAAATTTGAATTTTGAATTATACTAGGAAATCCGGTCAAGTTTGGACTTCTGACAAAATGGATCTTGGATAAATCGGGATATTACGTCTCATGTTTGTACTAGAATGACAATTTGTCTAATCAGAAAGGGCACCTCCCCCATTTTTAGAGGAGCAGCGCGCCCCTTCCTCTCTGTTCTGTAAACCCTAGCAGCAGCAGTCACCCCCGTCTACCTTCCTACCCCCATTTCTTATCTTTTTCAACTTTTTTTGGTTGAATATGAATTTAGGGAAGTTTTTTTCTTTTAATAAAAAAATAATTTTTTTAAGAAAAGTTATTTTTAGTAAAGTTTTTCCCTCTTTCTTAAAGGAAATTTAGTGTTAATTAAGAGTTTGAAAATTTTTTAACTTATTTTTTAGATTTATAACATTTTAAGTTTAAAAGGATTACTGTATATAAAGACTTTAAATTTTTTTAAAAATTGAGAAGTGTGTTGTTTAAAGAATTTTTTTTTATGAGATGTTTAATAGATTATAATTTGATTAAGGTTATTAAAATTTTTTTGTAATATTTAGTTAATATTAGTTAAGAGATGTGTTGTTTTTTGATTTGTTATTTATATATTTTTTTAAAAAATATATATTTAATTTATATTTTATATTTTTGTGTTTTATTAAAAATTTTGTAAATTTTAAATTATTGTGCTTGATTATTGAATAAAATAATATTTAATCTGCCTAAAAAATTAGATTTTGCATGATAAAATTAATTGCATAAAATATTTTATTACTTATCTTAATATAAGTTAATTAATTTATTAATACATCAATGCGTTACTTTATGTAAGAAGGCTTATATTATAAATTTTGTGGTAATGGACCTGAATTCAAAATTTAAAATAAGATCTAGGGAAGTATAATAAAAACCATAATCAGATAATTTTTTAAAGTAACTCTATATCATCAATTTAAATTTATCATAAGCACAAAGAAATTATTTTATTTTCTTAAAATCACATATATAAAAAAATTAAAATAAGAAATTCTAATATTAATGAAACACAAAAATATAAATTTTAATTCTAATAAAATAATATGAATAATTAATCTTAATATTAATAAAATAAAAAGAGGGGATAACATTTGTCTATATTCAAATACTTAAAAAATAATTCTAACTAATTTTTAAAATTACTATAATATAATTAATTATAACATCATAAATTTCAAGATAATTATATTAATGTTGAATAATACAACAATCACAATTTTATCTTCTCATCTTGCATTATTATCTCTTCATTAAAAAAATTGTTTTGGAGTTATAATGAAAATAATCCAAAATAATCCTTGAATCCGTTAGTCCCAAACTTAGGTTTTGATGGATTTTTTGTCAATTGATCAACTGAACTATTCATTTTGATTTTGTACGAAACTCTACAAATTACATTGGTTTTTGAGTGTATAAAATCGAATCAAACTAAATAGTACATTCATATTTAAAATCACAAAAAGAAAAGCAAAGATAAGCCCCCAAAATCAATTTGTAAATGTATAATGTCTCGATATTCAATAATCCATCTCGAGGCTGATGGAAAAACAATGATGGAATACTATCGAGACACTACCACTCAAGTTCATTAAAAGTAAATGTGATCAAGGGTCAAGTCAGAGATTATTTGGCTTTATACTTAACCTAACCCGGTTGTAATCAAATCTTAAAAAAGAGAGTATAATATCAGACAAAGATTCATGTAGCCCAACTGACATTTAGTCTCTGGACCAAACTGAGTCCAGCAGCTCATAACCAAAGAGTACTTTGAATTTTACCCTACTAACACATGATGTCTAGCTTATACTATTAATGTCGCCTCTTCCAATTCAGGTAGATCAAAGTTCAAAATTAATCAGTAATGAAAACTTTCTCCCACATCTAAAATTACTGTCCCAACTGGCCGATTAACATCAACACATAATTTTAAAACTAATATCCTTGGAGACTATATAATAAACACTCCTTTGCTTCTCATTCTTCCTCATTGTTGTTCACTAACATTTTAGGTATAATGCATTTTCCTCTTAATCCTTTTTCTTCCTCTTCCATTTTTCTTGTATTCTTCATTTTTTTTAGAGTGTATTTTCTTTCTTTCTTTTTCTCTTTAACTTTTTTCTTACTAATAATACTATAATTTTTTTTTAAGAAAAAAAAAACACAATTCGCCCAAGTGCATGCATCATTTAGCATGCGCCCTACTAAGGGCAATTTAGCATTAAAAAATAAAATAAATAAAATATTATAAAATATGTTTGGCAAATCAAATAAATTAATTTATAATTTATTTAATTAATTTATAAGTTTTTTTGACCAAATTAAAAATATTTATTAAATAAATTTATTTAAATAATTTATAATTTTTCATTATATACTATTTTAAATAGTGCATAGTTTTAAATTGATAATTTTTATAATTTTATTATTATTTTATTTAAATTTCAACACTATCTTATTTATAATATAACATTATTTTTACTATATTAGAACAACATCTAAATTACATATCACATGATAAACTTTCAGATATTATTGATAGTGACAAAAAAAAAAATTTAAAGACATTTATTGAGATGAAAAAAATTCACAATAATATTATTAATTTATTATGAGATTCTAAATAATATATTTATTTTATATTTTTTAAAATTATATAATAAAATGTATTTATTAATAATAAATAATAAATTTTATATAAATATATTATTTTACGTAATTCTACGTTTATCAATAATTAATTTTATCAAATATTTCTAATTTAATAAATTAATTTAATAATTTTTAATTAAAAATTAATTTTTTAATTTTCAGTTAATTTATCAATTATTTTTATCAAATATAATTATAATATATATAAAAAAAATTTAAAAAAAATTACTTTTTTCGTAAAATAATTTTTTTAGCTGTTATATTTCCGTACAAAACATCTCAAAGTCACTTCATTTTCATTTCCGGAGAGCAAACTAGCGCATCCGAAAATGGCAGAGACGCACACTTCGTCCTCTACAGCTTCTGTGCCGGGAGATGAATCGTTGTCCTCTACAGCTTCTCTGGCTGGAGATGAGTCGTCATCCTCCTCAAGATTAGAATCGGCTGCATCATTGACGTCGATTGCACAGGATCTTCGGCGTACGGTCCTTCAATCCACCGACTCTGCGATTCGCTCTGCTCGTTCTCTGCAGCACAACACTTCCTCCCACATCCGTTCGGTACAGGTTTGCTCATCCTCTTACCTTTTTTCGCTCACATTTCTTTCTCTCTGTGTACACATCTCCCTTTATTCTTCCCGGATGATATCGTCTAGTTTTACTTCTATATCCTTATCTTGCGGATTCTATATATTCTTTCGGTTATACACATTACAGTTGGTTAGTTTATCCAGATTTGTTGAGTTTCGATTCTAAAAGGATTTTTCTCATTAATGTTGCACAAGTATGGTCATGAGTGTTGTAGATACGGTAATTTTTTTAAAATATAAGGTATGGTTAGGACAATATATACTATATAAATTGAAAATAAATAGTTCATAATATATGACAATTCTTAAATAATGAACTTTCCATAATATATAATTAATTAAAATATTAATCAAGTTTTCTACTCTTATTTCAATGTTCATATAACTAAAAATAAATCAGATTAATATATACCTTTTGTGTATGCAACAGTGTTTATACTAGTTTTTTAATTTTTAAATTCTTTTTAAATTTATTGTTGAGTTAGTAAGAATGTATCCAACCCAAAAATTTTTTATTTTATTTTATTGGGCAGTGATGGAGTCTCACACTGGGGAGCCAAGAGTAATTCATTTGGTATTTAAAGGGGTGGAATTCTTTCCCCTTACAAGCCGGTTTTAAGGGAGGGTTCCCTCGCTTGTTTGGGTCCCCATTAGGCAGATTTGTTGTATGTTTACGTTTCTATATTATTTTCTTTTGTTATCATTTTAGGGGTTTACACCCAGTGGGAAAAAGCTTGGATGTTGTTGTTGATGTTATCATTTTAGAGATTTGGTCTTTTTCCTTACATTATGTGAGGAAGGGATGGAATGGAAAAGGAAATTGATGGAATGGAAAATAGTTATCTTCCCATTGTTTGGATAATTAATGAAATAAGTATGAAAAGGGGAAAAATTAATGTTTAAATGTTAAAGTTTCCAAACGTCTGGATACATGGAAGTCCTTGGAAATTTATTTCTCAGTGTTTTGACTCTTTTTGCCCTTTTATTTCCTTAAAATTGGGTTATATTTCTCATTTCAAAATTTTGGAAATAATGGATACTTGAGTGGGTGAAATTTCTTTAATGGAGGCATTTCCACATCTTTATAATCCTTCTTCTTTGCATAATGCAACGGTTAAACAATTTTGTATCCTTCAAGGTGCATCAATTTCTTGAAACTTACATTTTTTAGAAGCCTTAATGATAGAAATATTCAAGATTTGCAGTCTCTTTTGCTTCTGTTAGAAAGTATCAAACTTTTATCAGTTCTAGATGGAAGAATTTGGATTTTGGATTCTTCTAGGTTTATTCTTGTAAATTGTTTTTTTTTTTAACTAATTCTCCTAATAGGGAAAAGTTTGTTCTAGATGAAGTTTTTTGGAAATCTAAAGCTCCCTCTAAGATGAAGTCTTTTGTTTGGACTGCAGTATTGAATAAATAGGATTAATACTAATGACTAATCGCAGATTCGTAGGCCTAAATCAGATATTTCTCCAAATATTTGTGTCATGTGTATGAATAGTTTAAAATTAGTTGCATATCTCTTCTTACATTGTCAAGTTGTTGAACTTCTGTGGAATAAGCTGTTTGGAGTATGTGGAGAAAGCTGGGTCTGTCAATAAGATTTAAAGGGTTTGAAAGGAGTAAAGAGGTAAATACATTGTGGAATTGTGTCGTTTTGTTGTTTTGTGGTGTATTAGGTTGGAAAGGAATGCATGAATTTTTCAAGGTACTTTCTTTAATGAAATTTCATTTTCTATCAAAAAAAAAACTCATAAACTCCTATCAATTCAATTTGGATGATAAAATGGTTAATTGACAATAATTATCAAAAGAGGTTACAAAATATTGAAATTTAGTTCAACTAGGATGACTAAGAACTCAAAATAGGAACCCAAACATCAGTGTGAACAATAACTTTAGCTACTGTTTCTAAAGATAAAGATTGTAGTGGTTGAATTCTACCAATAACTTTAGTTACTGTTCTGGAACCCTAAGCAAGAGTAAAGTAGGATGAGATGAGGAATTAACTATATATGAGAAAAGATGAAATACCAGATATGTGATTGGTTACATCTGAGTCCTATTGTTTTAGATTCTACAGAATAATGAAAAGCTTATGTTGTCCCTGAATATCATTTGGGTATAATGTCTTAGCCTTTTCCTAGAAGGTGAAATATGTCTTATGAGGTCTGAAATGTGGCAATACCTTAGGATAATACATCTAATGATTAGTCTTTTTCCTCAGTACGTTTCTTTTCTGGAATATTATTGACCTTTCAAGTGGTCTTTATGCCCTGGCCTGGGAACCAGAGCTTGACAGGTGTTCACTAGGATAGGTGTAGGTTTATGTACGTTTCTCATTAGAACATAGAACTGCAAAGACATCACACTGCCACAGCCTTTTGCACTCTTAGCAAAATTGTTGTGATTTGTCAAGAGAAACTTTTCAAAGGTTAAAGGAGGCATTCATTGCTCACTGGAGATACAGAAAACTTATTCCGTAAGAAGACAGCCACCAAGCAATGAAAAAAGGATGTGCATCAGATTCTGAGTTAGAATTACTTTCAACATACACTTCCGCACACTGCCTTTCTCCTATCAAATATTTTGTCAGCACCCTTGTAGTTATACATACATAAATGAAAATGGTAAACTAAATTTGAATCATCCGAGGAAGCAAAGTGATAAGGCTTGTTTCATTGTAGTATTATAATATTGTAAGTAAATGGAATGTGCATTTTCACATTTCTTTTATTCTGCATGTGGTCGGTGGTGTCCTTGTATTTTGTGCTCCTAATGAATATGTGGCAAATCTCTAGGATGCTAATGTCATAGTTTCTTTTTATGCCTACTGATAATTTTTTCATGCTTGATCTTGTATGATACGTGGAGATTTTTTACACCATATACAAGAACAAGAAAAGCACATCAACTAAGTAAAGCATTCCAGTCTCTTTGCATGTTCATCAAAGAAACTTCTCCTAGGAGAATATTTATCCTCTGCACTTGTACTTTTATCTTTCTTTTTCTAATAGTATGTCTTCTCTTACAAAAACATTAAATCCCTTTTTTGTCCTCCGATAAAGTGAGTGGCTCCAAAACTCATCAGGTAATGTACGGATTATCTTGCAGGATTTTTTACCAGAAGTGATATCACAGTATAGAACTTATGAAGATGCATTCTTCAATAAAGTTAAAGGTGATGAGTTATGAATGGTACCAGTATTTTTCATTCTAAGATGAATAATGCACTGAACAGTATTAAGTTTTGAAACAGTGGTTTGCCATATAACAGTATAGTTGTTTTAGTTCTTCGAATAGAAATATTTTATTTACATAGCATTGATGTGTGTTCTTCCCCTTTTGTAGATGGATTGGTGGTTGCAAGGGAACAGCCAGCTGTAGCTGTTGGGTTTGCTATTTCTGCTGCCCTTGTTATGCGAGGTATTTATATTTCCTGTTTGTACATAAAAGTAATTGTTACTTTTATGATAATAGTTATTAGTTTTCTTTGAAGGTCTATCTAAAATACTTGGTTTTCTTTGTAGGTTTCCAAATAAAAAATAGTGCATCTTTATTTTATTTTTAACAGATTAGCTAACAATAATTGATCAAGTTTGAAACCTCTCTGCATGTGTCAAGTTTTTTTTTTTCAGATAGAAAAAGAAATTCTTATTATGAAAGAAGAGAAATACAAGAAAGTAGAATAAGATATCCTCCTCCAAAAGATGACGAGAAGTCTAGAAAACATAAATTCAGGGACAAAAAACAAAACAGAAAATTAAACATGCACAGCAGCAGCCCAATCTCTCTGTAAGTTTGAAATGGTGACCCCCTTAAACTATGTTTCAAACACTACATATTTAAGGACATCGAGCACCTTTGGAAAATTCTAGCATTTCTCTCAAACCAAATATACCACAAAACTGCAAAAACAGTACAGTTGGCAAAAATTGTGTTTTCTCTTTTCCATCCAAACCCTTTAAACCTTATTGAAAGAAATGCATCCAAAGAGTTAGGACAAACCCAATTTTCTCCATGAACACCAAACAAATTACTCCATAAAAAATGAGCAACCTGACAATGTATGAAAAGGTGTCCAACTGATTCAGACTTGTTCATATGCATAACGCAAAAATTGGGAGAGATAGCTGTTTTAGGCCTTCGGATCTGCAACAATTCAAAAGTATTAATCCTATTCAATATTGCAGTCCAAACAAAAGATTTTACCTTAGAAAGAGCTTTAGATTTCCAAATAAATTTATGTAGTAGAAACTTTTCTCTATTAGGAGAATGAGTTAGAAAGTAAAAGAACGATTTACAAGAATAAACACAAGAATCAAGGGTCCAAATTCTCCTATATGGAATTGGAAAAACATTGATATTTTCTAAGAGAAGTAGGAGAGACTGCAAATCTGCATGAGTCAAGTTATTATATTGTAGCCAAAATTGTGAAAGTTTCTCTTTAAAAGTAAACAGTTAAAGCTTATGCATTTGTGCAGTGCTAGTGCAGCAAGGTTCTGGTACACTTAGTAGTGCAAGAAGTTGATTAAAGGTCTTCGTATCTAAACGTTGTTGTGGAAACACAGGAACTTATTAGCATGCTCTTGTAAAACCTTATGCTCTCTTACTATGCTCTCAAGCCAGTGAAAATGGAGTTAGGAAGGATTTGAATTGAAACTTTGTCATCCATCTAATCTTTAAATCAATCATACAATTAATTTAGAGCTGGAGCTTTTAAATTTTCAAGGCCAACAAAGTCTTAGGGATGGGGAATAGGATAGTAGTAGGATATGGGAAATATTGGGAATATATTTTAATGGATCAGAAATATATGATAGTATGGACCGATGGATATTTATGTTAAGTTTGGTTTTAAGGGTTGTTTACTTAATAGGGATTATTAGCATGGATAGTTATTATATGGATATTTATCAGTGTATTCGGACTATCAAGAATTTAGGATAGTAGTTATCATGTAATTTGTGTTTGTCTTTATAAGTATTGCTTTGTACTTGATTTATGATACTCGGGATTATTATTACAGTTCCATTCTCCCTCTTTTTCTCTGAGTTTTTCCTCCATTGTTTCTCTCTCTCTCTTTCTTTCTTTTTCTTTTTCTTTTTCCTAAGGTGTATGGGCACATGATGATTGATGAGGAAAAATTTGTGAAGACATAAAGGTTTGAAATGGTTGAATTTTTGTGACTGTGCTCCTCTGCCAATTCTAGGCAGAGACAAAGTTCATGAGTGGAGCCTTGTGGGATCCCATTGGGGCATCTCCAATGCTCTGGTAGGCTTTTGTTTTCTTTCTGTGTTTATCAGTGATCAGTGTTGAGGTGGGTTTCTCTTAAGGTTCTTTGTTTAGTTACTGTTTAATCTTTATGGGAGGTGTTAAGAAGCTTATTATGGAGGCAAAGACCTTTTGATGTTCTTTTAGAAGAAGGGGGCGTGTTCTTTAGGTCGATTGTTGTAGAACATCGAAGGGATGCCATTGATTCCATTATCTTGGGAAGAGAAACTTCTAGGTGTATTTTATCTTTGTTAGTGAATTTGGGTGAGCAATGCTCCAATGGTAAATTTTTCTAGAGGTGTAGGCCTGTAGGGAGGCTGAGAAGGTCTTTTCAGCTGAGACTATTTCCCTATTGTTCTAGAGCCTTGTTGGGTAAAATGGGGCCCCACTCCTTTCCGCTTTGAAAATATGTGGCTGAGCCACTCATCTTTCTTTCCTTTTGTGAAAGAGATGTGGGAAGGAAGAAGGGTTGAGGGTTGGCAGGGCTTTTGTTTCATGAGGAAGTTGTAAGTTTTAAAGGAGAAGGTGGTGGTTTGGAATTGTGAGGTTTTTGGAAGTTATAAGATTAGAAAAGAGGAAATTCTTAGGGAGTTGGCAGCTTTAGACAAATTGGAGGCAGAAGGGATGTTATTGTTTGAGCTTTGGAGTAAAATGATTTCTCTCGTAAATGAGTTAAAAGATGTTTTCATACAAGAAGAAATTAGTTGGAGGCAGAAGTCTAGGATTCAAGGGGCTAGGGATGAGGATGTGAACACAAATTTTTTTAATTTTGTGGCTATCGGTCGGAGGAGAAGAGCATCATTAAAGAGATGGAACTTGAGGATGGGACTCTTGTTGGGGATATTGGGGCTATTGTAGGTAGGGATGGCAATAGGGTTGGGCTGGTGGGGTGGGGACACCCTCCCCACTCCCCATTGTCAACCACCCTTGCTCCCCCTGTTTTTGCCCCTGGCCCTCATCCCCACAGTGGGGGACAAAGTCTTCCTGTCTCTGTTCTCCACGGAGACCCTAAATGTGAATAAAAGAGATCAATAAACCTGATAAAATTATAATATATATAGCTCATCATAAAACACAATCTTAAAATTTAAATAAAACATAACATTACAACAATTCTAAGAAATATTGCAAACAAGTAAAATGGAGCACCAGGAAAATAAAAATTTAGTAGGTAGCTTTATTCCTCAAAACCTTTGTTTTGTTCATACTTGATGATATCAATTTGAGAGGAAGAAAGAAGGGAACAACTACGAAACCCAGAGACTAGGAACTTGCAAATGGTATATAAGACTTATAATTAATCAACTAATTTTCTATGAAAGTAGAACGTAAACATATTATATAATAAAAATTTATATTGAAACAATAAGATTAATATAGTTTGAGTCATTTTCATCGAAAGAAAATAGACATTGGCAGCTATGAAAGAATTGAACATGTTTCTCTCATCTTTACATAAACTCAAGAAATCTGAAGGAGAAGATAGAGGGAGGACTGTTGTGCATACCCTTCGTGAAATCTGAAGGGCATGTATTGATTAAGGGTCTCTGCAGTAGAGTTTTTCCCTTGAATATCTGCAAGATGGGCGTGAGGGATATTTATGCACCATCTTGAGGGGAGTGTTGACCAATTCTATTAAGGCTAGATTGATTAGCTAAAATCAAGGAGTGGGAAATTAAGACAAGATTGAGTGCTGAATAAACCAGTGATTAGTGAATCTGATGGATTATTCTGATTATTTGTCCTAAACCTTTTGTAAAAACTGGGGTACCCTTTAGATGGAATGCAGACTTGTGCATATAATCTTTTCTCATTTTGTTCAGACTACCATAGTACCGCAATTCGTGTTTTTAATACCTCGAACTAATTTGACTTTAATCTTTCTTTTTTGCTATACCAAGTCTAAAGCCAATTTACATTAGCATCCTAGTTTGGAAGGTCAATCATTATTGGAAATCAAAGTTCCTGATTAGCTTCTTTTAATGCCCTTGGTAAAAGGATGAGTTTACTTAGGGAGATTAAAGGTGAGAATGGAAACTCAGTTAGAAAACCAAACTTGTTTGCTGAAGAGACTAATGGTGTTTACAAGTTACTTAATTCAGAGGAAAGCAATACTAGAGCTTTCATTGAAATCTAAAAGGTTGGATTGGAATCCAGTTCTTACTGAAAAAGCCATTTGGTTAAGTAGAAAAATGATCTATACAAAGAGAAATTGCAGTTGGAGATCATATTTGAGTATGTGACCCCTTATTTATTTATTTGAATGTCATCGTCATCATTTTATAACATAATTTCTCGAAACAAGATTTTCTTTTTTTTTTAGTGCTGCCTTAGGTATCATCAGTCTTAGCTATTTTTCAAAATGTTTTGGTGAATGTCTTATATTGAAATTATTGTGTTTTGGCAGCTCCAAGAAGGTTTTTGTTTCGTCATACATTGGGTCGACTCCAGAGTGATGAGGTATTTTCTCAATTCGAACAACCAGTTATGCTTCTCTAGCCAATGAACTTACTGGTCCTCAATATCTGTTGTGATGTACAACCTGCTCTTTCTTTATCTTGCAACTTGATATCTAGGGCTCTGTCTTAGATACACTTACATGTTGCTTAATATTTCTCCAGTGCATTTTCTGTTCTAATCCTTCACCTTTATTACATGAATTCTTGTAAAGGCACGGTATGCCAGTGCAGAGAAGAATGTGAGGGACTTGAACCTTTCAGTAGATTTAATGAAGAAGGAGAGCAAAAAATTGCTTGAGAGGACAGCCCTTGCTGAGAAGGATATGAAATATGGGCATGATGAACTCATGTATGTATTGTAAGGGCAGGATAGATGGGTTATTTGATTACAGCTGAAGTACACTGAATTTTGAATTTGAATAAAATATAGGAACACGGGAACCCAAATTCAACATCTTGCAAAATCAGTTTACAAGGTTGAAGCTCAAGCTGTAGGTATGCCATATGTCTATTTTTCTTCTATTTTCTCTGCAACTTACTGTTGTGTGTAGATCAGTGTTCACATTGTAATGCACCCTTCTGTTTATACCATTTTAGATTTGATGGACAGGCTGCGGGATATACCCAGTCGGGAATCTCTGTCCCTTCGAGCAGAGGTATGTCTATGATCTGTCCGTTTGTGTCTTTATCTTTCATGAATATTCGAGTGTCTCCCCAATCTTTAGTCAGATGATATTACTTAATCATTGTTCTCTGGCAAAAATGTACACTTGATCAGGTTGCTTCTATAGCATCAATTTTGAAGCGGCAGAGACTTGTCCTTCACAAACGGATAATGAAGATCTCCAACTTAGGGTTTCCTGTGTGATTTGATAGATGAATGTTCTCGACTGTTGCTTGTTGACATCCATCTTGGCTTTCCATGATTGTTTAATAAATTCTCATGTTTTGGAGGTAGATAGCTGTACTAAGGGAGATCTTTGGAAAATTAAATTTTCAATATTGTAACTATGCAACAATTTAAGTCACAAGGGACCTAATGGATTCTCATTGAAGACCCTAAACAATTTATTTGAAAATTTTTTTCAGGAAAATATTTTGACCTTTTACATTTTGCTCTCGTTTATTTTAAAAAAATATACATGCTGGTTTTAATTTTAACTCTTAAGAATATTTGAGAATACATTACTTTATTAATATTTGAACGTGTCAAATAAAAGAAAGTAAATTAAAATGACTTGATTGGCCACCAAATTCCAAATAAGGGGATCGTGAATCAACAACAGGGGAGGATTAGGGACGAGTGCACAAGTAAATAGAATTTCAATACTGAGATAGGCGTGGTTGCGCCACTTGCTGAAGAGGAGGAGCAATTTTTCTCCTCCCTGTGAGTCTCTTTCATTGGGGTTTGATTGATGGGGCTTAGGAACTGAAGCACCGAAGCATTTTATTCTGATCAAATTTAAAGATGAGCCATTTTTGCTCTACTGCTATAGAACGAAGTGAGAGGTGGGAAATGGTGGGGGCTTTATAAAGGAAGAAAAGCCTAGAGAAACTAGTGGGTCAATACCATTGTAATTTCTGATTTTAATAAATTGTATTTTTTTTTTCACTTAGTACTAATTCTAAAAGCTACAGGTAGTTTGAAACTACTATACATTAGTTAATCCCAGTCCTAGAAGTAGAAATTCAAATCCCTTAAGTCTTAATAGTTGAGCTCGGTTATCATTTGGGTTTGGTCAGGCTCATTATATAAACTTGTTATGTGCATAAGAACCAGATTTTAGAAGTACACATAGAACATATTTGTATGGCTATGAACCAGATTTGGTAAATTTCTAACTTTTTGGGGGAATACTAGAATAGGACAGTCAGGGGAGTACGCATAATAGCAAAATTGTGGTTTTACTAGACAAATGGAACAAATTCCTTGAGGATATTCACGGTGTTCAATAAAGGTTATATTGAATTATAGGGCGGTAAATTATTTGTACGCCTATTATTGTTTATCATTTTGAAATATTTTATACTATAGAATGAATACTATTGTTTCACATGTTGTCATGCTCGATTTTCTTGGGCATCGAGTGTAGGCATTACGGGTATTGTATACGTTTTCTGTATTTCTAGAGGTAGCGTGCTTTCTTGCTTTTAATTTCTTTGCTAAATTTGCTCTAGCTAGTAGAAAATGTTGGCTCACTTTATTTGAATAAACAAGATATATATCTACTGAAAAAGCTAATTATTATCTTTATTTTTTTCTGGTTTAATTTCTCTTTTTATTTTGGATTTAATCTAGATTTATAACAACTCATTAAAAAGATAGTGCATCACTGGTCTAATTTGTCTTCTTATTTTTATAAGTATTTTGAACTTTTTTAAGTGAAGTTTAAGAGTTATTTTTTTTTCTTTCTAAAACCCTATTTAGTGTGGCGTATAAAGATATGCATGATAGTATAAATTTATATAATTCACCTTTATATATTATTTGATATGACAATATATTGTATAATATTATTTGATTAAATTAATTATATATATTAACTAATGCATAACTCTGTATAGAAAAAATATATAGGATGAAAGTTAATAAAAAAAATTGGATAAAAAATAATCACAAAAAGTTAACATGAGTTATGATTGTCATATAAAAATAGGATGGAAGCTCAGTCTGTGATTAGTATTGTGACCCCCAGTTAGCTAACTCTAATTTTCAGGTGGATTAAAACCAATGAAAAGCATTTGATCAAGTAACCATGTATTAATCTTTACTCTTAACAGTGAACCCTTTATGCCAAAACCTATTTTCTCTCAACCCCGCCTTTGTTATGATTTAGGGCCATTCCAATTTTATCATCTCAGTTTAGAGTTAGTTGGTTAACTGGCTAGACGAAGGCCCATTTTGTTGGAATACTGAATTTTGTCCAAGCCATCAAACATAAAGCCTTTAAGAGTTAGGTTAAGTTGGATGGACCCTAATACAAAAACTAGCCCTAAAGTTCTATTATGCACGGAGCATGAGTTAAATGAGATTTATATATATATATTATTTAGATAATATATAACACATAAATTTTAAAATTGTTATATTTATTATATTCAAATGTTTTAAATAAAAAACTTTAATGTTTGAAAATTAAAATTTTCGATTTTCATTTGTGTTGAAATAATCAACGAAACTCCCTTTTTGATTTATCGCAAGAAAGCTTCAAAATTTGAAAGAATTTTGAAAACAAGATCGCTATGTCCTGGTTTTTCAAATTGAATTTGATTACGATGTAAAATTTTTTTAAAGATAATTTTATAAATTAGAGCTGTCAAAATGGATGGAATACTAGTTAGTTCGTTAAAAAATGACTACATGGGGCATAAAATTCCTGTTTAATGTAATTTTTTATTTTTTATTTTATTAAAATATACTTCCGTTATTATGATTATAATTTCTTTTATTAAAAGTTCCGTTGATTATTTATCTTAAGTGTTTACTTTTATTATTTTATTTTACTTTAACACCGTTAACTTTCTTTATGCTATTTGTCTGGATGAAAATTGAAGACTTTGAGCTTGGTAATTAGCTAGATAAATGTGAGAGACGATATTCTTTTTATCCTTTTTATTGTTTGTAACACGTATGCTTACATAATTATATTATATTTCAAGACTAACAACAGGGATGAATTAGTGGGTGTTGTAAGCACTTTTAGTCCACGTAGGACTTTTCTGTCACACTTTGGGACCATCCTAACACATTAGTACCGAGAAAAGAATTGCAACTTTATGTTTAATTATGAAATAAAGTTGAAAAAAAAAAAGACCAAAGTGAAACCGCAATCACCGACGACAATACAAAAAACTGGTGGGTGATTCGCATTTAATGCCTATTCCCAATCTATTATAAATAATTATAATTGGTCAATAGAAATTAGTTTACTTGTAAAACGTGTGTTGATATGCTCTCGTTTTAGAATTGATAGTCTTTATTTAAAATTTATTTTAACAAAAAAAATATTACTGTAATATTTTAAAATATCATTAACCAAGTTTCTTTTATATAAGCGATAAAATATTTTATTAAAATTAGTTTTAATTTTTTTTATAACTGCTTATAATCGTTTTTAATATTTATTTACACTCTTAATTAGTCTACTTGAAATTTTTTCTTTTATGAATACAATTTTTTTGTTATTTTTATACTTCAATATTTTATTTTTTGCTCATTCGTGATACAATTTTTTAGATTTCTTTATTTTATTATTAAATATGTATATTGATAAACTGTAAATGCTACATGTACTCTTATAGAAGACATGGTTCAAAATTATTACTTTTGGTCAAACAAACGAACTCCAACAAAGAAGTCAATGGATAAATATGCGATCGATGCAGTAGATCGCTTATCCTTTGAGGTGAATGTTCTGTTTCAGAAACTTAATAAACTAAAGTATCAATGTAATTAACTCTTTTAATGCTTCACGTGGCATATGCAATTATATTGGCTATATTAGTGTTGAATGTCGGGAACTCTCCCCCTCAAGATAATAAGTAGGCAAACATGGTCAACAATTTTTCTTAAAAAGAATAACACTTTTTTTCAATATATACAATCCAAAAAAAATTTAGGGCCGCTTGGTTTCCTCATTTTCTGTTTTCATTTTCAATGAAAACAAAAAATGAGTTTAAAAATAAGTTTGTTTAAATTTTTAAAAGTATTTTTTTTTAAAATGTTTCTTAAAAGAAGTTTATTTCAGAAAATATCAAAATGTTGTTTTCAGCGTTTTTTTTGCAAAAATTGAGAAACTGAAAACAAAGATTAAAAATACAATGGTATAATTAAAATTATAATGAAAATTTGAAAATAAAAATCATTTTCAGAAACTGAAAAATAAAAAATAAAAACAAAATATTTTCAAACCAAACAGTCCCTTAATAATATTTTCTATCATCCAAATCCAATCCATAACTCTTAAAACCTATTATAGTAATTGATATTTTGGTTTTTGTGAGATTTGATTCGTATTTATTGATAATTATTATAATTATACCGTGTTCTTGTAAAAAATATTTTAAACATATATATAATGATTAAAATAAACTCTTTATTTTTTGTATTTTATAAAAATTACATTTTATTTTTTATTTTTATGAATGAAATTAAATTACTTTTGACAAAAAAATGACATATTGATTTATAATGGCTTTGATAATAAAAATAGTACAAAATAAATTAAAATTCTTATATTGATATACTTATTTCAACTATGATTTTGATATATTTTTTAATCAATTTCAATTTTTTATAATCGCTTTAAGAAAATTTTTACTTTTTATTCTTCATATTTTTCTCTCCATTTATATTTTACTATTAAATTTATTAACATGCTTTATTTATACCATGAAAATAATGACTAATAAAAAATTGTTATAAAGTTTTAATTTTTATTTATTACACAATAAAAAAGTTATTGGGTATTACTTTGTGAAGCATAACAATATTAAAAATAAAAATGGCCCAAAATTATTTGTAATGTTTTAGCATGCAAAATTTGTAAAAAATAGAATAATATTATTTTTATAATTTTTATTAAATTTATATGTAATTTTAAAGATATTAATTACCTTTAAAATTAATATATTATTTTTTAATTTTTATTAATAAAATTATATTAGTAACTATCATGCTATTAATAAAGTTATGAAATTAATAGTTAATTTTATAAATAATAAAATTTCATAGTTAAAATAATAAATTAAAACTAAATATAAATATGACAATATTAACATTAATTGAGTGTAAATAAATATTATAAAAATATCAGTTGGCCCCACCCAGAAACCTGCAATATAGACGACATCTTATCCGTTGGTAATTGTTTTTCAAATTTTTTTTGAAGTCCCACCCAGCGTTCTTTGGCTCGCTTCTCCAACTCTCAGCTTATTGGCTCCAATTCCTCCGTCGCTGTCTCTGTCTTTCTCTCTCTTGTTTTTTGCTTTTTCGTGCCACGCTGCAAAGTGCCCCATCCTTTATTCTCGCTGTTTATCAAACCCTAGACATGTTGCTCAAATTCTGTTTTGATTTCAGTTCCCGGGTCTTCTTCCCCTAGATCTCTTCAATCCGTAGGTAAGGCAAACTATCCTGCATTCACTCATTGTTCCTCTGTATGAGTTTTGTAACTGCACCCACTTTGGACTTCTTGCTTCGGTTTTTCTTTTACATGCAATTGGGCTCTTTCTTTCCCTTACTTAGATCCAAATTGGGTTGCCTGGAATTTAGTTTAAGAAGCTGCATTTTGTGATAGATCTTTCAATGCAATTTTACTTCTAGCAAGGGGTCTTTAATTCCCTGAGTTTCTTTCAATATATTATCAACTTTTTTGTTTGTTTTATGATACTTCGATTTATTTTTCCGTTCTTTTAAGTTTTCGCGTTATTCAGCTTCGGATGAACAGTGTTTTGCTTAGTTGAGGTGAGAGCCCTGTTGTATATTTTTAATCCCAATTGTTGAAGAGTTTTAGGATAATTTGGGTCTCTCTTTGTCTCAACATTTCTTTGTATTTTCTTGCAAATAAGACGATCGGAAGAACTACTTTTGAATAATATTAGGTGGTGGGAGAAAATGGAGGTACCCTTAGAACAGTCAGGTGAAGATATGTCAGAAAAGCCACGAATTCCTGATAAGCTGGCCTATGTTAAGTCGTCGTCAGAAGGCATGAAAAAAGTGGCCAAAACTGGAAAGTGTAGCGTTGCAGTGGGGGCAAAAAGTCCGACCGCAGGCGCTCCTGTCAGAAAGAGAGTAGAACCTAAAAGTGTTTCAGATTCTACAATGGGTGCAAAGAAATCGGCTCTAACTAGTTCCTCTAGTGGTTCTACAGTTTATGTGACAAAAGGAAATAGTACCGGAGGATTAATTGAAAAGCCGGTGATATCTGATGTAAGAAGGAAAAACAGTATTAATTCAACTGCCAGGATAAAAGACGGTCTTTCTACAGTTACAGAACCTGCAAGGAGGTCTCTCCCAGAGCTTAGGCGGAGTTCTATGTCTTCATCTCTTACTAAACCTACAGCCCGAGCCAGAATCTCAGAGACTAGAAAATCAGTTCCAGCCTCACCAGTGGGCCGGAATTTGAGAACATCCATTGCATCTGATGCGACTGAGCTAGCGATTGCTAAGAAGTCATTGGTTAAGCCAGCATCATCTGTAGCTTCTTCTTCTTCAAGAAAGGTTACTTCTTCATCATTGGATAGTAGTGGCAGCACATCAACGACAACTAGGAGGACAGTTTCAAAGGTTTCTTCCCCATCAGCACGGTCACCTTCTGTCTCCAGTGCATTAAGACGAGGGTCCTTGTCATCCTCTCTGGATAGAAGTTCTGCTTTGTCTGGAAGGAGGAAAGGATCGACTCCTGAGATACGAGATTCACGTTTTATTATTCTTCCACAGGTTGAGATAAAAGCCAGTGACGATGTGGTAAGCATCATTTTAGCAACACTTTTAAATATGGAAAACTTAATGCCTTCAGAAGTAAATGTTTCGCTCTATCTCATAGGCTTTCTATACAGGCTTATCACCACACGCCCCCAGAGGCCATCTTTAGTTATAAATCAACATAATTGACCATAGTAGGCTTACAACTGAAGGAAATGATGACAGTTGTTATTATTTAAGTGAATTACAATATTTACGTTGTGTGTGCATGTCTCATGTAAAACTTTACTTTCATATATAATTACTTTCATGTGAATTACACCCGTTATTTCAGTTATGGGTTCTTTTAATGTTTACTGTTTTGTTTTGTCTTTAATTTTGTCGAGAGGATAACTTATTCTCCTCTCTCTGTACTTCTCTTCTTTCTTCAATGAATTTTCTTTTTCTATAATTTTTTTTTTAAATATTTAATGTTAAAATATGATTAATGGTAAGGCTTGCGCACACATTTACACAAGCATCCCCCTCCCTTCTTATTATTTATACTAAATCGGATGAATCTAAATACAAAATATAATCCTCCCAGAGGATGACAACTCCAAAAGATAATGATGGGGGATAAATTACAAGACTCATAAATAGTAATAAATTCCTAAACGTTAAGACTCCAAATAAATTGTAAGACTTATCAATGAATAATTGATATTGATAGGTTCGTTATTAATGAAGGGATCCCCAATTTTTTATTTTATTTAATGAATAATTAAATGCATAAATGAAAGTCTCTTGCTTATATTCTGCACACTAGCGACTGAAGGAAATACGCCCTTGTCTGTTCTCTTTGGCTTTCTTTGCATCTTTGCAAACTTCCTAAAATTCAGTGGCGTTGTAGAAGCAATTATAGGAAACGGTCTTGTTAGTTGTGCTGGGCTGCTTGCCATAAGTATAGACGTAGAAGATAGATTGAACTCTGCTGATCTGCTTTAGGATTTGAATCTCAAGTGGAAGATAGCAATTGCCAAATGAAAGAGGAAATTATTTATATTGATATAAAACTTTTTGTCTATGAAGGTTGAAACAATTTAATATTGTTAAATGATTTCTTAAAGTTTCAGTAGAAAGGGATCCATTATGAAAAAACATAGTAATTTGTTGAAAGTTGACACTGATTCAGTTTAGTGAAGTCAGTTTAGTACTTTGATTTATGATATCTAAAGAGCTACTAGCTTGTCAGTCATTGCCTTTTTTCATGCTAGCTTTGAAGTATCCTGTTACTGCATGACTCAAAGGGGCGTTGTGTCTATAGCATACCCTTCAAATCTAGTGAGCTTTTTGGTTGCAAACTATGATTGTTCTGTAATACTAGTAGATGTTTGGTGTATCAGGGAGGGCTAGGCATTATAGGTTGGACTCACACTATTTCCTCCTTCCTTCTGTGATGTGTAAATACTGTGTCTCTCATGTATATTTGAAGAACAACTTCCATTGCTTTGTTTCTTGGCAATATTTTATTGAGCTAATGTTATGGTTTTTTCAGTCACATTTATTCCTGATCAATCTTGTAATTATTCAGAGATTGGATCTTAGGGGACACAGAGTTCGCAGTCTCAATGCTAGTGGGTTAAAGCTGTCATCAAACTTAGAGGTAAACTGATCTTCCATTTAACATGCTATTATTGTTGGCAATCTATTTGAAGAAGATTATTTCTGGAAGTCAAGTATAATTTTCAATGTTTATCTGACAATATAAGCTTTTTATGCCAGATTACAAATTATATAAGTTGAATAACGTAGATGAGCACACTGATAAATTTCTCTGACTTGACGTGCTCTCTAATTAGTTGCTCTATTCACTTGGGACACGATTTGATTCTTTTCCTTTTCTGATAAGAGAAGCGAAAATTTTAATTAGCTACAATTTTACTTTTCTCTTTTCTTTTATAGGAGTATTATTTTTGTAAATAAAGTTGTTTGCTATAGTTGCACTCATTCTGTAGTCTGTGTTACCATTAGAGGAAGACATTTTTCATTTGCAAGAAAGGTTATGAATAAAGTGTACCCCTATGTTGGTGCTCCATATTTTTCTTTTGTTTCATTGGCGGATTTTCCCCATCAGAAATACGATGACAAGTGAGCTGTTGTTTATGATCGCACATGCTTCTATCAATGGCTTTAGATTTAGTTCTTTCAGTCAAGTTTATCAGATGGATATTTCTGTTCTCCGTTACTTTCTTTCAAGGACTACATAACATAAGGAAGAGAACTTTAGGTTTAGTTCTTTTAAGACAAACTTATCAATAAAATTTCTGTTTCCCATTACTTTCTTTCAAGGATTGACGTAAAGAAGAGACGAATAATCACCTTTTTCTGCATTGTGAAGTGGCTTGGCAGATTTGAGGTAGGCTGTTTGGAGTTTGTGATGAACATTGGGTCATTCGCCTACTTTAGAGCAGTTATTAGCTATTAGTTATATTGGTTTTTGGACCAATAAGGAGCATAAAGCTGCTTGGCAGTGTGCAGTTTTTGCAGTTTTGTGGTATCTTTTGTTAGAGCAGAATGCAAGACTTTTTAACCAGGAGTTTCTCCCAACACAACTTCTTTGGAAGAGGGTTATTTTTTTGGCCTCACTGGGTTTCAGCAAATGCCTTTTTTAGGGGTGTTTCCCTTGTGGATTTACAAAGGGATTCGCAAGTACTCTTGAACTATTGACTGTTTTGTTTTCTTCTGGTTTGTGAGGACTCCTTGTCCTCTGTGGTTGTAATATTTTCTTATCTTCTCTTTAATAAATTCTTTTTCTATAAAAAAGATTATTAGATAAAAAATTCTGTTTCCCCTTATTTTCATTCAAGGGCTACATAATGTATTGAAGATAATTTTATATTGTAATTTGATGTCCCCAATTAGTTTCTTTTTATAGTTATTGTACCATTTAACTTATGATTCTTATTGGCAGTTCATTTATCTTCGAGACAATCTCTTATCTACACTGGAAGGAGTGGAACTATTGACGAGAGTGAAGGTTGATGTACAATTAAAATTTAGTCTTATTCTTCTCGTGTCAACATTTCAATGTAGAAACTATAGATGGATTTATGTTTGATTATTTACATATAAATTTCTTGGTAACTGATTGGAAGAAAACATTTTCCGTGCCAGGTTCTTGATTTGAGTTTTAATGATTTTAAGGGGCCTGGATTTGAGCCTCTTGAGAATTGCAAAGTATTGCAGGTATGTTGCATTATACTTATATTTAGTTGCCTTACAGTTGCATGAAGAATGGAAGAGTATGATATTAATTTAATAATGAAATTATGAACTTTGTAATTTTCATGTAGCAACTCTATCTTGCCGGAAACCAAATCACATCACTGGAAAGCCTCCCACAGCTTCCTAATTTGGAGGCAAGCTTCAGCTGACTGATTTCTTAATCCCAATCTCATTATGACTTTCAACTTCAACGTTTGAAAAAAGAATTTATTGTATATGTTTTATTTCCTTTTTGCAGTTCCTTTCAGTAGCTCAAAATAAGTTGAAGTCTCTCGCAATGGCAAGTCAACCTCGGCTTCAGGTGGTTTTGTTGTTTTGAGTTTTGACCATATATAGCTTATAGCTCTTGTAATTAATTTTCTTTTGTGGAAAATAATTTCATGCAGGTGTTAGCTGCTAGCAAAAACAGAATTTCTACTCTCAAGGGCTTCCCATATTTACCAGTTCTTGAGGTTAGTATTTTTTTTTGGGATAGTAAAAGAAATAATATTAGAGAGAAGAGAAGAATACAATTAGGAGGAGGATAAGAAAACCTCAAAAAACAAAAGAACAGCAACTCAAAATTGAAACAAAGTAACAAAGAACCTCTAAAACATATCAATGTAAAAGAGCTGTCCAATCTCTTTGCGTATAAGTTAAAATCATAGCTGTTAAATCGCGATTCAAATCGTCAATCAGATTGCTTATTTTTGAATCATGAATCGTATCAAATCGTACAATTCAAAAACTATGAGCGTAAGCTAGAGGAAAACAGAGCAGATGCATGACCCCGAATGGAATTTTTATTCAAAGCGTAAAAGAGAATATATACATGGGTAGCTCTTACAATTGTGGAGCAGATAACATAAAAGATAAAGAAAAACTCCTAAACTACAACAACGGAAAAAAACAGAAAGAGAAAAATCATTGATTGATATAGATATGGCATAACTAATGGTATCGGGCCCCTATATTGAGCTCTATACTCCCACACTCTCTCTCAAGTTGTAACATAGATATCAAACATGTACAACTTGGTAATTAAATAGTCAAATTATGATCGTGAGAGGCCCTTGGTAAGGATATCAACTGTTTGTTGATTTGAGGGTACAAAAAGCATGCAATTAGTTCTAACTTCTAATTTTTTTTTTCAATGAAGTGCTTGTCAACTTCAATATGCTTAGTTCTATCATATTGGACAGATTGTGTGCAATTCTGATGGCAGTTTTATTATCACAATATAATTTCAAAGGAAGGTCTACATTTTGTTTGAGTTCATGAAATTTTTTATAAATCCATAATTCCTCAATATCTCCCGAGTCATAGCTCTAAATTCGACTTCTGCATTGTTTCTGGCAATAATATTTTATTTTTTGTTCCACCAAGTAATTAGATTACTCCAAACAAAAGTACAATATCCTGATGTGAATTTTTTGTCTATGACTAATCCAGCGCAGTTTGCATCTGTGAAGATTTCAATGTTCCTGTGATTGGTCCTTTTGAAGAGTAGACCCTTTCTAGGAGATATTTTAGATATCTCAGGATTCTGTAAACTGCTTCAAGATATTTTTTGTATGGAGCATGCATAAATTGACTAACCAAACTAACAAAATAGGCAATATCTTGTCTAGTATGTGAGAGATAGATTAACTTTCCAATCAACCTCTGATATCTTCTAGTGTTTACAGGCGTACTCCCATTTTTCCATAGTTTTACATTTGGGTCCAGCTGGTTTATATCCATTCATCCTTATTTCTTTCAGAAGGTCAATGATATATTTTTCGTTGAGAAATGACTATTTTCTTTTTAGAGCAAGCAACTTCCATGCCAAGAAAATATTTAAGAGCTTCAAGTTTTTTGATTTCAAATTCCAATGCAAGATTTTCTTTTAGCCGTTCCATTTTAGGCATATTATCTCCTATAAGAATGATATCATCAACATAAACATTTAGTACAGTAATTTTTTCTTCTGGAGAAAATTTAAAGAACGTGTGATCAGTCTGACTTTGAGTGTATTCTTGTCTTTTTATTGATTGAGTAAATTTTTCAAATCAAACCCTTGGGGACTGTTTGAGGCCATATAAGGATTTTTTTAATCTGTACACTATGGTTAACTTTTTCTCAAATTCTGGGGGACACTCCATATATATTTCTTCCTCTATATGTCTGAGTGAATCTTTTAGTCATCAGTTTAGTTTTGTATCTTTCTATGAAACCATCTAAATTGTATTTCACATTGAAGACCCATTTACAGCCCACTGTCTTCTTTTCTGTTGGTAAGGTTTCGACACTTTAGGTATTGCTTTTTTTAAGAGCTCTTATCTCCTTAAGTACAACTTTCTTCTACTTTGGTATTTTTAGAGCCTTCGGTACAGTTTTAGGAATCTTTATTCTAGACAAGTGAGATGTAAAGCAGCAAACGAAGTTGACATATTTGAGTATGAGACAAAGTTAGACAATGGATGGTTAGTGTAAGATCGAACCCCTTTTCGAAGAATAATAGGTATATCACATTCAAGATATAGATTATCAGACAAAGAGTTATAATTACCTTTATTTGCTCTCGAGTTGGAGTCATTACAATGTTGAAGTGTAGTCTCATCTCGGCTATCTCCATTTTTCTTTTTTGAGTAAATAAGCCCTTTCCAACTTTTATTTTTTATGTCTCTCTCATGTTTGGCATTATAGTAGGTTGTTCCTCATTTTTTTTGCTTATGTTTTTCAGAAGATTGATTTTTAAAAATTTTAGTAGATGTAGGCCGAGACTCATTTTGACATTCGCTCATGGAAAGAGGATGTCCAGATGATGAGTCTCGGTCATTTGCTATAGGTGCAGATGATTCTGAGTATTTCGGCAAAAAAAAAATTTCAAAGAAATTACTAGAAGAATCAAGTGAATCTTCTTTCAAGTTCTTTTTCTAAAGATGAATGTCTTTGAATACGATTGATGTTCAAAGAAAGTGACATCCATAGACATATATGTTAGCTTTGAAATAGGATTAAAATACTTGTAGCCCTTTTGATTTGGGGAGTACCTATGAAGACACTTGATAGCTCGTGGTTCAATTTTTCCACCTTTTTTGTGGTCACGAGTAAAAATAGTACATTCAAATATTTTTAGAGGCAAATCAGCTGAAAGCCTAGCATGAATGAATGTATGGAAAGGAGTTTTAAATTGTAAAACTTTAGAGGACACTCTGTTTATTAAGTATGCAGTTGTTAGAACTGCATCCCTCCATAGATACTTGAGAACATTAGTAGAAAAAAAAGAGAGTTTGAGCCACTTTCAACAAATGTTAATTTTTTTGTTCAACAATGCCGTTTTGTTGGGGTGTTTCGATACAAGTACTTTGATGAACAATTCTTTTTTCTAGAAATTTTTTTTTCCAAAATCCTGTTAAAGTATTATTTTCCATTATCACTTTTAAAAATTTGTACATTGGTTTGAAACTTGATTCGCACCATATAATAAAACTTTTCGAAAATTTGTTCAGCTTTAGATTTCTCTTTTAATAAGTATACTCAACATAAGCGAGTATGGTCATCTATAAAGGTGTTGAACCATCTCTAATTAGTAGGTGTACTTATTTTATTAGGACCCAACACATCACTATGTATGATTGTAAATGGTTTTGAAAGGTTATATGGTTGTGATATAAATGAAGTTGGGTGATGTTTTATTAGTTCACAAATTTCACACTGAAAAGATGCATCTTTATTATAAAATAAATGAGGAAACAGACGTTTAAGATATTGAAAATTAGAATGCCCTAATTTAAAATGACATAACATAATGTCATTGTTCTCAAAAATAGAAATAGATTTAAAACAAGAACTAGAACTTGTACTAGGTGATTGTTGACTCGATTTTGATTCTGAATTAAGGAGATATAGTCCATTATTTTTAGGAAAAATTAGTTTGATAATTTAGATTACTGACAAGTTTACTAATAGATAATAGATTACAAGACAAGTTAGGAACATGAAGGACATTATACAGGATAAGAGAAGGGGAAACTATAATAGAACCTCTTCTAGTAATAGTTGATAGAGAGCTATCGGCAATTTTTATTTTTTGATTTTCTGCACATGGACTATAAGATGAAAAGAGACTAGATATACCTGTCATGTAGTCAGTTACACTTGAATTTATGATCCAAGTGTGATCAAAGTTAACACTTAAAATGGTAGTTTTTGAATAATTACCTTTTTGAGTTAAAGAATAGGAGGGAGACCTTTGAGATTCCAATAATTTGTACAGTTGGTCTATTTGTTCTTTTGTGAAAAGAAATAAACCTGAGAATGATTGCTGCTCTCGATCAAATATAGTAGCCTGAAATGTGCGCCCATCTCCACTAGGTTTCTTCTGATTCGGTGGCCTGCCATGAATTTTTCAACAAGTCTCTCGTGAGTGTCCGGGACGTTTGCAATAATCACACTATGGTCATTTACCATCTTTCTTAGCTATCTTATGAGCACTTCTCATAAAAAGAACAGAGTTCTCCACTTTTGAATTATGAGGGTGTTTGTTCAGCAATACTCTGTCGAGCTTTCTCCCGACAAATTTTAAAGAATGCTTCTTTGATAGTGGGCAAAGGATTTTTTCTCAGAATACGGTCCCGCATTCATCTAACTCTTTGTTCAATTCGGTTAAAAACATAAACACCTGATCATTTTCTTGACGTTTCATAAATCAGATACTGTTTTCAGAATATTTTCCATTATCGTCATAATATAAGTCCAATTCTTATCAAAGTGTCATTAACTCATTATAATAGAATATGATATCCCAGTTTCTCTACTTTGTATGTCACAGTTTTGATTTCAGCTTAAATATTTTTGAAGAATTTTTAAGGTCTGAGTATGTTTCCTTGACTATCTCCCAAACATCTCTAGCAGTTGGTAAAAACATAAAGGGTTTTTCAATTGCTGATTTCATTGCATTTATCAACCAAGCAACAATTAGAAAGTTTTCTGATTTTCATATTTTCCATTGTTGACTATTGGTTTGAAAATTTCCCCAATTAAATATTCAATTTTTTCTTTACCATCCAGTGTCAACTTAACAGCCTGAGCCCACTCTATGTAATTCCTACCATTGAGTTTGTGGATATTTACCTAGAGTGAGGTTGAAGATGATTCCAAATTGTTGCTTCCCTGGTTCACTAGTATAATGCTGCCCCAGTTATTTCTTAAGTTTTAGAGCAGCACCTCTCCCCATGGGCAATATAATGCTCTCTCCATGTATTGGTGATTCTCGACCTGTTCCGCCATGTATAGGTGAGTCCTAGTTGGTTGTGCCCGTCAAGGCAGTTTTCTATACGATGCGGCTTGCCATCAAGTTCTGACTTCTAACCATCAAGTTCATGTTTTTAGTTTTGGGTTGTGTTCATTAGGGTCTAGGTTCACATCTAGCTTGGATACGAGTCCTCTGTAATAGTTAAGACTACAGAGGAACACGAGCAGGTCTTTACCCCAACTATGATACCATGCGAGTGTAAGCCAAAGAAAAATAGAGCAAATGCGTGACCTCGAATGGAATTTTTATTCAAAGCATAAAAGAGAATATATACATGGACAGCTCCTACATTGTGGAGCAGATAACGTAAAATATTAAGAGAAACTCTCAAACTACAGCAACGGAAAAAAACAAAGAGAAAGATCAGGGATTGATATAGATATGGTATAACTAATGGTATCGGGCCCCCGTATTGGGCTTTATAGTCCCACAAAAATATATTGAAAAATAGTTTAAAATATATAATATAATATATTTATAAGCAAATAGCATAAGCAAAATATTCAAAATAATTAACCCCAATAGACAGTGGAAAATAAGATTTGGGAATTGTATTAACTATTTATTTAGACTTCAAGAAAAATTGCTTAGGCAATAAGAGTTTATAATGGATGGTAATTCATAACTTGCAAGCAAGTTTGAAGACTTAAACTCCTAATGGGATTGAGATACTATTACTATGAGACACAATACTGTGTTTTGTAGGTTTTATCTAATTTCATTTTATTTTTTAAAAACGCAGAATAAGGGGTAAATTGAGATACAGGTTGTGTAGGTCATTGACAATTCAACTTGTGCGACCAATTTGTGAATAGCTTTTAGAATCGTAAGAATCGTGAATCACACGATTCTCGACTTGAATTGCATGATTTTGGCAATTCAAGTGGCAATTCTTTCACCTTTGCAATTCTGACTTAAATCGTGCCATTCGAATCGTGAATCACATGATTTTAAAAACTATGGTTAAGATGACTCCTTTAAAGAAACCTTGAGTTAAACACTGAAGGGAAGTCATATACATAATTTTAAGCCATAACATTCAAATAAGACAAGCAACCATTCAAAATATAATTGTTCTTCTCTGTTAGAATTAATGTAAATAATTTTGTATTTTATGAACGGACCAAGCAGATAGAAGTTTATTGCCATTTCATTAGAGAGAAGATTTTGTCAAGGACCCTTACTACAAGTTTTGTCAACTCCAATGATCCGTTAGCTGATATTTTCATAGATCCTTAAGGAGTCTGCACATAAATTATATGTGTAACAAGTTTAATACATATGACTTATATGCTCTAGTTTGAGGGGAGTGTTAAAATTAATATAAATAAATTATATGAGTTAATGTGTGAATAGGAGTAACTATCATATTCCTTGATTTGAGGAATACTTAGGGTTGTATTTATGGATCATTTATGTTTGTAATCAATGTCTTGTCTGTAATCCTTCTTATAAATATCAAGGATTAGTATAGGCCTCTCTTACAAACTACCTTTCATTCTCTTGTTTTTCTCCTATTTTCTCTGACTTTACACTCTCAATCTTATGGGCTATGCCTGCGGGGATTTTAAAAAGAGACATAGGCATGCAGCGTAAATATGATTGAATAAACATGATGCGTCCACTTTAGGAGTAAAAGGGTTATGGGTTTAGTATGTATGACATCATTTATATTAAACCTAATAAATGGTGACTGGTTAGTCAAGTGATCTTATATCTTTACACTTCTATATTACTAGACTTTTTCACAGATGTAGTTGATCATTTTTTGTAATTTTGTCTAATAAATTTTTCTAGTGATTGTGTCAAATGTGAAGGTCATATGTGAATATTTCTACAAAGCATATCAGTGAGACCTAAACACAATCTTTTTCCTTGACATTTTTTTGGAGTATCCAATTTTGAGAGAATAGCACCAAAAAGTGCAAAGGATTGCCGTGTGATGTGTGGTTGGGTGCATAGTCACATGTTCTAGTTGCACTATTGGCAAAGCGAATTTCTTGAGTTCTGCCTGTGAGGAGTTTTTCATCAATCCCATCATCTTGATCGGACTGAGGAGTGAACTAATTGATAAGTATGCAAGCTAATGCAAATTCCGCTTGACCAGAAAACCAAAATTAAGAGAAAACAAAAGCAAGGAAGCAAACCTCTGCACCAGAAAACTGTCAAAAAAAGAAAAAAGAAAATATGAAGAAGTAAACTTTTGTACACCTAAGAAAAAGCAGTAAGTGCGCACCTATGCTTATCGCACTAGGAATATAAAACTAGGAGGTTGCTATGATATCGAAGAACAAAAATAAAAAGAAGAAAAAAGGATTGTAGAATAGTGCCAATGCACTGTTGTAAAAATAGGGAGAGCAAAATCTATGGGGAAAAAGGAAGGGATCGACCAAAATATATTATTGGAAGACTCAAACTCTTTATATCACTGGCTCCTTAACGTCTGTTTATACTGGTGAATTTATTTTTGTCTGTGTATACTGACATGCTGTTACTTTTAATGATTTTGTTGTACTGTAGCATTTGCGGGTGGAGGAGAACCCTATACTTAAGATGCCTCATATGGAAGCAGCATCAATTTTGCTAGTTGGGTCTACTTTGAAAAAATTTAATGATAGAGGTACAAGTGTAAAATTAAATTTATCCTTTGGCTTCTTGATATTGTGGCCAGGCTTCATAAAAAGAATAATACATCTTGATTCTAATCATAGTACTTACTCTGATTGTTTTCTTCAAGTGATTTGTATGGGCGCATGTGTATCTTTTAATTTATTGTGTCAAGCCTGTTTTTTGAAAATGAAAAGTTTTGCAGATCTTTCCCGTGAGGAACTTGCAATAGCAAAGCGTTATCCTGCACATACAGCTTTGTGCATCAGAGATGGTTGGCAGTTTAGCCGCCCTGAGCATGCAGCAGGTAAATAGTTCTTATCCTAGACTATTCATTATGTTTATGTCTTTCTTGCCAATATGTTGTCCTTGCCTAATTGCTGCAGTTATTTTGTTTTTTGAGCTTTGATGAACAAGTTACTACTACACTATATATTTTGTGTATATAGGCTTTTGGTGATGATCATATCACGAAATATTGTTTTTTATCTTTAATAAAAGAAGAAATATTATAAGGGGGGAAAAATACAAGTTGGTGGGTGAATAAGTTTTCCTAAAATATAAGAAACAATTGGAAAGAAAAGAGTAAGAGAAAGAAAAAACCACAGAAGCTCAAGAAATTGGCCATGCCGTTCAAGCCCTCTGCATATCTGAGAGAGATTCCCCTTGAAAGAAACTGGCAGCTTTTTATATGTCTTTCATTATGCACCGGCAGCTTTTTGTTTTCTGATAAGAGAAGAAATTATAGTAAGAAGAAAGGTACAAATGTGGAGCATAGAGAATCCTTCTAAGGTAAAGGACCAAAACTGAAACAAGATAGTAAAATGAAATAGAAACTTAAACATGCAGCAAAGCTGCCCCATCCCTCTACATATCTATGAGAGACACTCCCTTAAAAAAAGCCTGAGCTGAACACCAAAGAGAAGCCAAAGACATTATCCTAGCCCATAATGCATCTATTGACATGGAGACACCGTTGAAAGTACAAGCATTCCGCTTAAACCAAATATTGTAAAATACAGCAAAAACTGTACATTGCCACTAAATTATATCCTTGAGTATCCTCCTTTGTCCATCCAAAACCTTTAAACTGAAAAAGGAGAAACCGCTCTAAATCCTATGGATACACCTAACTCTCACCAAAGACTTGATTGTTTTATTCCACAAAGAAGCCGCTGCATGGCAATATAACCTTGTAGGGTAGGAAACTTGGTTGTAGATCAAAAGATGAAGGAGGTTTGGATAATTTGGTGGATAACAATCTTGCTTTTGTGGGTAAATGGCTATGGTGCTTTCCTATAGAGACTTCTTTATGGCACCAGGTAATTAGCAGTAAGTATGGTTTAAATTAGAATGGGTGGGATGATAACTTGGCTCTCACTGCTCCTTATGGGAGTCCTTGGAAATTTATTTCAGTGTTATGATTCTTTCTGACCTTTTCTTTCTTTAAAGTTGGGTGATGGATCTCGGATAAGATTTTGGGAAGATATTTGGGTGGGTGATATTTCTTTTATGGAGGCGTTTCCATGTCTTTATAATTTTTCTTCTTTGCATAATGCACCAGTAAACCAATTCTGTATTCTTTAAGGTGCTTATATTTTTTGGGATTTTCATTTCTTTAGAAATCTTAATGACAGAAATACTCAAGATTTGCATTGTCTCCTATGTCTCCTAGAAAATATTTATCTTTTATCCATTCCAGATAGGAGAATGTGGACTATTGATTCTTCCCATGTTTATTCTTTTAAATTTTTTTCCACTTTTTAACTCATTCTCCTAATAGGGAAAATTTTTGTGGTAGATAAATTTATTTGGAAATCTAAATCTGCTTCTAAGGCGAAATCTTTTGTTTGGACTGTGGTACTAAATAGGAATAATACTAATGACTTGTTGCAAATTTAGAATGATTTGTGAGTTGTTGAGTATGTTTTTGAGTTTATTTGAGTGAAGTTACATTCACTTGTATTTTAAATATATCTGAATGTGTCCTTCCTCCTTCATGAAGGCTCTAACTTTTAATTATGTGGTCCAATCAACAGAGTCAACTTTCCGCTTTCTAGTTGAGCAATGGAAGGACCATTTGCCTCCTGGTTTTCTTCTCAAGGAAGCTTCCATTGATCAACCTTTGGAGGAAGATGCTTGTTGCTGTCATTTTACTTTCATTCAAGATAGTGCATTGAGTACGGATCCTCTGTTAAGATTAAAACATCAATGGTTTCTTGGTGAGAGAACACTTTCAAATTTTGTCCCTATTTCAAGTGCTACTGATGAGGTAATGAGTTGTTACATGATTATCACTGCTTGATTTTTTTTTTGTTAATTGATGTTTATATAATTTTATTGTTCTTGGCATTATGTCATGTCAGATTTACTGGCCAAAGCATGAAGACATTAGAAAAATTCTGAAAGTGGAATGTACTCCCATTCTAGGAGAAACAGAATATCCTCCCATATATGCCATCAGTTCACCAGTTTTACCAGGTACGCTTTTTTCATGTGTCCTTATAGCTGCATTACCAAATTTTAGAGATTTTAAAATAATCATATAATAGAAAGGTCCAAGGTTTAGTTTTTAAATCGGATTTTGAAAAGGAATATGATATTTTGAGCTAGGGATTTTTAGATAAAGTTCTTGCTAGGAAAGTCTTTGGTGAGAGATGGTCGAGATGGATTTTGGGGTGTCTTTCTACTGCCACCTTTTCTGTGATAGTCAATGGTGAACCTAAATCTTGGTTTCGAGGTCAGAGAGGAGTTAGGCAAGGAGATCCCTTTCCTCTTTTCTGTCTACTTTAGTGGTGGATGTTTTGAGTCAGGTATTGTTTAGAGCTATAGATTGGTGTTTGATCAACGGTCTTCCAATTGGGTATGAGAAAGTCACTGTTTCTCACTTGCATTTTGGTGATGATACAATCATGTTTCTAAAGGATGATAGGCATAGCTTCTTTACATGTGCACTATATCCTTTAGTTCTTTGAGGTTGTTTTGGGTTTGAAGATTAACTTGGCGAAGTGTGGTGTAGTAGGGATAAACATAGATAGCCAAAGTATTGCCTCATATGCTGCTTTGGCTGGGTGCCAGGTCTTACATTGGCCCCTTGTTTATTTTGGGGGTGCCCTTGGTGCCAATCCATAGGCTATCTCTTTTTGGGACCCAATTGTTCAAAAGATTTCCAAGGTTGGATAACTGGATGGGGGCCTTTTTTTCATTAGGTGGTTGCAACTTAAAGAAATCAATAGTGGATTCCTTTTCTTGCTCATGTTCTTCCTTTTCCTGTATACTTTTATTGTTATTTGAAACCTTCAAACATCCATTACCTCCGTAATTTACTGTTCACATATAACTTCTGAATTTATTGGGATGGATCCTTGCTGAATTGAAAAATTGAAATGCATGGGGGCAGTTGAAGCTCTATTGTGCTCTTAGTGGATATGAAGATGTTTTTACATGACAGGAAATGAAGTTTCTTGCATACTGTCAAAAGTTGATTAACTAGATGAGCTTTATTTCTTAATACTGACATATATATTATGACATGAGAAGAAATATTAGTTTTCGTAAGAAGTATTCTTTTGCTGAACTTTCCTTCTTCGATGGTGAAAATAATGGATAAAAGATTCTGGTGATATTGGAATTTTCATTTCTCTGGAAATGTTAATGATAAAGTTGTTGATAACCTTCCTTTGTTATTGGATATTCCTTGGCCCTTTCTGTGTTTTGAATTTTCCAGATAAAAGGATTTAGAGTATGGGTTCTTGGGGATTATATACTTGTAATTCCTTCTTAGTTTTTCTGATTTGTAATCCAAGTGCTCAGAGCCTTTCTTGTCTAAATTTTTTGGAAATATCAAGGCTCTGTATAAGGTTAAGGCTTTTGCTTGGACTGTGGTGCTTCACAAAATTAATATGAATGATCTGCTTCAGACTTGAAGGCTCAATGAGGCTATGTCACTTGATGTTTGTGTGACTCTCTATTGGTGTTCCAAGACAATCATCTATTTTTGCATTTTGAAGTGGCATGGTAGGTTGCTCTGGAATAGGCTGTTTAGTTTCTTAAACGAGCATTGAGTTTGTCCTGCTGATCTTGATCTTTTTTTTAAGCTATTAAGTTCAATGATTTTGGGAGCAAGAAGGAGCTAAAGGTCCTATGGCAGTGTTCTATTTTTGCATGCTTGTGGTGTTTATGATTAGAATGGAATACGAAACTATTTAATCAGAAAGTTTTTCTATTGCACCTTCTTTGGTGGAGAGTAAATTTTTTTGGCTTCCCTTTGGGCTTCAGCTAATGGTGTTTTCAGAGGGTGCCCCTTATGGATTCACAAAGGGATTGGAAAGTTCCTTTGAGCTATTGTTTGTTTGATTTTTGAATCTTAATTTAGGTGGATTACTTGTTCTCTGTCATTGTCATTTTTTATTCTCATGAATAAAAAAAAATTGTAGTTGACTAATTTTTGATGTTATACTTTCATATACTGTTCAATTGTCTTAAAATAAAATTTTCTTGAGATGTCTAATTTCTGGTTGGCCAAAGAAAAAGGATCTGTTTGATATCTGTGTGATATATTAATGTTAAGGTATTTTAATAATTTTTCGATGAGTATTAGATGTTTCGTGCATTAAGTACGGTTTTATTCTTCTTCCGTGCGCAAGGAAGTGGAATTCCAAAAGTTGTAAGCCTTGAAGTGCAAGGGGAACTTGTGGAAGGAGGTATTATCAGGGGTTTTGCTGAGGTTGCATGGTGTGGGGGGACTCCAGGAAAGAGTGTTGCTAGGTGAGGCAGCATTCCTTATATTTGTACTTGCATCTCTGCATATATGTAACTGTATTCTTTTACATAATGCTCTGTTACAAAAAATGATGTAATTCAATTTTGCTGTTTGTTTTTATCTCCTTTGTTTTCTTTAGTTGGTTGAGGAGAAAATGGAACAGCAGTCCCGTGGTAATTGCAGGTGCAGAGGATGAGGAGTATCTGCTTACCATAGATGATGTTGATTCAAGTTTAGTTTTCATGTACACACCTGTAACAGAAGAAGGTGCAAAAGGAGACCCTCAATACAAATATACAGATTTTGTAAAAGCTGGTAAGGATTGCATTTGTTCAATTTTATATTCTTTTTTCCTGTTCGCTCCTTTGTCATCTCTTCTAATGTGTATTTGTTTGAGTAGTACTTGTCATATTGCTCAGGCTTTGAAATGCTGGCATAATTATGCATATTGTTAGAATATGTGTAAATGCTAGTCATTACTCAGTGGGAACATGAGGTGTATATATTTGTAGTGTAGTTATTGTAATTTAATGTCTAATCTTCTATCAAGTCTCTATAAATAATATGGTTGTGTAGCTCATAATAATCATTGACACACCTTCTAAATGTCTTGGTTTCCTCCTTATTTCTCTAGCTTTTCATGGTATAAGAGCCAGGGGGAGGAAAACCCTAAGCACTCACTATTAGTGGAGCTCTTTATCAGTGGCGGTGTGTCTTCCCTATCACATGTGACATGTTTCTAATAATCATCCCCACAGGCCCTGTTAGGGATGACCGGCTGGCATACCCTTAAAATTCAGTGACATTTTGGTGACCCACGCACATATTGTCATTTTTGTCACTTCTCCACTCATCAGTGCGTGGGAGCTCTGACAAACGTCCGACCAATCCAGAACAGTGCTCTTCTTGCTGTTTGTCACTCCGATACCTTCTGGCCTTATCAGAAATGTGGCTCAGACAGAGGTAGTCCTGGCCACACCTTATTTTCATATTTCTACCTATGCTTGTTTAGGTTCACCCTTGTTAACTAATGAAAAGTTGACAGGAACCTTGATTTTGGACTTTGGAGCATCTGATTACATTTATGGTAACCTTAGTCTTTTCTCACACCTTATTAATTCTTGATCTCTATCCACTGTTACTCCTGCTAATGGTACCAAAACCATAGCTAAAGGTATTGGAAAAACTCAGCCTTCATCTTTTCTATCCTTGGATTCTATGCTTTACATTCCTGGTTGTCCCATTAATGTTGTTCTATGAAGCATGGACTCTTTGTTTTAATGCGTGTTGATGTGTCGGATACTCTATGGACATCGACACTCCTCGGACACTTTTAGGACACGTATCTGACTATGTCTCGTGTCCAACTTTTTAAAAAAAAAATATAAAGAAAAGACTCGTGTCGAACACCTTTTTGAACGTGTCCGACACTTATTTTAAACATTTTAGGCACAAATCATCCATCTCCTTTAGATTTTTATTTGAAGTTCAAACACAATACCGACAGCTTGTATTTCGATCATAGCAATATGTCTTTCATTGAAGTTGGGTTCCTATCAGCTATCGTAATTTGCATCTTGGTCATCATATTTCTATTGTTTGTCTTTGTTGACCATTGACAGTAAGTTCCTCTTATTGAATTTGTCATTGTATTCTTCTGATTTTTGTGTTGTCTCTCAATGTCTTACATAAACGTAGTGGCAAAAAATTGAGATAATTTTTATCTACAGTGAGGAAGTTAAATTATAATAATGCACATATAATTATTTTTGGAGTTACTCTTGCTTTTGTTTTTTGTTATTACTGTATATGCACATAATTTTTGTATTTTGTTACTTCTTTTATTGTTGATGTTGGAGTTTTATCGGTTGCAAATCTATCTTTGTATAATCCAGAAATAGAAAGTTTTTTTCACAGATGAAGGAAATGAAAATAATAGCAGTAATGAAGAATATATTGAAAAAGAATGAATGTTGATTGTATTATAAATTTATGATAATTTTTTTGAGATTAAGTTGTGAAATGAATTGTAAATATTATTGTTTTCTGATTATATATATATATATATATATATATATATATATATATAATTTTTGTTTTTTAATTCACGTGTCTTTAACGTATCGTATCTTATATTTTTTAAAAATTTACGTGTCCGTGTCGTGTCCTGTATCCGTGTCGTGTCCGTGCTTTATAGATGTTGTTTTTACTAGTAAATTGACTCAAACTCCTAATTGCTCCAACACTTTCTATAATAATTATGTTTTTATACAAGATCGAGGTACAAGATAGATGATTGGCATCAGACATAATTTATAAGGGTTGTATTATCGTACAATGCCGACATCCTCAGTCATTTGTACTTTCACTGATTCTCCTGAACTTCTTCACTACTCTCTAGGACATCCTAGTTTATCCAAGCTTCAAAAGATGGTGCCCACTCTTCCCTCTTATCAACTTGGTAAACATACTTGTGCATCCTTTCTAGCTCATACCAATAATAGAGCTAAGTCTCCTTTTCGTCCTGTTCATACTGATATATGGAGTCCTAGTTGTACTAGCTCTACTTTAGGATTTCATTAGTTTGTCACCTTTTATTAATGATTATTCTCGTTGTACTTGTTATTTCTTATGAGAAGTCATTCCAAGTTGTTCTCTATCTTCAAACAATTTTGTCTTGAAGTTCGTACATAGTTTAGTGTCTCTATTCGCACATTATGCAGTGAAAATGTATGTGACTATTTCTCTACTATTTTTAAAAATTTTATGTCCTAACAAGAGATCCTTCAGCAATCATCTTGTTCTCATACTTCTCCACAAAATGGTGTTACTAAATGCAAAAAATGTCATTTAATAGGGACTACCCAAACTTTGTTACTTCATAATAATATTCCTCTCTGTTTTTTTTTGGGGGGGGGGTATGCTGTCCTCGTTGCTTGTTATCTCATAAACTGTATGCCTTCTTTTGCCTTACAACATCAAGTACCTCATTATTGTCTCTTGATCAATCAACTTTCCTTCTTCCATCTTGTGTCGTTGGCCGTATTTGCTTTGTTCATTTGACTCTTGGAAGGGACAAACTTTTTGCCAAGTCTTTTAAATGTATTTTCTTGGATTCTTCTTGACTTCAAGAGGGATATTGTTGTTATTCTCCAGAACTCAATGGTTATTTCATTGTGGTTGATGTTACCTTTTATTGAGAATTTTTCATATTTTACTAGGGTCATTAAAATCAAATCGGACTGAAAAATCTATAATTTGGTAAGGGGATCGGTTCGGTTTAAACCTTTAAACTGTTCAGCAAAAAAACCAATTAAAGCACCGATGAACTGGATTCAGTTTGAACTATTTACTTTTTTTTTCTTTTGTTTTTTTATCATTATTAAGATTATCATTTTGACTATTTTGTAAAGTTTTTTAACTCAAAAATTTCATAAATCATAATAATGATAATTATATATGCATTTTAATTTTTTTGGGATTTAAAATAGAATGACTATTATTGACTATTAAGTATTATATCATGTAGAAGTATGAATTATTTTTATATGTAATAGCCTTATTAATAAAATTTTAAATATATTAATATGTAATATTCTCCCATTTCTGAATAAAAGAGGAGGGTTGTGTTAAGTTTGCAATAGTCAAAATAAAACTTTGTTATATCTACGTGAACATTGATATGTAATATTCAATTATTTTAAATATATTAAAAAACATGTTATATATTTTACCGCCAATTTGACCACAGTTGAATTAGTGGACGGTGAAACGCTCCCCTCATTGGTTCAATTATTTGTCTGATTTTTAAAACATTTTATTTTACACATTCACCTGCCAAGTCAGTTGTTGTGTCTGATGTTTTTCTTATCCCCTACCCTAGGCCTTCATTTGAAGCAGCCACTGAAAGGAATGCCTGAATCTTCAGGGCGTTTCTCAGTTTTTAGATGCTTAATGGGATAGAACAACTTTTGTGGCTTCTCTTTAATGTTCGGCTCATGGTTGTTTCTAGGGAGACACTTTATTAGATATGCAAAGAGATCGGGCTGCTTTGTTGCATGTTTGATTTCCTATTATTTTCCACTTTCTGTTCTTTCTATTTTTTATTAGGAGGATTTTTCATCATCCTCTCATGCATGATTTCTTTCTTTCTTTCTTTATAATGTTTCTTTTTCCAGAAAAGGAATATTTCTATAGTATATATTTCTGTATCCATATCCTATTTTTGAAAAAATTACTGTATCCTGTAACCGTATGGATGCTCAAACCCATACCTGTGCAACCTTATGGCAAACTACCTACCTCATATTATTTGAACTACTAACAAAGATATTTATTATAAATATAATTTCCCTTTTTGTTATTATTTTAATAAATTAAATTCAAGTTTCAGAGATAGACTTTTTGTGAAACCTTTTCAAGTATTGTTGTGCTTACTAATAATAACAAAGTAAATAACACAAAAAAATAATAATCGTACATCTTCAACCATTTTTAATACTTTTAAATATTAATAGATAAAAAATTATTTATAAAATTAAAATTTATACTAATATAAAAATTATGATATGCAAAAATGTAACTAATTTCATATTATTCTATATTTACTAAGTTTTTTATATTATTTCACAATATATGTATTAACTTAATTGTAAAATGTTATATGTGGTTATATATTTTGTTATATGGTTAATAAATATTTATTTTAGAAGAACAAATGGTTTGACCATTGTGAACCACTCCTTATTCCAATTTAATGACTGGTCAGGTTTTTAAGACCTTGGAATTAATCAGAAGACAAACTATGACAAAATCCTGCTAGAGTAATTATTGAGAATGTCAGAATTGACAGTCAGATCTTGGAAGAGCTTATAGATGAAAAGAAAGATCTGAACTGATAGACAACTAAATTCTACTGTGTTCACCAACTCATGGTCCAAGCACTTAATCTGATGAAAGGCTGGCCTGTCAATTTTGTCAATGTTAATTTACTTACATAAATCAACAACAATAAAATCTTTTCTCATTAAGTGAGGTTGGCCATATGGATCAAACGACGCCCAAATGACCTATTATAAATGAGATCAATAAAAAGATTATTAATTGTTAAATCTTTGGTAATGGTTTCACCTATTTTTTTTTTGTCTCAATCAGACAAAAAAAAAAAAAATACTTACATATATAAAGACTAGTTGTTGTTGTATATATAAAGACTAGGCATCTTTTCCCTACTCGTTTAGTTCTGCATATATATTTTGAAAGAGCTGCATAGCATACATTAGGGGCCTGTTTGGTGCACCATATAAGGCCTGATTGTATAAACATATACAATAAAATCTACATTTATTAGGTGTTTGAGGCACCCACTGTATTGTATAAGGCCTGTATGGTGATCACTGTATAATATGATCAGGCTACCTTTAGCCTGATTATGCTGGATTGTATAGGGAATAGATTAAAAATTTTTGAGCATATCGAAATTAACAACGCAATACGCCTTCTCATTCTATCACTCTTGCGCAGCACCCTTCTCCTTCATCACCCACAACCATCTTTGTCAACGATGAGCTTTTCCATTGTGTTCTTTTGAATGTGAACAGAAAGAGAAAGACACGAGAGGATGCCATTCATCCCTTCTGAAATTCTGAAATTCAAATTGATGGAATGGTATTATAGATTGAAGTCTGCAATCAATCTCGGCCATGCCAATCATTGATGTCTTTCTCTAAATTACTGAGATGAAGATATGTAGTCTCCTCTTTGCAGTTTTAGCATCCTTACTCTGATTGGGATTTATAGATGGGATTCATGGGAAAAGCTGAGCATATATAGGATTGATGCAATGGTGCACAAGCCACAGTGAGTGGCATGGCTTCATTGGTAAATTGATGTGATAAATGGAGGGATTAATCAAATGTTTAAGTTGAAATGGATCAAAATTGGAGAAGTATAATGTCTTCACTCTATGATATGTAAAATGGAACACGTTAACCAGATGTAATTTTTTTTGGACAGAAAAAGAAAATTTGTTAGAAAGAGAAGAAGAACAAAGAGGAGGATGAAACATACTTAAATTTTTATCTGACATCATTCTCTGGATTACTCGCTGTGTAAGAACCAAGGTTTGCTGAGAGAATTCTATGAAAATACAAGGAGACTGAGAGTGTATTAGGTTAAGCAAACAATCAGATTTCTATGATACGAGTGTAATGAATATGGTAGTGTAAAAGTAATGATCCTAAGATATCAAAGAGGAGACTACTACATATGTATATTTTAGTAGCCTCAAAGTGATCATATCTAACTCTTATGGTTGTGGACACATGGTGTCGTAAATTTCCTTGAACTAGTTCCCATGTCATTGTCTAATTGTTCTTTGTTTATAATTTTTTTTTTCATATTGCAGCACCTCCATCTGTCAGTCATGTTCAAATAATTGGCGACGCTGTTGAAGGAAGTACCGTCAAAGGAGTTGGTGAATATTTTGGTGGGAGGGAGGGTCCCAGCAAGTTTGAATGGTTACGGGAGAACAAGGATGCTGGGTCAGTATACTCTTCTTGCTTCAATGAAAGGCATGGGAGCAATAAGTTGAAAAATTATAAATGTTATTCTAGCCTTTTGTTGTGTGTTTTGCAAGTCGGAAAGTCAATTATTGCATAACTTTCTTAATACGTTTTTAGGGTTTTGGTAAGAAAAAAGAGGCCCAATTCTCGTGGCAATGTGCAATTCTTGCAGTCCTTTGGCATATATGGATAGAGAGGAATGCTTGCATTTTCAATGTCATTTCTCTGTTGTTACATGTGTTATAGGATAGGGTTATGTTTACTTCTTCTTTTTGGTGTTCAGCCCATGATTGTTTCAAGGGTCTCCTAATCTCTGACATGAAAAAAGGTTGGCCAGCTTCGTTGTATTTTTATGCCTCTTTGTCTCTCTTTTTTGTTCTTTGTTATTTCTTCCTTTGCCTCCATTATGACCTTTTCTTATATCTAAAACCAGTTATTGGATAACTTTGTTGCATATGTTATTTGATTTATGGGATAATTTCCTTTTTTATCTTGATCAAACATTTTCTCTATTTTCTCTTATCCCCTTATTTACGTTTTTGTTTTCCAAAGAAAAATTTTAAAGCCTGATTTTGGTATGCATCTTTGGGATACACAGTACTCTTGTAGTTCTGTGGTGTGTGCGCGGTGCCTATGCAGGTTTGCTTGCATTTCAACTTGCACTGTGTCTTTTTTTTGTTTAGGAAATGAAGCATATCCATCTCTGGGTTAACTTCCTGATTTTGTTTTACTAAGCTCCTTCCTCTTGTTTTCTTGTGGCAAAACTATACAGGGACTTTCTGTTAGTATCAGCTGGTACATCTGAATATACCTTAACCAAAGAAGATGTTGGCCGGCGTTTGTCTTTTGTGTACATACCTATTAATTTTGAAGGTTAGGGAATTCAATGTTCTTTTTGAAGACCAGAGTCACTGGACATGATCTGTGTATCAATTCCTTGTTCCTTAACATATTTTTGTAACATCATTGCTGGTTTATCTTTCAGGGCAGGAAGGAAAATCATCTTCAGTAATGTCTGCAGTGGTGAAACAAGGTATCTTGATGAATATCCAACAACGTGTCCTGTTCTTAGTTTCTTCTGCTCTCTATTTTACTGCCAGTCTATTTTACTCTATCAGTAGCAGGTGCCATCTTGTCTTTAAGGTGTGAGAACTTTTCTTGGAAGTTTCATTTTTTCAGAAACTTGAATGATAGAGAAAGTAGTGAGCTTCGGTCCCTTTTGTCTTTACTTGACTTTGCTCCCTTTTCCTCTAATCATGATATGAGAATTGGGATCTAGATTCTTCTGGTGTTTTTTCATGCAAATCTTATTCAGTTCCTAACTCATTTTCCTACAAGGGAGAGATTTGTTCTTCAAAAGTCAATTTGGAAATCTAAATCTCCTTCAAAGGTTCAGTCCTTTGTTTGGACAGCAATACTCAAAAGCATTAACACCAATGACATGTTGCAGGTTCGAAGGCCCCATATAGCTCTCTCTCCTTATATGTGTGAATGTGTTGATCTGAGATTTACAAAGAGAATGGGCTGCTATTGTGCTTGTTTAGTTTTCTGTCTTGGTTTTTATTATTTTTCTGATCCTGACTTTTAGTGGTCTTTTGGAGGAGGATATCTTATTCTCCTTTCTTGTATTTCTCTTCTTTCTTAATTTGTAGATTTGATTCAGAAACTTTGCCTCATTTATTTCTCCACTGTTCAGCTGTGAGCTTCCTTTGGAATAAGCTCTTCAGTATATATATATATATATTTGGTTGAGAGTTGAGTGTGTCCTAGTTCTTTGGATCAGTTTCCTCAAATTCATTTTCAAGCATTTGGTAATAAGAAGGAAAAAAATTGAGTCAATGTGCAGTTTCTGGGATTTTGTAGTTTTTGTGGTTGAAAAAGAGTGCACGCATCTTCAAGGGCGTATCTTCGCCTTTAAATCTGTTTTGTGATAGAATTGTGTTTATGGCTTTCTTTTTTGTGCTCTCCACATGGTTTATTTAAGGGAACCACTATTCAGATATGCAAAGAGATTGGACAGCGTGTTTACTCTAACTAGATTTGTAGGGCTTTTGTTTCTTTCTCTCTGTTATGGTTTTTTATTTGTTTTTCTGGTTTGAGGCTTTCTGATCGTCCAACATTTTGTACCGTCATCTCTTTCTTTTCTAATGCAATTTCTTATCAAAAAAGTTATTGTTGGAACGAATCATCTTATGGTATTAAATTCTCATGCACTGCACATGGACTTGCTTTATTAGTTTTGCTCTTTTGGTAAAAGGGTTACCTTAGAAATTTTCTTTTCAATGTGCTCTTTATGCCTTTTGAGGATTGTTCATCCTCATTTTTTTATTTTGAATACTTTTTCTATCACAGAAAGAAACACATTAACCAAAGGTTTCTAGCTTTAACATTTGGTGTTTAGAAGGTTCTCTGTACTTTTTTAAAACCAATCCTAAAGTTGGGTACATAATTTTCTTTTCTTTTTTTGCATAAAAAAAGAAATTATATTAGAAAGAGAAGAAAAAGCAAATTGTTGGAGGATAAGATATCCTCAAACTAGAAAAAACAAGTAAAACCCCAAAACAGAACAAAAAACAAACGCCCTAAAAACCTAATTAGTATGAAAGAGCTGTCCAATCTCTTTGCATATAAGAAATAAAAGTACCCTTAACAAACCCATGTGTCGAGCACCAAAGAGAAGCCATATTTACAATTTTTTCCCATAACATATTTAAAGGCAAAATCCTTCTTGTTACCAAATCCTTTAAAACGAATTAGGAGAAACTGATCCAAAGTACTAGGACACATCCAACTCTCACTTAGAATTTCAAAAAGGTTAATCAAAAGGTAACTCATTGTTGGACAATGCAGAAATAGATGGGGCAAAGTTTCTGGATCAGATCTGCACATTACACACATGTCAGGAGATAGAGCCATACAAGGCCACCAAACCTGTAGCATGTCATTTGTGTTTATCCTTTTTGAGCATTGGTGGCCAAATGAAGGGCTTGACCTTCGAAGGAGACTTAGAATTCCAAATTGGCTTATCAAGCATAAACCTTTCCCTTGTAGGAGAATGAGTGAACAACTGAAAATAGGATTGGCAAGAAAAAATACTAGCAAAATAAAGATGTTCAGTTTTCTTCCCTTGGGTGCTTAATGTGCATCTCTATGTTGAGTTCTTTTCAATTCTTCTCCTAACATGCTGAAGTTGTAAAGAAGATTATTTTAAAAGTTCAAATTATTGCTAATTTTGTACTTATGAAGTTGCACGTGGTTATGGATTTCTCTTATGATGCTTCTTTGTTTCTCCCAATTTCAGAACCCCCTAAGGTAAAAAATGTCAAAATAATTGGCGATCTACGAGAGAATAGCAAGGTCACTGTGACTGGCATTGTTACGGGAGGAAATGAAGGATCTAGCAGAGTTCAGTGGTATAAAACTTGTTCATCAACTTTGGATGGTGAAAGCCATCTTGAAGCCTTAAGCACTTCCAAAATTGCCAAAGTAGGTGTTATGTTTTTGTTTTCGTTTACACCTCATATTGATGTACTATAATTATTAAACTACACGGCATAATATTTTTCCTCATACAAAAGGTGCCAATTTCTTGTTTGGTTTTGACCTAGTCAGGCATTCCGCATACCTCTTGGAGCTGTTGGTTGTTACATTGTTGCCAAATTTACTCCAATGACTCCAGATGGTGAATCTGGTGAACCTGCATATGTAATATCCGATAGAGCAGTGGAGAGTAGGTTTACCTGTCTCACCTCTCCCCCTTTCTTTGGCATTTCTCATGTACTATATTATACATACCAATCACATACTCTTCATGAACTATATCCCCTTGAATAACACATCTATCTTTTCTTGAAACGAAATCTTGCTTGATGTGTGACATTACAACTTTCTGTATGTTTTTGTAGCTCTTCCACCAAGCTTAAATTTCTTATCTATAACTGGAGATTACATTGAAGGTGGAATGTTGACGGCTTCTTATGGATATGTCGGGGGTCATGAAGGAATAAGTATATACAATTGGTATATTCATGAGGTAGACACTTGCATCTAGTTTTCTTTTTATGTTTTATCTTTAATAAATTTGTATGGGACCCAAATTCCTATCATTTGCTTCTTGATTGCCGTGACTTTTTAAAACTACCCCCTGCAAGGAGCAATCTATAATTGTGTGCAAGTTAAGCTTTTGCTAGGGAAAGTACTGAGCTTCAATCCCTTTCTACTCAAATCTTTCCTCACTTGTTCTCCTGCAAGGGAAAGGTTTGTTCTTGATAAGTCAATTAGATTTAGAAATCTATAGCTTCTTCTGAAGTCAAATCCTTTGTTTGGACAACAATATTCAAAAGGATAAACAGTAATCGCATGTTGCAACTGCGATGGCCCCATGTAGCAATTTCTCCTTATATATGTGTAATGTGTATATCTGAATCAAAAATGTTGCCCCATTTATTTCTGCAGCACTGAGTTACCTTTGGAATAAGCTCTTTGATATTCTTTGGGAGAGTTGGGTGTATCTTAGTACCTTGGATCATTTTCTCAAAATTTGTTGGTAACAAGAAGGAAAACAAAACTTTGTGGGATTGTATGAGGGTTACAAGTTGAACATTCTTTTTCAATGAACAAGTTGGAGATCTAGAGGAAAATCCAAGTAAAAGGCATTAGAGTAGGATGCAAGTCTTTGGGTGCTGCAATCAATTGTACAATGGGTAGAGGTGTTATAGGTTTTTCGAGTGATTGGAGAGTCCATGGTGTTATAGGTTTTCCGAGTGATTTGTGAGTAGCATTTGTATACTTTTTTATGAGCAGAGTACCCTTAAAAGATATTCTTGACAGATTTATGATCAAGTTTACTTCTCTAATGAGAGTAGATATGAACGTAGGATGAGCACCAAAAAATTTTGAGAGCAATTTCAGTAATCACTTGAGTGTTTGGGAAGCATTTGGTAAGCACGTTGCAAGGTGTTTCAAAGTGTAGGACTCTTGAACTGATTCCCCCTGGAAATGTTTAAGAACATGACTAGTGAACATGATAGACCGAATAATTTCAAGAAGGTTGCTAATTTTTCTTTCGGCTAGCCCATGTTGTTGGAATGTATCAACATAGGAACTTTGGTGAATGATTCCATGTTTAAGAATATATTGTCCAAGAATGGAGCTGAAATATTCTTTAGCATTGTTAGTTCTTAAATTCTGGACTTTTGTTTGAAACTAGCTTTAAATCATAGAATGAAATTTTTTTAAGACAGATCCGAACTCGTATTTTTCTTTTAAGAGGAATACCCAACTATTTTGAATAGGCCCAAATATCATTATGAATCATGGTAAAAGGCTGGAAAGGTTTATATTTATGAGTGAGATAAGAATTATGACAATGTCTAGACAATTTGCACACTTCAAATTGAAATAATTTTGGATTTTATCATAGAATAAGGATGGGAAAAGTTTAGCTAAATACATGAAATTAGGGTGTCTAAGCCAAAAATGCCACAACATAATCATGCTTTTGTTGTTGAGATGTAGATTCAAATCCAAACCACAATTAGTATTTTGAGCGGTGGAAACAATGTGAGTATGAGTACTTTGTCTATCAAGATGCTTAGTGATATTGACTTAGTAGAGTCCTCCACTTTTCTTAGCATTGTTAAGCATCTTCGCCTAATCCAAATCCTAAAAAAGACAATCGGTAGCAGTGAATTTGGCAATATAATTTGAATATCGGGTAAGCTTGCTAATGGGAAGTAAATTGTAAGTTAAATTAGGAACTAAGAGGATAGATTCCAAGGTCAAATTTTCTAAAATGATAGCTTTCCCAATAGGAGTAACAGGCCAGAAGATCCATCAGCAATTTCGACTTTGTAATTTATGTTGCATTGGTGACATTTTAAGAATGGACAGGCATCACCTGTCATGTGATCTGATACTCTAGAGTATGGTGGTTATTTGGATAGAGTGAAAATCAGAATGGGTAAAACAGTGGTCAATAGGCTTGGAGGTAATTTTTGAGGTTATACTAAACATGGTGAGGATCAAGGGTTGAGCAATAGGGGGTAGGACTACAAGGAATAGGTCCTTGTTAGAGGATATGAATAAAGAAAAAAGGACAAAAGGGGAACAATGAGTTGGGATAGAAGTACCCAAGCAGAAAACGTACATGGACGGGATGCAATAAAGGGACCGAAGTAGACAACAAGCGGCAATGGGTTATGATAAGCTCCCTTGGGGTTTCAATAGGCTCCCTAGCTCTGATTCAACAACAATTATAACAACAAGAATTAAATTTTTTTTCACTATGTGAGGTCGGCTCTATGGATTAAACGATGTCAGAGTAGTTTATTATAAATAAAATCAATAAAGAGATTATTAATTGTTAAATCTTTTTTAATAGTTTCATCTATTAAGAGATATTTAGGATTTACAAAAGTCTATTAGGTTAAGAAAAATGTTACATGTAGTGCATCAAAAGTAAAGAGTGTAAGTGCCTGTGGTAATAGTATTAGTATAGAGGTTGAGGGTCAATTTATGCACACAGCATTGTTGAGTCTTTTAGTCCCTTCCTTTTTTCCCTATCTTCTCAACAGTAACAGTTTCCCTCAGGGAAAGAAATTTTTTGTTTATTCTAAAATCTCTTTTGGATTCTGCAGGTTGACGCTGATTTTGGTTCTCTAATACCAGAGGTTTCAGGACTTCTGCAGTATCGAATTTCTAAAGATGCCATTGGTAAATTCATTTCATTCCAGTGTACACCAGTACGTGATGATGGTAACGTTGGTGACCCAAGAACTTGTATGGGGCAGGAGCGTGTTCGTCCTGGTAACACATTCTTATGTAGTTATGGGATATATGTTGGCAAATTTCAATAAGAATCTGTTTCAATTTCGTATACAATTGTTGATGGTGTGTGGTGCATTGTTGGGATAGGGGCTTTTGGAGCCATGGTGCGAGGCACATTGTGCAGCATGAGGCAACACTGAAGTGCAGTGCACATAATGATATAATTCAAAATAAATATAAAAGACACACACACACACACAGAGATATATATGCGAAAATTTTAACTCATTTAAAATGCAGCTTATAGTAACTCTATTAATAACAACAACAACCAAATATTTTTTCACTAAGCGAGGTAAGTCTATATATAGTAACTCTATCAATCTCCAAAATCCCAATGTATGAGGCATAAGTTACATAAACACTTGAAGGGAAAGCTTAAAACTATTAGAAATATGTTTTTTTTTCAGAGCTTACTCTTGAGTCTTATTCTTAATTAGTTATAAACTAGTTTGAGTCTTAGCTATATATTGTAATCTAGTTTCATTTGTCTGGAAACTAAATTTGAGTCTTAATCTTAGCCATAATTCTCTATACAACTAAGAAGATCGTTTTATTAAATAAAGGGACAGCAATGGCGATTAATGGAGAAGGGATAGTGGGAGACTAGTTAGAACACCAGCAAAGCAGGGAGAGAGAAACAGAACGAAAAGTAGAGATTTACATTACTGGAGACTCTTATTTCCAAAACCATTGCCCCCTAAATTCTTTGCAATTAGTAATGAACTGATAACTTTTAAATTAACAAAACAAGTATTTGCTATAGCTAACAAATTATAAATTAGTCCAGAATTAGAACCCCAACGAAGGGAGGTGACAAAATGAACAAAAGAATGAAGAATCTGAATTGAGAAAACACAAGAACGAACACATGGAAAAGGAAAGTGAAACAGAAAAAAAGGAAGGGATACATGGAAGTGGAGAGTAAAGAGGGAAAGGACACATGGCAGAGGAGAATGAGATAAAAAGAGGGATGGGACACATGGCAGAGGAGATGAGACAGAAAAGGTTGTGGACCTTTGCAAGTGCCAGCTGTCCAAACATTACATCTGCATTTACAAACTTTCTAGCCCCGCTACCTATTTCTAAGATTGGAACTTGAACCAACTCCTCCTACAGCCATGGAAGATAATTATAAAGGGCAAGATGGAACTAACAGAAAATAAAGAAGATAAATAACGATGAAGAAAGAGGAAACAAACTTGAAGTGAGGCAGAGTGCTGTGATGAAGACGATTTTCACCTGGCGATAAAAAAGCCCTCAATGATCAAAGAGCACGCAATGCGCCATTGACCATGGCACATATTGCGTGCACCACCAAGAAATGCCACTAAGGTGGTGTTGCCCCTAAACAACTATTTTTGTATCTATTTAGATAAAAAAAATAAATTTGACACTAATTACATGTTTACAAGTGATTTCTAATTTTGTTTTATAATTAAACAAAAAAGATATTTCTGACTATGCTACTTATCTTTGAGGTCATTTGATATTAATTGTTGTCTTTTACCATTTCTTAGATGAATACTTATATTCTTTCTGAATTCTTGATAGACATAGCATATTACTATTATATTCATGAATCATGAGTAATTCCTGTTGATGAGATCATTCTGTTTCTTATATGGTGTAATTCTCACACTTGAATTGCTTCTTGGTGATCAGGAAACCCCAAATTGCTTTCTTTACAAATAGTTGGAAATGCTGTTGAAGGAACAATTCTTAGTGTTGAAAAGAATTATTGGGGTGGTGTAGAGGGAGATTCAGTTTACCGCTGGTTTAGGGTACTTTTTCTTCAACTTTTTGTGTTATCAAATTCTCTAGTTGCAATTAATATTCTTTTTGGGATTGACTACAATCTCATGTACATTTTGGCAGTGTTGAATCTGAATTTAAATGTTTTGTTTCTCAGTGGCTGAGATTTTGGATTTCCATTTATCAATCAAGAGATAACTGCAACTGTTGCTGCTGCTATGTTTCCCCTAATTTTGTGGACTGTTCTTGCCAATTTTTTTTTTAGTATTCCTTGATGTTAAAATTGCAGAAACATGTTCAAATTTCAATAACTAACATGCTTATATATATCTGTTAGGTATTATAATAAAATCATTCATGAGCCTTTATTCAACAACTTAAAGCTCGAGTTGTAATGGTTTTTGACTTGTTTCGAGAGTAGAGGTCAAGTGTTTGGCCCCGTTATGGCAACAATTGTCCTAGAGGCTCAGCATAGGGCCAAGTCATAGTCAAAATGTAGTACTTGGGCTAATATAGTTAAGTAGAAACAATTGTCTTGATTAACATCTATAGTTTTTGGCATAGTAATAAGCGTTCAATCCAACAATTGGTATTAGAGCCTATGGTCAATTTTGATCCTTGCTGACTCCATTTTTTTCAAATAAAAATTAAGTTTCAACACAAGAAATAGTAGGCTTGTGCTTCATCTACACACCAGACTCAAAGGGATTTTGTGAATTGAAATATTTCTTGACAATATCATTATTTGCACTGCACTGCACTTCAATGATTCCATGTGCTACGGAATGTGCAATGCCATTGCTCCAGGAGCCCCTCTCACTACAATACATCACATGCCATCAACAACTATGGGCGAGGTAGAGGCTGGGGCTGACTACTAGTGAGGTGCTGTGTTGGATGATGAGGAAGAAGGCCAATGTGATAGTGGGCTTTCCTTTTCTGCAAAAAGGAAAAAAGAAAGTCCCAATATGTAGCATTTGATAAAATTGTAAACTCATAGGTAAACTCAATATTTTACGATGAGTTTATGAGTTTACCCAAGTTCAATGAATTTCAAGTTGGCTACAATTTGATTAATTTTCCTACCCTAAATCATTTACAAGTTAAAATGTAATTTTGACAACCAAGGATCCATCACCTTCCAAGCCCTAGAAACCCTAGAAGCAGGGAAAATACAAACTACTAGGAGGGGCAACTCACACGAGGGAAGCATCCGTTGGTGCAGATTGAGTAGGATGGACGGTAGAAATTGCATTTTCTTCCCAAATTTCCTAGGATGCTGAAAATTTTCCCAACAGGTGCAGCCCAGATTTGTTGCATTTTTTTACCACTTCCAGGGCTATGATAGGGGTAGAGAGATGCTCCCTCACACTTTGGAAGAAGGCCCAGAAGTTTCTTCTTCAAGGAAAGACATTTTTAAGTCCGATTTTACACCTTTTCAATGGTTGAATGTGAAATGGAGGGCTAAATCTTTGGTAGTTGATAGAATTGGTGAGATATGTGGTTTGTTTTGGTGAGAAGTAATGTCTTGAAAATTTTTCAATGTTTGTTTGGTGTGGTAATTTTATTTTTTGATACTTGAAGTTCGTGTGATAATTAGGGGTGTTTCAATATCCTTAAATGACTTATGGACAAGGATTGTGTTTGAAGGATCCTTTTGGTGTTCATGTGTTAAAGGTTATCTTAGATTACTGTTTTATCAAGATTTAATTTTTTATATATATCATTTACGGATTCTATGGGAGGTTTATCTTGATTCTAGGCTGTTAGGATTTCTTTTTATTTTCTTTCCTTATCCTTTTTGTTTTTATAGATCCTCCCTTGTTGTATACATGTAACGACATGGCTTCAATGAAATATAGGCAATTACTTGCTCATGATCACATGGTATCAGAGCAAGATGAGCTAGCCGCCGCCAAAAGCACACTGGAGTTGAACCCAGAGGAAGACAAACTGTGTTTGGACCTTGAGGGCTCCTCCACAATGAACTCAAGCCATCCCAGAAATCCTCCATCAGTGGTTTTTGGTCTCAAAGGGTCATCGGTGGTTATTGTCATAAAACAAAATGGTGCCAATTACTGAGAATGGGCGTAGGCCATGAAACTGGCCATTGGAGGTTGTAGGAAGATAAGCATGCTTACCGGTGATGTGACAATCCCAGACCCCGACTAATTTACAAGCCATATGATAGTGGGAGATGGACAATTCGATGATCTCCTCATGGCTTATCAATGCCATCATACCATCAATTAAGAGCACCTTCATTTTCCTGACAAAAGCACATAAAATCTAGGACGGTGTGAAGGAGTCATATTTCAATGGAGAAAATGTTTCGTGCCTTTATAAGATTAAAACAAGGTAGTAATGTTATAGAATACTAGATAGATATGGTAGCATTATGGTAGGAACTTGACTTACTCATTGAAGAGAAGTGGAAGTACAAGGAGGATGCTGTGATGTATAACCAGAAAATAGAAAAGGAGCGAGTTTTTGAATTTATGGCAAGATTGAACAAGAGCTTCGATGATGTTAGAAGCAGAATTTTAAGTTGCATTCCCTTACTTGCAACCAAGGATATTTTTTCTTAGGTTAGAAGTGAAGCAGCAAGGAGAAGAGTTATGCTAAGGGAAGAACCAGTCCCAGCCCCATTGACTGTGCCAGAAGGGTCTGCAATGGTGTCTAGGAGAAGTGAGCAAAGTCAAAAAGGACAAAGGAAGTGGTGTTATCATTGTAAGAAAAATAGTCACACCAAAGAAATATACTGGGATATCTATGGCAAACCACCAAATTGGAAGCCACGGAAAGGAAAGGCAAGAGTTTACCAAGCCTCAAATGAAACTGGCCTGGAAAAGTCAAAGGAAAACCAAAGATAGCAGGCCACTAACCAAAATATCTCCCTAGAAACCTTACTTGAGATGTTGAACAATCTACAAGATTGCGGACAACAATCAAAGAAAGGTGCATTTGCCAATATTATAGTAAAAGGTATTGTTACTTAAGCTTTACTTATATCATCTGATGGAAGAAGATAGATAGTATATTCTGATGTATCTGATCATATGACAGATAATCCTCGTCTCTTTAATACTTACACTCCTTGTGCTGGTCATAAAAATGTCAGAATTGCAGATGGCACCTTATCTCCTATTGCAGGAAAAGGGAGTATAAAAATCACAAACTATGAATTTAGAGTCTGTCCTTCATGTCTCAAACTATGAATTTAGGAAAAGGGAGTATTGTTCACTTCTTTCCTACTCGTATTTAACAGGATCTGTCATCGGATAAGATGATTGGGAGTGCTAAGAAGTCTAGAGGAGTGTACTGCATTAATGAATATAAAGAGAGTAACTTTAATTCTCAAAACCTATGTAATAATGTTTTTATTCTCAAGAATGATAAACTTTTGTTATGACATAATAAGATGGGACATCCTAACTTTCAATACTTGTCACATGTGTTTGCTAAGTTTTCTACAAATAAAGATTGTCATATTTGGTGTGATGCTTGTGAATTTGCTAAACACAAAATAATTTCTTTCAAGAGATCTGAATATAAATCCACTAAAATTTTTTCTCTTGGGCATAGTGATCTGTGGGGTCTTCTCATATTGCAAATTGCATTAACTCAAAATGGTTCAATACCTTTATTGATGATCACACCTGTTTAAGCTCGGCCTATCTCCTAAAAGACAAAACTAAAGTTCCTGCCCTCTTTATTAGTTTCTATAAGTTGATCAAAACACAATTCCAAGCCAATATTCAAATTCTTCATACTAATAATGGCACTGAATATTTAAATAAACATCTCTATAATTTTTTACAAGAACATGGCATTGTTCGTAAAAGCACATTTGTCAATAGTTCTCAATAAAATGGCATTGTTGAAAAGAAAAATAAGCACTTGCTTGAGGTTGATAGGGCCCTAATGTTTACTGGTGATGTGCCAAAATATTTTTAAGGGGATGCCATTCTCACTGTTATCTACCTCATCAATAGGATGCCCAACTGCATTCTTTCTTTTAAATCTCCTCTTAAAAAACTCAAAGAAACTCTTAACATCTCTCATCTTCAAACTAATTTTCCTCTTAAAGTTTTTTTATGCTCTGTTTTTGTCCACCATCATCAACACAACAAATTGGATCCTAAAGTTGGCAAATGTTTGTTCCTTGGCTATTCAACTACACAAAAAGGGACAAATGTTACGATCTTCAAACTAAGAGATTCTTTGTCAGTTGTGATGTCACCTTTTTTGAAAAGGAACTCTTCTTTCCTAAGTCTTCGATTTAGGGGGAGAGTTGGAGTGAGTATAAATCTCAGCCTTTGGAACCCTGCTCCATTATTGAGCCTATTTCTGAAATCAACCCTTGTGGTCTTGGAAACAGTTCTTGTATGCCAAAAACAAAGATGAATTTTGATGTAGGTACAAATACTTATAAAGGGTTAAAAGTCTACTCTCAAATAAAGTTGCGTAGTACATTCCTTGTACCTAAAGTAGTACCAAACATTGAACCGGTATAGGATCCTAAAGAGAAAGAACAAGGTGATGCTGAGAAGGAACAAGAACTTGTAAGTGATGAATTAGATCTTATGATGCTCTCTATCTTTGCAATATTGTTTCTATTGAGAGATTTGTATCTTATGATGCTCTATCTTTGCAATATCGTTCCTTTGTTACTAATCTAGACATGATTATAAAGGAAGTAGACCTTCCAGATGGAAAGAAACCTGTAGGGTGTAAATGGATTTTAATAGTGAAGTATAATGTTAATGGCTCTACTGAGAGTTATAAAACCCGCGTTGTAGCCAAGGGCTTTATCCTAATCTATGGGCTGGATTATAAGGAAACATTTGCACCAATGACAAAGTTAAATACTATAAGGGTACTATTGTCTGTGGCAACTAACATAGATTGGCCCCTTCAACAATTTGACATCAAGAATTCCTTCTTAAATAGGGAGTTGAAAGAAGTATATATGAAACTCCCTCTAGGCTTTGAGAAGCAAAGGGGAGAAAATAAAGTATGTAGACTAAAGAAGTCCTTATATGCACGAACTTGGTTTGATAGGTTTGCTAGAGTTATTAAATCTGAAGGATATATACAAACTCTATCAGATCATACGATGTTTATCAAAATTAGAGAAGGTAAGAAGATTATTTTGATTGTCTATGTGGATGATATTATAGTTATTGGAGATGGTGCAGTAAAAATAAAAGGGTACAAGTCATCTTTGACAAAAGAATTCGAAGTTAAAGATCTAGGAGAAATGAAGTATTTTCTAAGAATGGTAGTGGCCAGATCAAAAAGGAGAATATACATCTCATAAAGAAAGTACATCCTTGACTTTTTGAAAGAAATTAGTATGCTCGGATGCAAACCAATTGTTGCACCCATAGAAAATACTAAGTTTGATAATGATGGGAAATTGGTTGACCGTGAAAGATATAAATTTTTTTTCGGGAAATTGATTTATTTATCTCATACTAGACCAAACGTTGCTTTTGCGGTAAGTGTGGTGAGTCGATATATGCATTCCCCAAATGAAAGGTATTTGGAGGCTGTTTATAAAATTTTAAAATATTTGAAGGGAACTCCAACAAAGGGATTATTGTTTAGTAAGGGAGAACAAATAACCATAGAGGTTTATACAGATGTTGACTAAGCAAGTACAATGGAGGATAAAAGATCAACCACTGGATATTACACCTTTGTTTGGGAAAATTTAGTCACATAGTAGAGTAAGAGGAAAAAGGTGGTAGTTAGAAATAGTGCAGAAGCCGAATTCAAAGCAGTTGCGAAAGGTATTTGTTAAGGACTTTGGTTAAAAAGAGTGTTATCAAAGTTACATATCCAGTGTGAATTGCCAATAAAACACTACTATGACAACAAAGTTGCCATCAACATGTCTCATAATCATGTTCATCATGATGGAACTAAACATGATGTCGATGTTGACCGATATTTATGAAAGAAAACATAGAAAATGGAATTATATGCCTAACATATATACCAACCAAGAGGCAAACTGATGATATGTTCACGAAAGAGCTTTAAAGACAATGTTTTGAAGAATGTGTAAGCAAGTTGGACATGATAGATATTTATGATCCAACTTGATGGAGCGTGTGGTAAAGGTTATCTTAGATTACTGTTTTATTGGGATTTAATTTTTTGTATATATCATTTACAGATTCTGTGGGAGGGTTATCTTGATTCTAGGCTGTTAGGATTTCTTTTTATTTTCTTTTCTTTCCTTATTCTTTCTGTTTTTATAGCTCCCCCCCTTTTGTATATATGTAACGACATGGCTTCAATGAAATTCAAGCAATTACTTGCTCATGATCACAGTTCATCTCTAGGGTTATTTAAGGGAGTGTCACTTTTGGATATGCAGAGACTGGATACCTTTGCTGCATGCTTAATTTTTGGCTACTGTTTTTTTTTTTTTGCCTTTATTATTATGTTTCCTTTGATTTTTCAAATGGATGTATGATCCTTCTGTTTTGTATCTCTTTTCTCTCTTAATAATAATTATTTTTTATGAAAAAAAATCCATTCTTACATACTGTAACAATGTAAAGGATTTTTGGAATTTGTGTACTGGGGTTCTAGTAGCTACAATAACAGGGTCTATGCCCTGTGAGCACAAAGTTATCGACTTGGACTGCAGAAGAGGTCATTGATGAGCTACCACTTAGACTGTATAAAACTCTGAGGAAATATGCTTTTTATAACACTAAATATCTTCTTAATGTTCTTAGAAATTATGTGGGAGTTTTAAAGGATTAAATAGTAGTCTTGTTGTTTATCATTATCTTTGGGAGTTGTCGTCCTCTTGGATGATTATCTTTTATATTCAGATTTATCCAGTTTGGTGCAAACTATAAGAAGTGAGGGAGCTGCTAGTGTGTGCAAGTGATTAAGCCTTCCCATTCACCATATATTTGTTTTAACCATAAATTTTGCAACTTGAAGCTCTGTTTCAAGTCAAGTGGTTCTTTTTTCTTTTTGCTCAAATTTGACCCTTGATGGCCTCAATCATGTAGTAAGATTTTGGCATAAAGTAGTGTTTTAGCCTTGGACATAGTAAACGTAAGCCAGTTCTTTGTCCAGGTTTCAAGGACAAGAGGCATGTTAGAGTTATAAAAACCAAACCATTTTTAGGCTTTTGTTTAAACATTCAAGTTGTTCTTTGACGATGATTTTCATGAGCCAGGCCTGCAGCAGTTTCTGTTGATCTGTCAAAATCCCCATGTGTTTAGCAGAAAGTGAACCTGGCTAGGTTGACCTGTTTTCAGTACAGGTTAGAAAACTTATAGCCCGGTTCGCCTGGTTGTACAGGCCAATCTATATAACCCACCTTAAAAAAATTATAAAAAAACTGAATGTTAAATTAAAAATTGGGAAGCACACTAAACTTCTGGTAGAAGCTTCATGCTTCCCAATATTTTATTGAGAAGCACCAAGCTTCTCCCAGAAGCTTTTTGCTTCCCAGAAATGGGAAGCACCTTTCTTCTGGTGAAGCTTTGTGCTTCACCCGAAATGTTGAAGCATCTCCTCTGCAGGTGTAGCTTCAAAACATTCCCCCAACCACCCCCCCCTTCATTATTATTTTTTTTTTGCTTGCTTTTCTTTTAATCAAAACAAAGCATTCTGTCCTCTCTGTGGCCTTACCCCTCAAGGCTCAACCTTCATCAGATCTTGTTAGAAATCCCATCTTTCTCGGGATTATGATGTATTTATTATGGTTTTTATTTTCTTCCCGATATCCTTAGTCTTAGGCGTTATTTATGCCCATATTATCTGTTGCTTATTTTTTCTCTTTTCCTTATCCCTGATTCATCGGGATATTTGCACCGAAATACTTCTCTATATATTTCGGTGCTTGCATGTATTTCTCGATAGCAGTGAATAAAAGATTTCTGCATTTCTTTCTCCTCTCCGGTATCACTTCGCACAGATCTCCATGGAAGGTTAAGTAGTGTGATGCTCAGAGAAAAAGAGAGAACGACTCACAGGAAGGGTTGAGGTGAGGAAGGAGCAGAAAAAGAAAAAGAAGTGGGCCAACCCGGCTCGAACCCACAGGTTAGGTCTGCCAGGCCCTTTTGATCCTGTTTTAAAAGGGTTACAATATTTATAACCCAACCCACCTTTTTAGGTAGGTTAAGTGAGCCAATCCAGTAGGTTGAGCTCCCTTTGACAGCTCTAAGTTTCTGCGTAGTATTATTTGGCTTGTTTGTAAGCACCACTTTCCATTATTACTATTATTAGAAATGAAGATTTATTAATGAGGAAAGACAGGACATTATTGGAGGATAAGACATCCTCTTTAGAGAGCCAATAAACAATGAAACATGTAGAACATAGAAGGAAATCATCAATATATTGAAGCTTCGTAATCCCTCTTCCAATCTGTCAACAGGAACCTGCTGACAATACTTTGAACTTCATAAAAAAAGAAGTTAAGTAAACATCTCTATGCCATATCTGTGGCAAAGGGAGAAACTATTCCTCAAAGATGTTGCAATCATGCTTCAGCCACATGTACTGAATAGTTGCATAAATAGCACTTCTAATAAAAATTTGCTCAGACAACGGGCCTAATAGTGCATATACCTAGAAATCCAAAATGGTTCTCCATTACTAGTAGTAATGGACACCATGACATTCCTAACTTGAACATGAAATAAAATATTTTCCAAATTGTTGACAGGGAAATTGACATCATTTTCCTTCTTGTTGTTACTATTGATTGTTAGGGTGTAAAACATTTGATTGACCGATATATTGTTTGTGCAGACCAGTTCAGATGGCACACAAAGTGAAATTAGGGGTGCCACTACAGCATCATATGTGCCCTCCGTTGATGACATTGGCTTCTTTATTTCTGTTTCATGTGAGCCTATCCGAAGTGATTGGGCTCGTGGACCTGTGTTTCTATCTGAACAAATGGGACCTATAATACCAGGTAACAAGTTAATCAGTTTTTATTTGGTTAGTGTGTTCTGGTATGTAACCACTTAGCTTTACAATCTTCATAAAGACATGAAAATGCTTTAAGAAATCAATTCATCCTTTGGGGAGTAGAAAATTTTCATGAGATACAACACTTGTTTTTGGATGATGTTGCAATTTAGGTCCCCCAATGTGTCATTCTCTGGAATTTCTTGGATCGATGACAGAGGGGCAGCGCTTGAGCTTTAATGCTGTTTACAGTGGAGGGTCAGGCTTATTGCTATTCATCTTTATACATTAAATCCTTATTTTCAGAATTTCTGGTTTTATCCTTCTTGTTTCCCCTGATGTGGAAGTTATTGTTTCTTTTTAGTGAGAGAGGAGATTGCCTCCAAGAATGGTTCAGAGTAGAAAAAAGTGGTTTACAAGAGAAGATAAGCAATCTTGGTGAGCTTTGTGCAGTTACTAAAAAATTGGTTTTCTTCTTTATTTGTTATTGCAAAATAATAAGCTTGAACTTAATACTCTGCAGAATTTCTGGATTTGACTCTTGCTGATGTTGGTGGGCGCATTGAACTTGTCTATACTCCAGTGCGGAAAGATGGAGTCAAAGGGAGTGCAAAAAGCATAGTATCTGATGTGATATCTCCTGGTAAAATATTTTTACATTGAAATAGTAGGAAAAATTTAATGGATCTTTCTATTAATCATTTTGTTAAAATTATGTCCAATGAACCCAGTCTTTTTTTTTCTCTTATGGGCATATATAATTTAAAATTTTATGATAAAATAACGTAATAAATAAGTTAAAGAAAGAACTATTTAAAATTCACTCCAGACAAGAAAATTCCCAAAATAAGGCAGATATTTATTAAAGATAGCTCTATTTTGACAGCCCAAGCTAGTGTTGGTACTTAAAGTACTGGTTCCAGCAATCATAAAGAAATACACACTATTCATCTAAAAAAATTAAAGATATACACACTGATGGCCCAATATGTGCATGCTTAAAAAGATTGTAGACTTGTTTTACTGCTGCTTAATATTTCCTTTTTATGTCTATCTTCCCGTATAAAGTTGTTAATGTCTTGAGCCATTCTATTAAACTTGAGTTCTAGGCTAATCCCTGTCAGTACGTGAAACTCTTTTAGATGTTATAATTTATATCTGAAATTGATATGAATATATTAGTAAATCAAATGGTTTGGCCTTCATGTATGCTTCACTATTTGCATCTGTCACTTGCTGGGTTAAGTTACAGGTTGCTTGAAAATGTTAGATTTTTCTTGAAAATGATGAATAAGGTCCATGTATGGGCAAACAAATCCAAGGGAGATAGCACTGAAACAGTTTTACTTATTTGTTTGATATTCAAAGATTGTGGGACTGTAAGATTTTGTATAAAGCAGTTCCTCTAGCAAAACTCTTATATTTGGCTAGAGAGCTGCCTGCAACAGCCTCTAAACTTTTTGGTGTTCACTTAGGTTGTAACCCGTTGGTTAGTTTGTTTGGGAACTTCTGTTTCAAGAGGTCTCTGAGTGCTTGGGTAAATGGAAGGTTGCTTTATTCTCTTTGGATAGTTGAATTTCCCTTGAACAACCAGGCCTGCTTGTACAAGATTTTCGTTCCTTAAGTTTCCTTTTTCCATATTCTGGTTGGAAGGGCTCAGGAGACTGAGACAATGATGAGGGACCTTATTTAGTTTGGTGTGGGGGGAGAAAAGTGAAGATCATCTTGTCAGTTCAAAGGATTTGGGACAGGAGACTTAGGGATTGGGAGTGTTTTCCTTCTATTGGGGCTTCAGGCAGGATGTTGGGGATGCTGGATACAAGAATGACCACTAAGGTGGATTCGCTGCAGAGGATTTATAAAGTGTCTGTGTTGCTAGATTTTAGAGGGGTGGGGCCAATGCTGGTTTTCTTCAGTTTATGACCTTGTTATTATGCAGGTATCTTTGGGAGGAGCTGAGTTTTATTTTTGGCTTTTGTGGCTCTTGTTGGTTTGTGGGAGGTGACTTTAACGCTAGTTTTATAATAAATTTTCCTTTTCTATCCAAAAAGAAGAAGAAGAAGAAGATTAAAGAATTTGGACTCCTGATTCTTTTCCTGCGCTTTCTTATAAGTCCTATTTTCAGTTTCTCATTCATTCATCTATTAGGGAGATGCTTCTTCTTGACAATCACAATTAAAATATTAAAACTTCTTTTTTGTGGTTGTTGAAGGCCTATCAATTATTAATGGATTAGTGTTACAAATTAGGACGTATCAATCTTTCTCTGAAAAAAAAACATTAAATTTCAGCCCACAGAATGGGGAGCTGTACTTTATTCACACTCTAGCCCAAAGGGCTTTCACATCATGAGACGTGCCAAAGATATTGATAGAATCATTCCAGTACTTTTTCTAACATCCTAAGCCTTAGAGATGGGAATGTCCTTGACAGCTTTGTTACATTTTTATCCGTTTCTTTTTCTTTAGTTTGTCTATCTTGGAGGATGTCTTATCCTTCTCTTTTGCTCCTTAATAAAATTTTCTTTTATAATAAAGCATAGATAGCTGTCTGACAAGTAAATTTCTAACTAATGACTGTTTGTTTATTTGTAAATTTTTAGTCAATTTCAAAATTTTCTGGTTTTGCTGTGAAAAAGAAAAAGGAATTTGCTTATTCTGCCAAATAAATGCTAATGTCTATGTAGCACCTCTAGTTTCTCGCAGGAAAGAAAATGTGTGTTGCACGAAAAGTTCAATACTTGTAGCCTAATACAATAAATTTGGCTTAAGCATTTTGTGCTACCTGTGGGACTCTGATTTAGATTGCCAATTAGATAGCACAGTGATTTCCTCTTTCAATTCACAAAGTAGTACTATATTATCTGCAAAAATACGAGGCCTTAATTCTTGGATATGTTTAGTAACTACATCTAAAATTAAGTTAAAAAGATATGAATTCATGGATGAACCTTGATGTAGTTCTATAGTTGTGAAAAATTCCTTTGTGTCTCCATTTTTTGATTTCACACAAGTTGTGATACTATCGTACATATATTAGATTGTTCGAATATAAACAATACGTACTATTTTCTTCTCTAAATCTTTCTATAAAACCTCTTTTAGCACTCTATTATACGCCTTTTATAAATTGATAAAAATCATATGTAAATCTTTTTTATTTCTTTGATATCTCCTCATCAATCTCCGCAGTAAATAAATTGTTTCTATGGTTGATCTTCCTAACATGAAACCAAATTGAGTTAATTGGGAGCTAGTAATTTCCTTGGCAATTAACATCTAACAGAAGCAGAGAAGCCCTACCAATCTCCTTGGCAAAAGGAATGGAACTAATACTTATGTGGCGGTATTTACATTTTTCCTCTTTGATGTTTAATTTTCATCTTTGTTTTATCTTCACCAACCTATCATTATGAATGAATTATTATTATTGATTATGAACTTTCTTGACAAAGAATTCTTCTTGTAATGATTATCTACATAGTCAAACTTATTGAGTTGTATAAACTCTAGGCTTGCATACTTCTGGCAAGTGCCAGTTTAGTGCTCGGCCCCTAGCAATTTAGAAAATTTCTAATGGCTTTACGTCTTTGCTTATCTCAGCATTAAAGCATTCTTCTTTTCACCATGGTTTGTCTATGAGATAAGATTTTAATTGAGATTTTATAACACATGTGTGTTCCTTATGTAATTTTTTGTTTGCATTCTAGCGGATCCTAAGGGAATGGACCTTGTGATTCCTGATTGCTGTGAGGACAGAGAGCTTGTCCCACAGAAAAAATATTTTGGTGGACAGGAAGGAGTTGGTGAATATATTTGGTATCGGACAAATAATAAGCTTGAAGGATCTGCACTACTAAATATATCTCATGCTTGTGAAGATGTTATATGTGGGACAGAGCCGTGAGTTAAAACTATTGTGTTGTGATTCTTTGAGAAAGATAACTTCTTAAGCTTGAGCATTTTGTGATTATTTTCCTTGTCATGACAGAACATATAAACCATCACTTGAAGATGTTGGAGCTTATTTAGCCTTGTGTTGGGTACCTGCTCGTGCCGATGGCAAATGTGGGGCACCACTGACTGCAATTTCCAGTTTCCCCGTTGCCCCAGGTATCAATCACCGATGTTCTTACCTGGAAGTTCATTATATATGTTTCTAAGAAGTATACCTGAATTTCTGATCATGCTTTTTGTATGGTTTGAATGAGTTTGATGAGGGTGATGTGTGCATCTATACTTTTGATGTAGAGCTAGAGTGTGCCAGCTGTAGTCAATGCGCACTTGGGCAAGTGATAAGCTTGACTGGGTTTTAATTTTTCAATCATCTTGCTCACCTTCTTTGACCTTCATGACATTTGATGTGCTTGATTGTGTGTCTTGTTATCTTACTCTAAAGCAAAATTTGCAGCTCCTCCAATAGTTTCTAATGTGCACGTGAAGAAGTTGTCATTGGAAGTTTATTCTGGAGAAGGTGAATATTTTGGTGGATATGAAGGAGCAAGCCTCTTTAGCTGGTATAGAGAAAATAAGGAGGGAACCATTGAGCTGATAGATGGGGCAAATTTTAAAAGTTATGAAGTTGCTGATTCTGATTACAATTGCCGTTTGTTGTTTGGGTAATTACTCCATCTCACTATCACACTTTCATGTTTTACCCAAAAACAATTGTATGATATACTGTGATAAGCTTAATAACTTGTTAAATTTCCATTTGAAAGTGCCAAAGACTTTTAAGGTTTGGAATTCTTTAAAGCTGTGGTAAATGGGAAAGGAAAAAAGAAAAAAACTTGTCTCTTTTAAAGATCTGAAAGATGTGTTAAACATTTGGGTTAGTTACGGTTGTTTATGTACTTTTGAAGTTTACCACTCTGGACAAATCAACTACTTCTTGGCCTAGTTCATGCCCCTTTTTAACTTTATTGTACTAGTTCTGTACAAGGAATGAGCATTGTTTAAAACCAGTAATGTGATCAAATAATCTATGATGTGATGAACACATATGATGTGAGAAAGTATTTCATCATTCAAAACCTGTCAAGGTTAAGATGTCATATTATTCTTTTTCAGATACACACCAATTCGGTCAGATTCAGTTGTGGGAGAACTCAGATTATCTGATCCAACTGACATTATTCTCCCAGGTAACCATGTTTGTGGATGCCTGTGCTTTTTTAAGTCGCATTTATTTTTCAATTAGTAATCAGAACCTGTTTCAACCAGGATTTTAGACTTGGTGTTTATTGGAACAATTGTCAGTTAGTTTCCTGGCTAAACCTTTGAAAATGAACGTTAATTTAAATGTTTCTACATTGCCCTCTAGAGCTTCCAAATGTAGAGGTGCTTGCTCTTACGGGAAAGGCAGTTGAAGGTGACGTACTTACAGCTGTTGAAGTGATTCCAAAGAGTGAGACTCAACAACGCGTTTGGAGCAATTACAAAAAAGATATAAGATATCAATGGTATAGTGTTATATTTTGCATTGATGCAACATGTTAGTACTAATCTCAGTAAATAGCCATTTTACTAGTTAAATGTTCAGTCGATTTTCTTTATCGTCACAAGAATACACTATGAAAATATTTTTTTTTAAGAAGAGTAATTATTTGAAATGACTTATATATCACACTAACTAATATATTAGATTTTTCATGGAATCCTATAATCTCATGGGAAACCCATTTGTAACTACATTACTTGAGAAACTTCACTATGGGTGACTTTATTTTCATACTTATTGCCTATGAAGCACAAACACTAACTTGCGACATGACACAGGCTCAAAAAATAAGGGTCTGTATGTTTTTTGTTTTAAAAACCTGTTTTCTGTTTTCAGTTGTTTTTAGAACAAAAAAACTCGTTTGATAACTATTTTCTGTTATTGTTTCGGAAACAAGTTTTAAAAACAAGTTGTTTTCAAAACAGAAAAACAAAAACAAGAAAAAATTGTTTTTATTTTCTATTTTTGTTTTCAAAACACAAAAAACCAAAAAACAACATATTTTCAAAACAGTTTATCAAACGAATTTTTTTTTTTTTTTATTTTGCAGAACAATTTTTAAACATAATTTTTAAAAACAAAAACAGAATCAAACAAGCCCTAAATATCAGTGTCGACACATGTCTGACACATCTAAAAATAGGTGTGTCCATGCATTATAGCTTATTGCTTATTTCCCTTGTGAGAAGATCACAAGTTCAAATGCTTCTGGTCAAAGCTCATTTTTGTATCAAATCAACATTGTTGCAGGTTTTGTTCATCAGAAATGGGAGACAATTTGTCATATGACCCATTACACACCCAGCAATCTTGCTCCTACAAGGTGCGTCTAGAGGACATTGGTCGTCGCTTGAAATGTGAATGCATTGTGACTGATGTGTTTGGAAGGTCAACTGAGGCGGTATATGTTGAGACAACACCTGTGTTGCCAGGTAATTATTTTGACTTCGTAAGCATTCTTCATGATTGTACCCAAACTGAGGCGGTTATGTCTTCTTGCTTCTGCATGAGATGGCTACAATGAGGAAGAATTGGAGGTTTACAACCTAGGGATATGGAGATAGGGGTCCTCATATGGGGAGTGTTATTGAGGCTGATGTTCCCAGTCAATCATAATATTAGCCCAAACAATCACAATCATTCATCTTATCAAAATATTAGAAGTTGACTAAGCAGAGTCATGGGAGTTGTATTAATATGGTTATTATTCTTTCCTTGCATCAATTAATAAATAACCGTATATAAACCCCCCTCTTGTACATGGTAAAGTTTGGCACCATAATTGAGTCAGTCAATAATATATTTTTGTTTGGTGTCCCTTCTTTTCCTCCCTAACTTTTGCTCTTTTTATTTTCTCAACAATAGTCGAACCTGATATTCCCTACATTTTTTGAACTTATTATTATTGGACTTTATTCATTGATAGACATTACTAACCATATATAATTTGTTTTTCATACAACTAATGGTATATTATTTATTATATTACTTCCAAGCTTATCGGAGTGGCATCTGAGTATTTAAGAACTTATCTATGGAGAGATGCCATGCCCCCCCCCCTTCTCCCCCCACCAACACCTCTCCTCTTTTTTAGACAGAAAACAAAGAAGAGGAAGATATGATATCATCCTTAATCAAAGCAATAAAAACAAAAAGGCATAGAAAAATATCAATAGAAAACAGCTTTCCAATTCCTCGACGCATCTACCAGGACTTCTTAAAAGAAACCATGGGCTGAAGGCCAAAGAGAAGCGCCCAGAAAAAAATCTTATCCCAAAGAAAATCTAAGAACAGTTTATTCCCTATAAAGATCTGTTGAGAAACCTAGGATAAGTGTCACAAAGTAAGAGGGGAAAGGATTACAAGTTTATTACTTTTTAGGAGTCTTATAGTTTATCTAGGATTATTCTCTAGTTTTATTCTGAAGATAGAAAAATTAGTTATTTCCATATTTCTTTGTAATTCATATTTATCTTTAGGAGTTTATGTTGTAGTGAAACTTATTTTTAGAATATTATAAATAAAGGTACAAAGGACTGGTGAGGTATTTCAACAAGATCCAAGCCTAAGACATCAAATTGCAGTGGCTAGGCGCCGCCCTTGCTCCTTCTTAAACTTTTATACTTGATCAAAGAAATCTCCAAAATATGAGGGGGAACATACTGAAGATACTCCCTAGTCACATTTTTATACTGTTGATTGACATTTAGATCACAGCACATCTCAGAACACTTAATTGAATGCATTTATTAGCTAAGGAAGAAATATAAAATGCTAGCCACCTATGATGTATTTTGAAATGAATGTTTTTGTTATTACACATCTACCACAAACTTATGTTTTTCTTCCAGCCATTTGCTTCTGAATTATTAGTATTTCTTTGGCTTTGTAATAACAAAAACTTCATGGTTATAACATTGCTATTAATGTTTTGTTATTACACATCTGCCACAAACTCATGTTTTTCTTCCAGCCATTTGCTGCAGAAATATGTGTACTTCTTTGGCTTTGTAATCACAAAAACACCATAGTTATAACAACATTGCTATTACTGTTTAGGATTGGTTCTGCATCACTTTATTTGTCCAGTTTTCTGCTTTGTTTTCTACCTTTATAAGTCTTATTTGTACTTTCTTAGGCATTCCTAGAATAGACAAGCTGGAGATTGAGGGAAGGGGATTTCATACCAATTTATATGCTGTTCGTGGCATTTATAGTGGTGGGAAGGAAGGAAAAAGTAGGATCCAATGGCTTAGATCAATGGTCGGTAGTCCTGACCTGATCTCCATACCAGGTATGCCTAATCCTCAAATTTAATATCTAATTCTTGTTCATGTTATCAAGAAGCACTGCAATTGATTTTCAAATACATCAATCATAAGGACTATAATTACATATGTTCCAAATGGATATGTGTAGTTGTATATATACCTTGTGCTTCTGTTTATTTATAGCAAGGGTCAGATTGCATAGTTTTGATATTACTTTTGTAGAAACTAAGGAAGAAGAGAGAACATTTGGAAAGTGTAAGAAGATAAGCTTATGCCGTATTATATTTATGATAGGAAAAAACTAAAGTACAGGTGAAATAAGTAATGTACAAGTGTGGAAACCTTATCATTCATCATACTTTGCTAGTTTGCTGTTATAATGATATATTTCAACAGTAATCAATACTAACTAGTTGCTTGTTCGTTATTATTTTTATAATCATACATAAATCTATTTCTTTGCCTTTGCTTGTGTTACTTGTTCAGTATCTTCCTTAGTCCAACAACTTTTTCTTCCAATGGTTATATTCCAGGAGAAACAGGAAGAATGTATGAAGCAAATGTTGATGATGTTGGTTATAGGTTGGTGGCCATCTATACTCCTGTAAGAGAGGATGGACTAGAGGGGCAACCAATTTCTGCATCAACAGAGCCAATTACTGTTGGTAAGATGAAATTCTATGTTAGATTGCTGAAGGTTTAATCAAGAGGCACATTGACATACAACATTTCGTTCTGGATAGTCACTGATCGTTTAAAATGCGATTTGGGAATTTGTTAGTCCATATTGCGGTACCAGATGCCTGATTGTTCCCCTTAAATTAAGCTGAGGGATGCAGGCTGATAGAAATATTCTGTTTATTAAGATAGTTCATAAATAAGCTAACAGAGATATAAAAATGGTTGCAAGTTACAACTTTAAACTCATATAACAGAGAGACAGTGAGAGAAAAGGAATGGTGCACTCGCATATGACGAGAGATAAATTAGCCAACAAGTGATATTGTGAATGTGTGGGACCAAGCGATCAAGCAAGCCTTTTTGTTTTTAAAAAAATGTAATCTTTAATGAAATACGATTTTAAAGTCTAAAAATCTGAGTTTTAAAATATATAGAAGTCCTTATAAGTATAACAATATGTTGATACATGTACAAGTAATCATTTGCCAGTCACATTATGGACGGGTTCCATTAATGAGTTAATAGAAAGAGGATGGAAGGGGTTATTAAATAGTTTGCGATACTTCCAGGTTTTAATAAATGGATTTTTAAGTTTATGATGGTTAGTTGCAGGCATCAAAGTTCCCGGGGCTGTATGCATTTTTCCCTTTATTTTTCGTATCTAAGAATATCTCCATGTACTGCCAACGTAACTTGATAAAGTAGGATTATATAATTAAGTCTCCAGGCTGTCTCAAACCTGCCTTCATAAAATGTTATGTTTCTTAATGCTAACAACTAGAACAAGAAAACCTAAATTTCTCGGTGATAAACTTCCAGTCAAGTCATGAGCCTTGTGTTCTTGAATTCTTCCCTCATTTTATTTTTCTTATCTGAAGGAGTATCTCCATGTGATTGTATATGTAACTCGGTAAACTAGGATTATATAATTAAGTCTTCATGCAGACTGTCTCTTGCCTTCATAAAATGTCACTTCTCTTTATGCTAACAGCTAGAATAAGCGAACCCAGACCAGCTGTTTGGGTTGATAATCCTAGTTTGATTCTTGGGAATTCTAATTAATTGGCTGGAAGTGCTGGGATCTGGTTTTTAGTTGTAATTGAAAAATATTCACAATGCAATGGTCTTCTCGTTATGTGCATACTTTTCTTCTCTCTCTTTACTTTCTCTGATTCCTTCTGTTCCCTTTTGGATTGCGGAGGTAGGTACTTTTTAATTCTGGAAACTGGTTAAACTATTTCTATGCAGTGCTTGGTTTATTAAATCTCACATTAATGTCCTTGCAGAGCCCGATGTTCTTAAAGAAGTGAAGCAGAAGCTTGATCTTGGATCAGTGAAGTTTGAGGTGAGAGTTTATATATACAAACAAACAAACAACAACTAAACTTTTTTTCATTAGTTGGGAGAGATTTTATATATAATATGAAAAATTAAATAGTATATACTAATATATGTAAAACAACATTAGATAACTACATTAAACATAAAACAAGTTCACAATTTTACATAATCAATAAATGTCATTTCAATAATATCTTCAATCAGAAAAAAAAAATACATATACAACAATCATTGATATTGAAAAGAAAAAAAAGTTAAAACGTTTTAAACTAAAAAATGTCAACATGACGTTTCAATAATCCAAAAAAATAAATAAATAATAGCAAAAAAGTAGACCGTGTGAACTGGTCTGTTTCACCAATTTTTTTTTTTAAGAGTTTTTAACAGGTCAGACCGAACAGGTGAGAGGACCAGTTCTGTTTTTTCGATCCAACTAGCCAGTTTGGTCCTGGTTTTTCAACAGTGATACATCTTAATTTCATGAGAAGTATGTTGATGTTACAAACTTGGGACAGTCAAACAAGGGAAAGAATAGGAGCGACACAATGTTGGCCATGTATCAGTATTTGGTTAAATATTGTGGTTTGACCTCTTTGGACAGTTAGGTATCTGAACAAGGATATCTGTCTTATGGAGGTTAAGGCTTGTTGGAATAACCATATCGATCCGTTATGACGTCTCTAAAGCTAAGCATGAATAAGATGGGTGTGGTACCGTGTTTCTTTAAAATCTCAGTGGCTGGGAGGATCAAGATCTTACCCTATTTCCAATATTTCATTGTGTGCATTTCCTAATTCTTCTTATAGCAAAGTATGGCCTACTGGATTCTCCGGTAAATCTTTTGGAGGTTAAGGCTTTTGTTTGGGGACGAAATACCAAACAGCAAGTTACAAATGAGACAGCTTCTTAAAGATTTATTCCTAATATCTTTTTTGTATGCTACAGCAGTTTGAAAACCCGCCCTTACCTGCTATTGCATTTTCCACTGGCATCAGTTGTGTTAAAGGTTGTTTGGTCTTAGTTGAAAAATGTAGGTTTTCCATTTGCCTATTTGAATCTTCTGGGCACTAGCGTTCAAGGATAACGGGATTAAAAAAGAAAGCAAACTTTCCGGAGATGTGCTATATATTTTGTTGATGTTGAGAGGATTGCTACAAATTTTCAGGAGTCCGAAAGTTTAGCTCCAATTTCATTGGCTAATCTCAAATTCAAAATTTGATAGCTTTGTATTCCAAGTTTGTTTTGCCTCGATTCTATGCATTACTTTCCTTACTCTTTTTTTTGACCTATTAATTTTTGTCCTACATAAGCTTACTACTTGTCTCTGATGACAGGTATTGTGTGACAAAGACCGAAATCTGAAAAAGGTCTAGACTCTAGATATTGTCTTCTGAAGTTTTCTTTTACAATTAAGAATGTATTATTATTTATTTTTTTGTAAAGAATGGTTTGCTTTTGAAATGACGGAGAAAAGTCCTTATTCTGACATTTGTACAGATTCCAACTGCGGGTAGTCTTGAGAGACGAATCCTAGAAATTAACAGGAAAAGGGTCAAGGTGGTAAAGCCAGCCTCCAAGACATCTTTTCCAACTACAGAAATTCGTGGGAGTTACGCTCCACCTTTTCATGTAAGTTTGGGGAGCTTCTTGATATTGTGAAATTCATTTAACCTCATTTTTATCTTGTTGCCAGATTATAGCACCCTTTACTTACTCGTGTTAACACACAAATGTAACAGGTGGAGCTTTTCAGAAATGATCAACACCGACTTAGGATTGTAGTGGATAGTGAGAATGAAGCAGACTTGATGGTGCAGTCCCGACACCTTAGAGATGTTATTGTTCTTGTGATTCGAGGATTTGCTCAACGGTTTAATAGTACATCCCTCAATTCTCTCCTCAAGATAGAGACATAAATTCATTCATATACCTTGTATAGTCATTCAAGATCATAATATATTTGAAAATAGATTGTTGGAAGTATGGATGCCAGTTGCCTATTTCTTTTACTACCTGTTCTGAATGCAAACAACTGCTGTATTGAGAGTGAAGAGTTATTGGAGCCAGTTATACAATGGATATATATTTTGTTAATGTCAAATGGTTACCTTATATAATTCTTTTGATTAAACAACGAGGCTACTGCTGCGGGTGTTTCATTTTCTTTAGTGTAAATTTGACAAGTTTAGGGTTCAGGGTTTCATTTTTATTATCAGAGATCTTAATTTCAAAATTTTGTTATGTCATGTATTAAAAGAAAAAAAAAGCTTTTGACTTAATTCATTTATTAAATTAATGAATTTGAGTAACATATTAAGCTCATTTAATTAAAAATATAATATGATAAATAAAAAATAAACAAATTAAAAAATTATAACAACAACAATAATTAAATTTTTTTTTATTAAGTGGGGTTAATTACATATATTAAATGATGTTACAGTAGTTTATTATAAATGTGGCTAATAAATAGATTATTAAATATTAAATTTTTTTAATAGTTTCACTTATTTTTTTTTCTTTACTTTTTTATATTTTTAATTTTTGAACTATTTTCTATCTGATTTACTCTTCTCAATAGGATTTTTATAAATTTTCTTTACATATGACTAAATCGTCTTAAACGAGATTTTATCATTTTTTTTACAATAGCTATCATCTTAACTTTTTTTTTAATGCATTCATTTTTAATCAATATCTCTTCTGGTGTGTTTACATATCTAGCACAACATTTTTATTTTTGTAACATTAAGTTTATTTTTATGTTGTCTTTTAATCGTTAAGTATTCAGTATTATATAATATAGTAGGACTTATAATTGTACGGTCGAATTTTTCTTTAACTTTAAACGGCACTTTTCTATTACAAATGACATTCAAAATTTTCATTCATTTCATCTATTTCGCTTGAATTTTATAGTTTACGTCATCTTTTATCTCACCGTCATTTTATATAATGGATTTAAGATATTTAAAATTTATAATTTGTCTTAATATATGATCTTCAAGTTTTACTTTTAAATTTATATTTATTCGTCTTTTAGTAAAAATACATTCCTTATATTTTATTTTATTTTTACTTATACAAAAATCATGTGCTTTCAAAGTTTATCTCTGTGATTCTAATTTTATATTTATTTTTTATTTCGATTCACCAATTAAAATTATATCATCTGCAAAAATTATATATCGAAGACCCAAATCTTGTATATAGTCAGTAATTGCGTTCAAAATCAAATTAAAAAGATATGGACTCAAAGATGACCCTTGTTGTAGTCCAATAGTTGTGGAAAAAATTTTTGTGTCCCTATTTGGTGTTCTTATGCAAGTTGTGATCCTATCGTACATATTTTTTATTGTTCACATATATGCAATACGTACTCTTTTTTTCTTTAAAACCTTTAATAAAATTTTTCTTAGCACTCTGTTATATGTCTTTTTTAGATCAATAAAAATTATATACAAATTTTTTTACCTCTTTTGATAACTTTCCATCAATCTCCCCAGTAAGTAAATTGTTTCTATAGTTAACCTTCTTAACATGAAATCAAATTGATTCTCTATGACTTGAGTCTCTTGTCTTAATCTTTACTCAATGATCTTCTTCTATAACTTCATAATATGGCTCATGAGTTTAATTTCTTTATAGTTGGCACAGTTCTATATGTCTCCCTTATTTTTATAAATCAGGATTAAAGTACTTATCCTCCATTCATCTGATATTTTTTCAAATCTCATTATTACATTAAACAACTTAGTGAGTCAACTTATGTCTTTCTTTCCTAAACTTTTTCACACCTCAATAGGTATATTATCGAGTCCTATTATTTTTTCATTTTTCATTCTCTTCAAAACATTTTCTACTTCAAACTCTTGAATTCTAAAATAAAAAATATAATTACAGTCATCTTCTGCAATATTTAGTCTATCAGAGTCACAAGTTAACTCATTTACTTCGTTAGAAATCTCTTGAAAATAACTCTTCCATCGTGCTTGTATATCTTACTCCCTTATCAAAACATTACCCTCTTCATTTTTAATATATTTCACTTGATTTAGGTCTCTTCTCTTTCTTTTCCTACCCTTCGCAAGCCTGTAAGTTTTTCTTTCTCTATCCTTAGTTCCTAAAGATTGATTTTGTTCTTCAAAAGTTCTAAATCTCGTTTCACTCACAGCTTTCTTAACGTCTTTTTTAACAACTTTATATTTTTCTCAATTTTTATTATCTTTACATAAGTGTCACGTTTTATAACACTCCCTTTTAACCTTAACCCGATCTTTCACTTCTGCATCCCACCACCAAGATTATTTACCTATTGGTTCAAAGCCTCTTGATTTTTCAAGTATCTCTCTTACTATATCAAAATATTTTTGCTTCTCATTGCGGGCAATTAACAATAATTTATCTGTGGACTTCCAGGAATTTTTTTCATGTAGCTTGGCAAGGAAATTTTGAGGCATGGGTACAGGATCCTTTACATATAAGACCTATTGCTCATGCAATTTGGGATCCTCATTTTGGTCAACCGGTTGTGGAAGCTTTTACTCGAGGGGGTGCTCTTGGCCCAGTGAATACCGTGTATTTCGGTGTTTATCAGTGGTGGTATACAATCGGTTTACGTACTAATGAGGATCTTTATCAGTGGTGTTTATCAATGTTTTTCCTAATCTCTTTGGCTATCTCGTCCCATATATCATTAGCATTTTCTTGGACATTTCAAAGCTTCTCTTTCTCTACTCTTCTTTAAAAACTATTTTGTTGTTCATTCTTCAAAAATCACTATCTAATTTTCGGAATTCCTTTTTTACTCTCTTTTTTTTCAACTCTTCTCTTAACCCGTATATCCAAAATTAAAACTGTGTTATGTAGCCAAACTCTCTCCAAATATGATTTTGCAATTTGTACAAAACTTTCCGTCTAATTTCCTTATAAAAAAGAAATCTATTTAAGAGCTTACTCGTCCACTCTTGTACGTGATAAGATGTTCTATCCGCTTCTTAAAGCAAGTATTTGTTATTGTAAAATTAAAAGTTAAAGAAAAATTCAAGATAATTTTATCCTCTTTATTTGCTTCTCTTAACTCAAAATTTTCATGTATACCCTCGTATCTTTTATATTCACTTCCTATATGTCCAAGTAGATCCCCTCTTAATTTTTTTTTTCTTTCAAAGGTATTTCTTGAACCAAACTTTCTAAATTCTCCCAAAAAAATTTTTTGTGATGCTCCTCTAATCCAACTAGTGGTGCATATACACTAATCACATTAAAAGTGTCCCACTCTACTATAAATTTTAAAACTATAATTCTATCTCCTAATCTTTTCACATCTACTATATTGTTCCTCCACTCTTTATAAACTATTATACCTACACTATTGCTAATTTTTGTCTTATTAGTGTACCAAAGTTTAAAATCCAAAGAATCTAATTCTTTTGCTTTTTCTCCTACACACTTCATTTTTTGTAGGAATATAATATTGATCCTTCTCCTAATCATAATATCAACTATTTTCATTGATTTTTCTGTAAACGTGCCTACATTCTAAAATTTAAAACGGATTATACTCTCATGAACTAATTTCTTCACCCATACCTAGTCATTAAAGTGTGGAAACCCTTACATATTTTTTACTGTACCTAAACATCGATGCAGCAGCCTTTGCTCTTTTGACACTATATTTGAGCTATATAACGCGTTGTTTCTAGACAACAGCTTAGCCATAACACTATCGCTTTGTTTATTCATATTCATATAGTTACAACAAAATTTTACGTTAACCGTCACATGTCTAATATAACATTCCTCTTTTATTCGAACTTATGATCGACTATATGAATATAAGAAGAGTTAAACTAAAAAATTAAAATAAATAAATTATAATTAAAGTTTAAGTTTTTATAGATTTTTAAAGAAGAATTAAGAAGTCATATGAAGACATATTACTCTCGCTAATCTCTCCTACTCTCTCTAATTATATATAAAATTATATATAAAGACATTATTATTCTTATTTTCTTTGTGGATTAGCCATCATGGGCATACTCTTATTTTCTTGCAATTTGTTCTTTCTCTCTCCTTTTTTATTTCTATTATTCATATATTTACTTTTTTTATGAATTTAGATCCAAAGATAAAAATAAATTGAAATTAAAATTAAAAAATTAATCATAAAACATTAATAGGGTAAAGAAAGAGAATAATAACAATATTATCGCTTCGTTGATCTATATTTAAATAGATATAATAAAATTTTACGTTAGTTATCATAAATTTAAGATAATCCTCTTCTTTTATTTGAATTTAGGATCACTTATATAAAAATAGACAAAGTTAAGGTAAAGAAAGAGAACAAACTAAAAATATATTTTAAAAAATATCTAATATAATTGTATATTATTTCTTAAAAACTAATTACGTTCACTAATTAGTTTAAATTTTTTGACTTAAATGAAACTTTTTAATCATAAATAAAATATTCGATATTTTAATGTACGTGAGTTTGAATCTCTTTTCAAAAAAATAGTACAAAGAATGGAAAAAAAAAACAACATATTATTCAAAAAGAATACAGGAGCTGGTCAAAGGTTGGGTGGAGTTTAAAGTAGCTCATGGAAAGGTTTCCGAAAAAAAGATCTCACTCAAAATAACTCACGTTATCAATTACTTTGGTATATATAGATAAATTTAAATATATTATTAATTAATTATCTTAAGGATAATCTTCTTATTAACAATTAGTCAATTTATATTTTATTTATTCTCCTTTTAGGAACTTAATCTCTATTGATCTCCTTTTTTATTTATCTTTAAATTAATAAATATATAATTTATAGTAGAACCTATGGGCATCTAGCTGACAAAGTGAAGAGACCTTATTTATAAACCATTTAATTATATTTTATTAGATCTCATATATATTAATAATTAGATCATTTATATTTTCTACTTAAGAACTTGAAATTGTCTAGGTGGCACAGTTTTGGCTTCCATAGCTAACTTGAATTCACCATCCATCTGGGAATGGGTATGGGATGAGAATAAATTTTGATTTAATTAATAAGGATTCAAAATTTTGCTTGTAAAGTGTAAATTTAATTCTTATTATTAATAATTTTTTTATAAATAATTTTTCGTTAAAATTTATGACATGTCATCTTTGCAATAAAATAGCTTCCTTTTCTCTTAAACATTTTATCATCAACTCATCAAAATTTATGCATACTTTGATTTTAAAATAGAGTAGTCTCTTACATCCTAAATTTTTCATTAAATAGAAATAATGTATTCAAGAAGTTAAAAAGAAGAAGATAAAATCAAATTTTAAAAAAAAAATTGGATAAAATTTGAAAAAAAAATACAAGAATGAAATCAAAATTTGAGTTAAATTTCAAGAAAGAAAAAGTAATTTAGCGTAATTTTTTAAATAAAGTTAAAAGAGAATGATAATTTAGCCAATTCAACTGGACTCTCGCTCTATGCCCATGGGAAATACCATTCCTGCATTTGAGTTTTCTGAGGTCCGTAGCCAGTGCCGAAACAGGGTCAGTGGAACTGCCACATCCTTACAAAACAAACTGCGACTCTGAGAAATCTACCTCAACCCGAATCCTCCACACCCGATCCGATTCCCACCTTCGATACATGTTCCATCCACATCACGTATATTTGGCACTTTCAATTTAGTCCAAAAACAACTTTCCAGTATAATTTTCTGTATTTTCTTTTTCTTTTTTAAACAAATAAAAGAGGTGAGACTGTCATTATAAAAAAGAAAGTTACATATCAATACTTTGTTGAGGACTAAATTCAGAAATATTATATTGATCAAAATAGAATTTTAATTATATTTAAATTAAAGTAATATATAAATGCAATTTAATTTCTGAAGATATCTTTCTTTTTTTAAATTATTTCTGATATGCTTATAAAATCTATCCATAACTGCACGAAATTTAAATATTTAGATATTAACATCATAATTAATATTTGTAACGTCACTGTCCCGTGATTCTGCCTCCGTATGTAGTTCTATTTTTAGGTGCATGCATGGTACGTTCTGGTTATAACATAGTGACAGTCCATTTCCATTCTTACGATCAGTTTTGAAAAGAAATCTTCAGAATCAGAATATGAATCCAAAATTGAATACAATATCACAAAACAAAAACAAAAAACACTAACAATAAATTTCTCAATTAATTAATACAGAATGAATTAATGAATAATTCGCACAAACTATACTAGCTTCGCCTATAAATGCAGACACAATGGGTAGAACGCATCACTGGCCTACAAAACATGAACAAGTCTTTGGTTAAGGTAGCTTTATTTGTCGTCCTTCTGGTACCTGCTTCAGGTAAAAATTCCTGCATGATCTCTAAGATCTCTATGTCTCCCTCAGGCTCAGCTGAGCTAACTTAGTTATATGAGAAAATGGCTCGTATTTGCAGGTCTGGAGTTTGGAGCCGAAGATGAAGAAATAGACCTCAACGTACCATGCATGAATGACTATCAGTGCCCTGGCTGTCATTGCATTGCATTTCACTGTCGATGTGGCGATGGTGATAGTGAAGATTCAGAGCCCCCTCGATATGTCCAAAAAGAAATCCCTTGACAATTTAATTTTTTGGATATTTACTACAGATTATTATGGTCGATAATAATTAATGTATATCAATAAGGCAATATTATATCATTATTGTCCAATGGATATTTAAAAAAGAAATCAATTATATCATAAGCTTGCAATATATATATATATATATATATATATATATATATTATTTGTTTGAATCGGATTTGGCCCAAGTGAAGCCTTGCTGATTTGAAATTTAATGTGATCATAGATCAAATCTTTTAACAAAAAGCGAGTTATATGTTTTTTAAATTTATTATTATTATTATCATTATCTTCTACAAATTCTCACGGTTGAATTAACATTATCTATTGTGGAGACTGGGATTAGATGCAATACAAACCCAGGCATATCTATCATTTGGACTTCATATTTTGGCGATTCTGTCTCTCTAAATAACTGATTTTCGTCAAGATAAATATGCTCCCAATATCAAGTTTGTCTTCTACTTTGACCTCTTCTTTATTTTTTATTTGGTAATGATACGTCTTCTCTATTTTTAAATAAAGAAAAAAACAGAATGAATGTAACTGTCATCCAAGATTCCTTCAATAATGGTATTTCGTTTTCTTATTTTTAGTGTGCCATCCAAATTTTACGCTTCCATAGGCATATATAATCAAAGCTGCCAATTTGCTAAATTACCTTGTGAAAAGTCTCGAGGGCAAAAATGGTGAGCAGTAACAATGACGGGGGCGGCAGCATGAAGAAGAGATCATGCGTATGCAGCAAAGAAGATTTCCTGCCAGAAGAATCATTTCAGAGCTGGGGAAGCTATGTGAAGGCACTTGGTAGCACAAAAAGCAGGCTTAAAGACCGTATTTTTGCACGATCCCTTGATCACCTGGAGCTGCACGACGTACGTGCTCGTAGCCAACACGAGATGAAGAAAACTCTCAACTGGTGGGATCTCCTATGCTTTGGACTTGGATCTATATTGGGTGCAGGAATTTTTGTGCTCACTGGTGATGCTGCTAGAAATTATGCAGGTCCAGCAGTGATTATATCTTTCCTAATATCCGGTGTGGCAGCATTACTCTCCGTGCTTTGCTACACTGAGTTCTCTGTTGAACTCCCAGTGGCTGGCGGATCATTTGCATATCTTAGAGTGGAGCTTGGTGATTTTGTGGCTTACATTGCTGCTGGTAACATTCTCTTCGAGTACATAGTCGCCGGTGCTAGCGTGGCTCGCTCTTGGACTTCTTACTTCTCTACTTTGTGCAACCATCAACCAAATGATTTTAGATGGAATGTCTCTGCTTTGGCTGAGGACTACAGCCATTTAGACCCTATTGCAGTTGTTGTCTCATTTGCTGTCTGCATTGGAGCCTCCCTCAGCATGAAGGGCTCCTCAAGATTTAATTCCATTGCCACCGTAATACATTTGTTAGTCTTGGCTTTCATCATTGTTGCAGGTATCACTAAGGCTAACCCTGCCAACTATTCAACCTTCATCCCTTTTGGGGCTCAAGGTATTCTCAAAGCTTCCGCTGTGCTTTTCTTTGCTTATGTTGGATTTGATGGGGTAGCAACCTTGGGGGAGGAGATCAAGAATCCTGGCAGAGACATACCAATTGGCCTAATTGGTTCTATGTTGATTACAATAATCCTCTATTGCCTTTTGGCAGCAACATTGTGCCTAATGCAACCATACGCCCAAATTGATGCCAATGCGCCCTTCACACTAGCATTCCAAGCAGTAGGGATGAATTGGGCTAAGTACATTGTTGCTTTAGGAGCTTTGAAAGGCATGACCACAGTTGTACTTGCCAACCTCATTGGTCAAGCACGCTACTTCACTCACATTGCACGAACTCATATGGCACCTCCAATTCTTGCCGTCATCAATGAGAAAACTGGGACACCCGTGAATGCCACAATCATCATGACTCTGGCAAATTCCGTTGTTGCATTCTTCACTAGCCTTGATGTTCTCGCAAACCTCCTTTCCATTTCAACCCTCTTCATCTTTTCCCTTGTAGCAGTTGCCCTGTTAGTGAGACGGTATTATGTTTCCGGGGAGACTTCAAATTCTGATAGAAACAAGCTCATTGGTTTCTTGATGTTGATTATAGCATCCTCAATAGCCTCAGCTGTTTATTGGGCAATAAGCAGCAAAGGATGGATTGGCTACACGGTCACAGTACCAATTTGGCTGTTGGCCACACTTGGCCTCCAATTAACAGTGAAACAAGCAAGGAAGCCGAAATTATGGGGAGCACCATTTCTACCTTGGTTACCCTCAGCTTGCATTGCTATGAATATCTTCATAATGGGATCAATTGATGGGCCTTCATTTGTGAGGTTCATGGTTTGGACGTTACTTCTTTTAATCTACTATGTGTTCGTGGCGCTGCACGCATCATTTGATGCAGCCAAAGAGACCACAGAAGAAGCAAATGCAGCTCAACCATGAGCATGGAAGTTGGAAATGCCAAGCCTGCGAGTTTTAGGAGAAATTTTGCCACCAAGGTTATATAATACTAAAGTTCAGTTGTCATTAGTTCGCCTACTACTATTCTGTATCAAGGGCTTAAACTGAAGAAGTGCATTAGTTAGTGGCGTGAAAAAAATGTTCAAAATTGAATATTATATTTTCCATACCCAGTTTCTCTAAACTAGTTTACGCATTGATTAACCAATTAATGCATTAGTTAGTGGCTTGACAATTCTGCATCAGCAATGGTTCAAGTTTTACTTTTTATTATTAAGGCTTGAGAGCGTTTAAGGGATAACACACGCTACCATCTCTTAATTGGTGGTAGTAGGAAAAATTTTCTTGAGTAACTAAAAGAAGGAGATAAAATTCATAAATAATGTCGAGAAAATGATAACTAAAAAAGAAGAAGGTAAGATTATTCCATTTGTTTCTTCTGAGAGTAACATCCGAATCCCCAGCATCAAGAATGAGAATGGGGATAGTAGATGGGTTTGATGGATTCAAATGGATATCCAAGTCCAAAGGCCTTCAAACGTCCATTGGTCACTCAAATTTTATTGGACCTTTTCGGTCCCAGCCTGCAACTTTGTCTTTCGGAAAATCCAGTCCAATACTTGAAACAATAAAGTTGGATACTATCAATAAAACAATGCCCTCAAACCCAAAGTTGAAGATCCTCTCTTGCCGATTTGAGTTCAGAAGTTGACAGAGACTTTCTTCATATTGAAGTATCTTTGAACGCAAAATATTAAATATATATAGCTAGGAGAGTGAGTTGTCTATTTTGAGTTTGAACGTCATCGACGACTCCAGAGGAGAAGTCAAATCGCACCTAATTAGTTTCTTCCTAAGCCAATCAATCAGTAATCCAATCCCTATGAAACCCGGGGGCCGGCTGCCCCTGCCCGCATAGTCAATTGACGCCAAGTTAGGCGGAAGCCAGATTGAAAATTCAAAGTCTACCTAATTTAATAATAAAAACGCAAGTAGCCTTTATATATTCTCTTATTAATCATTTTTCAGTGACTTATACCACAAAAAATTGCACGACTTTAGCAGATTCTTGAGTAACAAAATTGCCACCTTCATTAGTGCCACAATAATGGGACTAACCCTAATTAATGTTAAATAGTAAGTGTGGTGTTGAAAGCAGAGAATTATAACGTTTTTTCCAGATTAGAAAGTTTGGGTTATTGTGCAGTTTACCGTATTTGGGAACTGCAAGCCTAACTTAATATCTTTGGTCAAAAGGTAGAATTAAATTTTTCCGTTACCATTGAAAGAAAAAGTTACAAAAACCAGGCCACAATAAACACACTTCGACTAAGCAAACGAAGAAGGGAGGAAAAACGGCTCAGTCATTAACAGTTGAAAGGGACCACACACTCGGCGACGAGTTTTGTACAGATCAATATGAATGCTTAAATAAGAGGGTGCTGTTAATTAAATATTGGACCCTTCAATTAGGACGAAAGAATTGTACCCAAAATGAAAACCGTGAGAAGGGGAAGATGGAGGACCAGGCAGAGACACACACAAAGATTCCCATCCCAGTATATGAATGAATAAACAAATTGTAACAAGCTAAGTTTTATTTTGCTGAAAAAACTAATAACAATCAGGGTGAATTAATAGGCCACGTGTTTTGAATAAATAAAAATTAAATGTGGTCAATCATATGTTTTTTAATGTCTACATTCTATCAGAAGTAATTTTTTATTATTTTCATCTAATTCTGGATGTAGCATATTACATTGTATTGTATGTGTCTAATTATTATTATTATTATTATTATCTGAGTATCTAGTAAATTACATATTAAGCGTGTTCCGTGTTCGGGGAATGAGTCTAAAAAAGTTAGAATATTAATGTTATGCCTGGTGGAAAACATCTTGATCTTGGGACAACCAGGTTTCTGAATAGTGAAGTGGCTGATGGAAGAGCGAAGCCAAGCTTTGCCAGGACAAAATACGGTCGCTATTAAGAATGTCTTGTACTGAATTAAGGAGTCATGTGAACTTCAAAAATGACGTAGAATCATGTGAAGTTATGTCGGTAATGCTATATGTATGAAATATATGTTTTTCGGGATCATTTGACAAATATAAGCAGTTTTTTTATTTAAAAATATAAAAATTAATAAACATCATGTATTAATAAATCTCAAGATACTCGTCCATTTTAATGTATAGTGTTATTTTTATATTATTAAATTTATATCTCTATTATATTTATATATAGTTCTTTTCTTATATGATAGTTTATTAAAAATATTATTTATAATGTAAAAAAAGTACCTTTTTTTATATTTTAATTGCCCATTTGATAGCCACTGCTGGATTGTCAAAAAGGACCACCTATCCGACTTTCGTGTTTTTTTTTTTTTTTTGAAAAAACAAAACCCATGAAATGAAGCTGTTCATTTAAGTGGGTCCACAAAAAGCAGATGGGTCCCGATGCTGTAACCCGACACTATGGCATGTAATAAATTGTGACTGTAGACAACCCCAGTCCCGCGTTCCTCGCCCAAAGTACATAACATATGGTAGAAGATGATTGGAAATTGAAAAGGTAATTTGAACCTATTTTATAATTTAACATTACAGTTTAAACTAAGAAATTAAAAATAAAAATAAAAGTCTACGATGTTGTTCCATCTCGTCTCTGACAACATGGACGCAGAGGACTCTCCGCCTATTAGAGCCCCTTCTCCACCTCTCTCACTTCTTCTCTCTCTCTCCATATTTGAGAGCACCCCACAATTTTGGACCATCTCAGCATCTCTACCTTCATTACTCGTACGTTTTCTGCTTCAGACCTTCTTTTTTTTGTATGCTTTTGTTTCCTCTTCGTGTACTACGTTGATAAACCGTTTTGAGTTGTTGAATCTATTCTATACATGTGTTTTTTTCTATGGTCAAATTTATGGGCTTTTTATTTTTGAGTTGGTCTTTGAGATTTTCTCTGCAGTTCTCTTAGGATTTTTTTTTGGGTTTATCAATGATGCTGCAAAAGAAACAGTTATGTCGTTTAATTTGTTGAAGTAATTTTGTAGTGGGTTTCTGGGGTTCGTCATTTTGAAAATTCGGAGGTCTTTTGTCATAAATTACTTTAGCTTCTTTGATACTGGTTGAAAGCGGACCTTTGAGGTTTGTTTTTTCCTGATCTTTTTCGCTTGACATGCTCTGACAGACAAGTGATGTGCATGTCTTTTATCAATGTCGTGAAGTTGTGAAATATGCAGAGCGTAATTTTTAGCTTTTATTTTTGTTTTCCTTCTTTGATGGGTAATCAGGGTTCTCTGGATCTTGGATTTCTGTATACGCTCGCTTTCACCAACTTTATAATTTCAAATTTACTGGTGAATCCCTCGTATCTGCTTCGTTTGCAAAAGTTTTATGATCGTAAGTATTCTGAACTTTTCGAATCCTTCCTCTTTTCCTTTTTGCCAAAACTCTATCCTGGTTACTTTCCTTCCCCCCTTTTTAGTAGTTTTGCTTAAATTTCATTTTTTTTTTAAATTAGGGGTAAACTATTTGCCGTATTTTTTTTTTCAAATTTTTTTCTTAATTTTGAACTTCGTGGGGGGTTATTCTCATTATGGAAAAGAAAATATCTGATTTGGTTTGGTCTTCACTCTTCATTGCAGGATATTATTCAAGATCTGTCCAGGGAGGAAAGCTTCATTTGATCATTGATATTGAGGAATAAGATCTTACTTCCTTACACTTATTAAGAGATTCTGCAAATGCTAAATTTTTCTAGGTCCAGAAGTCAGCCAAGGGGAACCAGATCTATGTCATTGGGAGGTAAGAATTTGTTCAGCAAATGTAGGCAAAAATGGTGGTAGACCAATTGTCTTCTCTCTGTTGAAAGAACTAGTTATTTAAAAGAATTAATCAATTTTTGAAAATAAGTATTAGTTGGGTGCAAGTTTATGGCATAAAGAGCATCTAAATTCATTAATCTTCAATTTCTGTAATTATTCCATGCTATTAGATTATGTTATCATCTAATTGAAGTTTAAAAACATGTTTTCTCTTATTTTATGCTTTGCTGTTCTTTAGGCATGGATTATGTGGATCCTAAAAGGAAGAGCAATTTTGTTGGAAAAGTTTTTCTTGCTGCAGCATTAACGGCATTATGCATTATCATGATCAAGCAATCTCCATCTTTGAATACTCCTAGTCCGGTAACTCCTGTGTTTCTGTATTGCTTATTGTCTTTGGTTTCCTAACATATTTTTACATACTGGGCTAGATCAGAGTGAGACACAGAAAAAATAGCTATAAAATTTCATTAGACATACAAAAAAATTCTTTAAAACGTTGTACTTTTTTCCTGTTTGATGATAAGATCAATGAGTTATAGATCTTTTTAATACCAGAATTGTTAACTGAGCTTATACCCTTTTACCTAGATGTGCCAATGCAGAACAAATTACCTGAAGGCAAAATTCATGCTTATGAAAAATTAAAGTAAGGGAGTTTAAACTAGAGGTGTGAGTGTAGATTTTGTAAACTTCAAGGGAGGTTCTAATATAATTGAAACTAAAGGGGAAATGAGTGTAGGTTTTAAAAAGCTGAGGATAGGTAAATGTAATTTACTCTTAGTAATATGTAGATGCATGAACAGAAGTTTATGGATGATTTTAACTGTTTCCTTGATAGATTTGTGTTAGACTGGAATATAGGATTTTCAGTGAACTACAATCACTAGATTTCAGGAAATGACAATCCGCACTTTATTCACTCTAATATAACACTACTTTCCAATTAAGTAGGTTGAATATAAGCCTTATAACATTCAAACTTAAACAATTGAATTGACCCAAGCAGAACTGTTCTTGGTTAAAACGGGGGCTTCTTTTCTCTTTTTCTTTATCCACACTCATAGTCCTCCCTGGTTGTCCTCTGCGTCTCCCCTATGGAAGCATCTCTTTCAGCCACTGTTATTTCCACCAGTTACTCAACTCCAGCTTATTCTCTCATCTTCATCACCTTTCATGAAACTGCAAACGTAGCACTTCATTTAAGATGCTTTGCAGAAACAGAGATGTAAAAGTGGTGGCTTAAATTCAAAATCAGAGGGAAGATGATTTCATGGAAAGCATGTTGATCAGAGATATTATGAGTTTGCATTTTAAACTCAGGCAGAATTGTTATGACGTTAGTACAGGAAAATGATGAAAGTAATCCATTTAGCTGAAAGCGAAGTTATATTGCTATCCCTATTCATATTTAAAACAAAAGCAAGAAAAAAGAAGAAGAAGCTGGATATGTGCTCCTATGTGTTCACCAGTGTTGTTAGATATATACTAAGGAAAACAAAAAAGAAAGAAGAAAGGGAAAGAGATGGAAATATTTAAACTGGAAATAAGGAAGAAGTGTATTTGACGGGAGATACTAATTTCAATTTGAAGTTTCTTTTTCCTCTCATTGTTATTTGTGTATTCAATTCTATAGTTTTGCGGTTGTATTCATTTTCTTGATGCTTTTTCATTTTCTGGTTTTTTCAGTTTTCCCTGCATGAACCAGGGGTCACTCATGTCCTGGTAACAGGAGGTGCAGGCTATATTGGTTCACATGCTGCTCTACGACTTTTGAAGGATTCTTATCGTGTTACCATAGTGGTATGTTTTTGAATAATATGGAAGGAATCTCAATAAAGTCTTATATGCACTCATCAGTGTGGTTGCTCATGACTGTTTTTTGTTTTGGCAGGACAACCTATCACGAGGAAATTTGGGTGCTATCAGGGTTCTCCAAGACTTATTTTCTGAACCTGGAAGGCTTCAGTTTATATATGCTGACTTGGGAGATGCAAAATCTGTATCCTTACCATTTACCATATTGTTTTGTCACAATTCAAGAAATATTTTGGTGTCAAATTTTAACTTCCGCTGAAAGTATTTCATATGGACACGGATTGTCTACTTGACTGGCTATCAGGTTAACAAAATATTTTCAGAGAACAAATTTGATGCCGTCATGCACTTTGCTGCTGTGGCATATGTGGGAGAAAGCACACTTGATCCTCTTAAGTAAGTACTTGTGCCTGTTACCACTTGGGCCCAATGACGTCATTCTCAGTTAAACAAGTTGTGGAAAGTAGCAATGTGTGTACAATATCTTTTTTTTTCCCATCTACCTAAGTAGTGTAAATAACATGTTTTCTTAGGTGCAAATCAACATTTTACATCTTTTGGTTTGTTAGTTTCTACTATGAGATATTTTGATGAGGGTTGAAGTTAGATGGTTTAGTGCAAAAACCCTTCTATTCCCCCCTCCCCTCCCCCATATTACATTTGTTATTAATATACATGTTTCTCAGGTATTATCACAATATTACATCAAATACCTTGTTGGTATTGGAATCTATGGCTAAATATGGTGTGAAGACATTGATATATTCTAGTACATGCGCAACATATGGGGAACCTGAAAAGATGCCCATTACAGAAGAAACACCACAGGTGGTGAAATGTAACAATGAATTGTATATTACTTTTTCTTTATGGAGGGTGGTCAAGAACGTTTCTAGTTGTAATGGTCTTATTGTGTCCTTAAATGGTTTTAATGGATATGGGAATGTGGTGGTAAATTTGATGTTCTTCTATAACTCAGGCCCCAATTAATCCATATGGAAAAGCCAAGAAGATGGCAGAAGATATCATACTTGATTTTTCAAAAAATTCAGACATGGCAGTAATGGTTCTAAGGTTTGTGCTCTACATTTACAGTTTTTTCAAAGTCAAGTGACTTATTTATATCATATTCCATGTCCTTGCTGCTGAAGTTATTAATACTTCTTAACATAATTTAATTGTAACCTTGCAAGAGTCATGTCACATTGGTCAATTCACATGCACTGTGATACGTGAATATTCACTTTAGTCCTGTGGTTTGGTAAATAGATGTTACTGATCATCTCATTGATGTCCCCCTTTTCTGCTACCCAACATGATATATCATTTTCTCTCTTCTCTCTCTGATTTTTGTCATATTTTTCTTTTCTTTTCTTTTTTCAATTAATATTTTGCGGCTGGGGGGTGTGGGTTGAGCAGGATGGGAAGATTTTAGGGATTCCAGGTCTGCTCCTTTCTATATGAAGAATATTATTTGGCATATACCAAAAGGAAAATGTAGTTATTGGTGTTATATATGGTTTTCTTGGTCACTTCCTGCTTTAATATTGCCCACTTCATGTTTTTGGAATATTGCTTTACACGGTTTGAGCTCTGACTATGAATGAAGATAGCCACTTGGTGGTACCTGATGGCGATCTAGTAATTTAGCATTAGCTGTGTGGGTAACTACTGATTATTTTCTTTGCAAAATCATCCAGATACTTCAATGTGATTGGATCAGATCCTGAGGGCAGATTAGGTGAGGCTCCAAAACCTGAACTACGAGAACATGGTCGAATTTCAGGTGCCTGCTTTGATGCAGCTCGCGGTATTACTCCTGGCTTAAAGGTATACTGATATTTTTTCTTTGTTTTACTTTTTGGACTATTTTTTAAAGATATTAAACTTATGATTTATCATTTATCAACCATCTTCCTTGGAATAGATCTAGGATGAGTGCTCAACTAAATTTTCTATGTAAGGAATAAAATATTATTCCAATTATGGAACCATGTTGGGGATATTGTATTCTAATTTGTGGCTGTTGTAATATTATTATTAAATTTTGGCTTTTGTCAGAACTTATATTTCATGTGCATGAGTACAATGAGTGTGGTGATCCTGTGTTTGTTTCAGTTAAGTTGTATCTCTTTTATACTCATTTCAGCATATAATATTTTTTTCATGAGTGATAAGTATCTTCTTTTTTTACTGTTTATAGAAAATTTGAAATGATTTGGTACTATTTAAGTCTCTTTTTATGCTGTTTGTCTGATTTGTAGGGAAGCTTAAGCCATTTGGTTTTCCAATATGTAGGTGTCTTATTTTATGTTAGGAGTGAACTATTTGATGTAACTCAACATTTGCAGCCTACCATCTAAAGGGTTATGAAGCAATTTTTAAACTCCTATACAATATTTTCAGGCGAGTGGAGTACTTTTAACTGTTTTTCCTGCACCTTTCAGGTTAGAGGAACAGACTATAAGACAACTGATGGAACTTGCATACGGGATTATATTGATGTAACTGACCTGGTTGATGCTCACGTGAAAGCTCTTGAAAAGGCTGAGTCTAGTAAAGTCGGGATCTACAATGTTGGCACTGGAAAGGGTAGGTTTGACACTTAGCATATGAAGAATAGTGCTTTAATGTCCAAGTTTTCTCAAAACTATTGGGTTTTGTTGTTTTTCAGGTAGATCAGTGAAGGAGTTTGTGGATGCTTGTAAGAAGGCTACAGGGGTGGACATTAAAGTGGAATATCTTCCCCGTCGACCTGGTGATTATGCTGAGGTGTTTAGTGACCCAACAAAGATCAGGCGTGAACTGAATTGGACTGCACGTTACACTGATCTTGACGAGAGCTTACAGATTGCATGGAGATGGCAGAAATCCCATCGTGATGGCTATGGATCTTCATTTGCAGCATTCTGAATTTTTTAGAGCATATTATAACACAAGACATGAACAAGATCCGCTACAGCCTCCATATCACCTACCCTTCTTTTTTTGTTTTTTGTTTTTGGACAGACTATATCAGCTACCCTTCTATTGCTCCTTATAAGAGTGCTGATTTTTTTTCTTTTTTTCATTTAGTGATTTGCTATGGGGTTGTTGGTTTTACGTAGTCCATTCGTTATATGTATTGAACACTGATTCAATAATGTGATGCCCGGGCTCTGGTATAGCTTTTTATTCGGTGAAACTATGCCCTTTCGGTGATTTTTTCATCTCTCCTTTAGTTGTAGATCTCTATTGCTCGCCCAGAAAAAAAACGAAGGTGAAATTAGTAAGTTAGCGACCTATAACTAGAAATTTGTTACATATTTTTAGATATAAAATTTGACTATTTTGTGTTCAACAAATTTCAATAATAATAATAATGATAAGCAACCTTTGTCGGTCGTAGTTGTGTTTTGAAGGATAAAAGCGATCTAATCATAATTGGATCGGCAATCCAACTAATTAATCAAGAACTAATTGAACTCAGCCTAGAGGATGCAAAGACAAGGCGTCGCCATTAGGCCGAACTGCCTTTTATTGCATATATTTTACGACATTAAATTATCACTTTTAAGGGACATCTGGGTTATCTGCCTTCTGTAGTTGAGTTCTCTTGCTGTGAGCTTGGAGTATCTACCACAGGGCTCAGAGCAGGAATGGAATTCATTGCAATACGATGGTTATATAACTCGCTGTCCTTGTCCCACATAGTAGGCTCAGTCGGGAAACTTCTGCTATTTTCGGGGGGAAAAAGTAAACTGCTTTTTTTTTTTTTACTTTTTATCTGGTTAACAGAATTGAATACTAGTCTATGGAGCTCACGATCATTGCTCTGAGATCCACAATCTTAATTTTTTTTCCTACCATTTGGTTTTTTTTTTTCCTTTTCCTGAAACGAGAATCTAATGTGAATGAAATAGGTTGAATATTACTATAAGCTGTAGCTTTTACAACATCAAGACTCAGGTAAACCAAATAGTCATAAAATTCGAATACTATGACAGATCACCCAACTGATCGTGTTCCTAGCTACCACAAACAATTCCATAGCCATGATTAGGTCTTTTATGGGAGGACCTCCACAATTCACCTCCTGAAAGAAACTGAATCATCAACTCATCAAGAAAATGATTGTAGCGCTCTATCAAAGCTTTCTTCTGCTACCGATACCCGTTTAACCAGTAAATGATCTGGGTGTGAAAGTTTCAATTGGCTGCAAAACAATAAAGGACACTCATTAAAGGAAAATTCTCACAATAGGAGCGATTTCAGCCACAAGCATCCAAACTTGGTAAGCTTTCTGTATTGGTGATTTGTATATTTTATTTTATTTTTCCAGAAACACAATTGATAAAAGAGAAAAATTCTTCATACAAGCAAAACGGTGTGTGCATCTACTAACTATATGCATATTAGACTTATAATTCAAGCAGACTTCAGAAAGCGGAAACTTTGCATGAAAAAAGTCATCTTTGACGCAGGGGTCAATGTTGTATATGCTTGTCTTGGCGTTTTTCAATAATATATTCTGTTTAATCCCCCCCTTTTCTCCTTAACTCTAGCTCTTCCTTATTTTCTTAACACATGAAAGTACATATAGTTGATTTAGCAAGTGATAGCAATTTTTCAAGGAACACTAAGAAGGTTGGGCCAGCTTATGGATGACACTACATCATGCTAAATAATATGAAATGCCTAAGACACCTCTGATGAAGTCAAACCTCAGACCCAACTTATTCTCATATTTGAGAGATTGTTCAAGTTGTGACCAAGCCAACTGCCAGTTTTAAAAATTCAATCATATTTAGAAGACAGTTTAGAAACAGCAATTAAGAAAATGTCCCCTTAGTCCCACTAGTCACCTGAACGATTTAGAAGACGGTTTGCCAATGTGAAGACAGCATACAACCAGATTAGCAAGAGTTTCTGGGTCCCTGGCATCCTGTATAAATCACCAAAAATTTCTTCACTACACACAGAATTTAAAAATGAAACAGTCATATCACAAGACACCCGTTCAATATAGCTTAAAAGATTTTGAAAACAAGAACATCATCCACAAAAAGAGGGTGGGAGATTCAAAATTCAGATAATATCAGAAAATTCAATTGAAATTTCAAAAAATAGAAAAAGATGATATACTAATAGAGGAGACCATTGAGACTGTTCGGAATTCATAGTTTCTCTTCAAGTTTTGCATAACTGTATATAGTTCTTATTGAGAAAACATGCAATATCAATTACTTCACCAAACCCATAGAGATGAATATGATGATAGATACTCAAGATTTGCAGTCTCTCCTACTTCTCCTAGAAATATTAATCTTCTATTTGGACTCTGGATTCCTGGTGTTTATTCTTGTCAATTATCCTTTCATTTTTTAACTCATTCTCCTAATAGGAAAAAGTTTATGCTAGATAAATTTATTTGGAAATCTAAAACTCCTTCTAAGGTGAAATTTTTTGTTTGGACTGCGGAACTGAATAGAATTAATACTAATGACTTATTGCAGATTCAAAAGCCTAAAAGTAACTATTTCTCCCAATATTGGTGTTGTGTATGAACAGTTCAGAATCAGTCATAAACCTTTTCTTACATCTTCAGGCTTTGGAAAGAAAAAAGATAATAAAACTTAGTGAAATTGTGCTGTTTTTGGTTTTTTGTAGTGCACTTGGTTGGAAAGGAATGCTCAAATTTTTCAAGGTTGCTTGTTGTCCTTGAATTTGTTACGGGAAAGCATAAAATTCATGGCTTCCGTCCGATGTTCAGCTCATGACTTCTTTAAGGGGGTCACCTTACGGATTTACTAAGAGATTGGGCTGCTGTTTTGCATGTTTAGTTTTGAGCTCTGTTTTCTTCTTCTTTCTTGTATTTTTTTCTTTGAGGTTTTCTTGACGAGGATATCTTATTCTCCTTTTCTTGCACTTATCTTCTTTCTTAAAAATCTTTTTTTCATCAAAATAATAATAATAATAATAATAGAACCATTCATATAAATCAACAGGCATCAAAGATGTAGTACTAAATTGATTATTGAAAACATGCCTTGTTTAGTGCTTCCACTAACAGAGTCTCAGCTTCATCAAAGTTCCCCATGTGCATGCAGCAAACAGCCTTCCCATTCAAGAGCAAACTGGTTGAATGATACCTCTCAGATAAATCTTGGAAGATGAGATATGCTTCCTGGACCTTGGAGCCACCCTGATTATATTTAAAAAAATATATATAATTTACTTAGCTCCCTTCTGTTCCCATCCCCACCAAAAATTGTTTAAAAGAAAAAAAACAAAACATGCACACACAAGACAGTTACTCATTATATCAGGGGTAAACAAAATTTGGCATACAGCATACCACGGCCATATTTAGCCAGGCATTGGCGAGTTGGGTAAGCGTATGATCATCATCAGTCTGTTGCATAATCCTCAGCTGTCTCTCTGCATAATCTGATCTATGCATCTTAATAAAAATTTGAACATTCAAGGCATGCCTGAAAACATAGATGAAGTACAGTCAAGGCGAAAAACTAGGATGATGTATTGATAAAACCATTTTCTCTTCCACGTAGAAATACATATGTGGATTATATATTTATGAATTATGAAATGCATAACCAATATTAAAGTCCATTTGGCCAAAGAAAAGCAGAACAAGTAAAACATTTCAGTTTGGTTATGTAAATTTCAAAGCTTCGGTTCAAGAGACAGCAACTAGACAACTACAAGCAGGCCAGTGACAACCAGGATATTTTAGTGAAATAATTATAGCAAAGAAGTCACTACTCACTACCACATCTTAACCTCAAAGTAAGTCCTTACATTTAAACTCAGAAAATAAAATATTATTAATTGATTCCTAATTGAATTTGAGGTCACATGGCTAAATAACAAATAGAATAAATTGCAATTTTGTAAAGAAAGAAAATTCTAAAATGAATTTCAAATTAGTTTCTTCGCTGAATTTTAGGTTATGATCCAAATCCAACTCCTATAAACCAGATTAATATTCCAGTTTTAATTTCAAAACATCGACTAGCACTTTAGTTAATTTGCTTCACATTTTCTATTTTTCTAAGCATTTCCAAGAAAAATTACCCTTCAGTAGTGATCCCTTTCCATGATTTTTCAGATGCAACTTCAAAGTGAAAAGGTTTCTAATATTACATGCTATTTGCAGTTTTTGGCACAAATTGCACAGCGTAGTGATTCTGCCACCATTAAAGAACAACATCGATTCATCCACCTATCTGTATTGATGGCTGGCCTTATAGTTGTGCACGTGTGATTTTAATCATGAATTGCATGATATCAACAACACTGACTGTGAAATTCTTTTATTATGCTGTTTACAACATATTTACTATTTTTATGAATTATAAATATATTAACAAGAACCACAGGAACGAGTATCAACATTAAACCCTGTGTTGCTAAGATATTATTCCACATAATCTAATAACAAAGTAATGATAGGCATAGGCAGTAGTCAATACTGAATGTGCTTTCATGTTTCTCGACTTTCAAAGAAAAAAAAACTTGTAGATCCTTACCAAAATATCAAGTACAAGAGTATGACATGTGCAACATTCAAAGATAACCCAAGGCAAAACAATGACTTAAGAATGACAAATAATTTCACCAACACAAGCAGAAAGAGAAATTACTTCGGGTATGGTAATATACATGGGAGCATTATTGCAACCAGTACTATAGACCCCACATGGTTTGACATATGACTGAATAGTGAAAACCCATAAAAGATCAAATGCTAAAGAAACATAAACTACTATCAGATGAAAGAGTACATCATCCTTCGCCAGCAACAAGCATAGACAGAGCATAGAACAGGAGACATATGCATTCACTTTATTCTAATTAAACAAAATTCTTATTTTGGTCCTGAAAGGTGGTGCTATTATTAATTTAATACTCTGGATTTGTTGTATCATTTTAGTAACTGAGTGCATGATTTTTTTCCAACTCCACAGAATTGTTTATACTTCAAAGATTGAAACAGTATCATTTTAGTACACAGAAAGATTGAAGTTGGAACAAATCATACTCTCAATATTAAAGAAATACGAAATTCCGTAGAGCATCAAATTGATACAAGCATCTTTTTCAAAGACCAAAATAGGATTTTTGTCATCTAAATAATAGGGGCTTAAAAAAAATATGAAACGTAAAAATTAAGCTCAAACAGCATTACAGTTCCAGGGTCCCTCCAGCATTAGTGTGTTTAAGGGCTTCATTGAAGTCCTGCTCGTGCATGAATACGATCCCAGCAATAAGCCTCAAAGTAGAGTTGTTTCCAATTGCAGGATCTGCCAACCATTCCTTTAAACTCGAGATCGTAGATTCCTGTACGATTCAATGGCCACAACAGATGTAATAACATCAGATGAAACGAAGATATCAAGTGCGAAAAAGAGGACCGAAAAGAGCACAACAAATTATAACTAAACAATTTGAACCACAAATTGTCAGAACTTAAAACGCCAACCTTGTTTTCAGGGCTCGATAAATAGAGTGCTAGCAGTTTAACTGCTTGGAGAGGAGTCGCAGCCGAAGCATCGATCTCACTGATTACAAACTGAACAATAGGACCCAATTCAATTCAGGCTGGGATTTTGTTAATATAATCATCAAATATAAACAGTGAAGAGATGCACATATTCACAAGAAATGGGATACCTGCAATTGGCCGAGGGCAATGTAACAGCGATGAACGAGGCAGTCTCTCTCGACGGCATCGTCTGGGGAGAGATTGTTAACGTCACTGCTGTTAATGGCGGCCTGGTAGGCACCCAAGTAGAAGTTGTTTCGAAGATTGAACAAGTGGTCCGGTGTGGCCATGGATTCAACTTGCTATCGCTGCTGCAGACGCAGATCTGAATCAGCGAAACAAAGGGGTAAAAGTCTGGAACTTGTTTAAACGAACAAATAATCTTGCGCTCTTATTAACAGGGCTGATGTCGAAGGGGCAACAATTTATTGATTTTCTAATTAAAAAAATTCTTAGTTACAATTTATAAATTGTAAATATGTTAGCACTATTTTAGACTATGCTCCTCCAAAATTAAATGTAGTATTAATTTACACTTTCAAAAAATACTTGTCTCAAATTTATTGTATTAGACAATGTCAAAATTTGTATGAATTTCATCTTTTCATTCTTTTTTCTTTAATAAAATTGTTAATTTAAGTTTTTTTTAGTGATATATTATATTAATAAATTATGTTATATCTTTATTACACTTCCTCCTTCACTTATCATTAAACTATGATATTTTAATTTAAAAAAATTAAGTATTTATTATAAAGTTATTCAATAAAAACATAATATGTAGATAAATTTTTTAAAAAATTTAATAATGTAATATTAAATTGTAATACTTATATATCATGTTTTTAGTAAAACTTGATAGCAAAAATTTTAAAAATTACACACAAATTTTGTACTTTTAATTAAATTTGTAATTGTTTGTCATGAAAAAATAATTTTAAAAGAATCAATGATATAATATTGTACCATATAAAAATATCTACATATCAAATATTTTTTACTTTCATAGCCTTGAGTGACTAATTGTCTTTTAATGATTCACTTAAATTAAAGAGTTTAGATCGAGGATGACCATTATATCTATATCCAAACGTGCTTGCAAGTATGAATATGTATGTATGTGTTAAAGTTAAATGATTCTAAGTTTTTTTTTTTTGTTAAAGATAGAAATTGTATTTTATTATAGAAATGAGATTACTCTAATTGCAAAAAAAAAAATGATATCGTAATATTTAAAAAATAAATTTATTGATAATTAAAATTAAATATATTTACAACAAATTAAATGTTTTAGTATAAACTAGTATTTTTTATATATATAGTTATGACTTTTTGAATTACTTGAGTGATATTTTAGGGATTAATTTTGAAAATTTTAAGTTTGTTTGATTCTGTTTTTATTTTTTTGTTTTTAAAAATTATTTTTAAAATTTATGTTTAAAAATTGTTTTATAAAATAAAAGTAAAAAAATTTATTTGATAAACTATTTTAAAAACATGTATTTTTTATTTTTCTGTGTTCTAAAAATAAAAACAGGAAATATAAATTATTTTTTTTATTTTTTTTATTTTAAAAATAACTTATTTTTAAAATTTATTGTCAAAACAACAATAAAAAATAGTTATTAAACAAATTTTCTTATTTTAAAAATAACTAAAAACAAAAAATAATTAAAAAAAAAACAAACAGACACTTTATTATTCTTGCTTCTCTGTAAAATCTATTAAGAAATAACATGTGAGTTTCCTCTTTTTTCGTGTGTGACACTACTCTCTATTTTCTATGTCAAATTAATCTGTTTGAGAATTCAACAAAGTGAAGACTAAATTTTAAATTTATTACCTGCTTGATTACGGATCCAAGAATGAACTTATTATTTTTGCACGAAGTCAAAGGTAGATATTGTAATGCTCTAGTCGTAATCTATTTATGGCCATCCCTCATTTTTTTCAAATCTATTTTAAACCTAAATTTAAGCTAAACACTTGAATTTATTGGGCTTTGGCGAGTTCGGTCCATCATTCACCAACAACTACACATATTATATAAGAAAATCTTAATTATACTTTTAATTTTTTTAATATATTAATTTAGTTTATATAATTTATAATATAAATTTAATCTTTATAATTTTAATAAATAAATCAAAATAATTATTTTATTCAATTATTTTAAAAAATATTTTAACGATAGATTTGATGATATATCATATATACAAAAGAGATTAATAATAGAATTGACAATAAAATTAATAGATATAATATTATAATTTAATTTTTAAAATTAGAGAGATTAAATTTAAATTACAAATTGTAAAGAGATTAAATTTATGTATTTATAAAAGTAAAATGATCAAAAGTGCAATAAATTTAAAAACAAATAAAGAGAGCTTTTATAATTAAATTGGATTTTTTGTTTTAAATATCTATCAATGCAAACGGACTACAAAGCAACTTCACTTTAAATCTCCCTCCATTCTATTAGAATTTAAAAAAAAAATTATGTAACCCATTTTTATTTGATCAAAAGTTTGTGGACAACGCCGTTAAGAATAAATATGGCATTAATATAATGTAAATATCAATGTTTTAAAAATAAAAGTCAGCCAATATTCAACTAATAAAAATTAGTAATAAATAAATAATATATTTTTATATTATAAAATATGATATTAAAACTTAAATATATCAAATTAATTAAATAAATTATTTAAAATAAAAACAATTAAATAATACATATTAATGTATTGAAAATTTTATCATCAATAATATTATATTTGAAATAAGTTTTTTCAACGATTTTTTGTTAATAATTTTTTAGAGTTAACTTGAATGGACCGACTCACTAATTCAATGATATTTTAGTTTGACCAACTAATTCAACATAATTTTTACAGCATTAACAAATATCTTGAATTAAATTAACTAGTTTCCATCATATTTACAATAGCAAAGAAGTGTAAATATTAAAGTAATAGGGGGCTCATCGTAAACCTTTCTCTAGCTCCTACAAATATTTAATTCATTCGAAGTGAATGGGACATGCCTTTATTTTTTTTCATATATATATATATATATATATATATATATATATATATATATATACAGAGTTATAAAACAAATGAAGTCAATAGATTATACTCCATTCATTCCTTATTAATTAAAGCAACTGTTTGCATAATATGGCGTAGGATTGCATATTGCTGTTTTCATTGTCTTGTTCACGGTTTTCTGCCAAATGTTTGAACTTTAATGATATAACATTGGAATCAATATATTAATTTGAGCTCTTTTTCCCATGTAGTTATACGTGAAAATCAAACAAGAATTGTCTAGGATTAGAGACTGGATGGATCTTCCTACAAATAGTTGGATTTTCTTTTTTTTGAATTTTCGTTCACATATACATGCTTGTTTTCCTCGAGGCTTCTAATCTCAGTTTCTGGTTTGATTTTCTGCTAACCCATTGTGACTTTAACGTGGGACTTTGTTTGCATGCAACGTCGTCATCTAGAAAAGTTATGCAAAAATTTTCTGTGTAAGATTGTTGTTTTAGACAAGGCGGCTAGGGTTTGGGAGGAGCCACTTTGGAGCAAGAAGGCGGCATATAATGTTGGTCAGCACGGTTCCTCATCATATATTTCATGAAGTCAACTCCATTTGAGTAACAGTCCCTTGACCATGCTTTGCTCCAAGTACCATTTGGACTTTCGACACACGGACTTGAATTAAAACTGAAAATCTTTTCATCTTGAAGACTTGGTCAGCAGTACTTTGGCGGTGCTGTCGGTGGAAGCCTGGGCCATTTGCCGAGCCAATAGGTAAAGATTAAAAAGAAAATAATAAATTATCTTATTATACAATTATTTTTTTATTTTAAAAATATATGTAAATTATTTCCTTTTTCTTACACTGCTGTCTTTTTTATTATAAACCACACACACACACATTAATTATTTTAAAAGAAAATAAAAATATACTACAACTTAATTTAAATATTTCAAATAACTATTATAAAAAAGAAATAAATAATAAATAAGATGAAAAAACACTCTTTCATAATTTTTTAATTAATTTTCATTTAATATGAATTATTTTTTTCAAAATAATTATAATTAAAGTGATTTAGGTTATCAAAATATGAATTTTTTAATTTAAAAAATTAATTGAAAATTGAGGACAGAAAATTTTTTAAAGTGTTATTTTATTTATGAGTAAATACTTTGACTTTCATAGTATTTTGTAGTTAATACACTTACTCTATTTTCAATATATATATATATATATATATATATATATATATCTTATATTTTACATGCAAACACTTCTCTTCTATTTTACATTAAATGCACTTATTTTTTACTTTTAAAAAAAATAGACTTTTTTATATTTTAAAAATATTATTATTTCATTCTTTTTTAATATGATACTTAATATATTTATTATTAAAAACATTAAAGATAGAGCTGATCATGAATTGAGTGGCTCACTTAGTTCAAAATATAAATTTAGTTCTTAATTTTGAGACCCAAATTAAATTTAAACTTTTGATTTAGAATGAAAAAATATATATAAAAAGAGAAAAATACGTGTCTCACATAAACCTTGTAAAAAGTCCCTCCACATGAGTAACAGTCACTTGACCATGCTCTATGCGGGTCCTTCGTCAAACAAACTTGCATTAAGGTGATAATCTTTCGTCTTGAAGACTTGGTCAGTCGCATAAAAATGTAGTAATTGAATTTAAGTGTAATCAAAACAAGGCACCGCGTGGCCAGCGCAGAGAATTGCATCAGCTGTCGCAGGAACACTATAAATATACATCTTGGGAAGTGAGCCACCAGACAAGACTAAGTATGGGTTTCTTTTCTCAAACATGGCTTTATTTCCCCTTTTATATTCTTCCCTTTCTTGCCCACTGCCTTTTGCTTCGTGTAGCATCGAGCTCTCTAAGCATTACCACAGATACAGAAGCTTTGATCTCATTTAAATCTCAATTGAGAAATGATCCTCCTCACCCATTATCTTCTTGGAGCCACAGTTCATCGCCCTGCAACTGGACTGGCGTAATCTGCAACAGGCTTGGCCCCAGAGTGATTGCCTTAAACCTTTCAGGCTTGAGACTCTCAGGTCATTTAAGCCCTTATATAGGTAACTTGTCTTTCCTTCAGTCCCTCCAGTTGCAGGATAACCAATTCACAGGAGTGATTCCTGAGCAAATTGGCAATCTTTTTCGGTTGAGAACTCTAAACATGAGTTCTAACAGCATCGAAGGAAAGCTTCCTTAAAACATCAGTCGCTTGACTGAACTCCAAATGCTTGACTTGTCGTCTAACAACATTGTTAGCCAAATTCCCGAAAATATTGGCCTCTTGACAAAGCTTCAAGTCTTGAAATTGGGAAGCAATAAACTCTTTGGTGCAGTTCCACCAAGTCTTGGAAATATTTCATCACTCACAAATATCAGTTTTGGCACCAACACTCTAGGTGGCTGGATTCCAAGTGAATTGGGTCGGCTTAAGAAATTGGTTGAGCTTGATCTCACTATCAACAATCTCACTGGGGCTATTCCACCTTCTATATTTAATTTATCGTCCCTAGTTCACTTGGCTTTAGCTTCCAACAATTTGTGGGGTGAGATTCCTCAGGATGTTGGTGATAAACTTCCAAAACTCCTAGTGTTCAATATCTGCTTTAATAGATTCACAGGCAGAATTCCTGGGTCTTTGCATAATCTCACCAACATTCGAGTCATCCGCATGGCTCACAACCTTTTGGAAGGAACAGTGCCATCGGGTCTTGGAAATCTCCCATTCCTTCGCATGTATAAAATTGGGTATAATAGGATAGTCAACTCAGGAGACAGAGGTCTCGACTTCATTACTTCTTTGACTAACAGCACCGTCCTCAACTTTCTTGCAATTGATGGCAATAGGCTGGAAGGTGTAATTCCTGAGACCATTGGCAATCTCTCCAAGGTCCTCTCAAAATTATACATGGGAGCGAATCGTTTCCAAGGAAACATACCCACCTCCCTTGCCCATCTTAGTGGCTTGAGTTTATTAAACTTGAGCTACAATGCCATCTCCGGAGAAATACCACCTGAGTTAGGCCAATTAGAGGAACTGCAAGAGCTAAATCTGGCAGGAAATCATCTATCAGGAAGTATTCCAAACTCCCTTGGTAGTCTTCAAAAGTTAAACCAAATTGATTTGTCAAGCAATAAGCTTGTAGGTAAAATACCCTCTAGTTTTGGCAACTTCCAAAACCTTCTTTCGATGGACTTATCTAACAACAAGCTTAATGGAAGCATACCCAAAGAAATACTGAATCTCCCCACTCTGAGCAATGTTTTAAATGTGTCTAAGAACCTTTTAAGCGGATCTTTGCCTCAAGAAGTAGGGATTTTGATTAGAGTTGCTTCCTTAGACTTCTCTAACAACCTTTTCACTGGTAACATCCCCCGCTCAATCAAAAATTGTCTGAGCCTCGAAAATCTATTTTTGGCCCGGAATATGCTTTCAGGTCCAATTCCAGAAACACTTGGAGAGGTCAGAGGCTTGGAAAACCTGGACCTTTCCTCCAACCAACTCTCTGGTTCCATTCCTGTTGAACTTCAAAATCTAAATGCCCTTCGGTTGTTGAACCTCTCTTCTAATAATTTAGAAGGAGCCATTCCCAGTGGTGGTGTTTTCAAAAATCTCTCTGCTGTCCATTTAGAAGGCAATAGGAGACTTTGTTCGCTCTCCGCATGTGTGACTCGAGGCCACGGAAGAAAGATGCTCCAAATTTATATCATCATACCTATTGTGGTATCATTTATACTGTGTTTCACAATTGGCTTGCTGCTGTACGTAAAGAGGAGAAAACTAAAGGTAGCAGCATCTGACATGATAAAGCGATATCATCCAATGGTCTCTTATGATGAGCTCCGTCAGGCAACTGGGAACTTCAGCCAGGATAATTTAATAGGAATTGGGAGCTTTGGTTCAGTCTATAGAGGCCATTTAAGTCAAGCGAGTACTGTTGCAGCCAAAGTCCTCGACACTTTAAGAACTGGTTCTTTGAAGAGTTTCTTTGCAGAGTGTGAGGCTTTGAAGAATGCAAAGCATCGAAATCTGGTTAAGCTGATCACATCATGCTCTAGCATAGACTTTACAAACAATGAATTTCTGGCTCTGGTTTACGAGTTCCTATGTAATGGCAGCTTGGAAGATTGGATTAAGGGAAAGAGAAAGCATTCAAATGGAAATGGGTTGAACTTGATGGAGAGACTGAATATTGCCATTGATGTTGCTTGTGCATTGGATTACCTGCACAATGATAGTGGAATTCCTATTGTGCATTGTGATTTGAAGCCCGCCAACATTCTTTTGGATGAAGATATGACTGCAAAGGTGGGAGACTTTGGATTGGCTAGGCTGCTGATTGAAAGACCAACTAATATTCAAGTCTCAATAAGCTCCGCTCATGTCCTTAGAGGTTCAATTGGCTACATACCTCCAGGTTAGTTTCCTAGCAACTTTGTCTTCAAATAATGGAAATGAATTTATCTATTTTTTGTTTCTTGATCTTTAGGAAACTTTAAATTCGAAAAAATATAGTTGTTGTTCTCATGCTTCGTTGACATAGAAATCTTCTAATGCAGAGTATGGATGGGGAGAAAAGCCATCAGTGGCCGGAGATGTATACAGTTTTGGAATTGTGTTGCTGGAGCTCTTTTCTGGGAAGAGCCCAACAGACGATAGCTTCACAGGAGGGCTAACCCTAAGAAGATGGGCGCAATCAGCACTTACAGAAAATATAGTGCAAATCATTGATCCTCAGATTCTATCACTCATTTTTAATAATGACCTCGCCAGAAGTCCCAATCTACAACTTGATTGTCTGATCGCAGTTCTCAGAGTTGGGTTAGCCTGCACCGTAGATTCTCCAGAGGGACGCCTTGGCATGAAAGATGCTGTTGGCAAGCTAAAAGCTGCCAGAGACGCTCTTTTCAAACCCACTGAAAATAGGAGGCCTTCCCAGCATTAGTTTCAACTAGTTGTATTGGATTGAGTGTGATGGTTCCAGATCATTTCCTGCCCCTCTATCCTAGCTAGACAAATAATGCTTATTGTTGAATATGCATCTCTTATACATGATAGCATGCTTTATGCTATCAAGTGTAGTTTTATGCAGTGTATTCTGTATTATCTTTATTAATAAAAAGAATAGGGAGCCATCTTTCAATCTTCGAAATAGTTCTTTCCTTGATAAAATAATAAAAATTATATACAATTGAAATATAAAAAAATGTTAAGTTTGAAGAGAGCTGAGAGACAAAGCAGCGAGGAATAAATAATAGGACTTCTTGGAGGGGAGGATTTTTATAAAATGTTGGGTTTAGGTTCTTCTTCATGCAGCATGAGATCAAGAAACCTCTCTCTCTAACTGCGTGAGAATGAAATCCAAGACCACGCTCTCTCTGTTACTCTTCCTCAAGGAGAAGGCCCATAGGCCTCTTCTTTTCCTCTTTTTCGCAACGCTCGCCATCATCAACCTAAAACCCATCTCATCCTCCCCAACCGCCACGCCGCTACCACCAACATATTTGTACAAACCTTTTAAATAATCTGTTTGAGAATCCAATAAAGTGGAGACTAAATTTTAAATTTATTACCTGCTTGAATATGGGTCCAAGAATGAGCTTACTGTTTTTGCATGAATTCAAAAGTAGATATTATAATACTCTATTCGTAATTTATTTATGGCTATCCCTAGTTTTTTTTCATATCTGTTTTAAACCTAAATTTAAACTGAACACTTAAATTTCTAGGGTTTTGGCTAGATCGACCCATCATTCACCAACAACTATTCATATTATATAAGAAAGGTTTAATTGCATTTTTAGTTTTTTTTTTAAAATATGTCAATTTAATTTTTTTTATAATTTGTAATATAAATTTAGTTTTTATAATTTTAGTAAATAAGTTAAAATAATAATTTTATTAAATTTATTGTTTATTATTTTGTTAATCTATCACACGTATACTATGTATATATATATATATATATATATATATATATATATATATCATTTAATAACATGTATCATATTCAATCATTTAAAAAAATACATTAGTGACAGATTTAGTAATACATATATAACATACGCACGATAAATTAACGACATAATAGACAATAAAATTAATACAAGAACTATTGTGATTCATTTGTTAAAGCTAGTGAGATTAAATTTATATTATAAATTATAAAAAAAATTAAATTAAAACATTCTTAAAAATAAAAGAATAAAAAGTGCAATTAAACTTATTAAAAAAAAAAAAAAGATAGCTTTATAATGAGTTGGATTTTTTGTTTTAAATATCTATTAGTACAAATTAAACTGACTACAAAGCAACTTAATTTTAAATCTCCCAGCCATTCTATTAGAATTTAGAAAGAAAAAAAAAACTATTATGTAGCCCATTTTATTTAATCAAAATTTTGTAAAAAATCGCTGTTAAAAACAAATAAATAAAAATGGCATTAATATAATGTAAATATCTATGTTATAAAAATTAAATTCATCATTGAACTAACAATAGTGGAGCAGTGTAAATATTAAAGTGATAGAGGGCTCATTGTAAACCTTTCTCTAGCTGCTATATACAAATATTTAATGCATTCACCTTAGTCTAATTTCTTATTGATTAACTGCTCTCTCTCGTTAACGTATGCATCAGTGACAGGAGTCAATGGAGTATACTATGGCGTATAGGATTAATGCATATTGCTGTTTTCATTGTCTTCTTCTCAGTTTCTGGGAAATGTTTGAACTTTAATGATATAACATTGGAAGCCATATATTAATTTGAGCTCTTTTTCCCATGTAGTTATACGTGAAATATCAAACAAGAATTGTCTAGGATTAGTGATTGGATGGAATTTCCGACAAATAGTTGGTTTTTGTTTTTGAATTTTCGTTCACATAGATGCTTGTTTGCCTCGAGGCTTCTAATCTCAGTTTCTGGTTTGCTTTTCTGCCAACCCATTGTGACTTTAACGTGGGCCTTTGTTTGCATGTAACATCACCCAGAAAAGTCACGAAATTTTTTTCTGAGTATAAGATCGTTGTTTTTAGACATTTACTCATTAAATCACAATGCAAAGCATTACAACAACCACAAAAACCAATAATATCAAAAAATTAAAGCAGGAAAAACAAATAAAGAAAGTTAATTCTGCATTTTGAGCATAAAAAAGAAAAGGGTTCTAGAATCAAATAAGACAAGCAACACACTTATTAAATACTAGTCTAAATCTACTAAAACAAAATTATTACTCTTCCATCACAGAACAACAATTAACACAATAGATTAAGAAGAAATTACAAAAAATTATAAAGACATAATATGCCGTCCAACTTTCTTTAAAAGTTAGTCTTTTTTAACTTTTTTGTGTCAATGAAATCAGCAAATAATCATTTGGGAGGAAAGATTCCTTCAAACATCAGTCGCTTGACTGAACTCCAAATGCTTGACTTGTCGTCTAACAAGATTGTTAGCCAAATTCCCGAAAATATTGACCTCTTGACAAAGCTTCAAGTCCTGAAATTATTTGCACTTAAATTCAACTACTACATTTTTGTACGACTGACCAAGTCTTGCTCCAGAGTGGCTCCTCCCAAATCCTAGCAGCTGGTCACATCTGACGGCAAGCACCCGTACCCATTTCTTGGTTTCTTTTTTTGTTTGGTACGTAGTCCCCTTTTTTTTCCCCTCTTCCTTCCTTTTTTTTTTCTTCCCGCAAGAGTTTTGTTTAGGAAAGTTTTTTCTCTTCTTTGAAAAGAGTTTATATAGTTTCAAAGTTTATATTTTTTATATGATTATTTGCTCATTTCATTGACACAAAAAAGTTTAAAAAAGACTAACTTTTAAAGAAAGTTGGACGGCATATTATGTCTTTATAATTTTTTTTTTTAATTTCTTCTTCATCTATTGTGTTAATTGTTCTTCTGTGATGAAGAGTAATAATTTTGTTTTAGTAGATTTAGACTAGTATTTAATAAGTGTGTTGCTTGTCTTATTTGATACTAGAACCCTTTTCTATCTTAATGCAGAATTAACTTTCTTTATTTGTTTTTTCTGCCTTAATTTTTTGATATTATTGATTTTTGTGGTTGTTGTAATGCTTTTCATTGTGATTTAATAAGTAAATGTCTAAAAACAACAATCTTATACTCAGAAAAATTTTGCGTGACTTTTCTGGGTGATGTTACATGCAAACAAAGGCCCACGTTAAAGTCACAATGGGTTGGCAGAAAATCAAACCAGAAACTGAGATTAGAAGCCTCGAGGCAAACAAGCATCTATGTGAACGAAAATTCAAAAACAAAAACCAACTATTTGTCGGAAATTCCATCCAATCTCTAACCCTAGACAATTCTTGTTTGCTATTTCACGTATAAACTATATGGGAAACTTATATATGAAGAGCTCAAATTAATATATGGCTTCCAATGTTATATCATTAAAGTTCAAACATTTCGCAGAAAACTGAGAACAAGACAATGAAAACAGCAATATGCAATCCTACGCCATATTATGCAAACAGTTTATTTAAAAAGGAACGAATGGAGTATAATCTACTGACTTCATTTGTTTTATAACTACGTATATATAAATGAGAAAAATAAAGGCATGTCCCATTGACTCCTGTCACTGATGCATACGTAAGGAGAGAGAAGAGAGAACAGTAAATCAATAAGAAATTAGACTAAGGCGAATGAATTAAATATTTGTACATAGCAGCTAGAGAAAGGTTTACAATGAGCCCCCTATTACTTTAATATTTACACTTACTTCGCTATAGTTAGTTCAATGATGAATTTAATTTTTATAACATAGATATTTACATTATATTAATTCCATTTTTATTTATTTATTTTTAACAGCGATTATTTACAAAATTTTGATTAAATAAAATGGGCTACATAATATATATTTTTTTCTAAATTCTAATAGAATGGCAGGGAGATTTAAAATTAAGTTGCTTTGTAGTCAGTTTGTACTAATAGATTTTTAAAACAAAAATTAAACTCATTATAAAGCTATCTTTTATACGATTATTTTAACTTTTTTTTATATAAGTTTAATTGCACTTTTTATCTTTTTATTTTTAAGAATGCTTTAATTTAATTTTTTTTTTTATAATTTATAATATAAATTTAATCTCACTAATTTTAACAAATGAATCACAATAGTTCTTCCATTAATTTTATTATCTATTCTGTCATTAATATGCTATGCCACTACTTAAAAAAAAGGCTTTCAGCGGCGACTAAAATCGTCACTGAAAGTGCAAAAATCACTGCTAAAAGGCTTTAGCAGCCACTTTCAGTCGTTGCCACCGAAAGTTCTTTCTATGGCGACTATATAGTCGCCACCGAATCCAATGAATATCATTGTAGATGCTCCAGTAGCCACGAAAAGAAAGATACTTTTAGTGGCGACTTTACATAATTGCCACTAAAGATTTTGGTGGCAACTTAATCTTCACCAAAGACATCTTTCATCTTCTGGGTTTTAGTGGCAACTAATATAAGTTGCCACTAAAAACTACTTTTCGTGGCGACCATAAGTAGCCACCAAAGACATTTTTCATCTTTTGGGTTTTAGTGGCAACTAAAAGAGATCGCTACTAAAAATTAATTTTTGTGACAACCATAAGTCGCCACAAAGGTTTTCGTGGCGACCTTTTCGCCACCAAAGGTGCCAATATTAAAATTCTTTCTTTTAAGATTCAGTGGCGACCGTAGGTCCAATGCAAAAAATTTTTAAAATAAATTTATCATTTTATATTATAATAATTAAAACCTTAATAAAATTTAAGATAAATAAAATTATTGATAAATTAATAATATTAACATATATCAAATGTAGCAAATATTATACACTAATATCATGTCAAATCCATGTCCAAAAAAAATATTATGTCAACTAAAAAGAAAGCAATACACAGTTAAATATTAACAAAATAATCAACTCAGTGCTTTATTTGGCAATGTTGGTACTGCAGTACTGGTCGTATTAGGTACAATGGTTGGAAGAGCACTACTCGGAAGTGTTATTGGAAGTTGTCCCTATTTAATAAAATATAACAAATTAATATAACTTGAAGATTAATACAAACAAAACAATATCATGTAAGAAACTTTCTATAGCCAAACACAATTGAAAAACATTATGCAATAGCCAAAAATATTATAACTATAAATACATGATTGTACCATCATATCTTGAAAAAAAAAAGAATTGGAAGACATTATTGAATAGAAAATAAGTTAAATTGGCTAACATTAATTTATCTCAATAATTTTTTAAGCAAAACTATTTCAATATTTAATCTAATAAACATAAAGCATATTAAATAATACTTCATTCGTAGTTTATCAACACAAAGTATATAGTGGCCAAGTCATACTTCATCCGTAGTTTTTTTGCTCGTGAGATTAGTTTATCATAAAGGCTTCAATTTATATACACTTTTTAATGTTTTTTTTTCATTTATTTGGTTTTAATTAAATAATAATTTAGCCGCATATTTTTGATGATAAGATATTCTACTAGGAATGAGGAAAAAATCACAAAAATTAAACAAAAGTTATTGAAAGAATGTAATAAAAAAAAGATGTTAGTAGGCTAAACACACTATTAACACAACAGTATAAAACTCGATAGAAATATATCTATCAAAAAATTTTTTAATAGTCTTGTGCATTTGTAACAACAGAATTTAGAGAGAAAGCACCCGGACTTAAAAAGAAAGCATGAAAAAAGATATATAACCATACAATTGTAGTAAATTGTTTATAGTGGACACGTGCATTGCCTCCTTCACCATCCTTATTTGCTCACTATCTATGATCAATAAAACACAGATACAACATAAGATATCAGACAGGAAAAAAAAAGGTTCAAAGCTATGAAACACAGACATATATATGATACTATATAGACACATCAAACTTTAAAAAATATAAATTTCAACATGACACAATATAAATATATGTATATATGTGTATATATATACTTACAATAATTTTTTAAACTTGATATTTAATGATATATTCCTTTCAAAAAAGCAACCAAATTTATCTTATATTCTAAGTGCTTGAAATTAATCTTTTTCAATCAAATCTACTAAACAATAAGATGCTAAACATATTATTAAATTTATTTCATCAAGATGATATTCTTAGGCTCTTATTCTATATTTGCTTTGGTTGTTGTTTTTTTTTTCTTTCCTTTTTGAGTCATCTATATCCAAAATGCGTAAGGCAAGTGTCTGAGCCAAAAAATAATAATATTTTTTATTTGGGCACATCCAAAGACATATTTGTACATGTGTTGTGACAATATCGATGTCTGTTTGGCGTGTCTGTGCTCTAGCCTCTAAAGATTCAAAGCAATAAAAACAAATATTGAAAGGATTGGCACTATCTAATGATTATCCCACTACTCAGTATGGAAGTTACGTTGCCTATCTCCTATCTACACTTAATGTATTCTGGTGCATTTTTCTTTTCAGCATCAGTCTATGGAAATATTATGGTCTTAGTACAGGAAAATTACTAAACGAATTAGATTATCATCTTCCAGTAAAGCAGATGGTTTGATATCTATAATAAATATATCATGATATCAATATAGCAACCATTGTTGCCCTGTGAAAATTCATATGTAACGGACAGGAACTACTGAATAAATAACTATGCATAATTTTGTAGATAAAATCTTAAGCCAGAAAAGGATGCTAGTATTTAATAAACATATAACTTGAAAATATTAAATGCCCATGCATTCCGCTAAATTCTAATTGTTTCAGGTGTTTAGTTTCTAGTTTTAAGAAGCATCTATCTCTAACTTAAGGCACTTTTGAATGCCTTTTATTCCATCCTTTGGTGTCTCATATTTGTTCTTTTTTACACTCTGGTAGGTTCCTAAAACAAGATTCCGATCTCCATTGCTGTCATTTTATTGTTCAACAATCCTCTCAGCAAATCAAAGTTTTCCAGTATTCTATTTGTTAATCAACAGAAGCCAAGCTCACCTTTGGGATTCCATTTCGGTTTGACAGCAAAACTATCCGGCAACGGCTTCGCTGGTAATATAAGCAACTTGGCTTCCTTTTTATTAGCATCCATCTCATTCCCCTGCTAATAATGAACACACAATCAACTTGTTCAGTAACAAATAATAATCAGTCTTCTAGAATTATACAATCATTTCTCACTCACAGTCACAGCACGGTTTGGGCTTGCACTACTACACCGGCGGGGCAATTTCCAATTCACCGGTGAAAGGGTCGGACTATCCATCATCAGCGGCCCAGTAGATCTCAGTCTCCGCTTCTGAGGAGTGGAGCTTGTTGAGAAAATTGGACCCAAACAAGTAAAGAAATTACTTGTATTATACTCACAATCAAAGACACTACAACACTCTCAAAGACCACTCACAATTTGAAGAATAATTCACACACTCAAAAGCTCACAACTTACACTTTGAAGACACCACACTCTCACTAAGAATACAAAGACTTGTGTTTTTTGATGATTGCTTACAAATGAGGGGGTGAGGGGTTTATATAGGCCACCTCCCCTTAAATGAATGGCTAGGATCTATTTGATCCAACGGTTTATAATGCTTCTCTAGAATATTCTAGTTTACTAGAGTTCTCTACACCTTTCTAGAGAATTCTAGGATATAGTGTTTCTACCACCTTCTAGAATATTCTACAACCTTTTAGAGTATTCTACTAGATTCTAAAATATTCTACCATATTCTAGAGTATTCTACCATATTCTAGAGACTTCTAAAATGAACAAGAATGGTCTAGAAAGTTCTAGAATATTTCGGAACCTTCTAGATGCCTGCATGGTAAAGTTGCTGATTGAGCGACATATCGTATCCATGTCATGCCTGCGTGGCGCTTATGTGTCGAAATGTGAAGCTTCCATTGTCTTGGGCTTAAAAATGAATTACGCTTGAGCTGATGTTGATCTTCAACACTCCCCCTCAACACTAGTTCTCCATGAAGAAAAACATTCTTCACATCCATTTGCCACAAGTTCCAATCTTTGTTGGCTGCAAGTGCAAGTAGAACTCGTGCAGTTGTAAGTTTCGCCAATGGACTAAACGTTTCATCATAGTCTAGTCCATACTGTTGAGAGAAACCACGAGCTACCAATCGTACCTTATACCTCTCAATTGACCCATCTGGTCGGCGCTTTATCTTGTAAACCCACTTGCAGGATATGGGTTTCACATTTCTTGACTTTGGCACGAGATCCTAGGTTTGATTTTACTGGAGTGCATCAATCTCTTCTTTCATAGCAGTCATCCATTCAGAACTCGGCGACGCTTTTTCGAACATTTTAGGCTCTATTGCTTCTTCAACTATAGCTGCATTAGCATATTTGGGATTTGGCCTTCGAGTTCTTGTTGACCTTCGGAGTTGAGATTGTGGGGTTGTTTCTCCTGTTTCACTCGGCTCACCTTCTTCGTTTTGTTGCTGATACATGCCTGTCTGCCAAGGATTCTGCGTCATCGTTTGTTTAACTTCATCGTCGTTTAGATCTCTTAATTCATCTGAACTTGATTGAAGCTGAATAGTGTGCTCCCTCATCCTTTGTTGTAGCTTGTCTCCAAATTCTTTAGAATCTGGCAATATCTCCTTCTCTGAGGACCATTAAGAAGATGCTTCATCAAACACCACATCTCGTGAAGTGTAGCATCTTCCATTCGTTGGATCACAACATTTCCACCCCTTTCTCTGACTATCGTATCCCACGAAGATACATCTAATAGCTTTCTTGTCAAACTTGCTCCGTAAATGATCAGGAACAAATACATAACATATGCAGCCAAATACTCGAAAGTAGCTAACTGTAGGTTTCATATTCCATAATTTCTCAAAGGGTGAAAGAAATCCTAACCTTGGTTGAGGAAGTCTGTTGATCACGAAAGCTGCAGTTCTCATTGCTTCAGCCCAAAATCTTCTAGGTACATTCTTTTCATGTAGCATGCTCCGACAAATTTCTACAAGATGCCGATTCTTTCTCTTTGCAACACCATTCTGTTGTGGCGTGTTGGCACAAGTGTATTGATGACGTATTCGGCATTCCCTTAGATATTTAGAAAACTCACTTGAGTTATATTCTCCTCCATTGTCTGTGTGTAGGCAACGGATCTTCTTTCCTAATTCTCCTTCAGCTGACTCTTTGAAATCTTTAAACCTTGAGAATGTGTCAGATTTTTCTTTCATAAAGAAAACCCACACATACCTTGAGAAGTCATCAATGAATGTCACCATGTACCGCATACCACCAATTGATTGTTGTTTAACTGGTCCGAACACATCAGAGTAAACTAACTCTAACGGTTCTTTCGCTTTAAACTTCGATTCTTCATATGGCAGTTGGTGTGCTTTACCCTATTGGCATCCTACACATACTATGTCTTTTCGCACCTCAAGTTGAGGAAGCCCCTTAAGCATCGACTTCTTCATCATCACACTTAGTTTGGAATAGCTAACGTGACCTAACTGCATGTGCCATAGATCTGCTGTCTCATTTTTCCTTGTCTTATGCAGATTCTGCTGACATTACGTAGACTGATTCTAATCATTGTCCTTCCATTGTTGGTGTTTCAAAGATTTTGAGGTCACGATACACCTTCACATCTTGGGGACCAAACAAGACATAGTGGCCTGATGATGTCAATTGAGCCACAGATAGCAAGTTTTTCTTCATTCCTGGGACATGATAAACATCTTGAAGTATCACCTGGTTAGAATTATACCGAGGTGTAACTATCATCTTACCGATGTGAGATATCGGTAACCTCGAGTTGTCGGTTGTCACCACTACACGGCTTCCCTTATACTCGGATAGGTTTTGCAACTTTTGTTTATCTCCTGTCATATGATTTGAGCAGCCCGAATCTACTATCCAGTCATTTTTGTAATCAATCTATTCTGGAGTTGTTACTGTGAGAGTTAATTCTTCTTCCTCCGTAGCAAATAATGCTTCAGCATCCCAATCGTCTTCGCTATTCACTTTCGAACTGGAAGTAGCAGTATTACTTTCAACAGATTTTTTCTTAGTCCAACAATCTTTCGTCATGTGACCCATCTTCCCGCAGTTGTAACACTCACCATCGAACCTTCTACTATTACTGTGATTTTTCGGAGCTCCCCCTGGACGAGAGCCTTCCTTTCTTTGGTAAAATTTTACCCTGTCACCATCCTTTTTAGATCCACCTATAGTGTGCCGCTTGAAATTTCCTTTGCTTTTGTTAGTGTAGAGTGCTTCCTCTTCACCCTTTAGCGAGACTCCTCCCATTTGCTTGGCCATAGCTTCTTGACCTGCAAGCAAATTTTCAAACTCAACAAGCGATGGCTGTGTTGGCCATCCTTGTATAGCGGCAACAAACCCTTGATATTCATGTCTTAAACCATGGATAATTATTCTCTTTATCCTGATTTCTCCAATAGGAACTGTTGGATCTAACTCTGAAATTTCGCGGCATATCGACTTTACCTTGTGAAAATACTGGGTGATCGTCATGTCACGTTGCGTCATTGATAGTAGCTCGTTCTCTAGAAGTTGCAGTCTTGTATCATTCTTCTTTGAAAAGAGTGTAACAAAGGTGTCCCATGCTTCTTTTTGGTGTTTTGGCATCCCGAATATGCTCCAACATTTCTTCTTTAACTATAGTTTTTAAAGCAAACATTGCTTTACCTGCTTTGATTTTTCACTTTCGCAAGGCCTCTTCTCCCGCTAGTTGTGTAACTTCACCACCACCGACGACCTCCCAAAGGTCCTGACCTTGTAGATAAGACTCCATACATGTTGCCCACGTGTTGTAGTTTTTGTTGTTGAGCTTCTTGATTCCTCCAACTACTCGAAGGTCACCCATCGTGCCGGCAAGACTCCGACTATACCGAACAAGCTTGACTAACAAACTTGCAGAGTACCAAACTCCTCACGACTCAAGATAGCTCCACCAAGAAAGATCCCTGACCGTTTCGCTCTGATACCAATTGTTGAGAAAATTGGACCCAAACAAGTAAAGAAATTACTTGTATTATACTCACAATCAAAGACACTACAACACTCTCAAAGACCACTCACAATTTGAAGAATAATTCACACACTCAAAGGAAAGCTCACAACTTACACTTTGAAGACACCACACTCTCACTAAGAATATAAAGACTTGTGTTTTTGGATGATTGCTTACAAATGAGGGAGTGAGGGGTTTATATAGGCCACCTCCCCTTAAATGAATGGCTAGGATCTATTTGATCCAACGGTTTATAATGCTTCTCTAGAATATTCTAGTTTACTAGAGTTCTCTACACCTTTCTAGAGAATTCTAGGATATAGTGTTTCTACCACCTTCTAGAATATTCTACTACCTTCTAGAGTATTCTATTAGATTCTAAAATATTCTACCACATTCTAGAGACTTCTAAAATGAACAAGAATGGTCTAGAAAGTTCTAGAATATTTCGGAACCTTTTAGATGCCTGCATGGTAAAGTTGCTGATTGAGCGCCACATCGTGTCCATGTCATGCCTGCGTGGCGCTTATGTGTCGAAATGTGAACCTTCCATTTTCTTGGGCTTAAAAATGAATTACGCTTGAGCTGGTGTTGATCTTCAACAGAGCTATCGTCAGATCGGGCATTGGAAGCGGTCTTCTCCAGCATAACGATGGCTGGCATGTCTGATTAAACGAATTGAACGAAAATGCAAATGCAATAAATGGGATTGGAAGTATAAAGGAATTTTAGAATGGTGAATTCTTAATTGATTAGCCTTGCTGTCGAAACACCACAATTCAAATCCGGCTGGATTTCAAATTCTCTCACAAAGAGTGAGATCCTTAATAACTTTCTTCTGATTATCGCTCTACTTCCAGCTATTCAGAAAGAAGCTCCGCTATTCTATTCCATATCATAGTAGCAATGAGCGGGAAAACATTGTGCCACAGTAAATTCACTTCCCGCCTATTGGCGGGTGTTTCGGGCATCCTGTTTTTCGCACAACCAAAATATATTATTTGAAAATTTGTTTATTAAATATGGAGGTCTTTTTCTCTTTGGAAAAAAAAATTCAGCAACGAGTGCGAGTGTGTGTAAATAATTAAATATTGTGTTCTTATAATAATGAATGAAATTAAATTAATGATAAATATCAAAGAGATAGCATTTTTCCAACTCAATTTATATTATAAATTAGCCGGAGATAATTCACTAAAAAAACTTTACATAAAAAGATACAAGTATGAAGACAAATTCTTGAATATTGAATTGCTTATTTGTATAAAAAATAAAAGTTATGAAAATATTTAAAATATATCATTAATTAACAAGTTAGACGACTTATTTAAAATTTAAAAGTTATTTAAATATTTAAATGATATTATTAATTAAAGGGTCAAACAAATTAATTTTCTTTAGCTCAGGTTTTAAAACAAGTATTTTTTTTATTAACTGGAAAAAAGGTTTTCATTATTCTTTTTTTTGTATGGGTCAAAAGTTTTCCGCATAATTTTTCTTTTTTTATGTACATTTATGAAATTATAACTAAAAAAATTACATTAAACTCAAAAGACTTAAAAAACAAAAACATGTAAAACGATTAAAAAAGGTTAATATTATACTTTTAAATAAACAAAAAATTTGGATACTAAAATTTTTAAAAAAATAGAGATAACAACTAGTCTAAGATGTTTATTAAAAATTAAAATTTAATATTACATAAATAAAGTTAATAAAAACAACAAAGATAAATTAAAATTTTATTGCAATACTGGCAGTGAAATTAAAAGAAGCAACAATGGTACTAAGAAGAGTGATTACTAACCTTCTTTGGGGGCTACGAAGCTCACAGCCACGACCAAAACTCTAGAGCAGCTTCAACTGAAGGGAAGGAACACCGGGGTGGAAGTCAAGGTACAAGGAAAGCTCTGGAGATTTTTTGCGGAAAGCTCGAGTTATTGGAAGGAGTAGACCGAGAGAAAGCTCTGGAGATTTTCTACAGAAGAGGCAGAGAGGGAAACGATGAAAATGGGAAAGGGAAAACAACGGGGGAAGATGAATTTTTTAAGTGGAAGAAAGTGAAAGGCTCAGAGGATCATTTGATACATGCTAGCACGAGCTCCTTCTGAATTTTGATTAGTTTTACGCTTGTAGGGGTAGGTGACGTTAAGCTAGTTTGCAGCAAATTAAGTTTTGGTGTAGCTAGCTAGGGTGCTAATTTATATTTGACCGTTGAAAAATTTAATTAAAAAAGGATGATAATTTATTTTCATTATTTTAAGATTATAATTAGTATTTTCTCTCTCTCTCTCTCTCTCTCTCTCTTCATTTTGTGTGTTCAAATAACTCTTTTATTATATCTTTTCTTAAATGAATGTAAGATTTTTTAATTTTTTTAGATGGGTTTAAGAATTTTTAGTATTTTTATTTGCTTTTATTAGTAAATTAATATAGTGTTTCTCTCCTATTGACTTGATAGTAGTTTTTTTTTTATTTAGGCATTTTATGATGTTATAAAAACAAATTAATTCTAATTCAAGGAATAAATGAAAAAAAATGGGTTGAAGGATAAATTTTTTCAAATTTCTTTTGAATTTTTTAATGAAAGAAATATAAAATGCGAGAATTTAAAAAACAAAAAAATAAAGTTAATTTAAAAATTATTTAAATTGTGAATTTAAAAAAATCAACAAAGTAAAATTAATTGAATAGATAAATCTATAAACCAAAATTGTTAGTTTGGGTTCACATTTGTAAATAATTGTATACAATTTTGTGTAGGTAATCTCTAAATGGTGTTTCAAAATGAAGGCAAAAATATCTTGTATGATTAAATAATAAATAGTTTGAATATTTTATAAATGTGGGTTTAAATTTTTGTGCTATAAAAATAAAATTATATATATATATATATATATATATATATATATATATATATATATATATATATATATATATATTGTAAAATACAACAGCTGATGAAGACATACATAAAAAAACTAAGTACATCTAAAATAAATTTTTAGTGTACCGATAATTAACATAGTAAAATAGGAGTGAGCCACCTTAAATTAGATAGAAATTAAATTTTTTTTCTTTTCTATCGAAATGATTGAAATATTTTTATTTTTAAAGTCACCAAAATAAAACAGAGTTATCGAAATAAAACAGAATACTTATTAAGAAATTATATTATTTTAATTAAAATTATTATATTACGAGATATTTCAATAGAAATACTTTTATTTCGAATTATTTCTATAAAAAAGAATAAAATTAATTAAAAAAAATTGATAATTTGAAAATAGATGAAAGTAGTATTACATTACATTCAACACTAAGTTGTTTAAGTATGTATTATTTATCACTCATATTTTCTCTCATAAATCAAAACATTTTTGTTAATGTTTTATTCTCTCCTTTCATACTCATGATAGTACTTTCTTTTATTGTCTTTATTTTAAAGAAGAAATTAAAAAAATGATAAAAAAATAAATTGAGATCAAACAAAAAGAAAATAAGGTACTTGAGAGAAATACTTAAAAATAGAGATATAATAATAGTCACATGGAGACAGAGCAAAACTTAAAGATAGATGTTTTGAAAGAATTAAGAAGATAGCAAGATAGACACACACAAAATATTATTGTTAAATACTGTTAAAATTGTATACATTCAATTAAGACACTAATTTGAATTAATTTTAATATAATTTTACATATTTATATTATTAATATTATATTAAAATTTTAAAAAATATTATTTGAAATCAATTAAATATTTTTTGTGGTAATTTTTTATTAATATTTATTTATTTAATTTTAAGAAAATCACAATATGAAATATCTTTATGAACTTATTATAAATTTAAGCATAATTAGTTATATTTAAATAAGTAGAACAATTATTTTATAAATTTTTTTAATAGTTTATTTCTTTCAACTGAAGTACTTCTTTAATTTTGTAAAGTATATAAACCTTGATTATAGATTATTTTAAAGTCACTTCTTTATTATATATCTATTTATTAAAATTATCTGGTAAATTTTGACATGCTCCTTTCATTCTGTTAAGGGTTCAATTTATTTTTCTAATAAAAAATGAATTTGCACTATTAATTTCTACCAACAGTTTAATTTTAATTGGCGAAAGAAGTATAATTATTTTGTTTATTTTTTATGTTACTATAGAGAAGTTTTTAATTGATTTCAACTTTCGATTTTGAGGAAAATCATGTGGTAATCTAGCACGAAAAAATTAATAACAATTACACTTTCTAACAATAAAAAGATAAAATTAGACAAAATTCAATAAAGATAAAATGATCCAGTGATAGGACAAAAAAATATTAAAAGATAATATTAATAAACTTAATAATTTTTTTGCACATGTTGTCGCCAACATCAATTCTGATATCCTTCGTTATATTTGATTATTTAAAATAATTAATTATATTATAGTTCAAAACTTCAAATGTAAAGAAGATTACGAAGTCAATTCCTAATAAAAAAAAGGTACAATCACAAAGAATAATTTAAGCTGGAAATCATTAAATTTAATTAATCATTTCATCATCCTTTCATTAATTGTATAACGTGAGAATTATTTAGACATACAATAATTGTGAGAATTATTTAAATACAATTTTTATACTTGAAGAGATATATGCTCAGGGAGTTTCGGGAAAATATACTTGAATTTTTTTTAAATTTTTCTTTAATTTATTTCAATAACAATAAATTTTTTTTCCTTTATCATTTTTTTAAATTAAATAGTTATTTTGAATTTTCAACGATATATACATTATTCATTTGATTTTTAAAATTTTAACTTATTAATTTAGTATTTAATAAAAAAAATTAACTCAAGTTAAAAAAAATTGAATTTATTTTATTAGTAAATATTTAACATATTTTTTTTATATTATAACTAAAATTTTATATATTTTAACTAAAAATTTAAGTAATTTTTCTATTTTTTGTGGTGACCTAAGGTCGCCACTGAAAGTTTAACTACATAATTTTTTTATTTTCAGTGGCCACTGAAAATGTATATTTAGTGGCGGCTACAGAAAGTCGAAGGTCGCCACTAAAAATGCTTTTCAGTGGTGACTTTCTATAGCCGCCACTTAAAATGTCATTATTTAGTGATTAGTGAAGGAGGAAATGCAGGAAAAGTATTACATCATTTGTTAACATAATATATCACTAAAAAAATAAACAACTTAAATTAACAACTTTATTAAGAAAAAAGAATAAAAAGATGAAATTCATGCTAATAATATTCACATAACATATTGCGAGATAAATATGTACCTTATTATGATCCAGCAATGTCCGTTATACAGATAGAATATAAAGATGTGTTGAGAGATGCAACTTGTTTTGTCCTTTAGAATGCACAAAGAACTCAGATAGTTCAAGAGAGAGAGGTTTTGTATATTTACTTTTTAGGGTTTATTTTTTTTATAACAAATAATGATTATTTATACTCAAAATATCTTTCTCTTTTATGTCAGTATTGTAATAAAAAATTAATTGACTATTAAGAGACCACAGGTTGGATCTTTTATTCAATGGACTTATGTACATCCAACCTATTATAGATTACCCACAATTAAGTCAGTATTCAATTTTTTATGGGCTTAATACTTATATCTTAATTAACTTAAATATGTTAATATCATAATAATTAATTAATGTTAATCCATAATTATAATTAATAAAAAATAATCAAACAATCTCCCATTTAGATAACATTAATCAATTATTTGGACAAATAATAAAACAAGATTTAAGCAATATTAAGTTATAAGTATATGCTAAACCACTTCTAAGATTCATATATGAAAGGATACAAAATAAATGAATCATATAGGGAAACAAGTGATATTAAAATTCACAAAGTCTCAAATTTGAATAAGGCAGAATATGAAATTGGTATTTCGACCACCGTTCAAAAAAAGAAACAATACAAGATTATTAAATCCGATAGAAAAAAAATGATATAATATTTCAATATATGAACTGAACAAAATTATATAGATTGTCTTATAACCAACAAAACTTAGACTTCCACTAAACCAGAGCTTCAAAAAAAGATTTAACATGACCCATGTGAATGACATATCTCTGAAAAACTCCCATGGGTAAACTTTTGGTCAACATATCTGCTGGTATTTATTCATCAAAAATGTGAACCAAATGAGTTTGAGATTCATAAATGAGATGATACAAAATCACTGAATCTGATAAGGAAACAAGTGATACTAAATACACAGAGTCTTAAATTTGAATATAATAGAACACAAAATTGGTCCTTTAACCATAGCTCAAAAATAAAAATACATAAAATCATTAAATTTGATAGGAAAACAAAGGATATAATGTTTCAATATCTGAACTGAACAAAAGTTACATAGATGGTCTTAGAATCAATCATAAAACTCAAACTCCCACTAAACAAAGACTACATCAAAAGATTTAACAAGACCCATGTAAGCGATATGTTTCTGATATACTCCCACCGGTAAGCTCTTTGTCAATGGATTTGCTAGCATTTGTTTACAAAAAATGTGAGCTAAACGAGTATGAGATTCATCAATCTTCTCTATGACAAACAATAGTTTTAATATCAAAATGTTCAGTACGACTAGAACTCCAGTGATTTTGAGATAAGCATGTAGCAGATGAACTACTGCGATAAATGGTTAGAAGTTGTTATATAAAAACAATAAAATGCATGCTAGATATCAGTTCCTTAACTATACAGCATGACAGGTTACTTCACAACAAGCGATGTACTTCGCTTCCATAGTTGATATAGCTTTGAGTGTCTGTTTGACGCTCTTTCACGAAATAACTCCTTCAAACATCATAAAGATGTATCTAGAAGTTGACTTGCGATCATCCAGATAGGATGCATAGTCTGAATTCATATATCCCACAATTTCAAAAAGATCAGACTTTTCAAAAGTCAACTTATGATACTTTGTACCCTACCCCTCATGTCTTTCTATGCAGCCCTCCAATAATCGTTGCAATGATTGCTCAAATATCTACCAATCACATTGATAGAAAAAATTATGTCCGGACAAGTGTATACTTGAACACACATAAGGTTGCTAACAGCGAAAGCATATGGAACATTATCAATTTCAGCCCTCTTAATTTCATTTTGAGTACACTGTTATTTAAACAACCCTTCACCTTTTTGAACGAGCGCAGCACATAAAGTGCAAGAGTCTATACTAAAATTCTTAAAGACTTGCTCAATATAGGTTGCTTGAGACAAACTGAGAATGCCACAAGACCTATGATGATGGATTTGTAAGGCGGAAGTGAGACCATATAATTCCGAATTGAAAAAACTTGATGTTAGAACTATTAGTGGTTTCTTCACTGGATATTGTTCTGGATCAAGAGGCCGGTGCAAATTTTATTGTCCCACTTACACTACCAGAGTCATTAATGAATCTGATTGTGCATTTTATTTTTGAAGATGACCTGAACAATAGGAGTCAAGTGCCTAAGGACATTGATTTACGTAACGAGAGTACCATCATACCTATACCTATTTTGTCACTTCCATCAACTGATAGAGTTTTCTTAGTTTATCGTAATCTAAAACTCTTAGGCAAAATTATGATAACGTTTTTTTTATTCTGCAATTGCATAAATTGAGTTTTATTGGGAAATCTTGTTTACAATTATGTTGTGTATGCATAATTAATATTTTTTAATTTTGTTTTCTCAGTTTCTGTATTACATCAACTATCTGTGGTAAAAACTCTTAATGAGACTAATTTTAACGACTAAAGGGACTCTCTGGTTTCGTACCTAGCTATATCAAAAGGAGATTTGGCGCTTAGAGAACCCAAACCAACGATATCCTTTAAATTTTCCCCTCTAGTTTTAGTTCATTTTGAATCCAATAATCTAAAGGCTTTTCTAATTTTTAGGGATTCGATTATGGTATAACTGTTTATGTTGTAAATTCATTACAAGGGCTCAGAAAATAGATGGATTCCAAATGGAAAGGAGAATGCCATCTTGGGAGTTAAAGGGAGCATATCAATAGTTGAATGTATAGGCTTTGTTAATTTATATTTACCTTATTGACATGTATTTCTCCCTCTAGTTTTAGTTTATTTTGAATATAATAATCTAAAGACTTTTTTAATTCTTAGCGGTTTGATTCTGGTGCAACTGTTCATGTTGTAAATTCATTACAAGAGCTCAGAAATAGATGGATTGCAAGTGGAAAGGAGAAGGCCATCTTGGGAGTTGAAGGGAGCATATCAATAGTTAAATGTATAGGCTCCGTTAGTTTATATTTATCTTATGGACATGTCTTGAATTTAAACGATGTTGTTTACCTTCTTCAAAAAAGAATTTGATCTCGAGTTCTGTATTAGACAATTGTGGTTATTCCTTCTCGCAAGGTCATCAAATGTGTAAGATTCTTATAGGTTTGTAAGGTGGAAGTGAGACCATATAATTCTGAATTAAAGAAACTTGATGCTAGAACTATTAGTGGTTTTTTCACTGGATATTGTTCTGGATCAAGAGGGTGCAAATTTTATTGTCCCACTTACAGTGCCAAAGTCATTAATGAATCTGATTGTGCATTTTATTTTTGAAGATGACTTGAACAATAAGAGTCAAGTGCCTAAGGACATTGATTTACGTAATGAGAGTACCATCATACCTATACCTATTTTGTCACTTCCATCAACTGATAGAGATAATGGCATTGAAAATCTCGATGATGTCAATATATAACCACTTGTTGAAAACATTAATAAGAGTTGAATTAAGACGATCTCAAAGAATTTGCAGGACTACAATGCTATATGATTACATGGTTTATTTGAAGAAATTTGAATCCAATGACATTAATAGAGTTGATCCCATATAATTTTAGCAAGCAATTTCAGGCCCTCATTTCTCGGAATGATTTGAGGCGATGAATGATGATATTACTTGGATGTATCGCAACCAAGTGTGAGAACTCTTTGAATTGTTAAGAGGGTATAAACTTGTTAGTTGTAAATAGGTCTTTAAGATCAAATGATGGATTACTGCTAAAATTAAAAGGTACAAAGCTAGACTTGTAGTTAAAGGCTACAACCAGAAAGAATGGATCAATTGCACGAAAACATTTTCTCTAGCCTCGACTAAAGGCTCTTTTAGAGTTGTCATGGCTCTTGTTGCCTAATTAGACATTAAACTTCACCATATGGATGTTCAGATTGTAGCTCCAAATGGAGACTTATATGAAGAAGTCCACATAACTTAAGGCAGTGATATCTAAAGTTTGATGAGGTAATCACCTCACTTAGGTTTATTAAAAATGCTTTAGACTAATGTATCTATCATAAGTTTTATGGGAGCAATTTCGTCATACTTGTGTTCTATGTTAACTATTAGTCAGTAATTCAATGAATTTTCTGAATAAGACAAAACACATGTTATCATGTCATTTTGATATGAAAGACCTTGGTGAAACCTCTTTCATTCTTAGGATACAAATCCATCATGATAGGTCTTGTGGCATTCTCAGTTTGTCTCAAACAACCTATATTGAGCGAGTCTTCAAGAATTTTAGTAGACTCTTGCACTTTATGTGTTGTGCCCGTTCAAAAATATGAATGGTTGTTTAAATAATAGTGTCCTCAGAATGACATTAAGAGGGCTAAAATGGATAATGTTCCATATGCTTCCGTTGTTAGCAGTCTTATGTGTATTCAAATATACACTTGTCCGAACATAACTTTTTCTATCAGTGTGATTGGTAGATATTTAAGCAATCCTTGCAAAGATTATTCGAGGGCTGCATAGAAAGTTATGAGGGGTAGGGTACAAAGTATCATAAGTTGACTTTTGGAAAGTCTAGTCCTTTTGAAATTGTGGAATATATGAATTCAGACTATGCATCCTACCTGGATGAACGCAAGTCGACTTCTAGATATATCTTTATGATGTTTTGAAGGAGTTATTTCATTAAAGAGCGTCAAACAGACAATCAAAGCTATCTCAACTATGGAAGCAGAGTACATCGCTTGTTGTTAAGCAACCTATCAGGCTGTATAGTTAAGGAACTGGTATCTGGCATGCATTTTGTTGTTTTTATATAAGAACTTCTAACCATTTATCGCAGTGGTTCATTTGCTACATGCTTCTCTCAAAATCAGTAGAGTTCTAGTCGTACTAAACATTTTGATATTAAAACTATTGTTTATCATAGAGAAGATTGATGAATCTCATACTCGTTTAGCTCACATTTAATGTGAACAAATGGAAGCAAATCCATTGACAAAGAGCTTACCGATGGGAGTATATTAGAAATATGTCGCTTACATGGGTCTTGTTAAATCTTTTTGATGTAGCCTTGGTTTAGTGGAGTCTGAGTTTTATGATTGAGTCTAAGACCATTTATGTAACTTTTGTTCATTTCAGATATTGAAACATTATATCATTTGTTTTTCTATCAAATTTAATGATTTTATGTATTTTCCTTTTTAAGCTATGGTTAAAGGACCAATTTTGTGTTCTATTATATTCAGATTTAAGACTCTGTGTATTTAGTATCATGACTTGTTTTCCTATCAGATTCAGTGATTCTGTATCATCTCATTTATGAATCTTAAACTTGTTTGGTTCACATTTTTTATGAACAAATACTAGTATATATGTTGACCAAAAGTTTACCCGTGGGAGATTTTCAAAGACATGTCGCTCACATGGGTCATGTTAAATCTTTTTTTGGAGCTCTGGTTTAGTGAGAGTATGAGCTTTGTTGGTTATAAGACCATCTATATAATTTTGTTCAGTTCATATATTGAAATATTATATCATTTTTTCTATCGGATTCAATGATATTGTATTGTTTCTTTTTTTGAACAGTGGTCGAAAGACCAATTTCGTAGTCTGCCTTATTCAAATTTGAGACTTTGTGAATTTTAATATCATTTGTTTCTCTATAGAATTCAGTTATTTTGTATCCTTTCATATCTGAATCTTAGAAGTGGTTTAGCATATACTTATAACTTAATATTGCTTAAATCTTGTTGTTTTGTTATTTGTCCAAATAATTGATTAATGTTATCTAAGTGAGAGATTATTTGATTATTTTTTATTAATTATAATTATGGATTAACATTAATTAATTATTATGATATTAACATATTTGAGTTAATTAAGCTTAGAAAAAATTGGATACTGACTTAATTGTGGGTAATCTATGATAGGTTGGATCGCACATAAGTCCATTGTGTAGAAGACCCAACCTGTGGCCTCTTAGTAGTCAGTTAGTTTTCTATTACAATACTGACGTGAAAGAGAGAGAGATTTTGAGTATAAATAATCATTATTTGTTATATGAAAAAAACTAACCCTAAAAAGTAAATATACAAAACCTCTCTCTCTTGAACTGTCTGAGTTCTTTGTGCTTTCTAAGGGACAAAACAGGTTGCATCTCTCAACACATCTTTATATACTATCTGTATAATGGACATTGTTGGATCATAATTAGATACATATTTATCTTGCAATATATTTCGTGAATACTGTTAGCATGAATTTCGTCTTTTCATTCTTTTTTCCTAATAAAGTTGTTCATTTAAGTTTTTTTCATTCTTTTTTCTTTCTTTAGTGACATATTATGTTAACAAATGATGTAATACCTTTCATGCCTTTCCTCCTTCACTAATCACTAAATAATGACATTTTAATTAGAAAAAAATTTAGATAAAGCTTTTTAAGTATTATTATAAGGTTCTTCAATAAAAACATAACATATAGAATTTTTTTTAAAAAAATGTTAATAATGTAATGTTAAGTTGTAAAAAATATCCACATATCATGTATTTAGTAGAACCTTATAGCAAAAGTCTTAAAAATGATACGTAAATTGTGTAATTTTAATTAATATATACTATGAATCCTAGTAGTTATATATATATATATATATATATATATATATATATATATATATACTTGTAACATACGCATTTGTTAAAATTAAGTGATATACTTGTAACATACGCATGACATATTAATGACAGAATAGATAATAAAATTAATGGAAGAACTATTGTGATTCATTTGTTAAAATTAGTGAGATTAAATTTATATTATAAATTATACAAAAATTAAATTAAAGCATTCTTAAAAATAAAAAGATAAAAAGTGCAATTAAACTTATATAAAAAAAAAAGCTAAAATAATCGTATAAAAGATAGCTTTATAATGAGTTGAATTTTTGTTTTAAACATCTATTAGTACAAACTGACTACAAAGCAACTTAATTTTAAATCTCCCTGCCATTCTATTAGAATTTAGAAAAAAAATTATTATGTAGCCCATTTTATTTAATCAAAATTTTGTAAATAATCGCTGTTAAAAATAAATAAATAAAAATGGAATTAATATAATGTAAATATCTATGTTATAAAAATTAAATTCATCATTGAACTAACTATAGCGAAGAAGTGTAAATATTAAAGTAATAGGGGGCTCATTGTACACCTTTCTCTAGCTGCTATGTACAAATATTTAATTCATTCGCCTTAGTCTAATTTCTTATTGATTTACTGTTCTCTCTCCTTACGTATGCATCAGTGACAGGAGTCAATGGGACATGCCTTTATTTTTTCTCATTTATATATACGTAGTTATAAAACAAATGAAGTCAGTAGATTATACTCCATTCGTTCCTTTTTAAATCAACTGTTTGCATAATATGGCGTAGGATTGCATATTGCCGTTTTCATTGTCTTGTTCTCAGTTTTCTGCGAAATGTTTGAACTTTAATGATATAACATTGGAAGCCATATATTAATTTGAGCTCTTCATATATAAGTTTCCCATATAGTTTATACGTGAAATAGCAAACAAGAATTGTCTAGGGTTAGAGATTGGATGGAATTTCCGACAAATAGTTGGTTTTTGTTTTTGAATTTTCGTTCACATATAGATGCTTGTTTGCCTCGAGGCTTCTAATCTCAGTTTCTGGTTTGCTTTTCTGCCAACCCATTGTGACTTTAACGTGGGCCTTTGTTTGCATGTAACATCACCCAGAAAAGTCACAAATTTTTTTTCTGAGTATAAGATTGTCGTTTTTAGACATTTACTCATTAAATCACAATGAAAAGCATTACAACAACCACAAAAACCAATAATATCAAAAAATTAAAGCAGGAAAAAAAAATAAAGAAAGTTAATTCTGTATTTTGAGCAACAAAAAGAAAAGGGTTCTAGAATCAAATAAGACAAGCAACACACTTATTAAATACTAGTCTAAATCTACTAAAACAAAATTATTACTCTTCATCACAGAACAACAATTAACACCATAGATTAAGAAGAAATTAAAAAAAATTATAAAGACATAATATGCCGTCCAACTTTCTTTAAAAGTTAGTCTTTTTTAACTTTTTTGTGTCAATGAAATCAGCAAATAATCATATAAAAAATATAAACTTTGAAACTATATAAACTCTTTTCAAAGAAGAGAAAAAACTTTCCTAAACAAAACTCTTGCGGGAAGAAAAAAAAAAGGAAGGAAGAGGGGAAAAAAAAAGGGGACTACCAAACAAAAAAAGAAACCAAGAAATGGGTACGGGTGCTTGCCGTCAGATGTGACCAGCTGCTAGGATTTGGGAGGAGCCACTCTGGAGCAAGACTTGGTCAGTCGTACAAAAATGTAGTAGTTGACTTTAATTGCAAATAATTTGACAGTTATACACGGATTGCCGTAGATGGAAGACTACGCTGCTTAAAAACAAAAAACGGACTGCGTGACCAGCGCAGGGAATCGTATCAGCTGTCGGAGGAACACCATAAATACACATCTTGAGAAGTGACCCATGCAAACCAGAAAAGACCAAGTATGGGTTTCTTTTCTCAAATATGGCTTCGTCTTCCCTCGTATATTCTTCCTTTTCTTATACACTGCCTTTTGCTTCGTGTAGCATCAAGCTCTTTAAGCATTACCACAGATACAGAAGCTTTGATCTCATTTAAGTCTCAATTGAGAATTGATCCTCCTCACCCATTATCTTCTTGGAGCCACAGTTCATCGCCCTGCAACTGGACTGGTGTAATCTGCGACAGGCTTGGCCCCAGAGTGATTGCCTTAAACCTTTCGGGCTTGAGACTCTCGGGTCATTTAAGCCCTTATATAGGTAACTTGTCTTTCCTTCAGTCCCTCCAGTTGCAGGATAACCAATTCACAGGAGTGATTCCTGAGCAAATTGGCAATCTTGTTCGGTTGAGAACTCTAAACATGAGTTCTAACAGCATCGAAGGAAAGATTCCTTCAAACATCAGTCGCTTGACTGAACTCCAAATCCTTGACTTGTCGTCTAACAAGATTGTTAGCCAAATTCCCGAAAATATTGGCCTCTTGACAAAGCTTCAAGTCCTGAAATTGGTAAGCAATAAACTCTTTGGTGAAGTTCCACCAAGTCTTGGAAATATTTCATCACTCACAAATGTCAGTTTAGGCACCAACACTCTAAGGGGCAGGATTCCAAGTGAATTGGGTCGGCTTAAGAAATTGGTTGAGCTTGATCTCACTATCAACAATCTCACTGGGACTATTCCACCTTCTATATTTAATTTATCGTCCCTAGTTCACTTGGCTTTAGCTTCCAACAATTTGTGGGGTGAGATTCCTCAGGATGTTGGTGATAAACTTCCAAAACTCCTAGTGTTCAGTTTCTGCTTTAATAGATTCACAGGCAGAATTCCTGGGTCTTTGCATAATCTCACCAACATTCGAGTCATCAGCATGTTTAACAACCTTTTGGAAGGAACAGTGCCACCGGGTCTTGGAAATCTCCCATTCCTTCGCCTGTATAGTATTGGGCATAATAGGATAGTCAACTCAGGAGACAGAGGTCTCGACTTCATTACTTCTTTGACGAACAACACCGTCCTAAACTATTTTGCAATTCAGGGCAATAGGCTGGAAGGTGTAATTCCTGAGACCATTGGCAATCTGTCCAAGGTCCTCTCAAAATTATACATGGGAGAGAATCGTTTCCAAGGAAACATACCCACCTCCCTTGCCCATCTTAGTGGCTTGAGTTTATTAAGCTTGAATTACAATGCCTTCTCCGGAGAAATCCCACCTGAGTTAGGCCAATTAGAGGAACTGCAAGAGCTAATTCTGGCTGGAAATCATCTATCAGGAAGTATTCCAAACTCCCTTGGCAGTCTTCAAAAGTTAAATGAAATTGATTTGTCAAGCAATGAGCTTGTAGGTGAAATACCCTCTAGTTTTGGCAACTTACAAAACCTCCTCTCGATGGACTTATCGAACAACAAGCTGAATGGAAGCATACCCAAAGAAATACTGAATCTCCCAACTCTGAGCAATGTTTTAAATGTGTCTAAGAACTTTTTAAGTGGATCTTTGCCTCAAGAAGTAGGGAATTTGATTAGAGTTGCTTCCTTAGATCTCTCTAACAACCTTTTATCTGGTAACATCCCCCGCTCAATCAAAAATTGTCTGAGCCTGGAAAATTTATTTTTGGCCAGGAATTTGCTTTCGGGTCCGATTCCAGAAACACTTGGAGAGGTCAAAGGCTTGGAAACCCTAGACCTTTCCTCCAACCAACTCTCTGGTTCCATTCCTGTTGATCTTCAAAATCTAAATGCCCTTCGGTTGTTGAACCTCTCTTATAATGATTTAGAAGGAGACATTCCCAGTGGTGGAGTTTTCAAAAATCTCTCTGCTGTCCATTTAGAAGACAATAGGAAACTTTGTTTGCTCTCCGCATGTGTAACTCGAGGCCATGGAAAAAAGATGCTCCAAATTTATATCATCATCCCTATTGTGGTATCGTTGATACTATGTTTCACAATTGGCTTGCTGCTGTACGTAAAGAGCAGAAAACTAAAGGTAACTGCATCATCTGACATGATAAAGCCATATCATCCAATGGTCTCCTATGATGAACTCCGTCAGGCAACTGAAAACTTTGGCCAGGATAATTTAATAGGAATTGGGAGCTTTGGTTCAGTCTATAGAGGCCATCTAAGTCAAGGGAATATTGTTGCAGTAAAAGTCCTCAACACTTTAAGAACTGGTTCTTTGAAGAGTTTCTTTGCAGAATGTGAGGCTTTGAGGAATGTAAGGCATCGAAATCTGGTTAAGCTGATCACATCATGCTCCAGCATAGACTTTACAAACAATGAATTTCTGGCTCTGGTTTACGAGTTCCTATGTAATGGCAGCTTGGAAGATTGGATTAAGGGAAAGAGAAAGCATTCAAATGGAAATGGGTTGAACTTGATGGAGAGACTGAATATCGCCATTGATGTTGCTTGTGCATTGGATTACCTGCACAATGATAGTGGAATTCCTATTGTGCATTGTGATTTGAAGCCCGCCAACATTCTTTTGGATGAAGATACGACTGCAAAGGTGGGAGACTTCGGATTGGCTAGGCTGCTGATTGAAAGACCAACTAATATTCAAGTCTCAATAAGCTCCACTCATGTCCTTAGAGGTTCAATTGGCTACATACCTCCAGGTTAGTTTCCTCGCAACTTTGTCTTCAAATAATGGAAATGAATTTATCTATTTTTTGTTTCCTGATCTTTAGGAAACTTTAAATTCGAAAAAATATAGTTGTTGCTCTCATGCTTCGTTGACATAGAAATCTTCTAATGCAGAGTATGGATGGGGAGAAAAGCCGTCAGTGGCCGGAGATGTATACAGTTTTGGAATTGTGTTGCTGGAGCTCTTTTCTGGGAAGAGCCCAACAGACGATAGCTTCACAGGAGGCTTAAGCCTTAGAAGATGGGTGCAATCGTCACTTACAGAAAAGATAGTGCAAGTCATAGACCCTCAGCTTCTATCACTCATGTTTAATAATGACCTCGCCGAAAGACCCCATCTACAACTTGATTGTCTGATTGCAATTCTCGGAGTTGGGTTATCCTGCACTGCAGATTCTCCAGATAGACGCCTTAGCATGAAAGACGCTGTTGGCAAGATACGAGCTGCTAGAGACTCTCTTTTCAAACCCACTGCAAATAAGAGTTCTTCCCACCGTTAGTTTCAACTAGTTGTATTGTATTGAGAGTCATGGTTCCTGATCATTTCCTGCCGCTATCTTAGCTAGACAAAGCATGCTCACTGTTGAATTTGCATCTCTTATACATGATAGCATGCTTTATGTTATCAAGTGTAGTTTTATGCAGTGTAATCTGTATTATCTTTCCTAATAGAAAGAATAGGGAGCCATCTTTCAATGGCTTTTTGAATTACTTAAGTGGGATTCTAGTGATACTTTATTATAATTTTGCGCTCATAAATTTTATTAAGCCACTCCTTCATCAAGCGTCTCTTACGTAATATAGCTTCTCTTAAGTAATATATAGAGAACAACATATTTATATAAACCTTTTAAGTAATTATTTAATAATAATCTGTTTGAGAATTCAATAATGTAGAGATTATGGGCTTGTTTAATTTAATTTTTGTTTTAAAAAATTATTTTTTAAAAATTATGTCTAAAAATTATTTTGTAAAATAAATAAAAAATATTTGATAAATTATTTTGAAAGCATTTTTTTTTTCTTGGGTGTTATGTGAACAAAAATAAGAATAAAAAATGAATTTTCTTTATTTTTATTTCTTTTTTCAAAATTTGTTCTCAAAATAAAAACAGAAAATAGTTTTTAATCAAATATTTTTTTTTCTAAAAATAATTAAAAACAAAAAATTACTTTTTAAAAAAATTACTAAACAAGCCCTAAATTTTAAATTTATTACCTGCTTGAATACAGCTCCAAAGAACGAGCTTATTATTTTTGTACGAATTCAAAAGTAGATATTATAATACTCTATTAGTAATCTATTTTTAGGTTTGGGCGAGTTCGACCCATCGATCACTAACAATTAAATATATTATATAAGAAAAGATTAATTATATTTTTTTTATTGTTTTAATATATTATTTTATATATATATAAATTTAATTTTAATAATTTTAATAAATAAATCAAAATAATTATTTGATTAAAGTAATAGGGGGCTCATCGTAAGCCTTTCTCTAGCTACTATATACAAATATTTAATCCATTCACCTAAGAAACTGTTCTCTCTCCTTAATTAACGTATGCATAAGTGACAGGAGTCAATGGAGTACACTATGGCGTATAGGATTAATGCATATTGCTGTTTTCATTGACTTGTTTACAGTTTTCTGCGAAATGTTTGAACTTTAATGATATAACATTGGAATCCATATATTAATTTGAGCTCTTTTTCCCATGCAGTTATACGTGAAATATCAAACAAGAATTGTCTAGCATTAGAGATTGGATGAAATTTCCTACAAATAGTTGGATTTTGCTTTTGAATTTTCGTTCACATACATGCTTGTTTGCCTCGAGGCTTCTAATGTCAGTTTCTGGTTTGCTTTTCTGCCAACCCATTGTGACTTTAACGTGGGAGGAGCCACTCAGGAGCAAGAAGGCGGTCTATAATCTCGGCCAACACGGCTCCTCATTATATTTCATGAAGAGAAACTCTATTTGAGTAACAATCCCTGGACCATGCTTTGCTCACAGTACCATTTGGCCCACTACGCGGGACTTTCGACGCACGGACTTTCATTAAGGCAAAAATCTTTCCATCTCGAAGACTTGGTCAGCAGCACGTCGGCAAAGATTGTTCTCACCACATAGTTGACTTTAGGGAGTAATCGATATGGCGGTCATCTATCGATGGTATCAGTGGAAAACTGAGCTATTCGCCGAGTCAATTAGGGGTGTTTAAAATCTAACTGTATCGATCCGGATGGATCAAATTGAACTAAATTAATTAAAAATTAATAAAAAAATCGATCAATTCAATTTGATTTAATTTAGTTAAAACTGTCTAACCGAATTAAATTAAATTATTTTTAATATATTTAATTTATATTATTAAATTTATTTTTTATTATATTTTAAAAATATTTTATATAATTTTTTTAAAATTTTTTAAAATAAGCTCAAAAAATTTAAAATAAATCTAAAAATTTAAAAAAAAAAATAGACCCAAAAAAATTCAAATAGGCTAAAAATTTAAAAAAAAAATTTCAAAAAATCGAACCAAACCGAACTGCCTTTTTGCGATTCGATTTTATGAATCCCAACCGAATCGATTAGGTCTAAAATTTTTTTTTTTTTTATGGTTGGTTCGCTTTGGTTGAAGTCCAAAACCGACCCGAACCGAACCTATGTACACTCCTATAGTCAATAGGTAAAAGATAAAAAAGAAAATAATAAATTATCATATTACATAATTATTTTTTTATTTTAAATATATACATATAAACTTTTAAAAATTAAAAATATAAAATAAAATATATTTTTTCTTACACGACTTTTTATTATATATATATATATATATATATATATATATATATATATATATATATATATATATATTAAAAAAATACTGCTACTTAATTTAAATATTTCAAATACTTATTAAAAAATAATAAATAAAATAAAATAAAAGACTCTTTCAAATTTTCTTTTTAACTAATTTTCATTTAATATCAATTGTTATTTTTTCAAATAATTATAATTATCAAAATATCAATTTTATTATTTTGAAAAATTAATTAAAATTTGAGAAGAGAAAAAAAAATTAAAGTGATATGAATAAAATACATTAACCTTAAATTTTATGGTTAATACACTTATACTCTCTCTCTCTCTCTCTCTCTCTCTCTCTCTATATATATATATATATATATATATATATATATATATATATATATATATAATATTGTATTCTACATGCAAACACTTTTCTTTTATATTTTACATTAAATATACTTACTTTTTTATTTAAAAAAATATATATAGATTTTTTTTATATTTTAAAAATACTATTATTTAATTTTGTTTTAGTATAATACTTACTATATTTATTATTTAAAATATTATAAGTAGAGCACAGACTGACTCACTTGGTTCAAAATATAGATTAGGCTCTTAAATTTAACTTTTGACCTGCAATGGAAAAAGTTCTATAAAAAGTACGTATCTCACGTAAACTTTGTAAAAAGTCACTCCACATGAGTAACATTCCCTTGACCACGTTCTTAGTGGGACTTTCGACGAACAAACTCGCATTAAGGTGATAATCTTTCATCTTGAAGACTTGGTCAGTAGCACAAAAATGGAGATTTTTTCTCACCATAAAGTTGAATGTAAGCGTAATCAATTTGACAATTTTACACTGATTGCGGTAGGTGGAAGACTACGCTGCTTGCCGAAGGATTTTTTTGGTTGTTTGGCAGAAAGAAATTTTTTAGATTTTTGAGAATATATGTATTTAAGAATATCAAATTCTTTTATTTGATAAAAAATTTGTAATATCATTTTTTAAAAACTTCAATATGTGAAAATTTAATTTTGAGATACATTTTCGAAAAAAAAATCCATTTAAAGAGGTGAGAATAAAATATTCTCGTGAAGGTGAAATTTTTTATATATAATAAAATAATCAATTTATCTTTTATTTTTATCATATATTTATATTCTATTTAAAAATAATAATAATAATAAAATATTTTAAAAAAATATTACTTAATAATTTATAAAAATTTTAAATGTTAATTAAATATATTTTATATATTTTTAAAAATTATTATTTTTATTAATAATATTTTCTAAAAAATATAATGCTTAATAATAAATTTTTTTATCCTATATTAAGCGCTGCTGACGTAAAAGCACAGCAATATTGTATTTTATTAAATATATTTTTGTATTTTATTAAATATATTTTCAATCATAATTTTTATTCTCATTAGAAATAAAAACAAAAAAAGGGACTGCGTGGCCAGCGCAGAGGATTGCATCAGCTGTCGGTGGAAAGCTATAAATACACATCTTGGGAAGTGAGCCACCAGACGAGACTAAGTATGGGTTTCTTTTCTCAAACATGGCTTTATTTCCCCTTTTATATTCTTCCCTTTCTTGCCCACTGCCTTTTGCTTCGTGTAGCATCGAGCTCTCTAAGCATTACCACAGATACAGAAGCTTTGATCTCATTTAAGTCTCAATTGAGCAATGATCCTCCTCACCCATTATCTTCATGGAGCCAGAGTTCATCGCCCTGCAACTGGACCGGCGTAATCTGCGACAGGCTTGGCCCCAGAGTGATTGCCTTAAACCTTTCGGGCTTGAGAATCTCAGGTCATTTAAGCCCTTATATAGGTAACTTGTCTTTCCTTCAGTCCCTCCAGTTGCAGGATAACCAATTCACAGGAGTGATTCCTGAGCAAATTGGCAATCTTTTTCGGTTGAGAACTCTAAACATGAGCTCTAACAGCATCGAAGGAAAGCTTCCTTCAAACATCAGTCGCTTGACTGAACTCCAAATGCTTGACTTGTCGTCTAACAAGATTGTTAGCCAAATTCCCGAAAATATTGGCCTCTTGACAAAGCTTCAAGTCCTGAAATTGGGAAGCAATAAACTCTTTGGTGCAGTTCCACCAAGTCTTGGAAATATTTCATCACTCACAAATATCAGTTTTGGCACCAACACTCTAAGTGGCTGGATTCCAGGTGAATTGGGTCGGCTTAAGAAATTGGTTGAGCTTGATCTCACTATCAACAATCTCACTGGGACTATTCCACCTTCTATATTTAATTTGTCTTCCCTAGTTAACTTGGCTTTAGCTTCCAACAATTTGTGGGGTGAGCTTCCTCAGGATGTTGGTGATAAACTTCCAAACCTCCTAGTGTTCAATTTCTGCTTTAATAGATTCACAGGCAGAATTCCTGGGTCTTTGCATAATCTCACCAACATTCGAGTCATCCGCATGGCTCACAACCTTTTGGAAGGAACAGTGCCACCGGGTCTCGGAAATCTCCCATTCCTTCGCATGTATAATATTGGGTATAATAGGATAGTCAACTCAGGAGACAGAGGTCTCGACTTCATTACTTCTTTGACGAACAGCACCGTCCTCAACTTTCTTGCAATCGATGGCAATAGGCTGGAAGGTGTAATTCCTGAGACCGTTGGCAATCTGTCCAAGGTCCTCTCAAAATTATACATGGGAGAGAATCGTTTCCAAGGAAACATACCCACCTCCCTTGCCCATCTTAGTGGCTTGAGTTTATTAAACTTGAGCTACAATGCCATCTCCGGAGAAATCCCACCTGAGTTAGGCCAATTAGAGGAACTGCAAGAGCTAATTCTGGCTGGAAATCATCTATCAGGAAGTATTCCAAACTCCCTTGGTAGTCTTCAAAAATTAAACCAAATTGATTTGTCAAGCAATAAGCTTGTAGGTAAAATACCCTTTAGTTTTGGCAATTTCCAAAACCTTCTCTCGATGGACTTATCTAACAACAAGCTCAATGGAAGCATACCCAAAGAAATACTGAATCTCCCAACTCTAAGCAATGTTTTAAATGTGTCGAAGAACTTTTTAAGTGGATCTTTGCCTCAAGAAATAGGGAATTTGATTAGAGTTGCTTCCTTAGACCTCTCTAACAACCTTTTATCTGGTAATATCCCCCGCTCAATCAAAAATTGTCTGAGTCTGGAAAATCTATTTTTGGCCAGGAATATGCTCTCAGGTCCGATTCCAGAAACACTTGGAGAGGTTAGAGGTTTGGAAACCCTGGACCTTTCCTCCAACCAACTCTCTGGTTCCATTCCTGTTGAACTTCAAAATCTAAATGCCCTTCAGTTGTTGAACCTCTCTTATAATCATTTAGAAGGAGCCATTCCCAGTGGAGTTTTCAAAAGTTTCACTGCTGTCTATTTAGAAGGCAATGGGAAACTTTGCTCGCTCTCCGCATGTGTCACTCGAGGCCATGGAAGAAAGATGCTCCAAATTTATATCATCATCCCTATTGTGGTATCGTTTATACTGTGTTTCATAATTGGCTTGCTGCTGTACGTAAAGAGCAGAAAATTAAAGGTAACAGCATCATCTGACACGATAAAGCCATATCATCCAATGGTCTCTTATGATGAGCTCCGTCAGGCAACTGGGAACTTCAGCCAGGATAATTTAATAGGATTTGGGAGCTTTGGTTCAGTCTATAGAGGCCATCTAAGTCAAGCGAGTACTGTTGCAGTCAAAGTCCTCGACACTTTAAGAACTGGTTCTTTGAAGAGTTTCTTTGCAGAGTGTGAGGCTTTGAGGAATATAAGGCATCGAAATCTGGTTAAGCTGATCACATCATGCTCTAGCATAGACTTTACAAACAATGAATTTCTGGCTCTGGTTTACGAGTTCCTATGTAATGGCAGCTTGGAAGATTGGATTAAGGGAAAGAGAAAGCATTCAAATGGAAATGGGTTGAACTTGATGGAGAGACTGAATATTGCCATTGATGTTGCTTGTGCATTGGATTATCTGCACAATGATAGTGGAATTCCTATTGTGCATTGTGATTTGAAGCCCGCCAACATTCTTTTGGATGAAGATACGACTGCAAAGGTGGGAGACTTCGGATTGGCTAGGCTGCTGATTGAAAGACCAACTAATATTCAAGTCTCAATAAGCTCCGCTCATGTCCTTAGAGGTTCAATTGGCTACATACCTCCAGGTTAGTTTCCTCGCAACTTTGTCTTCAAATAAGGGAAATGAATTTATCTATTTTTTGTTTCCTGATCTTTAGGAAACTTTAAATTCGAAAAAATATAGTTGTTGTTCTCATGCTTCGTTGACATAGAAATCTTCTAATGCAGAGTATGGATGGGGAGAAAAGCCATCAGTGGCCGGAGATGTATACAGTTTTGGAATTGTGTTGCTGGAGCTCTTTTCTGGGAAGAGCCCAACAGACGATAGCTTCACAGGAGGGCTAACCCTAAGAAGATGGGTGCAATCAGCACTTACAGAAAAGATAGTGCAAGTCATTGATCCTCAGATTCTATCACTCATTTTTAATAATGACCTCGCCAGAAGTCCTAATCTACAACTTGATTGTCTGATCGCAGTTCTCAGAGTTGGGTTAGCCTGCACCGCAGATTCTCCAGAGGGACGCCTTTGCATGAAAGATGCTGTTGGCAAACTAAAAGCTGCCAGAGACGCTCTTTTCAAACCCACTGAAAATAGGAGGCCTTCCCAGCATTAGTTTCAACTAGTTGTATTGGATTGAGTGTGATGGTTCCTGATCATTTCCTGCCCCGCTATCCTAGCTAGACAAATAATGCTCACTGTTGAATTTGCTTCCCTTATACATGACAGCATGCTTTTTGTTATCAAGTGTAGTTTTATGCAGTGTAATCTGTATTATCTTTCCCAATAAAAAGAATAGGGAGCCATCTTTCAATGGCTTTTTGAATTACTTAGGTGGATTCTAGTGATTATTTTTTAAAATCTTATCATTCCTGCTTCTCCATAAGAATTATAAGATATAACACGTGAGTTCTATTTCATCTTTGTGTGTAAAACTATTCTCTATTTTCTATGTCAAATTAGTCCAACATGATACAAAACTTTAATATAATTTTGCACTCATAAATTTTATTAAGCCACTCCTTTATCAAGCGTCTCTTAAGTAATATAGATTCTCTTAAGTAATATATAGAGAACAACATATTTATATAAACCTTTTAATTAATTATTTAATAATAATCTGTTTGAGAACTCAATAATGTGGAGATTATGGGCTTGTTTAATTCAGTTTTTGTTTTTAAAAATTATGTTTAAAAATTGTTTTTTAAAATAAAAAAAATTGTTTGATAAATTTTTTTGAAAATATATTGATAATTGTTTTTTTTTCTTAGGTGTTATGTGAAAAAAAGAAAAAAAATTCTTATTATTATTTTTATTTTTTGTTTTGAAAACTTGTTTTTAAAACAAAAATAGAAAATAGTTTCTAAACAAATATTTTTATTCTAAAAATAATTAAAAACAGAAAATTACTTTTAAATTAAATTACTAAACAAGCCCTAAATTTTAAATTTATTACCTACTTGAATACAGTTCCGAAGAACGAGCTTATTATTTTTGCACGAATTCAAAAATAAATATTATAATGTTCTATTAGTAATCTATTTATGGCTATCCCTAATTTTTTTTTTCAATTTAAACCTAAATTTAAGCTAAAAAATTAAATTTATTGGGCTTGGGTAATTTCGACCAATCGATCACCAACAACTAAATATATTATATAAGAAAAGCTTAATTATATTTTTAATTTTTTAATATATTAATTTAGTCTCTATAATTTATAATATAAATTTAATCTTTATAATATTAATAAATAAATCAAAATGGTTATTTCATTAAATTTATTGTCTATTATGCTGTTAATTTATCATTCATATGCTATGTATGCATTATTAAATGACATATGTCATATTTAATCATATAAAAAAATATATTAACGCCAAATTTAATGGTATATATGTAATATATGCATAACAGATTAATGATAGAATTGACGATAAAATTAATGGAGAAATTATTGTGATTCATTTATTAAAACTACTACAAATTATAAGGAGATTAGATTGACGGATTTTTTAAAATAAAAGAGTAGAAGTGTAATTTGAAAGAATTTCAAAGACTTAAGATTATCAGAAGTAAAGAGACAAGAGAATGAGAATATTCTGAAGTTTCATATTTCTTGCTTATCTCATATTCAATATTACATTTGTTTATATATAGACTGAATAGTAACCATGCAACTATATTCGGTTATTTGATAGTAAGTAAAACTAAACTTGATTGTCACGTGAGTAGAGAGTGCTTATTCTCTTTCATCCCCCCTTAAGGTCAGAGTTGGAGGTGAAACTCTGAGCTTGTGTCTGAAGGTTGAGAATAAAGTGCTAGAAACTGCTTTGGTCAGTGCATCTGCAATCTGTTCTGTAGAAGGAATATGGCTGATAACAACTTCATGGGCTTGTACTTTTTCCTGAACAAAATGAAGGTCAAATTCAATATGTTTGGTACGAGCATGGAGGATGGGATTAGCAGTGAGCATCACATTACTCAAATTATCACAATAGATATGAGGTTTGGTGACTAAGGGAACATGCAACTCATGCAGAAGATATTTTAACCATAATATTTTTGTCATAGTAAGAGCCAAGCTTTGATATTCAGCCTCAGTGCTGCTATGAGAAACTAGAGGGTATTTCTTGGAGGACCAAGAGACCAAGTTGCCACCAAAGAAAATGGCTTAATTGGAAGTAGATCTACAGTCATTAGGGTCACTGCCCCAATCAACATCACAGAATTTGAAAAGTGTTAAGTCTATTCGTTTCTTGAGAAGAAGACCATAAGAGATGGTACCCTGAATATAACGAAGAATTCTTTTGATTGTGGCCCAATGAGTGTCGAAAGGATTGGCCATAAACTGGCATACCTTGTTAACTGAGAAGGTGAGTTCTGGTTTGGTGACAGTGAAATAATGTAAGATGCCTACGATTGATCTGTATAACTAAGGATCTGGAAAAAGAGTTTCTTGGTAGACTGAAAGCTTTAGACCAGAAGTCATTGGCATATGATAGGCTTTACAAGAAGCCATATTTTCCTTGGTTAATAACTCTCTGGCATACTTCACTTGAGATAGATGTAAAGAGCCATCTTTGAGGTATTGAACTTCAATTCCTAGGAAGTAATGTAGTCTGCCAAGATCCTTGAGAGAGAACACTCTGTGCAACTGTGAGATTAATTGAGAAATGATGTCAGAGGAGAAACTGGTGATGATAATGTCATCAACATATATAAGGATATATGTAGTTTGCCGAGGAGTGACTCTGATAAGTAGAGAGTGATCGCATTTTCTTACTGAAAAACTTATTTGAAAAAAAGTTGATGTTAGTTTCTTGAACCAGACGCGAGGATCCTGTTTGAGGCCATAAAGTGACTTTTGGAGCTTGCAAACCAAGTGGGAAGTGGAGGGATCAACATAACCTAGTGGTTGAGTCATCAATAATTCTTCATCGAGTGTTGAATACAGAAAAGCATTATCTACATCAACTTGTCGAATATCCCAGCCTCTCTATAAAGCTAAGGTCAGTATTGTTAATATAATTGTTGGTTTAACAACAAGGCTAAAAGTCCCTTTGTAATCTAATCCTTCCCTTTGATTAAACCCTTTAGCCACGAGACGAGCTTTGTACTTCTGCGCAGTTCCATCTACATGGTGCTTGATTCTAAATATCCATTTACATCCAATGGGTTTTCGGTTGAGTGGCAGATGAACAAGCTGCTTGGTATGGTTCTTGAGTAAAGCATTATATTCATTATCCATAGCATTTTTCCAATGAGGACTAAGTAAAGCTGCCTTGACAGATTCTAGCTCGCATTCAGCATCATATAAGACAAATGCTTTTGGTTTAAATACACCAGCCATGGTTCTAGTAGTCATTGTATGCGTTCAAACCACCTACTTTGAAAGACTCTTCTGCAAAGGAGGTAATCTTTAAGGTATGACAGAGATGTCCGCATTTGATATGTCTATAGCATGAGTTGTAATATCAGTATGGTCAGTGAAATTAGCATGTTCAGTAATATGGACATTAACAGGGCTAGTATTAGGACCATTATTATCCATAGTAGGATTAACTGGAATTGAATTACAGTCAGTTTGAATATTTATAGTGCTAGTAATAGAAGCAAAGGCATTAGATGATGGTGGGTGAGAGAGGGGGAAAATGGGTGGAGTAGCCGAGGGGAATTGTGATGAGGACTGTGTTTGAGAGGAGTTAGGAAATAAATGACTATGTGGGAAGGAATGTTCATGAAATATAACATTCCTCAAAATATAAACGTTACCTTTGGAATTCAAACATCTATAACCTTTATGATGATCATTGTAGCCCAAAAATATGCAGGGAGTCGATTTTAAAGCAAACTTATGCTAATTATAAGGTCTGAGGTAGGGAAAACATTCATAGCTAAAAGTTTTTAAGAAAGTGTAATCAGGCTAACTTGAAGAGAGATTCAAAGGGGGACTGGTTTTGTAAGGTAGGAATGGGTAGTTTGTTGATGAGAAAAACTGAGGTGTGGAAGGCTTCAAACTAATATTTTAAGGGTAATTGAGCATTGGCTAGTAAGGTTAAACCCATTTCTGTTATGTGGCGAATCTTTCTTTCAGCTTTTCTATTTTGTTGAGGTGTATAGGGGCAGCTAATTCTATGGAGGATTCCTTGGGAGGCTAGGTAGTTTGTGAGAGAACGAAATTCACCCCCTCATCATGTTGAATGATTTTTACTCTTGTGTTAAGTTGTAGCTCTGCCATGTTTTTGAAGTATAAGAAAATTTTAAGAATATCATACTTCTATTTCAGAGTGTAAAACCAGGTAAAGTTTGTCGCTGCGTCTGCAAAGATCTGTATGAATAAGATGGAGTGGAGTGGTGTATGTGTTAGATGAGTCAGAAAATGGAAGTTTATGTGGTTTTCCTAAGTAGCAAGATGTACAAGAATCAAATTCAATTTTATTCATGAATTGATGGAGGTTACAAGCTTTCATGACTTGATTTACAAATTTACATGATGGATGGCCAAGTCTATTGTGCCACAGGGTAAATGAATGAGAAATAGTATTTAATTGCTGAGAAGGCAATTGAACACTAGACTAAAGTGCTGACACAGAAGAGAGTTTGCTGTGACTGTAGGTAGATGCTGAGCTTTTGAGCTGATGTAAATGAGACAATGCAAAGAGATTAAATGCATACAGACCATCACAGACTTTTCCTTGTAGAAGAACTTTCCTGGTAACCTGAGATTTTACAAAACATTTATCAGCATAGAATTTAAAAAATACACCATTATCTTGACAAAATTTGGAAACACTGAGTAAGTTCTTGGTTATGGATGGCACATGCAAAAGATTTGAAAGGGATAAGGATATATGAGGAAAATAAGATGAGTGTAAAGAGGACTGGCCAATGTGTTTTATCGGGAGACCTTTACCATTTCCTACATGCAACTTTTCCTTACCCATATACTGCATTTTGTGGCTCAAGTTATCTTCATTTGCTGTAACATGATTGGAGGCCCCCGAGTCTGGATACCAAGAGGTCAAGAAGTGTTTCAGGAGTGGCTATCATTGCTGACATTTGACCATTGTGTTTGATGCTATTGATTGAGTTGTCTGAGGCAATGTTATATTGCGGATCATATCTGTAAAAACAATTCAAAGCCTGATGACCAAGTTTCCCGCAGACTTAGCTTATTACTTAGGATCTGCCTAGAAAAGAATTTCCTTAGACTCTACCTCTGCCTCGTCTACCATTGAAATAGCTATTATATCTATTTCCTCTTTCACGATAATTTTAAAATCTTCCATGATTCTGACTTTTTATATGAGAACTATTTGTGAAGTTTAGGTTGGCCATATTTGCTGATAATTGAGACTCTGCTTTCATGAACTGTTCATACCCGCTCTCATGAGCCCGTAGTAAAGATTCAATATCCCCTACTGAATAGGGATCCAATCTTGACGTGATGGAGGTGACAGATGGAAGATACGCCTCAAGCAAACCTTCAAGAATGGCATTGATGTGATCATGTTCTGTTGTAGTGCAGCCTATACTGATTAAAGAATTAACAACGTTTTTTTTATTTTTAAGAGGTATTCACATACACTCATGGAGCCTTTCTTTGTATTTCTCAATTGCATCTTATACTGGCTTGCTTTCGCATGAGTTTGAGCATTGAAGAAGGTCTCAATTCTGCTCCAGGCTTGTCTTGATGTGTCACATCCAAAAATTCTTGTGAGCATGGACTCAGTCATGGAAGAAAGAAACCAGGAAAGGATCAACTGGTCTTGGCTATCCCAGTCAATGAACTTCTTGCTATATATTCCAGAAGCAGCATCTTATTCGAAATCAAATTTTGCTAGAACAAGAAAATTCTGATCAAGGAATTTCTGCAGTTGGTGGCCCCTAATTGTGGCTAATATTTGTGGTTTCCAAAGAAGATAATTTCTTTCATTAATCTTTACTGAAAGGGAGTGCGAGAATGACACCAATTCTGATTTGGTGATTACGGCATTTGCTGCATTCTGCAGTATGCTTGGTGCAAGACTGTTTTCCATGGTGGCCGTGTGGCTCTGATACCATGAAAGAATTTCAAAGACTCAAGAAGATGATCAAAAGTAGAGAGACGAGAGAATGAGAATATTCTGAAGTTTCATATTTCTTGCTTTTCTCATATTCAATATTATGTTTGTTTATATACAGATTGAATAGTAACCATGCAACTATATTCGATTATTTGATATTAACTAAAACTAAACTTGATTGTCACGTGAGTAGAGAGTGCTTATTCCCTTTCATAATTAAAGTTATAAAAAAACTAAAATAATCGTATAAAAGAGAGCTTTATAATTGAATTGGATTTTTTGTTTTAAATATCAATCAATGCAAACTGACTACAAAGCAACTTAACTTTAAATGTCTCTGCCATTCTATTAGAATTAAAAAAAGATTATGTAACCCATTTTTATTTAATCAAAAGTTTATGAACATCGCTATTAAGAATAAATGAATAAATATGGTATTAATATATAATGTAAATATCAATGTTTTAAAAAATAAGTAAGTCATTCAACTAATAAAAATTAATAATAAAATATATAATATATTTTTTAATTTTTTATATTATAAAATATGATAATTAAAACTTATATAGATATATATATATATATATATATATATATATATATATATATATATATATATATATATATATATATATATATATATCAAATTAATTAAATAGGCCATTTAAAATAAAAATAATTAAATAATAAATATTAATGTATTGAAATTTTTATTAATAATAATATTATATATGAAAGAAGTTTTTCCAACGATTTTTGTTAAAAAAATTTTAAAGTTAACTTGAATCAATCGACTTACTAATTCAGTGATATTTTAATTTGACGGACTAGTTTTATAACTTTTACAGAATTAACAAATATCTTGAATTAAATTAACTAGTTTCCATTATATTTACAATAGCAAAGAAGTGTAAATATTAAAGTAATAGGGGGCTCATCGTAAACCTTTCTCTAGCTACTACAGATATCTAATTCATTCGCCTTAGTCTAATTTCTTATTGATTTATTTTTCTCTCTCCTTAACGTATGCATCAGTAACAAGAGTCAATGGAGTATACTATGGCGTATAGGATTGCATATTGCTGTTTTCATTGTCCTGTTCTCAGTTTTCTGCAACATGTTTGAACTTTAATGATATAACATTGGAATCCATATATTAATTTGAGCTCTTTTTCCCATGTAGTTATACGTGAAATATCAAACAAGAATTGTCTAGGATTAGAGATTGGATGGAATTTCCGACAAAGAGTTTGATTTTGTTTTTGAATTTTCGTTCACATACATGCTTGTTTTCCTCGAGGCTTCTAATATCAGTTTCTGGTTTGATTTTCTGCTAACCCATTGTGACTTTAACGTGGGAGCAGCCACTCCGGAGCAAGAAGGCGGTCTATAATCTTGGCCAACATGGCTCCTTGTTATATTTCATGAAGACAAACTCCATTTGAGTAACAATCCCTGGACCATGCTTTGCTCACAGTACCATTTGGTCCACTACGCGGGACTTTCGACGCACGGACTTTCATTAAGGCAAAAATCTTTCCATCTCGAAGACATGGTCAGCAGCAGTTAGTACAGATTTTCGTCACCACATTCTAGGGGTAATCGGCGGTCATCCGTGAGTACCGTAAGTGGAAGACTGGTCTACTTGCCGAGTCAATAGGTAAACGTAAAAAAGAAAATAACAAATTATCTTATTACACAAATAATTTTTTTTAATTTTAAAATTATACATAAAATTTTTAAAAATTAAAAATACAAAATAAAATATTATTTTCTTACACTACTGTCTGTGCTATTTTAATATATATATATATATATATATATATATATATATATATATATTAAAAAAATAAAAATATACTGCAACTTAATTTAAATATTCCAAATACTTATTAAAAAATAATAAATAAAATTAAAAAGCACTCTTTTAAATTTTCTTCTTAATTAATTGTCATTTAATATCAATTATTTTTTTCCAAAATAATTATAATTAAAGTGTTTCAGGTTATCATTTGTTAATTTAAAAAATTAATTAAAAATTGAGAAGAGAAAAAATTAATTATTTTTTTCCATTATATTTACAATTGCAAAGAAGTGTAAATATTAAAGTAATAGGGGGCTCACCGTAAACCTTTCTCTAGCTACTGCAGATATTTAATTCATTCGCCTTTGAGCATTTCTGACGACAGTTCTTAAGCCGTATCTTATGTATAAGCAACACATCTTACATACTCTTACTAATAGAGTGCTCCACCTGGCTCTAAGATGTAAGCACCGTTGCTTATAGAAACAACAATTACTTAAACCAAAAATCATGAAATCAATACAACTGAAATTGAATCAATGCAATTTCCTTCAATCAATCCGATTTATGGAAGCAAAGAAAATGAATCAAAAACGATTTTGACTCCAGAAATCACAACCAAAAACATTGAATCAACCATGGGAAAAGCTATTTCCTTTAGAAATCACAACCAAAAACCAAAAATCACAACCAAGAAATGTTAGCAAAATTATGTGGCAGATTATCAACATAATTAAAATACATACCTCCATACGATCCCAACAAATCTATTGATGATGATGATATGGCAATGGAATACCCAGGAATAGTTCGATTAATATGGGTTCAATAATAATAATAACAGCTGCAAATAAAATCAGGAAATAAACGAGTAGAGTGTGCAACTTGCAATACCCTAACCCACAACTCAAGAAGAGAGAGAGATAGTATTTCACGACATTTAGAAAGAAGAGAATTATCCCTATTTATATTTAGGAGAATTAGGGTTTTCATAAATTAAAATATTAATTAATTCTCTCTCTCTTTAATCAGTATTGTGATAGAAAAATAACTGACTACATAAAGGGCTGCAAGTTGGGGCCTCTAGCCAACGGGCTTGTAAGTAATCTAGCCTATAACAAATTATTTACATTCAACAGGTCCCAATCCATTATAAATTTAGTGTTGGGTCAAGACTGATTACTTAATTAATTTTATATTTGGACAAATTAATTAATTAATGCTAATCCACATAAATTAATTATAAATTAATTCAACAATCTTCCACTTGGATAGCATTAATCAATTATTAGAACAAATAACATAATAACAAAATTTCAGCAAATATTAAGTAGGGGTGTTCAAAACCGAACCGGACCGACCAAACCGAATCAAACCGATTAAAATCGGTTTTGTTCGGTTTTTTTTCAAAAAACCGACCGGTTCGGTTCGGTTTTCGATTGGGACAGAGTCCCAACCGAACCAAACCGAACCAGACCGAATTATTTTTAATATATTTAATTTATATTATTGAATTTATTTTTTATTATATTTTAAAAATATTTTACATAATTTTTTTTCAAACTTTTTGAAATAGGCCCTAAAAAATTCAAATGGGCCAAAAATTAAAAAAAAATTGGCAAAAAAAATTTTGTTTTCTTCAAAAAACCGAACCAAACTAAACCGCCTTTTATTGGTTCGGTTTGGTTTGGTTTTATGAACCCCAATCGAACCGATTAGGTTCAAAAATTTTTATCCTCTTCATGGTCGGTTCGATTTGGTTGAAGCTCCAAAACCGAACCGAACCGGACTGTGAACACCCCTAATATTAAGTAATCAGTACACTAAACATCAACAAAACTCAAAAGTATAACATTAACATAAGATTATTGAATCCGATAGGAAAACAAATTATAAATACAAGATTATTAAATCCGATAGGAAAATAAATGATATATTCAATCATAAATAATGTCTCAATATCTGAACATAATGGAATACGTAAATGGATTTTAACCATTCAAAGATATCAAAATTACATCAAATGTCTCTTAAAGACACACCTCAGACTCTCACTAGACCAAGACATCATCAAAAGTTTTAACAAGACCCATATGAGTTACATGATTTTGAAATACTCCTACAAGTAAGCATTTTGGTCAACAAATTTGCTAGCATTTGATCACTAGAGATGTGAACCAAATGAGTTTGAAATTCAAAAATGAGACAATACAAAATTACTGTAACCGATAGGGAAATAAGTGATATTAAATACACACAGTCTCAAAACTGAATAAAATAAAATACAATATTGGTCCTTTAACCATAGCTCAGAAAAGAAACCACACAAGATCATTGAATCTAATAAGGAAACAAATGATGTAGTGTTTCAATATTTGGACTAAACAAAATTACATAGATTGTCTCAGAACCAATATAAAATTCAAACTCCTATGGGTAGACCTTTGGTCAATGGATCCACTAGCACTACAACAAAACCGCGGCATTACGGCAGTTTTTAAGTGGGCATAACGACGGTTTTGACCGTTGTTATGCCCATTAACGATGGCTTTAAAACCGTCGTGGAACACCAGACATAGCGACGGTTTTAGCAACCGTGGGAATAACCGTCGCTATGATTGGCTTAACGACGGTTTTTAAACCGTCGTTAAACCAGTTTTAACGCCGGTTTTTAACCGCCGTTAAAAGTAACGACGGTTTACTTATAATTTTTTTTAAAATTTTTTATTAATAAAATTAATTTAATTTTTATATCAATTTTATTTGTAATTTAAAATATAATATTTTGTGCTATCCATAATACTAATAATGCTTAAATTTTATTTATATCCACGACCAAAAACTTGAGTTGGTCCAGACTGAAAAATGTTTGTAATACAAATGAGGAGGGCTGCTGAATTTATAGGCGTACGTGTGGTTTAACGACGGTTGTAAACCGTCGTTAAATAAAAAAAAACCGTCGTTAAACCACACGAATATCGAGCAACGGTTAGAATTCCGAACGTTAGGATTTAACGACGGTTTCATATAAAACCGTCGTTATTTCACGACGGTTTTTTATAAAACCGTCGTAATGTCCATAAATTTTTTCTCCATGTTCAGATCGACGTAGATCACTACGGTTGAATCCTAACCGTCCGTATTTAACGACGGTTTTCTGTAAACCGTCATTAAAGTTGGCTTTAGAGACGATTTTTTGTAACCGTCGTTAAATTTTCGTCGCCATTCCCCGCCTTTCTTGTAGTGTAGCATATGTTCACCAAAAAATGTGAACTACACAAATCTGAGATTTAGTAATCTTCTCTCCAACAAATAGGAGCTTAACATCAAAGTGTTTAGTTCGACTGAAATTCCTGTAATTTTGAGAGAAGTACGTGGCAGACGAACTATCGCAGTAAATGATTAGAGGCCATGATATAGAATCAACAAGATGCATGCCACAAATCAGTTTCCTCAACCATATGGCCTGATAAGTGGCTTCACAACAAGCGATGCACTCTACTTTTATAGTTTAGGTAGCTGTGAGTGTTTGTTTGATGCTCTTCCACGAAACAGTTCCTCTAGATATTATGAAAATGTATCCAGAGGTGGATTTACGATCATCCACACAAGATGCATAGTCTGAACCCGTGTATCTCATGATTTTAAATGGATCAGACTTTCTAAAGGTCAACATATAGTATTTTATACCTTACAAGTATCTCATGACCTACTTTGCAGTTCTCAAATGATCTTTGTCAAGATCACTCAAGTATTTATCAAGTACACTGATAGCAAATGCTATGTCCGGACGAGTGTGATGAGTGAGTTTTATACTCATAAATTAAATATTTTTATCTTATCTTTTTGTCATAATTAAGCATAAATCTCCCTTACTTGTCTTTAGTTTGTGTATTTCTTACAGATGGAGAGAAGAGTAGAAAATGGACTTAATTAGAGGAATCAAAGTGAAATTGTGGTTCTTTGGGAATGATATCTATAAATCAAGCAGATAAAACAAATTCATTACGGATGGCTGAGTAAGAAGTATTATCATATTGACTCTTAAGACGCATCCTAATGGAGATATGTATAAATTTATTCTTGATTTATGATCACATTTACAAAAGAACTAAAACATAAAGATTCACGGCAAAGCACCCAATGTTGAGAATATGTTTGCTGTTTGCAGTCCAGCCCAACCTTGCTGCAGTACTTGGGCCATATCTCCAAAAATACATATCCAATATGCATGAAATTTGGTAGGTGTGTATCTGACACAATTGGATACAACTTTCATGTTCAAGCGGTCAGAAAATTAGGACATGAAAAGGGCCAAAAGTGGGCTAGAAGAAAATCTGTCAACTGCTACAGTCCAGCCCGACTTTGCTCTAGTATTTTGACCATAAGTCACAAATTACGTATCCAATTTGTCCATAATTTGTCTTGACGGAAAGCTAATAAAATTTTCTACAACTTTCATGTTGAGGGAGTCAGCAAACTCGGTGGATTGCTTGACGATATTCAAGATTCAATTGCGGTGCACATGATGGAATCCAAATTGTCAACTTTGTACAACTTCCTACCTAACAATTTTGACAATTATCACACCTACCACACCTAATTGTATCTATAAATAGAGAACTTGAGGAGTGAGTTATGGAGCTTTTGGAGAAGCTTTGGAGAGCTTTGGAGAGAGTTTGGGAAAACTTTGTTGGAATTCTACGTATTTGTAATGTTATTCTCTCTTTAGACATTTTGTATTTTTCATTTTTTTTCATAATATTATCATGTTTCTTCATCTTTTATTTCACTTTATTGCCTTGATTATGGAGAACTAATCTCCTAATGCTAAGGTGAAAGGGTGAAACTCTTGGTATGAGAATAATAATTTATCTAACTCTTAATCTTAATGTTTATCTTTGATATTATATTTTCCTTCTTATTTCTTGTCTCGTGATTATTTCTTAATGGCTGGTTTTATCATATCGCCAATTTCTTGTTATTTTATTGATTGGTTTTATCATACCGCCTATCTCTTATTATTTTTATGGTTGGCTTCACCACCTATCTCTTGTTATGTTTCTTCTTCTTACCTCTTTTCATTCTAATCTTGTAAACTTTGAATCTTGATACATTGTAGACAATCTTTGGCACAATGAATGCTTAAATCAATCTTGATTTATTGTAGACAATATAATGAATTGCACAATGTACGCTTGAATTTAGTTACAAGTTATGTTTTGCATCTTTGTATTTTTAATCTTGCGAAGTGTGAATCTTGATATATTGTAGACAACATGACAATTGGCACAATATATACTTGAACCCATTTTATAAGAATGTTTTAATTATTAGTAAGGAGGTAAATATAATTCATGTATAAACAAAGATGAGTTTAAATTAACATATTTTCCGATTAGAAATTTATTCATATAAGGATTCTAATTGAGTAATAAAAGAGTTAAATTTATTTTTATTTGAAATACCAAGAGTGGATCCCTTAACCTTAGCATGCTTCTTTACTTTGAATACATCTTCATTTAATCTCAGTATATTAGTTCTTTGCGTATTTTGTTCAATATTCCTCTCACAAAACAAGACATTGGGAACTAGGTTAGAAATATTTATTTCGGATCTAAATTAGAATTTTCTCTCAATTGGCAATATCTGTGGGATCGACCTTGCATACCGCTAAATCTATACTCCAATAGATTTATGCACTTGCGAGTTTTAATTAAAACAACAACAGAGTGCATACTTAAACATATATTAAACTGTCAACAACGGAAGTATGAAACATTGCTCATCTCAGTCCTCTCAATATCATTTGAGGACACTGTAATTTGGACTACCTTTCAACTCTATGACTCAAATGTCAACGCCACAACATCGAAGAGCTCTCATCAACTCTATGACATTTGTGTCCAATAGCAACATTAACAGAAGTACTAGTAAAGCAATCATAACAAGCATTTGAATTGAGACAATACAAGCCATTTTGTAATAAAGCTGAACCAACAATAACTGATTTATAGAAAATATCAATATTTCAATTTCTTTGCAAAATAGAATATTCACTTTGGTCCAACACAAAACTTGAAACTAAATTTCTTCTAGAAAGAATATAAATGACATTGTCTAAAATCAAAGCATATCCAGAAGGTAAATATAAAGAAATGACTCTAATGCATTCTACTCCCAAAATACCCTCTCTCTTTTTCTATCTTTCACTCGACATCCTCCTGCTTCTGAACCCCTTCTTTCTCACGCTTATTCTTTAGCTTGTAACACTCAAGGCATCTTATGCTCAAGTTTCTTGCAATAGTGAAAATCACCTTTAAATTCCTTCTTCTTAAAACTCTTGTGAATTTTACCATATTTCTTGAACCCAAACTCCTTATTATTAGCGTGAGACTCTGTCTTCTTTCCTTTCTAAATATCACCACCTGATTTACTCCCTGACCTATAAGAGAAGTAATTAACAGATAGTGTGAAGGCATCTCCCTCCTTCAGTGCCTTCTCTTCTTGAGTAATAATGAAAATCAGTTGGTCTACTGAACATTCTCCTTCTTGAGAATTGTAAACAGTCTTCAAAACTCCATATTGAGATGGGAGTGATTCCAGAATGCGCCAGACTAAATAACTCTCTCCCAAGTCAATATTATAGGACTTTAGCTTGTTGAAACAGTTCACAAGCTTCACAATGTGTTCACAGACACCTGACACTCCATCATAGCGAGTAGTATCCAGTAGAGACAAGTAATAGGCCTTTTGAGTCTTGTCAAATTTTTTAAATTTATCTCCAATAGCTTTCAAGAAATCAGCAGTTATATCGTTATCTTGAATGCTCTATCTGATGGTTTTATCCATAGTATATTTCATCACCATCAGACATACTCTGTTGGAGTCATACCATTTTTTCTAGTAAGTTTTCTCAGCAGTAGTAGAGTCTACAGCTAGATCTGCCGGTCTTGCCTTCCTAAGAGCCAAATCCTCTTTGGCCAGAGCCAAATACATGTCTAGGGACTCCTTTCAGTCATCATAATTAATCACATTAAGAGTTTTCACTACCAGTAGTTGCATGGGTACAGAAACTAAGGGAACAAAATTAGGAAGCATTAATTATGTGCGTGCAACATAATTATAAAACAAGATTTTCTCCAAAACTCAACTTATGCAACTATATTCACAAGATTGTTTATTAAAATCCCACCGAAAAGTTCCGAATTACAATAAACCAAGAAAACTCATTGTACACCACAAATTTGGCTCATAAAAGGACTAACACAAGAATGTACTCAATACCTCCATACCGATAGGGTAAAACAGACATTGAAACGTTATACAGTAAAATAAAAAATAATGAGGAAAAAGAATAAAAATTGATTAGGTATTTATTTCATAAATTATACTTTATTTTGAAAGTTATTTTTAATTATTATTATAAAAATATTATTTAAAATAAATTTATATTATTTTTAATATACTTATATTTTTTTCCGTATATATTGTTTTAAAATTAAAATATAAATGAGTTAGAGAATAACGATGTTATGTATTTTCTTTTAATTATATCATGTTATGTATTTTTTATTATTTTTTATTATTATTATAAAAAATATTACTTAAAATAAATTTGTATTATTTTTAATGTTTTAAATTTTTTTTACATAGTTATTATTTTAAAATTAAAATACAAATGAGTAAATATTTTAAATTGAAATAAAAATAAATATGAATAAAATATAAAGATGTGGGGTAACCTATACAACTCATTTAATAAACTTTTGAGAGTTGCACAATTAGAATGTAGAGTTACTTAAAGAAAAAAATGATGATATGACAACGTGGAATTTACTTAAACAACTTTGAAGAATACTATCATTGGATATGCTCTTAGTCTTATTTCTTACCGATTTACTGTTCTCTCTCCTTAACGTATGCATCAGTGACAAGAGTCAATGGAGTATACTATGGCGTATAGGATTGCATATTGCTGTTTTCATTTCTCAGTTTTCTGCGAAATGTTTGAACTTTAATGATATAACATTGGAATCCATATATTAATTTGAGCTCTTTTTCCCATGTAGTTATACGTGAAAATCAAACAAGAATTGTCTAGGATTAGAGATTGGATGGAATTTCCGACAAAAGAGTTTGATTTTGTTTTTGAATTTTCGTTCATATACATGCTTGTTTTCCTCGAGGCTTCTAATGTCAGTTTCTGGTTTGCTTTTCTGCCAACCCATTGTGACTTTAACGTGGGAGGAGCCACTCCGGAGCAAGAAGGCGGTCTATAATCTTGGCCAACACGGCTCCTCGTTATATTTCATGAAGACAAACTCCATTTGAGTAACAATCCCTTGACCATGCTATGCTCACCGTACCGTTTGGCCCACTACGCGGGACTTTCGACAGACAGACTTTAATTAAGGTGAAATTCCTTTCATCTTGAAAACTTGGTCAGCAGCAGTTAGTACAGATTTTCCTCACCACTTTCTAGGGGTAATCGATTTGGCGGTCATCCATGGATACTGAAAGTAGAAGACTGGTCTACTTGCCGAGTCAATAGGTAAACGTAAAAACGAAAATAATAAATTATCTTATTACACAAATATTTTTTTTAATTTTAAAATTATACATAAACTTTTTAAAAATTAAAAATACAAGATAAAATATTATTTTCTTACACTACTGTCTCTGTTATTGTATATATATATATATATATATATATATATATATATATATATATATATATATATATATATATGTATATATATATATATGTATATATATATATAACTTAATTTAAATATTCCAAATACTTATTAAAAAAATAATAAATAGAATAAAAAAGCACTCTTTTAAATTTTTTTCTTAATTAATTTTCGTTTAATATCAATTATTTTTTCCCAAAATAATTATAATTAAAGTGGTTCAGGTTATCATTTGTTAATTTAAAAAAAATAATTAAAAATTGAGAAGAGAAAAAATTAATTATTTTTTCCATTATATTTACAATAACAAAGAAGTGTAAATATTAAAGTAATAGGAGGCTCATTGTAAACCTTTCTCTAACTATTACAACAACAACAACTAAGCCTTTTTTCACTAGGTGGGGTCGGCTATATGGATCAAACGGCTCCATAGTGGCTTATCATGGATGAGATCAATAGATAAGTTATTAACTATTAAATCATTTTTAATAGTTTCACTTATTGTTTTCTTTGATCTCCCTCTACCTCTAACTATTGGACTATTCTCCATCCGATTTACTCTTCTCACTAGGGCTTCTGCAGGTCTTCTCCACACATGGCCAAACCACCTTAAGCGAGATTCAACCATCTTCTCCACAATAGGTACTATCACAACCTTCTCTCTAATACACTCATTTCTAATCATATCTCTTCTGGTGTGTCCATACATCCAACGCAACATTCTCATCTCTGCAACGTTGAGTTTATCTTCATGTTGTCTTTTAACCGCCCAACATTCAGTACCATACAATATAGCAGGTCTTATAGCCGTACGGTAGAATTTTTCTTTAACTTTGAGCGGAACTTTTTTTATCACAAATGACACTCGAAACTTTCTTCCATTTCATCCATCCAGCTTGAATCCTATGGTTTACGTCCTCCTTTACTTCGCCATCATTTTGTATAATAGACCCAAGATATTTAAAACTTATAACTTTTTTTAATATATAGTCTCCAAGTTTCACGTCTACATTCGTATTTGTTCGTCTCTTATTAAAAATACATTCCATATATTCTGTTTTATTTCTACTTATCCGAAAATCATGTGTTTCTAAAACTTGTCTCCATGCCTCTAGCTTCATATTTATTTCCTCTAGCTATTACAGATATTTAATTCATTTGCCTTAAAGCATCTCCAGCGGTAGTTTTTAAGCATATCTTATGTATAAACAATGCATCTTACTTACTTTTCCATTATATTTACAATAGCAAAGAAGTGTAAATATTAAAGTAATAGGAGGCTCATCGTAAACCTTTCTCTAGCTACTACAGATATTTAATTCATTTGCCTTAAAGCATCTCCAGCGGTTTTTCTTAAATGTATCTTATGTATAAACAACGCATCTTACTTACTTTTACTATTGGAGTGCTACACTTGGCTCCAAGATGTAAGCATCGTTGCTTATAGAAGGAACGATTGTTTAAACCAAAAATCATGAGATCAGTACAACTGAAATTGAATCCACGCAATTTCCTTCAATCAACCTGATTTATGGAACCCAAGAAAATGAATCAAAAACTATTTCAACTCTAGAAATCACAACAAAAAACATTGAATCAACCATGGGAAAAATGATTTCCTTTAGAAATCACAACCAAAAACTAAAAATCACAACCAAGAAAATGAAAACAAAAAATGATTTCGACTACAGAAATCACAACCAAATCCAGAGAATAAATCAACCCAATTTCCTTCAGTGCAAAGATGTCATGCCCAGTCGAAGTCTCCACGCACAACGATTTCGACTCCAGCAAAAGACAGCCTTCGGATATCAGGTCTTAAAGCCATGGGAGACTAGGGAAAGAGACCTTGCTGGATGACCTCAAAGACACGGGAGACTAGGGGAAGAACAAATGAAAAACCCAAAGGAAGAATGAATATCAGTCAAAATCAGCAAAATCGAATATCAGCCAAAATTAGGAAAACCAAAAATTAGCCAAAATCACCTGGCAAAAGGAAGAACAATCTCTAGTGAGGCTCAACAAGAATCTCTGCACAAAACCGAATGGTTTCCACATAGAATCGCAGCCATTAGAGAGAGGAAGAAAGCATCACACTCGAAGTTGGAAGAAGCTGTGGAATTGATTAGAGATCGAAAGTAGAATGGCATGAAAGCATCACACCCTAGAGATTGAAAATCACGAAGAAGAATGGCATGGAGAAAGAAGACCCTTGAAGCTTGCAGGCACATCGGTTAATAGAAAATTTAAATTTTAATAAAAAATAATGAGAAAAAATAATAAAAATTGATTAGGTATTTATTTTATAAGTTATACTTTATTTTGAAAGATTTTATTATTTTTAATTATTATTATCAAAAATATTATTTAAAATAAATTTATATTATTTTTTATATATTTTATATTTTTTTATGTATTTATTGTTTTAAAATTAAAATATAAATGATGTTTAGAAAATCACATGGAATTAATTAAGATAATGTTATGTATTTTTTTTAATTATATCATATTATATTTTTTTTATTATTTTAATTATTATTATAAAAAATATTACTTAAAATAAATTTTTATTATTTTTAATATGTTTTAAATTTTTTTTATATATTTATTGTTTTAAAATTAAAATACAAATGAATTAATATTTTAAATTGAAATAAAAATAAATATGAATAAAATATAAAGATGTGGAATAACTTGTGAGACCTATTTAGTAAATTTTTAAAAGTTATACTACTAGAATGTAGAGTTGCTGAAAAAAAAATGATAATATAGTAATATGGAGTCTACTTAATTAATTTTGAAGAGTACCACCATTAGAGATGCTCTTAGTCTAATTTCTTATTGATTTTGTTCTCTCTCCTTAACGTATGCATCAGTGACAAGAGTCAATGGAGTATACTATGGCGTATAGGATTGCATATTGCTGTTTTCATTGTCTTGTTCTCAGCTTTCTGCAACATGTTTGAACTTTAATGATATAACATTGGAATCCATATATTAATTTGAGCTCTTTTTCCCATTTAGTTATACGTAAAATATCAAACACGAATTGTCTAGGACTAGAGATTGGATGGAATTTCCGACAAAAGAGTTTGATTTTGTTTTTGAATTTTCGTTCACGTAGATGCTTGTTTTCCTCGAGGCTTCTAATGTCAGTTTCTGGTTTGATTTTCTGCTAACCCATTGTGACTTTAACGTGGGAGGAGCCACTCTGGAGCAAGAAGGCGGTCTATGATCTTGGCCAACACGGCTCCTCGTCCTCTCCTTAACGTATGCCTCAGTGACAAGAGTCAATGGAGTATATTATGGCGTATAGGATTGCATATTGCTGTTTTCATTGTCTTGTTCTCAGTTTTCTACGAAATGTTTGAACTTTAATGATATAACATTGGAATCCATATATTAATTTGAGCTCTTTTTCCCATGTAGTTTATACGTGAAATATCAAACAAGAATTGTCTAGGATTAGAGATTGGGTGGAATTTCCGACAAAGAGTTTGATTTTGTTTTTGAATTTTCGTTCACATACATGCTTGTTTTCCTCGAGGCTTCTAATGTCAGTTTCTGGTTTGATTTTCTGCTAACCCATTGTGACTTTAACGTGGGAGGAGCCACTCTGGAGCAAGAAGGCGGTCTATAATCTTGGCCAACACGGCTCCTCGTTATATTTCATGAAGACAAACTCCATTTGAGTAACAATCCCTCGACCATGCTATGCTCACAGTACCGTTTGGCCCACTACGCGGGACTTTCGACACACAGACTTTAATTCAGGTGAAAGTCTTTTCATCTTGAAAACTTGGTCAGCAGCAGTTAGTAGAGATTGTCCTGACCACATTCTAGGGGTAATCGATTTGGCGGTCATCCATGGATACTGTAAGTGGAAGACTGGTCTACTTGCCGAGTCAATAGGTAAACGTAAAAAAGAAAATAACAAATTATCTTATTACACAAATATTTTTTTTAATTTTAAAATTATACATAAACTTTTTAAAAATTAAAAATACAAGATAAAATATTATTTTCTTACACTACTGTCTCTGTTATTGTAATATATATATATATATATATATATATATATATATATATATATATATATATATATATATATATATATATATATATATATATATATATATATATATATTAAAAAAATAAAAATATACTGAAACTTAATTTAAATATTCCAAATACTTATTAAAAAAATAATAAATTGAATAAAAAAGCACTCTTTTATATTTTCTTCTTAATTAATTGTCATTTAATATCAATTATTTTTTTTCAAAATAATTATAATTAAAGTGGTTCAGGTTATCATTTGTTAATTTAAAAATTAATTAAAAATTGAGAACAGAAAAAATTAATTATTTTTTCCATTATATTTACAATAGCAAAGAAGTGTAAATATTAAAGTAATATACGGGGCTCATCGTAAACCTTTCTCTAGCTACCGCAGATATTTAATTCATTTATCTTAAAATATCTCCAACAGTAGTTCTTAAGCCGCATCTTATGTATAAACAACGCATCATACTTACTTTTACTATTGGAGTGCTCCACTTGGCTCCAAGATGTAAGTACCGTTGTTTATAGAAGGAACGATTGCTTAAACCAAAAATCATGAGATTAGTACAACTGAAATTGAATCAATGCAATTTCCTTCAATCACCTGATTTATGGAAGCCAAGAAAATGAATCAAAAACAATTTAAACTCCATAAATCACAACTAAAAACACTGAATCAACCATGGGAAAAATGATTTTCTTTAGAAATCACAACCAAAAACCAAAAATCACAACCAAGAAAATGACAACAAAAAACGATTTCTACTCCAGAAATCACAACCAAATCTAAAGAATAAATCAACCCGATTTCCTTCAATGCAAAGATGTCATGCGTAGTCAAAGTTTTTACGCACAGCGATTTTGACTCCGACAAAAGACAGCCTTCGAATATCAGGTCTTAAAGCCATGGGAAACCAGGGGAAGAGACCTTGCTGGATGACCTCAAAGCCATGGGAGACCTTGCTGGATGATACTTTATTTATGGGTAAAATACTTTAACCTCTATTGTATTTTATGGTTAATACACTTATACTCTTTTTATTTTTAAAAATATATAATATTTTACATGCAAACAATTCTATTTTTTTTACATTAAATATACTTTTTTATTTTTAAAAAATATACTGACTTTTTTATATTTTAAAAATATTATTATTTAATTTTTTTAGTATAACACTTAATATATTTATTATTGAAAATATTATAAGTAGAGCTAATCATGTACTGACTGACTCACTTGGTTCAAAATATAGATTCGGCCCTTAAATTTGAACTTTTGACCTGCAACGGAAAAAAAATTATCGTATACTAAACGCTGCTGACGTAAAAGCACAGCAGTATTGTATTTTATTAAATATATTTTCAATCATAATTTTTATTCTCATTAGAAATAAAAAACGAAAAAAGGGACTGCGTGGCCAGCGCAGAGAATTGCATCAGCTGTTGGAGGATAACTATAAATACACATATTGGGAAGTGAGCCAACAGACCAGACTCAGTATGGGTTTCTTTTATCAAACATGGCTTCATTTCCCCTTGAATATTCTTCCTTTTCTTGTCCACTGCCTTTTGCTTGGTGTAGCATCTAGCTCTCTAAGCATTACCACAGATACAGAAGCTTTGATCTCATTTAAGTCTCAATTGAGAAATGATCCTCCTCACCCATTATCTTCTTGGAGCCACAGTTCATCGCCCTGCAACTGGACTGGCGTAATCTGCCACAGGCTTGGCCCCAGAGTGATTGCCTTAAACCTTTCAGGCTTGAGACTCTCGGGTCATTTAAGCCCTTATATAGGTAACTTGTCTTTCCTTCGGTCCCTCCAGTTACAGGATAACCAATTCACAGGAGTGATTCCTGAGCAAATTGGCAATCTTGTTCGGTTGAGAACTCTAAACATGAGTTCTAACAGCATCGAAGGAAAGCTTCCTTCAAACATCAGTCGCTTGACTGAACTCCAAACTCTTGACTTGTCGTCTAACAAGATTGTTAGCCAAATTCCCAAAAATATTGACCTCTTGACAAAGCTTCAAGTCTTGAAATTGGGAAGCAATAAACTCTTTGGTGCAGTTCCACCAAGTCTTGGAAATATTTCATCACTCACAAATATCAGTTTTGGCACCAACACTCTAAGTGGCTGGATTCCAGGTGAATTGGGTCGGCTTAAGAAATTGGTTCAGCTTGATCTCACTATCAACAATCTCACTGGGACTATTCCACCTTCTATATTTAATATATCTTCTCTAGTTAACTTGGCTTTAGCTTCCAACAACTTGTGGGGTGAGCTTCCTCAGGATGTTGGTTATAGACTTCCAAAACTCCTAGTGTTCAACTTCTGCTTTAATAGATTCACAGGCAGAATTCCTGGGTCTTTGCATAATCTCACCAACATTCGAGTCATCCGCATGGCTCACAACCTTTTGGAAGGAACAGTGCCACCGGGTCTCGAAAATCTCCCATTCCTTCGCATGTATAATATTGGGTATAATAGGATAGTCAACTCAGGAGACAGAGGTCTTGACTTCATTACTTCTTTGGCGAACAGCACCGTCCTCAACTTTCTTGCAATTGATGGTAATAGGCTGGAAGGTGTAATTCCTAAGACGGTTGGCAATCTGTCCAAGGTCCTCTCAAAATTATACATGGGACAGAATCGTTTCCAAGGAAATATACCCACCTCCGTTGCTCATCTTAGTGGCTTGAGTTTATTAAATTTGAGTTACAATGCCATCTCCGGAGAAATCCCACCTGAGTTAGGCCAATTAGAGGAACTGCAAGAGCTAATTCTGGCTGGAAATCATCTATCAGGAAGTATTCCAAACTCCCTTGGCAGTCTTCAAAAATTAAACCAAATTGATTTGTCAAGCAATGAGCTTGTAGGTAAAATACCCTTTAGTTTTGGCAATTTCCAAAACCTTCTCTCGATGGACTTATCGAACAACAAGCTCAATGGAAGCATACCCAAAGAAATACTGAATCTCCCAACTCTGAGCAATGTTTTAAATGTGTCCAAAAACTTCTTAAGTGGATCTTTGCCTCAAGAAGTAGGGAATTTGATTAGAGTTGCTTCCTTAGATCTCTCTAACAACCTTTTATCTGGTAACATCCCCCGCTCAATCAAAAATTGTCTGAGCCTAGAAAATTTATTTTTGGCCAGAAATATGCTTTTGGGTTCGATTCCAGAAACACTTGGAGAGGTCAGAGGCTTGGAAACTCTGGACCTTTCCTCCAACCAACTCTCTGGTTCCATTCCTGTTGAACTTCAAAATCTAAATGTCCTTCAGTTGTTGAACCTCTCTTATAATGATTTAGAAGGAGCCATTCCCAGTGGTGGAGTTTTCAAAAATCTCTCTGCTATCCATTTAGAAGGCAATAGGAAACTTTGTTTGCTCTCCACATGTGTGACTCGAGGCCATGGAAGAAAGATGCTCCAAATTTATATCATCATACCTATTGTGATATTGTTGATACTATGTTTCACAATAGGCTTGCTGATGTACGTAAAGAGCAGAAAACTAAAGATAACAACATCATCTGACATGATAAAGCCATATCATCCAATGGTCTCTTATGATGAGCTCCGTCAGGCAACTGGGAACTTCAGCCAGGATAATTTAATAGGAATTGGGAGCTTTGGTTCAGTCTATAGAGGCTATCTAAGTCAAGCGAGTACTGTTGCAGTAAAAGTCCTCGACACTTTAAGAACTGGTTCTTTGAAGAGTTTCTTTGCAGAGTGTGAGGCTTTGAGGAATGTAAGGCATCGAAATCTGGTTAAGCTGATCACATCATGCTCTAGCATAGACTTTACAAACAATGAATTTCTGGCTCTGGTTTACGAGTTCCTATGTAATGGCAGCTTGGAAGATTGGATTAAGGGAAAGAGAAAGCATTCAAATGGAAATGGGTTGAACTTGATGGAGAGACTGAATATTGCCATTGATGTTGCTTGCGCATTGGATTACCTGCACAATGATAGTGGAATTCCTATTGTCCATTGTGATTTGAAGCCCACCAACATTCTTTTGGATGAAGATATGACTGCAAAGGTGGGAGACTTCGGATTGGCTAGGCTGCTGATTGAAAGACCAACTAATATTCAAGTCTCAATAAGTTCCACTCACGTCCTTAGAGGTTCAATTGGCTACATACCTCCAGGTTAGTTTCCTAGCAACTTTGTCTTCAAATAATGGAAATGTATTTATCTATTTTTTGCTTCCTCTTTATAAAACTTTAAATTCTAAAAATTATAGCTGTTATTTTCACGCTTCGTTGACATAAAAAGGTTCTAATGCAGAGTATGGATGGGGAGAAAAGCCATCAGTGGCCGGAGATGTATACAGTTTTGGAATTGTGTTGCTGGAGCTCTTTTCTGGGAAGAGCCCAACGGACGATAGCTTCACAGGAGGTCTAAGCCTAAGAAGTTGGGTGCAATCTGCACTTACAGAAAAGATAGTGCAAGTGATAGACCCTCAGCTTCTATCACTCACTTTTAATAATGACCTCGCCAAAAGTCCCAATCTACAACTTGATTGTCTTATCGCAGTTCTCAGAGTTGGGTTAGCCTGCACTGCAGATTCTCCAGAGGGACGCCTTGGCATGAAAGATGCTGTTGGCAAGCTACAAGCTGCTAGAGACACTCTTTTCAAACCCACTGAAAATAGAGTCCATCCCAGCATTAGTTTCAACTAATCGTATTGGATTGAGTGTGATGGTTCCTGATCATTTCCTGCCCCGCTATCCTAGCTAGACAAATAATGCTTATTGTTGAATATGCATCTCTTATACACGATAGCATGCTTTATGCTATCGAGTGTAGTTTTATGCAGTGTAATCTGTATTATCTTTACTGATAAAAATAACCGGGAGCCATCTTTCTATCTTCAAAATAATTCTTTTCTTGATAAAATAATAAAAATTATATACAACTGAAATATAAAAAATTGTTAAGTTTGAAGAGAACTGAAAGACAAAGCAGCGAGGAATAAATAATAGGACTTCTTGGAGGGGAGGAGTTGTATAAAATGTTGGGTTTAGGTTCTTCTTCATGCAGCATGAGATCAAGAAACCTCTCTCTCTGACTGTGTGAGAAAGAAATCCAAGACCACGCTCTCTCTGTTACTCTTCCTCATGGAGAAGGTCCATAGGCCTCTTCTTTTCCTCTTCCTCGCAACGCTCGCCATCATCAACCTAAAACCCATTTCATCCTCCCCAACCGCCACGCAGCTACCACCACCTCCTCCTTCTACTCCTACTCATACAGCTCGTACTGTACCGCCGCTTCCACCTCTGCCATTGTCGCCGCCGCCACCTCCTCTGCCACAACAGCTAAACAATATAATTGACGCACTGATCGGAGCCGGCAACCTCACCAGTTGGGTGAACATTCTCACGATGGCCAACCCAGTGATTCTTCCTCTGAGCGCTACCCTCTTCATCCAGAAGACAACACGCTCGATCACCACCCAGCAATGGAACCTTTGCTCTTCCCTTACCATGTCGCCCCTCAGCGCCTCACATTCTCCGATCTTCTAGCCTTCTCACTCTTCTCCCCGGAAAATCTATCTTCGTTACAAACAATATTCTCGCTCCAATTTCACTCTTGACGACACCAACATCACGCACGCAGATCTCTACTCCACCGCAACTATCGTCGTCCACGGTTTTGCTGCCATCCAAGAGCTATTGCTCTTTCTTGGGTGCATTTTTGAACCTTGTAACATCTACCTTTACGCGGAAAGTTCTCGGCATGAGGAAGATTTTAATATATGGCAAAGAGTTTGTTTAGGATTCTTTGATCCATTCATCACATTGCAAGCTATTCTTTTTTTTAGAGAATCCATGCAGTTTGGTTCCATTCTTTTCAGTCTGATTGAACTCATCATGTATCAGAACTTAAAACGCAATAATATGATTGTTTCTGTAGTGCTGTGCATGCCCCTTAAATACAAAGCAGGCAATATTTGCATAAACTTCAAATGAATGGTCATATTAATATAAAAATGCCCCATTAAGTGATAAAATGCATGTTAACTTGCCAAAAAGTATAAAATAAATAATACATTGAACTTAGTTTCATTAATATTTCCTATTTAGTTAGCGGGCATTCTACCTTATTATAAAATTAAACCCTAAACCCCTACAACAGCTACATGCTAGACCTTAAAAAGGAAATATACTTTTCGAAAGTTAGTACATCTGGAATGGGTCAATGGTATTATCCAACTCTAATTAGGTGACAGAGAGTGAGTAAGAACCAAAATTTTGTCCCGGCCTCCCCGAGCAACTTCTCTTTCACAAATCTCTGAAATAATGGCTATAACTAAGGGTTAAATTAAAATATGACTATCCTGAATCTGAAAGAAATGATATCTTGTTCTTGTTTTATCTACAAGCTTTTTGGATCTCCTCGATCAGTGCTACAAATGCCACTCTCCACTGAGCACTCTGAGCGTCAGAGTTGAATAACTTATGCATTGTGTATAACTCATCAGGACTTGTCTTTCTTAAAAATTCTTCTACTATTGATTTCATTTCCTCAAATGATTGATGGCTTCCTCTCATAAGTGAATTCCCTTGATCCTGCTTCATTAAATTGATGTTACCTAAAGGGCTACTTGAACTATGAGTGAACTTATAGTCATCACTGGCACTGAGTGAAGATACAGAGACCACATTGTTGTTATTCCAGTACTCCACACATTGATGACTGGGATCCTGAGCTTCAATGGCCTGAGAGAATTTCAGTCAGAAAGAGTTGAAGCATCAGAAGTGAGAGCATAATTGCAGTGCATCTTATTTAAGTGTCTAAGACAAGAATTTTTGTCAGGAGAGCACTTGCAACATGCGGCAAATAGGTGCAAGTTTTAAAAGCAAAAGAAGTTTTCTCTTTCCTTATCCATATCAAAGTTGCTATCCATCTTCAGCAACGTCAAATGAGTCGAAAAACAGTCTAACCTCTCTTCTTCCATCTTTAGCCTTGTCTGTCAATAATAGGGTTAACAAGAAAAAAAAAACAAATGAACAAATGAAGAAGCAAACATCTAAATGGTTTAAAAACCTTTTAATGTTAATAAACATCTGCCAGATTTTTATGGAGCTTTCTAACTGTATGAAAGGAGGCATGGAGAAAGGAGAGTATGAAACAATTATTACCTTAACTGCCTTAGTAAGAACTCCATCTTTCCCACAGAAGCTTCTCCATTTCAAACTTCTTGAGATTCCATTCCACGCTCCAGCTCTGCAAGAGCTCGTACAGCTTCCTGAGCCGATCCTAATAACAACTTTTCATGTGACAATGATGTCTTACGACACTGTTTACTGTAAAGCTCAACCGCATTCTGGCCATGCAGTAACCAATCAACAGGTGCCACATTCACTGCCTCTGCACAGTTGAAGCCACAATTGAAGCCAACATGGTATGCCCTTGGAAAGGTAATAATGAATTCCCCAGAATGTTGGACAGCACGATATACAGGAACTCCCTCAGATTTAAGAATTGAAGGAGATAGTTGTGTAACCTGCTCCAATATGAAAAAATCACAACCACTATAAACACACAGGTCCCCAAACTTAGAAGCTATGTACAGTTAAGAACTAGGACATCAATCAAACACTCATGCAAAACCTGGATAGATGTGCTGGGGAGTTGTGGAGATAAACTAACAAGATAGTTATTGGTAGAACTAAGGTTGTCAAAAATTCAGCCAACTAAATGAAAGAAAGATGATAAAATACATAAATATAGTCCATGGACTACTAAAGAGTGTAGAATATTGAACATAAACATGACCATCTAAGTTTAAAGTAATGATTAATACTGACTTAGAGCAGCATTGCAGCAAAATAGAACTAAAAAATTTATGTGTGATACAAAATACATCATGTACGATATTTGTCCAGAGGAACTATTAATTCATTAAGATGTTGCTACTTACTAACCCTTGCACTACAAGAAAAACAGAATTTAGTGACGATTTTTTAGTGGCTTTAACGACAATTTTAACCATCGCTAAAATGTTTAACGACGGTTACAAAAACCGTCGTAGGATCGATGATTTAACAACGGTTTTGAGAACTGTGGATAATTTGTCGTTAAACCATACTTAACAACAGTTTTAGAACCATCGTTAAATTTTTTTTTTGTGACGGTGTTTTAGATGCGGTTTTTTAGCGACGGTTCAAAACCGTCACTAAAACTATCTTTTGCTTTAACGACGGTTTAAAAACCATCGCTAAACACTTTTTTTTTTTGGAACAAAATCAAATAGTCAATCCTTCAACCATAGACAGAGATTAGGCTACACCTTCTTCCTTTCACTTATAGATTGCCATTTTATTTTTATTTTAATATTTTTTAATATTCTTATAATTGTATCTCTAATAATAATAATATCCATAAAAAAAAAATTCAACAATAAAAAATTGACTAAACTTTAGAATTAAAACTTATATTAAAATAGAAAGAAGATGAGGGAGAAGCATTTTTTACAAAGATTTGTATCATTGTTGCTTCCTCATGAAAAAAATAGAGACAAAATAAAGAGAGAAGCATTCTTCACAACAAATCCAATAGCACAATCAAAAGGAGAAATTATCTCTAAATTAAAAATAATGGAGGAAAGATGAGAGTGAAAAATGAGAGGAAGATATGCTAGTTATATAGAAAAATTGGAGTATTTAACGATGATTTTTTAAAAACTTTCGTTAAAAATACGCAAGAATTAACATTCAAATAACAATTTTTAGCCACGATTTTTAGAAAATCGTCGTTATTTAGCGACAGTTTTTCAAAAATCGTCATTAAAAACACGCCAGAATTAACATTCAAATAACAACTTTTAGCGACGATTTTTAAAAAATCGTCTTTAAAAATACGCTAGAATTTAAATTTTTAGCAACGGTTTTCTAAAAACTGTCACTAAAAACTGACAGATTTAAAATGTGAGTAAAAATAATAATTTTTAGCGACGATTTTTAGAAAATCGTCATTATTTAGTGACGATTTTCAAAAAACCGTCTCTAAAAATTAACATATTTAAAATGTGAGAAAAAAACAATTTTTAGCAACGATTTTTTAAAAAAATCGTCGTTATTCAACAACAATTTTTAGGAAACCGTCACTAAAATTTGATAATTTTAAAAAATAGTAAAAATTAACAACACTTAACAACGGTTGTTTAAAAAATCGTTGCTAAATAACAACGATTTTTTAAAAACCGTCGTTAAATTTATTTAACGACGGTTTTTTAAAAAACCATTGCTAAATATCCATGGTTTTAAAAACCATCGTTATTTTATGTTTTAGGAATGATTTTTTTTAACCATCACTAAAACCTATTTTTGTTGTAGTGTTGGTCACCAGAAAGCACTTCAGTTTCTTAAAGAGAATAACCAAAAAGATCTCTTCTATAACTTAGTCGTGATTTAATACCTAATAACTATCTTGCTGTCTATCCATTTCTACAAGCAGACAAATAATTGGGAGTTGAAGGGAGCACATCAGTAGTTGAATGTATAGGCTCTATTAGTTTATATTTACCTTATGGACATGTCTTGAATTTAAATGATGTTCTTCTTTAAAAAGAAATTTGATCTTCGATTCTGTATTAGACAATTGTGGTTTTCCCTTCTCGCAAGGTCGTCAAATGTGTAAGATTCTTATAGGGTTGTAAGGCAGAAGTGAGACCATATAATCCTGAATTGAAGAAACTTGATGCTAGAATTATTAGTGGTTTCTTCACTAGATATTATTCTCAATCAAGAGGGTGCAAATTTTATTGTTCCACTCACACCACCAGAGTCATTAATGAATATGATCGTGCATTTTATTTTTGAAGATAACTTGGATAGTGGGAGTCAAGTGCTTAGGGACATTGATTTACATAACGAGAGTACCATCTTATCTATACCTATTTTGTCACTTCCATCAGCTGATAGAGATAATGGTATTGAAAATTTAGCTAATGTCGATATATAACCGCTTGTTGAAAACACTGGTAAGAGTTGAACTAAGAAGGTCTCAAAGAATCTGCAGGCCTGCAATACTATATGATTACATGATTTATTTGCAAGAATTTGAATCTAATGATGTTAATGGAGTAGCTCCTATATAATTTTAGCAAGCAATTTCAAGCCTTCATTTCTCGGAGTGGTTTGAGGCGATGAATGATGAAATTATTTCGATGTATTGCAACTAAGTGTGAGAACTTGCTGAATTGCTAGACAGGTATAAACTTGTTAGTTGTAAATAGGTCTTTAAGACCAAATGATGGGTTACTGGTGAAATTTAAAGGTACAAAGTCAGACTTATAGTTAAAGGCTACAATTAGAAAAAATGGATCGATTACACGAAAACATTCTCTCTGGTCTTGACTAAAGACTCTTTTAGAGTTGTCATGGCTCTTATTGCCCAATTAGACATTGAATTTCACCAGATGGATGTTAAGATTACATCTCTGAATGGAGACTTATATAAATAAATCTACATAACTTAAGGCAATGATATCTGAGGTTTGATGAGGTAATCACCTCACTTAGATTTATTGAGAATGCTTTATATCAATACATATATCATAAGTTTTATAGGAGCAGTTTCGTCACACTTGTGCTCTATGTTAACTATTAGTCAACAATTCAATGAATTTTTTGAATGACACAAAACACATGTTATCATGCCATTTTGATATGAAAGACCTTGGTGAGGCCTCTTTTGTTCTTAGGATACAAATCCATCATGATAGGTCTTGTGAAATTCTCAGTTTATCTCAAACAACCTATATTGAGCGAGTCTTTAAAAAATTTAGTATAGACTCTTGCACTTCATGTGCTGCACCCATTTAGAAAGTTGAAGGGTTGTTTAAATAACAGTGTTCTCATAATGACATTAAGAGAGCTTAAATGGTTAAAGTTCCATATGATTCCGTTGTTAGCAGCCTTATGTGTGTTCAAGTATGCACTTGTTTGAACATAACTTTTTCTATCAGTGTGATTGGTAAATATTTGAGCAATTCTTGCAAGGATTATTGGAGGGCTGCATAGAAAGTTATGAGGGGTAGGGTACAAAGTATCATAAATTGACTTTTTGAAAAATCTAATCCTTTTGAAATTATGGGATATACAAATTCAGACTATGCATCCTACTTGGATGATCGCAAGTCGACTTCTAGATACATTTTTATGATGTTTGAAGGATTTATTTTGTGAAAGAGCGTCAAACAAACATTCAAAACTACCTCAACTATGGAAGCAGAGTACATCACTTGTTGTGAAGCAATCTGTCAGACTGTGTGGTTAAGGAACTGATATTTGGCATGCATTTTTTTGTTTTTATATAAGGACTTCTAACCAATTATTCTGATGGTTCATCCACTATATGCTTCTCTCAAAACCACTAAAGTTTTAGTCATACTGAATATTTTGATATTAAAACTATTATTTGTCAGAGAGAATATTGATGAATCTCAGACTCGTTTAGCTAAATAATGATATTTAAATTGGGGAAAAAATTTAGATAAAGCTTTTTAAGTATTTATTATAAGGTTTTTCAATAAAAACATAACATGTAGAACTTTTTTTTTGAAAAAAGTTAATAATGTAATGTTAAGTTGGAAAAAATATCCACATATCATGTATTTAGTAGAACCTTATAGCAAAAGTCTTAAAAAAATACGTAAATTTTGTATTTTTAATATATATATATATATATATATATATATATATATATATATATATATATATATATATATATATATATATATATATATATAGACACACAGATTCAGTAAAACATTTTAAGTGTTTGATACGAAAAAATATTTTTAAAAGAATCAATGTTTAACTTATAAAAATATCTATACATCAAATTTTTATTACATTCATAGGCTTGAGTGACGAATTGACTTTTAATGATACACTTAAATTAAAGAGTTTAGATTGAGGATGACCATTATATCCATATCCAACATGCTTGCAAATTTTACTCTCTTGAATTTGGATATAGGGCTCTATAAATAAGTCTAAGCATGGATTAACTAGTTAGTATTCATATACACACACCCACACACATTAATGTTGATGTTAAATGATTTTTCAAATTTTAAATGATTCTAAGTTAACAAATACAAATATAGAGAACAACATATTTGTACAAACCTTTTAAATAATCTGTTTGAGAATCCAATAAAGTGGAGACTAAATTTTAAATTTATTACCTGCTTGAATATGGGTCCAAGAATGAGCTTACTATTTTTGTATGAATTCAAAAGTAGATATTATAATACTCTATTCGTAATTTATTTGTGGCCATCCCTAGTTTTTTTTCATATCTGTTTTAAACCTAAATTTAAGCTGAACACTTAAATTTCTAGGGCTTTGGCTAGATCGACCCATCATTCACCAACAACTATTCATATTATATAAGAAAGGTTTAATTGTATTTTTAGTTTTTTTTAAATATGTCAATTTAATTTTTTTTTAATTTGTAATATAAATTTAGTTTTTATAATTTTAGTAAATAAGTTAAAATAGTAATTTTATTAAATTTATTGTTTATTATGTTGTTAATATATCATATGTATGCTATATATATAATTAAATGACATATATCATATTCAGTCACTTAAAAAAATATATTAGTGCTAAATTTAGTGATATACATATAATGTATGCGTTATTGATTAGCGACAGAATAAACAATAAAATTAATGGAAGAACTATTGCGATTCATTTGTTAAAATTAGTAAGATTAAATTTATATTACAAATTATAAAAATACTAAATTGAAGCATTCTTAAAAAATAAAAGGATAAAAAGGGCAATTAAACTTATAAAAAAAATAAAATAATCGTATAAAAGAGAGTTTTATAATTGAATTGGATTTTTTGTTTTAAATATCTATCAATGTAAACCGACAGCAACTTAACTTTAAATCTCTATCCCATTCTATTAGAATTTAAAAAAAAAATATTATGTAACCCATTTTTATTTAATCAAAAGTTTGTGAACATCGCAGTTAAGAATAAATAAATAAATATGGCATTAATATAATGTAAATATCAATATTTTAAAAATTAAGTCAGTCATTGAACTAATAAAAATTAGTAATAAAATATATAATATATTTTTTTAATTTTTTACATTATAAAATATGATAATTAAAACTTAAATATATCAAATTAATTAAATAAGTCATTTAAAATAAAAATAATTAAATAATACATATTAATGTATTGAAAATTTTAGTAATAATAATATTATATATGAAAGAAGTTTTTTTAACGATTTTTTGTTAAAAAAAATTTAGTGTTAACTTAAATCGGTTGACTTTCTAATTCAGTGATATTTTAGTTTGACGGACTAATTCAATATAATTTTTACAGCATTAACAAATATCTTGAATTAAATTAACTTGTTTCCATTATATTTACAATAGCAAAGAAGCGTAAATATTAAAGTAATAGGGGGCTCATTGTAAACCATTCTCTAACTACTGCAAATATTTAATTCATTCGCCTTAGTCTAATTTCTTATTAACTGTTCTCTCTCCTTACGAATGCATCAGTGACAGGAGTCAATGGGAAATGCCTTTATTTTTTTCATATATATAAAGAGTTATAAAACAGAAATGAAGTCAGTAGATTATACTCCATTCATTCCTTATTAAAGCAACTGTTTGCATACTATGGCGTAGGATTGCATATTGCAGCTTCCGCTGTCTTGTTCTTAGTTTTCTGCGAAATGTTTGAACTTTAATGATATAACATTGGAAGCCATACATTAATTTGAGCTCTTCATATATAAGTTTCCCATGTAGGTTATACGTGAAATATCAAACAATAATTGTTTTTCAATTTCCGACAAATAGTTTGATTTTGTTTTTGAATTTTCGTTCACATATATAGATGCTTGTTTTCCTCGAGGCTTCTAATGTCAGTTTCTGGTTTGATTTTCTGTCTAACCCATTATGACTTTAACGTGGGACTTTGTTTGCATGTAACATCACCTAGAAAAGCCACGCAAAATTTTTCTGAGTATAAGATTGTTGTTTTTAGACATTTATTCATTAAATCACAATGAAAAGCATTACAACAACCACAAAAACCAATAATATCATAAACTTTTAAAGCAGGCAAAACAAATAAAGAAAGTTAATTCTGCATTTTGAGCAACAAAAAGAAAAGGGTTTCTAGTATCAAATAAGACAAGCAACACACTTATTAAATATTAATCTAAATCTACTAAAATAAAATTATTGCTCTTCATCACAGAGCAACAATTAACACAATAGATTAAGAAGAAATTAAAAAAAATTATAAAGACATAATATGCCATCCAATTTTGTTTTTAAAAGTTAGTCGTTTTAAACTTTTTTTTCAATGAAATGAGCAAATAATTATATAAAAAGAATAAATTTTGAAACTCTGAACTCTTTTCAAAGAAGAGAAAAAACTTTCCTAGAACAAACTCTTACCGGGAGAAAAACAAAAAAGGAAGGAGGAGGGGGGGGGGGGGGAAGACTACGAAACAAAAAAATAAACCAAGAAAAGGGTAGAGGTGCTTGCCGTCAGATGTGAGCTGTATGAAAGGAAACACTGGCTGCTAGGATTTGGGAGGGGCCACTGTGGAGCAAGATATTATAGACCAACACGGCTCCTCATCAATTTCATGAAGTCCTTTTTTGTTTTTTTTTCGGACTGGCGAAGTCACCACTTTTGAATAACAATCCCTTGATCATGCTCAGCTCACACTACCATTTGGCCGACTACGCGGGACTTTCGACGCGCGGACTTTCGGTGAGCTGAAAATCTTTTCATACTTGGTCAGCAGCACGTTGGTAGAGATTGTTCAATTTGTTCTCACCACATAGTTGACTCTAGGGCGTTTTATACATGAATTTTTTAAAATTTTTAAAAAAAATTTAATTTTAAAAAATAAAATTACTATATTTTGTATAAATTTTCAAAAATTCATTTCCAAGAAATTAGAATTTTCTTGAATAATTTTGTAACAACTTTATCACAAAATAATTCTTATGAGAAATGGTGAGAATTTTAGTTTTCCATGAGTTTAAAAAATTTTCTATAATATTAAAAAATAAATATATTTTTTATTAATGTCATAATTGTAATAATAATAAATAAAAAATTTACTCTCTCTCATCTTTCTCTTTTTTCATTCTCTCACTTTCTCTTTCATCCTCTCTCTCACTTTATCTCTCATCCCTTCTCTTTACTTTCACTTTCCATCTCTTTCATAAAAATAAGGAGTATTTTTAAAAAATGTACAAAAATTTTTAAAATATTAAGTATACTCAAACATAGGAATATAATATTCTTATTTAAAGACTCTCAATAATTTTAAAAGTAAATCAAATATATTTTATACATTCTCAAAAATTATCATTCACATCAATTATGTTTACTGTAAGTGAAAACTCAAATTATTTATCTAGTCAATAGGTAAAGATTAAAAAGAAAATAATAAATTATCTTATTACACAATTATTATTTTTATTTTAAAAATTGATGTAAATTTTTTAAAATAAAATATTTTTTTCTTTTTCTTACACTGCTGTGTTTTTTATTCTAAAATACATACATATATATATATATATATATATATATATATATATATATATATATATATATATATATATATATATATATATATATATATATATATATATATATATTAAAAAATAAAAATATATTACAACTTAATTTAAATATCTCCAATACATATTATAAAAAATAAATAAATAATAAATAAGATAAAAAAAAACACTCTTTCAAATTTTTTTAATTAATTGTCATTTAATATCAATTATTTTTTTCAAAATAATTATAATTAAAGTGTTTTAAGTTATCACAATATGAATTTTGTTAATTTAAAAAATTAATTGAAATTTGAGAACAGAAAAAAAATTTAAAAATTTTATTTTATTCATTTATGAGTAAAATACTTTGACTATCATAGGATTTTGTTAGACTTACTCTTTTTCAAAAATATATATAAATCTCTCTTGTATTTTACATGCAAACATTTCTCTTCTATTTTACATTAAATACACTTATTTTTTTATTTTTAAAAATATTTATAGACTTTTTTATATTTAAAAAAATTATCATTTCATTCTTTTTTTAATTTGTTACTTAATATACTTATTATTAAAAATATTAAAGGGAGAGCTGATCATGGATTGAGTGGCTCACTTAGTTTAAAATATAAATTTAGCTCTTAACCCAAATTAAATTTAAACATTCGATTTGGAATGAAAAAAAAATTATAAAAAGAGAAAAATACGCGTCTCACATAAACCTTGTCAAAAGTTACTCTACACGAGTAACAAGTGATCACTTGACCATCCTCTACGCAGGACCTTCGACAAACAAGCCTGCATTAAGGTGATAATCTTTCATCTTGAGGACTTGGTCAGTCCCACAAAAATGTAGTAGTTGAATTTAAGTGCAAATAATTTGACAGTTATACATGGATTGCGGTAGATGGAAGAATACGCTGCTTAAAAACAAAAAACGGACTGCGTGGCCAGCGCAGAGAATTGTATCAGCTGTCGGAGGAACTCTATAAATACACATCTTGGGAAGTGAGCCACTAGACAAGACTAAGTATGGTTTTCTTTTCTCAAATATGGCTGCATCTTCCCTTGTCTATCCTTCCTTTTCTTGTCCACTGCCTTTTGCTTCGTGTAGCATCAAGTTCTTTAAGCATTACCACAGATACAGAAGCTTTGATATCATTTAATTAAGTCTCAATTGAGCAATGATCCTCCTCACCCATTATCTTCTTGGAGCCACAGTTCATCGCCCTGCAACTGGACCGGTGTAATCTGCGACAGGCTTGGCCCCAGAGTGATTGCCTTAAACCTTACGGGCTTGAGACTCTCAGGTCATTTAAGCCCTTATATAGGTAACTTGTCTTTCCTTCAGTCCCTCCAGTTGCAGGATAACCAATTCACAGGAGTGATTCCTGAGCAAATTGGCAATCTTTTTCGGTTGAGAACTCTAAACATGAGCTCTAACAGCATCGAAGGAAAGCTTCCTTCAAACATCAGTCGCTTGACTGAACTCCAAATGCTTGACTTGTCGTCTAACAAGATTGTTAGCCAAATTCCCGAAAATATTGGCCTCTTGACAAAGCTTCAAGTCCTGAAATTGGGAAGCAATAAACTCTTTGGTGCAGTTCCACCAAGTCTTGGAAATATTTCATCACTCACAAATATCAGTTTTGGCACCAACACTCTAAGTGGCTGGATTCCAAGTGAATTGGGTCGGCTTAAGAAATTGGTTGAGCTTGATCTCACTATCAACAATCTCACTGGGACTATTCCACCTTCTATATTTAATTTGTCTTCCCTAGTTAACTTGGCTTTAGCTTCCAACAATTTGTGGGGTGAGCTTCCTCAGGATGTTGGTGATAAACTTCCAAAACTCCTAGTGTTCAATTTCTGCTTTAATAGATTCACAGGCAAAATTCCTGGGTCTTTGCATAATCTCGCCAACATTCGAGTCATCCGCATGGCTCACAACCTTTTGGAAGGAACAGTGCCACCGGGTCTCGGAAATCTCCCATTCCTTCGCATGTATAATATTGGGTATAATAAGATAGTCAACTCAGGAGACAGAGGTCTCGACTTCATTACTTCTTTGACGAACAGCACCGTCCTCAACTTTCTTGCAATCGATGGCAATAGGCTGGAAGGTGTAATTCCTGAGACCGTTGGCAATCTGTCCAAGGTCCTCTCAAAATTATACATGGGAGAGTGATACGTGGGAAGTCTTGAACTTGGATTCAAATAAAGTTCATGGCCAGCTAAATAAGTGGGTTGATCCTGAGAGCCAATCTGAAACAACCCAAAGCGAGGCCCATGATAACGTACCATCTCAGGAAATTCAGCATGTGGGATCAGGAGATAAAACTGATAGAATTCAAGAAGCTGGGGTGGGAGTATCACGCGAAGGAAGGACGCGTAAGAAGCCGAGCTGGTTCCAAGATTTTGAGATGGGAAAAAGCCGTTGAGGATAGTGGAGTACGTAAACGGTTATGCACTAGCTGGGTCCATTTTGCATTCTGTTATTTTGTTGTTTATTCGTGAAATAAAAAAAAACAAGAAAAGAAAACGTAAAAAGGAGGGTGGTGGTATATGAGAGGTGGGCTGGGTGCATGGGGACGATTCATGTAAGTTTTGGAAAGTTTGTACGGGAGTTGGGCACTGACTCGAAGAGTGCGAATCTTAATACAAACCAATATCGTTTGTATCACTGGTGCTTTCATTGAGAGGCGATGAGGAACGAAGATATAGCTGAGCTCATGAGGACCATGGAGACGAGTTTTAAGCAGCATGCTGACGATCAACTAACCAAATTTTCGTCGATGTTAGAGCATCATATAGCTAGCACTGATCAGCGACTTTCTCAGTTGATTCAACCACAGCGAAACCCCGGTACCACATCAATGGAAAACGCTGGGCAAGCTAGCTCCGGAGCAGACAATAGCCCACTCAAAGGACGACGAGCAGAGTTTGATAATCAGCCACCAGAAATGAATTCACTTCTAAAAACCTTGCGATTGGATGTACCACGATTTAATGGGTCCAATGTAGAAAACTGGATCTATAAGATCGAGAAGTTCTTCACCCTTCACCGGGTCGACCCAGATATGAGGCTGGCAGTGGTTGCATTTCATTTGGATGGAGAACCGGCAACGTGGTATCAATGGATGGAGAAGGGTGGGGGGTTAACAAGTTGGAGCTGCTTCCTCTCGGAGTTGAGAAAAAGGTTTGGCGCTTCTATCTACGATGACCCCTTGGGACGAATCTCTAAACTAATTCAAACTAGCTCTGTGGCGAAGTTTCGAGCTGAGTTTGAAGAGCTCATGACGCGCATTACGGGTGTATCTGAGCAAATGTTCATGAATTTTTTTTTGTGGGGTTTGAAAATGGAAATTCGTAGGGAATTACTGATGCACCCACCACTAAGTTTAGCTGAAGCCATGGCTAAGGCTCAGCTCTATGAGGAAAGAAATGATGATTTGTTCCAACGACATCGGCGGGAGGGATATCGACACAATGAGGGCCAACCCAAGAGCCCTATGCTTGGCCAAACAAGAACTAGTAGTACCAGTAGCGTGACAAACCAGGGACTGGGAGCAACACCACCACCTCGCAGTGAGCAAACGCAGTGGGGAGGCTCCAAATTACCTATCAAGCATCTCTCACCTGCGGAGATTCGTGAAAAGAGGGAGAAAGGCCTCTGTTTTAGTTGTGATGAGAAATACAATATTAATCATCGCTACAAAAACAGAGTGTTGCTCATGTGTGGTGAAGAAGAAAGTGAAGAAAACCAAGAAGAGGTGGCACCTATACTGGAGGAGGATTTCACTAATGAAATCATGGAGGTTAGTTTAAACGCACTCTCTAATTCTGTGAATCCAAGAATTTTTCGTATATTAGCCAAACATGGAGTAGAAACTTTAGAGATTCTCATTGACACGGGGAGCAATAACAACTTTATTCAAGAGGCATTGGTAGCTAAGTTGAGGTTGCCCGTAGAAGAGGCCAAAAGATTCAAAGTTTACATGGGAAATGGTCAATACTTGAACTGTGATAAGAAGTGCTCTGGGGTAGAGTTAGAAATGCAGGGGCACAATTTTATGGTGGATTTGTTTGTCTTGCCAATTTGGGGATTAGATGTGGTGTTGGGAATGCAGTGGTTAAGGACTTTAGGGCCGTGTTTGCATGACCACAATGAACTCACCATGGAGTTCCATTGGAAGGGGAAAAAAGTGACCTTGATCGGGAGTAAATCAGCAATAGCTACACAAGTAAAGTTTGTCCAACTTCACACCATGTTTCAACAAGACAGTGTAAGTGGGGCCTTTACTTTGATTCCAGCCAATCTAGAAAGGGAGAGCAATGGGAAGTCTGGTGGAGATGAAATTGCAAAACTAGAGGCAAACCTACCACCTGTAGCACAAGGTTTGATCAACCAATACAGTGACGTTTTCGAGGAACCCAAGACATTACCGCCGATACGCTCTATTGATCACAAGATACACTTACAAGCTGGTAGTACACCTGTCAATGTTAGACCATACCGTTATCCTTATTTTCAGAAGGATGTTATAGAGAAATTGGTGCAGGAGATGTTGGACTGTGGTTTTATTCGCCATAGCAATAGCCCTTATTCTTCCCCTGTGTTGTTGGTAAAAAAAAGGGATGGATCGTGGAGGTTTTGTGTCGACTACCGAGCCCTTAATGCAATCACCATCAAAGACAGATTTCCAATACCAACCATTGATGAGCTACTTGATGAATTGGGAGGGGCAGTGGTTTTCTCAAAATTGGACCTGCGAGCTGGATATCATCAAATCCGGATGGAACAACGGGATGTCCACAAAACTGCTTTCCGCACACACGATGGGCATTATGAGTTTATTGTCATGCCGTTCGGACTCTCCAACGCACCTTCCACCTTTCAGGCCACTATGAACCAGGTTTTCAAATCATATTTACGAAAGTTTGTTATTGTCTTCTTTGATGATATATTGGTTTATAGCAAAAGTGAGGAAGAACATGTGTGTCACTTGGAAAAGGTTTTGAACTACCTGCGAACTAACAGCTTCTTTGCCAAAGGCAACAAGTGTGCTTTCTTTCAGGGTACCATAGAGTATTTGGGGCATTTGGTGTCTCGAAATGGAGTTCAGGCAGACCTAGCAAAAGTAGAAGCCATGACACAATGGCCACAGCCCCAGAACTTGAAGCAATTACGTGGGTTCTTAGGGCTCACAGGGTATTATCGGAGGTTCGTAGCCCATTATGCAGTCATAGCTGCCCCCCTCACGGAACTTCTCAAAAAAGACAAATTTAATTGGGGAACGGAAGCATCTGCAGCGTTCAACTTGTTGAAGCAAGCAATGACTCAAACCCCTGTGTTACATCTGCCTGATTTTTCGAAAACATTCGTGGTAGAAACGGACGCATCAAGTGTTGGGATCGGTGGAGTATTGATGCAAGAAGAACATCCGATAGCTTACTTTAGCAGGAAACTGGGACCAAGAATGTTGGGTGCTTCGGCTTATCTGAGAGAATTACATGCAGTGGTTGAAGCCATTGTTAAATGGCGTCAATATCTCTTAGGTAGACATTTTATAGTACGAACGGACCATAAAAGTCTGAAGGAACTGCTCACCCAAGTCATACAGACACCTGACCAGCAGCACTACCTCCGAAAATTGTTGGGGTACCACTTTTCGATTGAATATAAAGCAGGAATCTTGAATTCAGCTGCTGATGCTCTCTCACGTTGTTTGGAATCACCCCACACTGAACTCCATGCTACTATGTCTTACGGACAGTTTGATTTTCTGTTGGCTTTACGAAAAGAGAATCAGGAAAATCCTGAACTGATCAAGCTACGTCAACAATTAGAAGCTGGGGTCCTTCCTGCAGATTGGGAGTGGCGTGATGGGGTACTTCTATATCAGAATAGACTGTACCTTGGCAAAGAGTCCCAACTTAAGCAACAAATGTTGAAGGAATTTCATGACACCCCAGTAGGGGGACATGCAGGGGTAGAACGGACGTACATTCGACTTAGTGCAAATTTTTATTGGGCAGGCATGCGCAAGGACGTCAAGGTATACGTGGGACAGTGTGTTATTTGTCAAACTGTCAAATACTCTACAGTAACCCCTTATGGATTCTTGCAGCCTTTAGAAATGCCTGAAAGGGTATGGGAGGACTTGGCTCTTGACTTCATAGTTGGCTTGCCAAATTCAAGGGGAAATACAACTGTTTTGGTGGTTGTCGATAGATTAACAAAATACGCTCATTTTGGAGCTTTACCCACCAGTTACACTGCTTCAAAGGTTGCTGAACTTTTTACTGGAATGGTGATTAAACTGCATGGTGTGCCACGGACCTTGGTATCGGACAGAGACCCAGTTTTCACAAGCAAGTTTTGGTCCAAATTGTTTGAGCTGATGGGTACCCGGTTGAAGATGAGCTCGGCTTACCATCCACAAACGGATGGACAAACAGAGGTCTTAAACCGATATTTAGAGCAGTACTTGCGTGCCTTCGCTGCTGACAACCCAAAACAGTGGGCTTCATTCTTGGGGTGGGCGGAGTATCACTACAATACTAGTTTCCAGTCTGCCATAGGAATGACGCCATTTCAAGCCGTGTATGGGAGACCACCCCCTACCATTCTGACGTACACTAAGGGGTCTACAACAGTCCAGGCCGTCGATGATTGTCTTTGCTCTAGGGATGACATCCTACGGCGTTTAAAGGACAACCTACACCAAGCTCGCAACAGGATGCAACAAATTGCCAATCGCAAGCGCCAGGAAAAGCAGTTCAGACTTGGGGACCTTGTCTTGGTTAAACTACAACCCCATCGTCAAACCACAGTGGCTCGACGTCTAAATGCGAAGCTGTGCAGACGTTATTTTGGACCTTTCAAGATCATTGCCACAGCTGGGCCAGTAGCATATACACTGGCATTACCTCCGAGCAGCAAAATCCATCCAACTTTTCATGTTTCGCTACTGAAAGAATTCAAAGGGGATGGTTCTACTATTTCTTTTCCTTTACCAGAGTTGAGCCATGGCAATAAGCCAATGATTTTTCCCACCGCCATTTTAGCAAGTCGAACAATACAACAGCAGGGCAAGACAATCCAACAAGTGCTGGTTCAATGGTCTCACAGTCTTCCGGAAGATGCAACGTGGGAAGAACTTCAGTCATTCAGTCGCCTTTATGATCTACCTGACCTTGAGGACAAGGTCAAAGTTGATGGGGTGGGAAGTGATACGTGGGAAGTCTTGAACTTGGATTCAAATAAAGTTCATGGCCAGCTAAATAAGTGGGTTGATCCTGAGAGCCAATCTGAAACAACCCAAAGCGAGGCCCATGATAACGTACCATCTCAGGAAATTCAGCATGTGGGATCAGGAGATAAAACTGATAGAATTCAAGAAGCTGGGGTGGGAGTATCACGCGAAGGAAGGATGCGTAAGAAGCCGAGCTGGTTCCAAGATTTTGAGATGGGAAAAAGCCGTTGAGGATAGTGGAGTACGTAAACGGTTATGCACTAGCTGGGTCCATTTTGCATTCTGTTATTTTGTTGTTTATTCGTGAAATAAAAAAAAAACAAGAAAAGAAAACGTAAAAAGGAGGGTGGTGGTATATGAGAGGTGGGCTGGGTGCATGGGGACGATTCATGTAAGTTTTGGAAAGTTTGTACGGGAGTTGGGCACTGACTCGAAGAGTGCGAATCTTAATACAAACCAATATCGTTTGTATCAGAGAGAATCGTTTCCAAGGAAACATACCCACCTCCCTTGCCCATCTTAGTGGCTTGAGTTTATTAAACTTGAGCTACAATGCCATCTCCGGAGAAATCCCACCTGAGTTAGGCCAATTAGAGGAACTGCAAGAGCTAATTCTGGCTGGAAATCATCTATCAGTAAGTATTCCAAACTCCCTTGGTAGTCTTCAAAAATTAAACTAAATTGATTTGTCAAGCAATAAGCTTGTAGGTAAAATACCCTTTAGTTTTGGCAATTTCCAAAACCTTCTCTCGATGGACTTATCTAACAACAAGCTCAATGGAAGCATACCCAAAGAAATACTGAATCTCCCAACTCTAAGCAATGTTTTAAATGTGTCGAAGAACTTTTTAAGTGGATCTTTGCCTCAAGAAATAGGGAATTTGATTAGAGTTGCTTCCTTAGACCTCTCTAACAACCTTTTATCTGGTAATATCCCCCGCTCAATCAAAAATTGTCTGAGTCTGGAAAATCTATTTTTGGCCAGGAATATGCTCTCAGGTCCGATTCCAGAAACACTTGGAGAGGTTAGAGGTTTGGAAACCCTGGACCTTTCCTCCAACCAACTCTCTGGTTCCATTCCTGTTGAACTTCAAAATCTAAATGCCCTTCAGTTGTTGAACCTCTCTTATAATGATTTAGAAGGAGCCATTCCCAGTGGAGTTTTCAAAAGTTTCACTGCTGTCTATTTAGAAGGCAATGGGAAACTTTGCTCGCTCTCCGCATGTGTCACTCGAGGCCATGGAAGAAAGATGCTCCAAATTTATATCATCATCCCTATTGTGGTATCGTTTATACTGTGTTTCACAATTGGCTTGCTGCTGTACGTAAAGAGCAGAAAATTGAAGGTAACAGCATCATCTGACACGATAAAGCCATATCATCCAATGGTCTCTTATGATGAGCTCCGTCAGGCAACTGGGAACTTTAGCCAGGATAATTTAATAGGAATTGGGAGCTTTGGTTCAGTCTATAGAGGCCATCTAAGTCAAGCGAGTACTGTTGCAGTCAAAGTCCTCGACATTTTAAGAACTGGTTCTTTGAAGAGTTTCTTTGCAGAGTGTGAGGCTTTGAGGAATATAAGGCATCGAAATCTGGTTAAGCTGATCACATCATGCTCCAGCATAGACTTTACAAACAATGAATTTCTGGCTCTGGTTTACGAGTTCCTATGTAATGGCAGCTTGGAAGATTGGATTAAGGGAAAAAGAAAGCATTCAAATGGAAATGGGTTGAACTTGATGGAGAGACTGAATATTGCCATTGATGTTGCTTGTGCATTGGATTACCTGCACAATGATAGTGGAATTCCTATTGTGCATTGTGATTTGAAGCCCGCCAACATTCTTTTGGATGAAGATACGACTGCAAAGGTGGGAGACTTCGGATTGGCTAGGCTGCTGATTGAAAGACCAACTAATATTCAAGTCTCAATAAGCTCCACTCATGTCCTTAGAGGTTCAATTGGCTACATACCTCCAGGTTAGTTTCCTCGCAACTTTGTCTTCAAATATGGGAAATGAATTTATCTATTTTTTGTTTCCTGATCTTTAGAAAACTTTAATTTCGAAAAAATATAGTTGTTGTTCTCATGCTTCGTTGACATAGAAATCTTCTAATGCAGAGTATGGATGGGGAGAAAAGCCATCAGTGGCCGGAGATGTATACAGTTTTGGAATTGTGTTGCTGGAGCTCTTTTCTGGGAAGAGCCCAACAGACGATAGCTTCACAGGAGGCTTAAGCCTTAGAAGATGGGTGCAATCGTCACTTACAGAAAAGATAGTGCAAGTCATAGACCCTCAGCTTCTATCACTCATGTTTAATAATGACCTCGCCGAAAGACCCCATCTACAACTTGATTGTCTGATTGCAATTCTCGGAGTTGGGTTATCCTGCACTGCAGATTCTCCAGATAGACGCCTTAGCATGAAAGACGCTGTTGGCAAGATACGAGCTGCTAGAGACTCTCTTTTCAAACACACTGCAAATAGGAGTTCTTCCCACCGTTAGTTTCAACTAGTTGTATTGTATTGAGAGTCATGGTTCCTGATCATTTTCTGCCGCTATCCTAGCTAGACAAATAATGCTCACTGTTGAATTTGCATCTCTTATACATGATAGCATGCTTTATGTTATCAAGTGTAGTTTTATGCAGTGTAATCTGTATTATCTTTCCTCATAGAAAGAATAGGGAGCGATCTTTCAATGGCTTTTAAAATTACTTAAGTGGGATTCTAGTGATACTTTATTATAATTTTGCGCTCATAAATTTTATTAAGCCACTCCTTTATCAAGCGTCTCTTACGTAATATAGCTTCTCTTAAGTAATATATAGAGAACAACATACTTATATAAACCTTTTAAGTAATTATTTAATAATAATCTGTTTGAGAATTCAATAATGTAGAGATTATGGGCTTGTTTAATTCAATTTTTGTTTTTTAAAAACTATGTTTAAAATTTTTTCTGTAAAATAAATAAAAAATATTTGATATATTGTTTTGAAAGCATTTTTTTTCTTGGGTGTTATGTGAACAAAAATAAGAATAAAAAATGAATTTTCTTTATTTTTATTTCATTTTTCAAAATTCGTTTTTAAAATAAAAACGAAAACAACTAAATATATTATATAAGAAAAGATTAATTATATTTTTTTTATTGTTTTAATATATTATTTTATATATATATAAATTTAATTTTTCTAATTTTAATAAATAAATCAAAATAATTATTTGATTAAAGTAATAGGGGGCTCATTGTAAGCCTTTCTCTAGCTACTATATACAAATATTTAATCCATTCACCTAAGAAACTGTTCTCTCTCCTTAATTAACGTATGCATAAGTGACAGGAGTCAATGGAGTATACTGTGGCGTATATGATTAATGCATATTGCTGTTTTCATTGTCTTGTTCACAGTTTTCTGCCAAATGTTTGAACTTTAATGATATAACATTGGAATCCATATATTAATTTGAGCTCTTTTTCCCATGTAGTTATACGTGAAAATCAAACAAGAATTGTCTAGGATTAGAGATTGGATGGAATTTCCTACAAATAGTTGGATTTTGCTTTTGAATTTTCGTTCACACACATGCTTGTTTGCCTCGAGGCTTCTAATGTCAGTTTCTGGTTTGCTTTTCTGCCAACCCATTGTGACTTTAACGTGGGAGGAGCCACTCAGGAGCAAGAAGGCGGTCTCGGCCAACACGGCTCCTCATTATATTTCATGAAGACATACTCCATTTGAGTAACAATCCCTGGACCATGCTTTGCTCCCAGTGGCAGTACCATTTGGCCCACCATGCGGGACTTTCGACGCACGGAGTTTCATTAGGGCGAAAATCTTTCCATCTCGAAGACTCGGTCGGCAGCACGTTGGCAAAGATTGTTCTCACCACAAAGTTGACTTTAGGGGTAATCGATTTGGCGATCATCTATTGATGGTGTAAGTGGAAAACTGAGCTATTCGCCGAGTCAAACAGGTAAAAGATTAAAAAAAAAATTATTGTGAAATAACTTAAAAATAAAAAGAGAGAAGTAAGATAGAAACAAGAGAGTGAACTATTTTTTCTATTCATGTATGAGGGGGTATTTATACAAGTAGATGAGAGAGACTGAATAGTGATATACAGCTGTAGGATAATTCTCTAGTGATAATTATCCTCTTAGATAATTATTGAAAATAATATTTTATCATATAGGATAACTGAAAGATCGAAATTATGGACATCCACACAAGATATTTATAACACTCCCCCTTGGATGTCCATCCTTTAAGAATGTGCCTCGTTAAAACTTTACCAGAAAAAATTCTGTAGGATAAAAACTTAGTGAAGAAAAAAAAGTACATCGTTCTTTTAAGATACTATTGATATATATATATATATATATATATATATATATAACAATATCATTTGATATTCTTAAGTTTCCGAACTCTAATATTATATACCAGCTTCTCGAATGTTGTAGTAGGAAGTGTCTTAGTAAACAAATCTGTCAAATTATCACTTGAACAAATTTGCTGAATATCCACATCACCATTCTTTTGAAGATCATAAGTGAAAAAGAATTTAGGTGATATATGCTTTGTTCTATCCCCTTTAATATACTCTTCTTTCAATTGGGCAACACATGCAGCATTATTTTCGTATAAGATTGTCAAGATCATCTTTTTAGACAAGTCACAAGATTCTTGTATGTGTTGAAAAATACATTCTTGAATTGCCTCATGTAATGCTAAAATTTCTACATGGTTAACTGATGTGGCAGAGATAGTTTGTTTCATAGATTGCCATGAAATTGCGATACCCCCATATAAAACAAATATCCTGTTTGCGATCGTCCATTATGAGGGTCGGATAAATATCTTGTATCCGCATAACCAATCAATTCAAATTCGGGTACATTTAAATAAAATAGGCCCATATTCATTGTTCCTTTAAGATAACGGAGTATATACTTAACTCCATTCCAATGCCTTTATATAAGTGAAGAACTATATCTTGCTAACAGATTAACAGCAAATGATATATCAGGTCGAGTATGACTAGCAAGATACATCAATGCCCCGATTGCACTAAAATATGGTACTTCGGGACCAAGTAGTTCTTCATCCTTTTTACGAGGTTTGAAATTATCTTTGTTCACATCTAATGACCTTAGGAATTAATAGCTTTTTGGAGCTCTTTAAGAGTTTCAATAATATTTAAATCATCAACATAAACTGCAATTATGGCAAACTCATTTCTAGATCTTTTTCTAAAGATACATGGACAAATTGGGTCATTTCTATACCTTTCTTGCAACAGGTATTCACTAAGGCGATTATACTACATACGCCCAGATTGTTTTAAGCCATAAAGTAATTTATTTAATTTGATTGAGTAGTTTACTCGAGAACTAAATTTGTATGCTTTAGGCAACTTAAATCCTTCAAAGAGTTTCATATAGATATCACTATCTAGTGAGTCATACAAATAGGCTGTAATAACATCCATTAGATACAAATTGAGCTTTTCACGTACTGCTAGACTAATTAAATATCGAAAAGTTGTATCCACCACAGGTGAGTATGTTTCCTCAAAATCAATTCTGGGTCTTTGCGAAAAACCTTGGACAACAAGTCTTACCTTATATCTCACAATTTCATTATTTTCATTTCGTTTTCGCACAACGACCTATTTATCTCCAACTAGTTTTACATCTTCAAGTGTACGGACTACAGGTCCAAATTTTTTTCGCTTTTCAAGCGATTTTAACTCTGCTTCAATTGCGTCTTTCCATTTTTGGCCAATCATTTCTTTGCCTGCATTCCTGAACAGACTTTGATTCATAATCTTTATTATCATTTAAAACAGCACGCGCTATATTATATGCAAAATTATTGTCAACATTGACTTTTTGTCAGTTTCATCGTATTTTATTCATCACATAATTAATTGAAATCTCTTCATTTTCACAAATTTCAGGTACCTGAGTTTCTTCTGAAACTAAAACATTAATTATGTCTTGTAACTCTTCTGGAGACTCTTTTGGAGTTATTAAATCCTCGATTTGACCATCTTGATTCTTAGCTCCTTTTCTTTTTCGATGATTTTTATCTTTGGAACCAACAGGCCTACCATGCTTCATGCGGATCTCAAGCTCATTTGCAATGGTGGATTGTCCGACTGGGACATCAATTTTAACTGGAGCATTAGCAGCTAATATATGTGATTTAGTACTTTTTTTTGAGTCAGTAAATGCGTCTAGCAATTGGTTGGCTAAATTTTGCAAATGAATTATTTTTTGAATTTCGAATTCACATTGTTTTGTGCGAGGATCAAGATGAGTTAGTGATAATTCATGCCAACTAATTTTTTCTTTTTAGCTGCTTATTTTCTCCCCCTAATGTTGGAAAAACTAATTCACCAAAATGACAATCAACAAACCGAGCTGTGAATAGATCTCCTGTTAATGGTTCAAGATACTTTATTATAGAAGGAGATTCATATCCAACATATATCCCCAACCTTCTTCGAGGACCCATCTTAGTGCGTTGTGGTGGGGAAATAGGGACATATACTGCAAATCAAAAAATTCTTAGATGAGAAATACTTAGTTCCTGACCAAAAACTATTTATAATAGGGAGTGTTCATAATAACTTGTTGGCTTTAATGATGCAGCATGCAAGATTGCATGTCCCCTATAACAACCTCTTTTGTTTTATTATACAATATAGAGTTCACATACACGTCATTAATCAAAATGTACGTACAACAAAAATCAAATACATAAATAACTACATCTTATTTATTCTGGTTGACCAATTCCAGAGATATAGGTGCGGGTGGTTGCACTTTCACCGGAATCTAAACCAACTCGACCACAAACATATTATTTGATTCTGAAATCTGCCCAACATAAAGTAACTCGATCCAACGTACACTAAAAGTCAGAGTCAAAGAAAAATGTGCATAACTAATTTTCTGAACATGACATGGAAATATAGTGAGAATTAAATCTCAGTAAGTTCAACAATAAATCATCATCAATATAGCTCATCACGTCATGTTCAGCTGTATAAACTACAGCAAATATCTTTGGTCACATGAAAGTACTATATCTATGCACATGAAAATCGTATAATAATGACATGTATGACAAGATTAACTATTTTCATAATATCATATGATGACTATCAATTTATTCTCATATCAAGCTACCCCGGTCAAGGTGAGTATTTTCTACTCTCCGGTACGGGTTTTTCTCGCTCCGTCCGACATGGCTCACTTTCTCTTTCTTTTCTCATTAACATGATCATAACTGTTGGTAGGGCGTCCCCTACTGTGCACCACACGGATTACCATATGACTGTGCTCATTTCTTTTCTTTTCACAATGATAGCCAAAAATATGCTTTCAATAACAAGTATGTTCATAAAAATATAACTATTACAAAAAATCATTGGTATTCATGCCGTGAACATAACCATTTCAAATATCACTTTATAAAATATTTCCATATCAAAATTTCACACTTATGATGGTAAAAAGTTCATACAATGGTAATGGCTATGGCATATACTAGTCATTTATTATTTTCATTTATAAGATTCTTCTTCTTTTTAAATATTAATTTTATTTCTTTATTTTCTTGATGCAAGTTTTCATCCTATCTAACCTTCTCTTACTAATCAGAGTATAACTACCTCCATTTAACTCCGATGTAGGTGATCTTGATGTCAATTTCAAGATAAAACTATTATCTAAAACTATTATGTTGAACAGTTTAGCGAAATATTAAGAAATCAAGGTGATATTACTCCCTCAAAGTACATGTTATTTCTTCTCAGATAGATTCTGACCTTTACCTACTTATCTGTCCATATCTCCCTCATACAAATTCTAAATTACGTTATTCCAGTTGTTAAAAATCCGTGACACATATAGAAATAATTTGTATGTTAATCATTTATTTTAATTCCCTACCGAATGTTCCCAGAAATTAAAACACAGAAGCTATCCTAAAATATTCTTTCCTGATTAACCAATTTCTGACCATTACATACTAATCAGACCACATCTACCACATATGGACTCCAAATTGAGTGATTCCAGTGGATAAAAATCCGTGACACATATATCTATAATTCTTATGTTAACCATTTATTTTAATTTCCTACAAAAAATTTCTAAAAATTAAAACACAGAAGCTATCCTAACATATTCTTCCCTGATTAACCATTTTCTGACCTTTGACTACTAATCAAACCATATCTACCTCATATGGACTCCAAATTGAGTGATTTAAGTGGTTAACAATCCATGAGACATAAACTACATTTTTCATATTATCCATTTCTTTAAATTCCTTCCCGATTCTTTCCAGAATTTTAAAAACAAAAACTTAAAATTCTGTCACCCATAGCCATATCCATGTAGAACTATCTACACCAACCTAATTATTCAACATACATAATATGTAATATGATATAGCAACATCCATGACCAATAATTAAAGTTCTAAAATCAAAATCCCATATCAATATTACAAGTTTCAAAACTTTTCTTCAAAAAGAAATATTGTTAAACTTACCTGGAGCACTTAGTCATTTAGACTTCTCCTTCCTCTTTCTTCCGTTCTTCCTCTTCTTTCCTCACTCTACCTTACTTCTATTTTTTCTCTCCCTCACTTGGACGAAAATTCTAATGTTGTAAGGGTGGGTTTTGCTTAAATAGACCCCCAAATAATTCATCTTTTATGATCATGGATCTACCTTATCATAATTAGGATACACTTGGTTGAATTTTTGGAAAACAAACAACTTATGTTCTTGTCTTCCTCTTCCTTAGTCAAGATATGCATAGCAAAAAGAGATTTGTATTTTGAAAATTATAATAATATGTTTCTAAGATAAGGGACAATGTCCCTTTGATTTAAGGATTTATTTCCTTTTTCTTTTGTCTTAATCAATTATGATAGGTTTGCTATTTTAGGTGTCAAATTTCTAGTCCTTGAATCACCATTATTTGATTGAAATTATTTGTGTGGGATAGAAATATTTTGTCCTAATGCTATGTATTATCATACCACTTGCTACAATTATGAGTGTAGAATATAGATGTTTTGTTCTAAAGTCTTGTATGATCATACCGCTTGCTAAAATTATGAATGTAAGATATCACACCACTTGCTAAATTTTTGTCTTAATGCCATGTCACATAATCTTGATTACATCATTATCTTATCACTTTATTTTTATTTTTCATCTTGGGTTTGGGCTCACTCTTGTCCATTTTCTTTACTTTGGTTAAAATTCTACATTTTATAATAGGTTTGGTCACATTTTTATGATTTTTGGGCTACCGGTCCAATTTCTATATTCTAGTCCAAGTCTATGTTTTATTTCTTTACTTAGATTATCCAATGGGCTTGCTAAAAAATTATGTGAAGTGGAAAAAACTCTATATGAATTGCCCATAGATGAAAACTCAATTTATGGGTGGAGATACTAAACTTAGTAACTTTAACTCTTAAATTAGGAAAAATTACCCTAATCCAATCTTCTTGAAATTTTAAGACCTTTACTTACTTCACAAAAAATTATCTTCTTTACCCAAGAATTTCACCTTTCTTTAGTATATTTATTTTTAATATTTTCTCTTAAGTTTTCTCTCTTTACCTATTCCATTAATTTTAAAATATTTCTATGCATATACGTAAGGTAAAGAATTTATAAGGATTATATTTCTTTAGATATCTAAAAATTGTCTAATAAATTTTATTTTCTTACGGGATGTTACATTCTTCCCCCCTTAAGAAATTCGGTCCCTGAATTTCAACCCATCCTACCATATGTAGGGAATATAATTAAGGCACAATTCAGAGTTACCAATTTTATTACCAAAATAATTAAGGATATCTTTTCTATATATCATCTTTACTTTTAATATGTCTATTCACTTGAGTGATTTTGTCATATAACTTAACCATAAGAATTTCTTTCATCCATAAGTTCTTCACTTTATATCTTCTAGCTCACATGGATATATCTATGGGTCGATATTCGAAAACACACACATAAAGGAACATATTCACCTTCATATTGGGTAACTATCTTTTCTTATTCCAAACTTCTATCAAGTTGTTGTTGTTTTAATTAAAACTCGCAAGTGCACGAATCTATTGGAGTATAGATTTAGTGGTATGCAAGGTCGATCCCACAGAGATTGCCAATTGAGAGAAAATTCTAATATAGATCCGAAATAAATACTTCTAACCTAGTTCCCGATGTCTTGTTTTGTGAGAGGAATATTGAACAAATTACACAAAGAACTAATATACTGAAATTAAATGAAGATGTAATCAAAGTAAAGAAGCATGCTAAGGTTAGGGGATCCGCTCTTGGTATATCGAATAAAAATAAATTTAACTCTTTAATTACTCAATTAGAATCTTTACACGAATAAAGTTCTAATTGGATAATATGTTAATTTAAGCTCAACTTTGTTTATACATGAATTATATTTACCTCCTTTATAATAATTAAAACATTCTTGTAAAATGGATTCAAGCGTACATTATGCCAATCATCATATTGTCTACAATAAATCAAGAGTGATTCAAGTATTTATTGTGCCAAAAATTGTCTACAATGTATCAAGGTTCACACTTTACAAGATTAAAAATACAAAGATGCAAAAGATAACTTGTAAATGGATTCAAGCATAAATTGTGCCAATCATTATATTGTCTACAATATATCAAAATTCACATTTTACAAGATTAACTTATGCAAAAAATGAAAGGTAGAAAATTAATTAAAATAACAGAATAAAATGAAATAGAATCGGTGGCAAAGCCAACCAATAGTAAAATAAAATAAAGTAGGTGGCAAAACCAACCATGAAAATAATAAGAGATAGGCGGTCTAATAAAACCAGCCAATAACAAGAAATCGGCGGTATGATAAAACCAGCCATTAAGAAATAATTATGAGAAAAGAAATAGGAAGGTAAATACAATATCAAAGATAAACATTAAGATTAAGAGTTAGATAAATTATTATTCTCATACCAAGAGTTTCGCCCTTTCACCTTAGCATTAGGAGATTAGTTCTCCATAATCAAGGCAAGAAAGTGAAATGAAAGATGAAGAAACATGATAATATTACGAAAGAAAATGAAAAATACAAGATGTCTAAAGAGAGAATAACATTACAAGTTCGTAGAATTCCAACAAAGCTTTCCCAAGCTCTATCCAAAGCTCTCCAAAAACTCCCTCACTCACCCCTCAAGGCCTCTATTTATAGATACAATTAAGTGTGGTTGGTGTGGTAATTGTCAAAATTGTTAGGTAGGAAGTTGTACAAAGTTGACAATTTGAATTCCATATGTGCACCGAAATTGATCCTTGAATATCGTCTTGTAAACCGCCGAATTTTCTGACTTCATCAACATGAAAGTTGTAGAAAATTTCATTACCTTTCCGTCAAGACAAATTGTGGACAAATTGGATACGTAATGTGTGAGTTATGGTCAAAATACTAGAGCAAAGTCGGGCTGGACTGCAGCAGTAGTCAGATTCTCTTCTAGCCCACTTTGGCCCTTTTAATGTCCGTATTTTCTGACCACTTGAACATGAAAGTTGTACCCAATTGTGTCAGCTACACACCTACCAAATTGCATACATATTGGATATGTATTTTCAGAGATATGGCCCAAGTACTACAGCAAGGTTGGGCTGGACTGCAACCAGCAAACATATTCTCAACATTGGGTGCTTTGCCTTGAATCTTTATGTTTTAGTTCTTTTGGAAATGTGATCATAAATCAAGAATAAATTTGTGCATATATCCATTCGGATGCGTCTCAAGAGACAATATGATAATGCTCCTTACTCAGCCATCCTTAATGAATTTGTTTTATCTGCTTGATTTATAGACATCATTTCCAAAGAACCACAATTTAACTCTGATTCCTCCAATTAAGTCCATTTTCTACTCTTCTCTCCATCTGTAAGAAAGACACAAAATTAAAGACAAGTAAGGGAGATTTATGCTTAATTATGGCAAAAGATAAGATGAAAATATTTAATTTATGAGTATAAAACTCACTCATCAAATACCCCCAGACTTAATCTTTTGCTTGTCCTCAAGCAAAACACACAAACTTCAAAATTCAAATGATGAGTGAGTGATGAATTATTTTTGACTTACTAAGCATTCCTCAAGGATCTAAAATGTGCAACCAAGAAAGATATCAGAATTCTAAGGTTATGTAGAACTTTTATTCAAATACAACATATGGTTTACTCTTGAATCCCAAGTGTGTGTGTGTAGTAGTCTTATGACATTGGACTTAATTTTTGCATTCAAATAAATTTATGTAATCAAATATTTAAAACAGATCTCTAGATATATGCATTTGAGACTCCATAAGCTTATTTTTCACGTCACTCTCCACTAATGTAGACTAATCATAACATTTAAGATCATTAGGACTTTCATTAGGCTTGTAATGTATGGCACAGGTTAAAGGTGGATAAAATGATATGAATGAAAGCTCAACTCACTCTTTGACGTACATAATCATTTAAAGCCTCCCAAATACTTTTGTTATTATACTGTGAATTCTATCTCCAACCTTTTCATCATCCTTCCATTTATTTGCTCATACTATTTTTTTTTTTTTGAATATAAACACCCCCAAACTTATTTATTTAGGGAGTATTAACTTTCTTTCTTCTTCTTTTTTTCTTCTTTTTTTCTTCTTTTTTTTTCTTTTCTCTTTTTTTTTTTTTTAAACTTCTACCATCCACCCTTGAATCATAACTTTTCAAATGATCATGCCTGAGAGTGAAAGGTAAGAGTTAGACATATTTTTATTTAAAGGCTAGATAGAAATATAGGTGTTCAAGAAAGGATAAATATAAGCTCAAAATAGGTTGCTAGGGATATCATCATGTATAGGTTGGTTTGAAAGGCTCAAACGATTCCAAAAATGCCTAATTCATTTCTTAAATGGAGAGTAGTCTAGGATTTCGCCTCAAGTGACAATCGAATAAGTTCTAGAGTCTTATGAGATCAATTAACATATCTAACTCACATAAATTTTTTCTGAATAAACAATCAGTCAAATGTAAAAGACTAAGTGCACCAGATATTAGGATTCTCAAATAAAACATAAGTTACATTAGAGTTCAAGTTCACACATAACACCTAGAACTCATTAATTTTTCAAAGGTTACAAGCATTTTAAACCATTTTCATCATTGGTGCTAGCTTTGCCTAATCCCAAAACATCACTCAAATTTTTTTTTTTTTTTGAAAGATGAAGAAACACAAAATAAACAATAAAGATTAAAAGAGATATTACCTGGAAGGAGATCTAAGAAAAGATGAACCTGCAACAAACTAAACAGAAAATAAAAATTTACTCAAGCAAATAAAAGGTATTACAAATGAAGATTTAAGTCTAGTTTGCGCTTTCTGCGATGTTCTGTTGTCCACTCTATTTGAGCTATAACTGGATCAGGTACATGAACAAATGCTTGTAACGCATCAATCAGCTCGTCAGCATTTGAGGCCGAGATGAGAATCCGACGTGCTGAGTGCGAGATAAACCTTTGTTCTACAGCATGATCAAGAAAAGACAACAAACCATCAAAGAAATTGTTAACATTCAACAAACCTATGGGTTTATGGTGCATGTTCAATTGTGCCCAAGAGACGATTTGAAAAATTTCCTCTAGAGTACCAAAACCTCCAGGTAAGGCAATGAAGGCGTCAGCGTTGAACATCATTTTAGCAATTCGTTCATGCATGGAGGCTACCCTACATTCTTCCCCAATTGTTTTTCCTACTATGTTTGATGCAGCTAGAGCTGTAGGAATAATACCAAGAATTTGGCATCCTCCTATATATGCAGATCCAGACACACTCCCCATTAACCCTCGACAACCTCCACCATACACTAAATGAATCTTTCTCTTGGCTAGTACCATTCCCAAAGTTTGTGCTGCTTTTACATATTCTCCATTTTTCCCAGGACTAGAACCACAAAAGACACAAATATTTCGAAAGTGACGAACTGCGGTTCCTTCCATATCTGCACTCACCTTAACTTCGATTATGAAGATGAAGATAATGAGGTGCGCATTTATAAGACTCAAATAAGGGCATACTTGTAATAGCTATGTGAATAGGCCGGGGGCATAATTTCCATAGCTATAAGAGTAGGCCGAAAAATGTCAGCTAAATTAAAGGTGAAAAATTCAAAAATGACGGCACGCATGTATATGTACAGTAGTTGTGATTGTGGCTCACATCTTCCTCTGGTTTTACGTCCAGTAACGGCTTAAACGCCCTCTATGGGTCGAGGATATGCTTCCCATCCAATTTTCTTATAAATTGGCAAACAGGGTCTTTTAACGTCAGATTCCCAAGACTGTACCGTTTATGTTCTTTTTTGAAATGGGGCCATAGACCGACAATACCGATATGCACAGATCCACTAGGATGTGTCTCAAGAGACGTTGGATGAAAGTCATCATCCAATGACTCCTTACTCAAGCCATCCTTAATGAACTTAATTTTGTCTTCCCGATTTACAGACACCCAACCCAAAGAATGGCAACGTTTGTTGCAAGTTTCACGTCCACATTTGTGACAAACACCCATTCGTTTAGCTCTGCGCTTTTTAGCAAAACTGCTTTTCCCCAAACCAGGCATGTAAGAGATGAAATCATTTGCAGACTCACCTGATAACCGTACCTTAGCTTCAATTAGCCAACGAATATCAGCAGGTATTCCCATGATCATCATTAACCTCAATCTTTCAACCCGTGCTTTGTAAATTTTTGTCAATGCATTGGGTGGAAGAGAAGGAAAATGATTTTTCAATTGTACGAGAATGTCCTCCATTATCGACTCAAATTTTTTTTTGTTTTTTGTTTTTTTTTTTTGTTTTTTTTTTTTGAAAAAGCAAAAGCAACAAAGGGAGGGAAAACAATAGAAAATCAAAAGAAGATAACACTGAAGGGAAAAATTAATGCAAGTTAAATAAAGAAAGATCTTACCTAGATAACGTGCACGGTAACGTTTAACAACAGAAGCAAATCAATCCTTGTAGACGGGATCACGCAAAGGTGTCTCCTCTATCTCTGGATTTGGTAATTCCAAAAATGCTTCCAATCTTTGACCATTTATTTTAAACACATCACCGTTCTTGGGGTTTTCAATCTTTACTGCACCATGTGGGTAAACAGTATGAACAACAGATGGCAGTGGAACTGACTCAAAAGGTGAGACTTTTTCTTTTTTGGCTTTCCATTTATCAGTATCCATTAGTGGAGTTGTCTCTAACAAAGAGTCTACTTCACGAACTAGATAATCCTCATTTTTATCCTTATCGAAATGAATCAAATATTTTTCTAGATGATCATTACTAAAGGAGTCTAAAAATGAATCAGAAATGGCACTTTCAATTAGGTTGACCTCACATAAATCATCCATGTCCACAGGTTGATGAGAGACATTAAAAACATTTAATTCCACAGTCATATTTCCAAAAGATAAATTCAAAATTCCATTTCGACAATTAATGATTGCATTGGATGTTGCCAAAAATGGTCTACCCAAAATGACTGGAATTTGTGTCTTTGTATTCTCAATAGGTTCAGTGTCAAGAACAATGAAATCTACTGGAAAGTAGAATTTATCAACCTTAATGAGCACATCCTCTATGACACCTCTAGGAATTTTTGTAGACCTATCAGCTAACTGAAGGGTCACTGGTGTAGGTTTTAGTTTTCCTAACCCAAGTTTCTCATACACAGAGTAAGGCAGCAGATTCACACTTGCTCCTAGATCAAGTAAGGCTCTGTTAATCACATGGTCACCTATAATACAAAAAATTGTAGGACAACCTGGATCTTTGTACTTGACAGGAGTTTTTTGCTGAATTATAGAACTCACTTGTTCAGTCAAAAATGCCTTTTTTGGAACATTAGTTTTCCTTTTCACCGTACAAAGATCTTTCAAAAATTTTGAGTAAGCGGGTACTTGTTTGATAGCGTCCAAAAAAGGGATGTTAATGCTTACTTGCTTAAACACCTCGAAAATGTCACTATACTGAGTACCTTTCTTATTTGATGCAAGTCTTTGAGGGAAAGGAGCTTTGGGGGCATAAGAAATCTGTTCACTTTTCTTTTCACTTGAGTCATTGGTTTGAGACTCATGTTGACTCTGTTCTTTATTTTCTGGCATGTGAACATGATTATCGATGACCTTTCCAGATCTAAGGGTTGTCACAGACTTTACTTCTTCCTTAGGATTTGCTGATGATCCTACTTCATATTGACCCTTAGGATTTGGAACAGGTTGACTGGGGAATTTTCCTTTTTCTCTCTCTCCTACAGCACTGGCTAATTGACCCAATTGTGTTTCAAGCTTGGAAATAGCTTGAGTGTGAGATTGCAAGATTTGTTAGGTCGATTGCATGAACTGTTGCAAGGTATCCTCCAAAAAAGGTTTTCTTTGTTGTGGTACCCCGAAAGGAGGAGCATGATGAGGAACTTGAGGGTATGAATTAGAAGGGGCAAGTTGTTTCCCACTTTGATTCATTGCAGGTTGATTTTTCCTCCATGAGAAATTTGGATGATTCCTCCAATTTGGATTATATGTGGGTGCAAATGGGCTATCTGATGACTTCCCATAAGTTTGAAGAGAATTAGCTTGCTCAGAGAATGCCTCTTGGTAAGCTGGTATAGATGGACAAGATTGTGCAATGTGAGATGTACTAGAACATAAGGCACATGCCTCTATCCTAGTATTGGTAGAAGGGTTTAAAGTGTGGCTTAAAGTTAAAGCTTCTACCTTTCTAGTTAGGCTAGTTAAGGCAATTCTCACATCTGTATCATCACTCACTTCATAAAGTCCTCCCTTTTTTTGTGTTTGAGACTTTTTATCCCTGGGATCTATGCAGTTCCAATGCTGAGAATTTTCAGATAAAGATCCTAAGGATTCCCAAGCTTCCCCCTCATTCAATTGTAAAAATCTCCCACCATGCATGCTTTGGATCATTTGACGGTTTGATGAAGTTAAGCCATCATAGAAATATTTCACTAATCTCCAAGTTTCAAAACCATGATGAGGACATTTCAGAAGAAGATCATTAAATCTTTCCCAACATTCAAAAAATTGTTCACCCTCTTTTTAACAAAAATCAGAAATTTCTCTCCTAAGGGCATCAGTTTTAGACATAGGAAAAAATTTTGCCAGAAACTTATTTACTAATTGGTTCCAACTAGTTATAGTTCCTGTAGGAAGGGAGTTCAACCAGGCTTTAGCTTTATCTTTCAATGAAAATGGAAACATTCTAAGCCTGATTGATTCATCATTGAAATTCTGGAAGCGAAAAGTCGAGCAGATTTCAAGAAACTCTTTAATGTGCATGTAGGGATCTTCTCTTTCCATACCATAAAATGATGGTAAAAGTTGGAGTATGGCCGGTTTGAGTTCAAAATGAGTTGCAGTAGTTTGTGGTAAAACTATGCAAGATGGAGTATTGGCTATGACAGGTGAGAAGTACTCCATAAGAGTTTTATTATGCACAACTTGTTCTTCCATTTTTAATGGTGATCCAGCAGAATCTAATGTCTCTATTGTACACTCAATGGTTGACCCTAAACTTTTCCTAACCAACCGCTTATCTTTATCACGTTTCCAAGCACACATAAACTAAAAAAAATTGCTTCCTAATTATGAAAAAGTATCTAACTACACAACGGCTACAACATGCAAATACCACAAAATAAAAATCACAAAATTATACAAACTCCTTTTTTTTTTCAAAGTGTTAGTAATAATGGGTAGTATTTAATCGGTAGACTCCCAGGAAAATATGGAGGAATCACAATGGTTTCTCTTAAAACCCATACTCCTTAGGCGCTTTTAGCCTTGTTGACAGAATCAACCAATTTTATACACCCAAATTACTACACCAATTTTCAAGAAACAATTCTAAAGAAAAATTTCTATACACAGAATAAACAAATGTTCTAACTATAACTAGTGGAAGAAAAGTACTTACCTGGATCCAAATAGCTTTTCCGTCGCAATCCCCGGCAACGGCGCCAAAAACTTGTTGTTGTTTTAATTAAAACTCGCAAGTGCACGAATCTATTGGAGTATAGATTTAGTGGTATGCAAGGTCGATCCCACAGAGATTGCCAATTGAGAGAAAATTCTAATATAGATCCGAAATAAATACTTCTAACCTAGTTCCCGATGTCTTGTTTTGTGAGAGGAATATTGAACAAATTACACAAAGAACTAATATACTGAAATTAAATGAAGATGTAATCAAAGTAAAGAAGCATGCTAAGGTTAGGGGATCCGCTCTTGGTATATCGAATAAAAATAAATTTAACTCTTTAATTACTCAATTAGAATCTTTACACGAATAAAGTTCTAATTGGATAATATGTTAATTTAAGCTCAACTTTGTTTATACATGAATTATATTTACCTCCTTTCTAATAATTAAAACATTCTTGTAAAATGGATTCAAGCGTACATTGTGCCAATCATCATATTGTCTACAATAAATCAAGAGTGATTCAAGTATTTATTGTGCCAAAAATTGTCTACAATGTATCAAGGTTCACACTTTACAAGATTAAAAATACAAAGATGCAAAAGATAACTTGTAAATGGATTCAAGCATAAATTGTGCCAATCATTATATTGTCTACAATATATCAAAATTCACATTTTACAAGATTAACTTATGCAAAAAATGAAAGGTAGAAAATTAATTAAAATAACAGAATAAAATGAAATAGAATCGGTGGCAAAGCCAACCAATAGTAAAATAAAATAAAGTAGGTGGCAAAACCAACCATGAAAATAATAAGAGATAGGCGGTCTAATAAAACCAGCCAATAACAAGAAATCGGCGGTATGATAAAACCAGCCATTAAGAAATAATTATGAGAAAAGAAATAGGAAGGTAAATACAATATCAAAGATAAACATTAAGATTAAGAGTTAGATAAATTATTATTCTCATACCAAGAGTTTCGCCCTTTCACCTTAGCATTAGGAGATTAGTTCTCCATAATCAAGGCAAGAAAGTGAAATGAAAGATGAAGAAACATGATAATATTACGAAAGAAAATGAAAAATACAAGATGTCTAAAGAGAGAATAACATTACAAGTTCGTAGAATTCCAACAAAACTTTCCCAAGCTCTATCCAAAGCTCTCCAAAAACTCCCTCACTCACCCCTCAAGGCCTCTATTTATAGATACAATTAAGTGTGGTTGGTGTGGTAATTGTCAAAATTGTTAGGTAGGAAGTTGTACAAAGTTGACAATTTGAATTCCATATGTGCACCGAAATTGATCCTTGAATATCGTCTTGTAAACCGCCGAATTTTCTGACTTCATCAACATGAAAGTTGTAGAAAATTTCATTACCTTTCCGTCAAGACAAATTGTGGACAAATTGGATACGTAATGTGTGAGTTATGGTCAAAATACTAGAGCAAAGTCGGGCTGGACTGCAGCAGTAGTCAGATTCTCTTCTAGCCCACTTTTGGCCCTTTTAATGTCCGTATTTTCTGACCACTTGAACATGAAAGTTGTACCCAATTGTGTCAGCTACACACCTACCAAATTGCATAAATATTGGATATGTATTTTCAGAGATATGGCCCAAGTACTACAGCAAGGTTGGGCTGAACTGCAACCAGCAAACATATTCTCAACATTGGGTGCTTTGCCTTGAATCTTTATGTTTTAGTTCTTTTGGAAATGTGATCATAAATCAAGAATAAATTTGTGCATATATCCATTCGGATGCGTCTCAAGAGACAATATGATAATGCTCCTTACTCAGCCATCCTTAATGAATTTGTTTTATCTGCTTGATTTATAGACATCATTTCCAAAGAACCACAATTTAACTCTGATTCCTCCAATTAAGTCCATTTTCTACTCTTCTCTCCATCTGTAAGAAAGACACAAAATTAAAGACAAGTAAGGGAGATTTATGCTTAATTATGGCAAAAGATAAGATGAAAATATTTAATTTATGAGTATAAAACTCACTCATCACAAGTCATCATCTCATGAATATCATCATCTTAATCTATCATCTATTTTTATCCTAAAATCCTTTAATCAATATGTTAAACATACATAGCAATAAATCCACCAAACCTTTTATAACGATTATGTACCATTGACACAAGTCTAATAATTCAAACTTACCTCATCACAGTAATTATATACCAGCTTATTAACACCATTAAACTCATTGTCAAAAATTTCAATTATTTCTTCTATTATATCCAAAAGCACCTCATTATAGTTTATGTCAATCCCATTTAATTCACCCAATCATTTCAAGAAGATTTTTCCTAACAATTACTCATATATGAATTCTCAATTCTAACATAATTCACATCCTAGATACTAGACTCAATTTAGCATGATATAAACCTTTAACACAAATATCTTGATCACTTACATTATTTTTAAACACGGTTCTCAGAATATTCTCCATATTTCCAAATTAAGAGTTTAAAGATTAATTTAAATCCTACTTCTCATATTTTATTCCTCAAGAACTTCAACACCACTAATTCTCTTGGTTACATTCATCAAAATACCATAATAGTTAAGTTTCAAATATAATAATAATAAATTAATTAATTAATTAACTTTTCTTGTAATATGGAAAAATAATCTTGTATTTAATGCCAAATATTAATGTAGGACAATGCAGTAGAACAGACGAAAAGTATAATAAAGAACGGTGCTAAAATAGAAAGTCAAAAGTTTGGACAAAACATTAGAGAGTTAAAATCGGTGGCCGTAATTCTTGAAAATCTGAAAACAAAAATTTAGCTGTTATATCGGCAAAAATCGGTGGCCGCAAGGTTTGAATATATGTGTTAAAATCTACTTTAAATCTGTTGGTATTTGGTGGAAAGATATCACATGAAAAAAGAAACATTTCTGAACTTATAAAAGTCTGTGAAAATCAAAGAATACGTAGTTAACTGGTAGGATGCAGTTGATTGCTTCAAAATAGATGTAATCAATCAATTGTAAAATAATCAGTCCAAATTAAAATTTCTTAAAATAGTTAGTTGACTTAATAATACCAATAGTCGACTTGCAAAAATATTGGGAAAACAAAATAAATCATTTGATTGTCCTTCTTCAACAACTACTTTGTTTATATTTTCCCTTTATTTTGTTTTTCAATTACGCCTATCACCTACAACTTCTCTACAAGAATCAAGATATCAAGGTTTCATCAAAGACAACAAAGACAAATTTCTGATGATATCTTAACCTTATTCTCTTTATATGCCTAATATGAGCAACTATCACAACTACTATATATATACATGCTTACCGTCATTTTAGAAAATTTTACCTTCAATTTAGCTGATATCCACCAATCACTCAAATAACTGTTCTAATTATTCTCGGCCTATTCGCATAGCTATCATAAGTATGCCATTCTCCGAGTTCTATAAATGTACACGTTAATATATTTACTTTCATACTCCAAGTCAAGGTGTGTGCAACTATGGAGGGAATCGCATTTCGTCAATTTTGAAATATTTGTGTCTTTCGTGGTTCTAGTCCTGGAAAAGATGGAGAGTATGTGAAAGCTGCACAAAACCTGGGTATGATACTGGCCAGAAGAAAAATTCATTTAGTTTATGGTGGAGGTAACCGTGGGTTAATGGAGTGTGTGTCTACAGCTGCCCATGTAGGAGGATGCCAAGTTTTAGGTATTATTCTTACAGCTCTAGTTGCATCTAACATCATAGGAAAGACAATTGGGGAAGAGTTTAGGGTAGCTTCTATGCATGAACGCATGGCTAGAATGATGAGCAATACTGATGCCTTCATTGCCTTACCAGGTGGTTTTGGTACTTTAAAAGAAATTTTCCAAATAATTTCTTAGGCACAACTGAATATGCATCACAAACCAATAGGTTTGTTAAATGTTAATAACTTTTTTGATGGTCTGTTGTCTTTTCTTGATCATGTTGTGGAACAAATGTTCATTTCACACTCAGCACGACGAATTCTCATCTCAACTTCAAATGCTGAAGAGTTAATTGATGTTTTACAAGCATATGTTCATGTACCTGATCCAACTATGGCTCAAATAGAATGGATGGCAAACAAATGCAGGAAGCGCAAATTGGATTTGGATCTTCATCTTTAGATGTAGTAAAACGTAGCTATTGTTGTACCACTTTTACTTTCTTAGAGTCTACTTGGATACCATCTTTACCAACCATACTCCCTTAGAGTTGGTAAAACTATCTTTGAATATTGCTGATGATCCTCTGAACTTTTGAAATATTCTAGTATATCATCAATATATATAATAACAAATTGATTCAGGGATGACCTAATTACTATTCATTAAATCTATGAATGCAGCTAAGATATTTGTCAATTTAAATGACATCACCAAGAACTCATAATGCCCATAATGTCCTAAAATAAAATTTTCGTACATCATCTTCTCTTATCCTTAATTAATGTTACTCATATCCCAAATCAATTTTTGGAAAAATATTAAACACCTTATAACTGGTCAAACAGGTAATCTATACGAGGTAATGAGTTTTTATTCTACACTGTCACCTTATTCAACTGTCTATAATTTATGCATAGTTATAGTGATCCATCTTTCTTTTTCACAGATAGAACTGGAGCACTCCAAATAAAAGTACTAGGGCATTTAAATCCCTTGTCTAACAAGTCTTATAACTATTTTTTTTTTTAAAATTCAATCGATATCATTCTATATAGGGATATAAATACTAGTTGGGTTCTAAGGAGTAAATCAATATCAAATTCTCGAATTGCCATGGCAAGGTTGTGCAGGGTTTCCTCCGCATTGTTTGCCAGATTCCTCCTTGGTGGTGTCATTTCCTACTGTGGCAAAAATAAAGTTATCCTGCTATTGAGGTGATCAAGCCCAATAGTCAGTTTCAAAAAATATTTAACAACAGTCATAATACCACCTAGGCATATAGATAGGAAACACTAGTAATTTCTTACCTATATGAAATCGATGATCCCCTACACAGCACTACCACAACATACTCAAGATACTATAAGATCGATTGAGATAACCAACCACCCACTGGCCATCTAAAATTGACCTACTCTGATACCAATTATGTAACAACCTCATTTTTTTATTATACAATATAGAGTTCACATACAAGTCATTAATCAAAATGTACGTACAACAAAAATCAAACACATAAATAACTACATCTTATTTATTCTGGTTGACCAATTCCGGAGATATAGGTGCAGGTGGTTGCACCTTCACCGGGATCTGAACCAACTCGACCACAAACATATTATTTGATTCTGGGATATGCCCAACATAAAGTAACTCGATCTAACGTACACTAAAAACAAGAGCCATAGAAAAATCTGCATAACTAATTTTCTGAACATGACATGGAAATATAGTGAGAATTAAATTCCAGTAAGTTCAACAATAAATTATCATCAATATAGCTTATCACGTCATGTTCAGCTATATAAACTACAGCAAATATCTTTAGTCACATGAATGCACTATATCTATGCACATAAAAATCGTACAATAATGACATGTATGACAGGATTAACTATTTTCATAATATCATATGATGACTATCAATTTATTCTCATATCAAACTACCCCGGTCAGGGTGAGTATTTTCTACTCTCCGGTACGAGCTTTTCTCGCTCCGTCCAACATGTCCCACTTTCTCTTTCTTTTCTCATTAACATGATCATAACCGTTGGTAGGGCGTCCCCTACTGGTACACCACACGGATTGCCATGTGATCGTGCTCATTTCTTTTCTTTTCACAATGATAGCCAAAAATATGTTTTCAATAACAAGTATGTTCATCAAAATATAACTATTACAAAAAATCATTGGTATTCATACCGTGAACATAACCATTTCAAATATCACTTTATAAAATATTTTCATGTCAAAATTTCACACCTAAGATGGTAAGAAGTTCATACAATGGCAATGGCTATGGCATATACTAGTCATTTATTATTTTCATTTATAAAATTCTTCTTCTTTTTAAATATTAATTTTATTTCTTTATTTTCATGATGCAGGTTTTCATCCTATCTAACATTCTCTTACTAATCAGAGAATAACTGCCTCAATTTAACTCCGATGTAGGTGATCTTAGTGTCAATTTCAAGATAAAACAATTATCTAAAACTATTATGTTGAACAGTTTAGCGAAATATTAAGAACTCAAGGTGATATTACTCCCTCAAAGTACAAGTTATTTCTTCTCGGATAGGTTCTAACCTTTACCTACTAATCTATCCATATCTCCCTCATACAAATTCCAAATTACGTTATTCCAGTGGTTAAAAATCTGTAACACATATAGAAATAATTTGTATGTTAATAATTTATTTTAATTCCCTACAGAATGTTTCCAGAAATTAAAACACAGAAGCTATCCTAAAATATTCTTTCCTGATTAACCAATTTCTGACCATTACATACTAATCAGACCATATCTACCACATATGGACTCCAAATTGAGTGATTCCAGTGGATAAAAATCTGTGACACATATATCTATAATTCTTCTGTTAACCATTTATTTTAATTTCCTACAGAAAATTCCCAAAAATTAAAACACAGAAGTTATCCTAACATATTCTTCCCTGATTAACCATTTTCTGACCTTTGACTACTAATCAAACCATATCTACCTCATATGGACTCCAAATTGAGTGATTTTAGTGGCTAACAATCCGTGAAACATAAATCTACATTTTTCATGTTATCCATTTCTTTAAATTCCTTCCCTATTCTTCCCAGAATTTTAAAAACAGAAACTTAAAATTCTGGCACCCATAGCCATATCCATGTAGAACTATCTACACCAACCTAATTATTCAACATACATAATATGTAACATGATATAGCAACATCCATGACCAATAATCAAAGTTCTAAAATCAAAATCCCATATCAATATTACAAGTTTCAAAACTTTTCTTCAAAAAGAAATATTGTTAAACTTACTTGGAGCACTTAGTCATCTAGACTTCTCTTTCCTCTTTCTTTCGTTCTTCTTCTTCTTTCCTCACTCTACCTTGTTTCTATTTTTCCTCTCCCTCACTTGGACAAAAATTCTAATGTTGTAAGGGTGGGTTTTGCTTAAATAGACCCCCAAATAATTCATCTTTTATGATCATGGGTCTACCTTATCACAATTAGGATACATTTGGTTGAATTTTTGGAAAACAAACAACTTATGTTCTTGTCTTCCTCTTCCTTAGTCAAGATATGCATAGCAAAAGGAGATTTGTATTTTGAAAATTATAATAATATGTTTCTAAGATAAGGGACAAGGTCCCTTTGATTTAGGAATTTATTTCCTTATTCTTTTGTCTTAATCAATTATGATAGGTTTGCCTTTTTAGATAGCAAATTTCTAGCCCTTGAATCTCCATTATTTGGTTGAAATTATTTGTGTGGGATAGAAATATTTTGTCCTAATGCTATGTATTATCATACCACTTGCTACAATTATGAGTGTAGAATATAGATGTTTTGTTCTAAAGCCTTGTATTATCATACCACTTGCTAAAATTATGAATGTAAAATATCACACCACTTGTTAAATTTTTGTCTTAATGCCATGTCACCTAATCTTGATTACACCATTATCTTATCACTTTATTTTTATTTTTATTTTTATTTTTCATCTTGGGTTTGGGCTCACTCTTGTCCATTTTCTTTACTTTGGTTAAAATTCTACATTTCATAATAGGCTTGGTCACATTTTCATGATTTTTAGGCTACCGGTCCAATTTTTATATTCTAGTCCAAGTCTATGTTTTATTTCTTTGCTTAGGTTATCCAATGGGCTTGCTAAAAAAATTATGTGAAGTGGAAAAAAATCTATATGAATTGTCCATAGATGAAAGCCCAATTTATGGGTGGAGATACTAAACTTAGTAACTTTAACTCTTAAATTAGGAAAAATTACCCTAATCCAATCTTCTTGAAATTTTAAGACCTTTACTTACTTCATAAAAATTTATCTTCCTTACCCAAGAATTTCACCTTTCTTTAGTATATTTATTTTTAATATTTTCTCTTAAGTTTTCTCTCTTTACCTATTCCATTAATTTTAGAATATTTCTATGCATATACGTAAGGTAAAGAATTTATAAGGATTATATTTCCTTATATATCTAAAAATTGTCTAATAAATTTTATTTTCTTACGGAATGTTACATCCCCAAGTAGATATTGGAAATTTTGACTTCATAAGTAATTGTCTTGCAATTAATTTCAGACGTTTAATAAATGATTTTGCATGACCATTTTGTGTATGAACATGTGCTACAGGATGTTCAACATCAATACCAATAGACATACAATACTCATTGAATGTTTGGAAAGTAAGTTCACCAGCATTATCAAGGCGTATTTTCTTAATTGGAAAATAAAAAAAATATGCTCGTAATCTAATCAATTGCGCAAATAATCTCGCAAACTCCAGGTTACGAGATGATAACAAACACACATGTGACCATCCAGTTGATGCATCAATTAAAACCATAAAATACCTAAATGGTCCACATGGTGGGTGTATTGGCCCACAAATATCACATTGTATTCTTTCCAAAAATATGAGGGATTCACCCATAATTTTGATTGGTGATGGTCGAATAATCAATTTCCCTTGGGAGCAAGTGGAACATGATAAATTATTTGATTGAAGAATCTGTTGGCTCTTCAATGAATGTCCACTTGAATGTCTAATTATTTTTCGTATCATAATTGATCCGGGATGGCTTAACCGGTCATGCCAAATAACAAAGTTATTATGATTTGAAAACTTCTGGTTTGCAATAGCATATATTTCAATTGTATTTATATATGTATTGTACAATCCAGGGGAGAATGTAGGTAACTTTTCCAATATGCATTTGTTACCTAAGATTATACTTGTAATATAAAGATATTTAATATTTTCTTCATTTGTTGTTTCAATGTGGTATCCATTTCGGCGGATATCCTTGAAACTTAATAAGTTTATAAGAGACTTGGAGGAGTATAAAGCTCTGTCAATATGCAGTTTCGTTCTTCCAAGTAACATTATACCAGCTCTTCCAAAACTTTCAATTAATTTTGTATTACCAGATGTAGTACTAACATTGGCTCCTTGCATTATTAATTAGGAAAAATATTTTTTTATCTTTTAAAATTGTGTGAGTTGTGCCACTATCGACGATACATATCTCTTCATTAGTGATGTTAGTATCAATAGAGGAAACATTCATTCTTGATTGAAAATAACATAAAAATAGTCAATATGAGAAAATAGTACATAAAAAAATAAAAATTTTAAAGAATGAATTGTACTGAAAAAAGGGAAACCCTAAAGTTTAATGTCATAGAAATTATACAAAGAACTTATTTTTTTGAACACTACCATCACCAATTAAATGATCAATTTTTTCATCATGATCAGCAAAGGAATTTGTAACATCTAAATGAGTTATATCAATCATAGCTATCGTTAAGATTTTTAACCATATAATTTTTCCACTTCTGGTGGGAAGATATGTTCTTGAAATAATCACTACAACCACGGCTTCGAATTTGAATCTGACCATAGTGTTCATATGTTGCTACATTCGCTTCAGGGAATTGAGCAATGTCAGTTGGATGGGACTTATTTTTCTAGTGGTTATACCTTTCAAAGAACAAGTGGGTCTTTTACAGTAAGTACTCATTTTTCATCCCTTTATGAAAGTGATAGTTAAAGAATTCAAGTTTTGTAAGGTTCGACATGTTAAGACTACCATAAAATATAATGTTAGTCAATAACCATCTATAAATAAAGTGAACCATTTCAAATAAATCATAATAAAGACATGAAAATTCGTTGTAGTCTTCTATTTATTATTAAAAGGAGAAATCAAATTATTCTTTAATGTCAATCAACATAGACATGTGCTTTCTCCTTAATTAAGAAATAAATGTTAATCATTACTTAACTTACTATGTACTAATAACAAGGATTTCTACACATATAAATTATAGAGCATATATACATTATCTTCATCCATACAAACATATATTATATATATGCCATCGTAATGCCCATATTCATTAAAAGAAGTTATAATTAAAAAGGCATATTCAACTTTTATCATAATCTCCTAATTATGCACAACCATAAAAAAAAGGTCTTTATATTTTTATCGATGTAATTACTATTATTTGCATATATTAAATAAATACAAGCAACTATACATATTAATTTATTAAAGAACTACATGAAGAACTATATACCGAGTGATTAAAAAGAAATAAAGTTTAATAGAAGAGATAAAATAGACTTGTTACACCTAAACCATTGTCCTTCAGGGACAAACTTGAGGCAACTGAAATTGTTGCGGTCCTTTAGGAACAAACTAAAATAATAGAATTTGCACATAAGTTAGTATAGTCCTTCAAAGACATATAATTTGGTGCAGTCTTTAAGGGATATATAGGTGTAGTCTTTTAGGGACATATAATTTGGTGCAGTCTTTCAGGGACATATAGGTGCAGTCCTTCAAGGATATATAGGTGCAGTCTTTCAGGGACATATAATTTGGTGTAGTCCTTTAAGGACATATAATTTGGTGTAGTCCTTCAAGAACATATAATTACACATAAATTGGTGCAGTCCTTCAGGAACATATAAATTGGTGCAATCCTTTAAGGACAAATAATTTGTACATAAATTGATGCAGTCCTTCAGGGATATATAATTTGGTGCAGTCCTTCAGGGACTTATAGGTACAGTCCTTCAGGGACATATAATTGTACATAAATTGGTGCAGTCCTTCAGGAACATATAATTGCACATAAATTGGTGTAGTCCTTCAAGGACATATAAGTTGGTGTAGTCTTTCAGGGACATATAAGTGCTAGGGGTGTTCAAGGGTTCGGTTCGGTTTTGGGGCTCAACCAAACCGAATCGAACCACCAAAATACTACAAAAAATAGACTTGATAGGTTTAATTGGGTTCTATCCAACTGAACCAAACCGAACCGCTAAACAACGGTTCGGTTGGTTAGATTTTTTGAAAAAAAAAAAAATTTGCCAATATTTTCAAATTTTTGTTTGGACTCAAAAATTAATATTTAATTTTTGTATTAATTTCCAATAGAGATGGCCAATTCTAAAAAAAAAATATGTAAAATATTTTTAAAATATAATAAAAATTAAATTTAATTACATAAAATTAATATAATATATGTAATTCAGTTCGGTTCGGTTTGGTTCGGTTGGGACTCTCTCCCAACCGAAAACCGAACCAAACCAGTCGGTTTTCTAAAAAAAATCGAACTAAACCGATTTTAATCAGTTTGGTTCGGTTCAGTTTTATCAGTCTAGTTCGGTTTTTGTACACACCTAATAAGTGCAATCCTTCAAGGACTTATAGATGTAGTCTTTCAAGGACATATATTTTGAAACAAGGGGAAGAGAGATTTAAATAATAAAAAAATTGTATATAAATTGATGTGATCCTTCAAGAATAAAATAAATCAATAACAATCTAATTATACATAAAGATTACTAACCTTGAAGTAAGAGGTAGAGTGTCGTGCTGATAACATGTTATGAAATAACTTAAAAGTAGAGAGAGAGAAATAAGATAAAACCAAGAGAGTGAACTGTTCTTTCTATTCATATATGAGGGGATATTTATACAAGTAGGTGAGAAAGTCTTAATAGTGATATACAGTTGTAGGATAACTCTCTAGTGATAATTATCCTCTTAGATAATTATTGAAAATAATATCTTATCAGATAGGATAACCAAAAGATCGGGATGATGGACATTCACACAAGATATTCATAACAAAATTATCATATTACATAATTATTATTTTTATTTTAATATATATATATATATATATATATATATATATATATATATATATATATATATATATATATATATATATATATATATATATATATATCTTGTATTCTGCATGCAAACACTTTTCTTTTATATTTTACATTAAATATACTTACTTTTTTATTTTAAAATATATATATATATATATATATATATATATATATTTATATTTTAAAAATATTATTATTTAATTTTTTAGTATAATACTTACTATATTTATTATTTAAAATATTATAAGTAGAGCACAGACTGACTTACTTGATTCAAAATATAGATTAGGCTCTTAAATTTGAACTTTTGACCTGCAATGGAAAAAGTTTTATAAAAACTTTGTAAAAAGTCACTCCACATGAGTAACAGTCACTTGACCATGTTCTACGTGGGACTTTCGACGAACAAACTTGCATTAAGGTGATAATCTTTCATCTTGAAGACTTGGTCAGTAGCACAAAAATGGAGATTTTTTCTCACCATAAAGTTGAATGTAAGCGTAATCAATTTGACAATTTTAGACTGATTGCGGCAGGTGGAAGACCACGCTGCTTGCCGAAGGATTTTTTTGGTTGTTTGGCAGAAAGAATTTTTTTAGATTTTTGAGAATATATGTATTTAAGAATATCAAATTCTTTTATTTGATAAAAAATTTGTAATATCATTTTTAAAAAACTTCAATATGCGAAAATTAAATTTTGAGATACATTTTTGTAAAAAAAAATCCATTTAAAGATGTGAGAATTAAATATTCTCGTGAAGGTGAAATTTTTTTTATATAATAAAATAATTAATTAATCTTTTATTTTTATTATATATTTATATCCTATTTTTATCTCTCGTTTTCATCTTTTTATCTATGCAAAAAAAAAAAAAAATTAGAGTAAATAACACCTTCTACTGCGAATCACCCACCACGGTGAGCATAACTTGCTATCGCAAACTCCCACCGCTAACAATATTCACCACCGCGAGGCACTGTAAAGTCCCATCTATTATTTTAGGAGGACAATTATAATTAATTTTTAATTTACTTTATTTTTTAAACATTTTATTTTTTATTAAAAATAAGAAACAATTTTAAAAAAATACTAAAGATTTTTAAAAAAAATTTAAATATAATAAAAAAAATATTTTTAAGAAATATTACTTAATAATTTATAAAAATTTTAAATTTCAATTAAATATATTTTATATATTTTTAAAAATTATTATTTTTATTAATAATATTTTTAAAAAAATATAATTCTTAATAATAAAATTTTTTATCGTATATTAAACGCTGCTGACGTAAAAGCACAGCAGTATTGTATTTTATTAAATATATTTTCCATCATAATTTCTATTCTCATTAGAAATAAAAACAACAAAAGGGGCTGCGTGGCCAGCGCAGAGAATTGCATCAGCTGTCGGAGGAACACTATAAATACACATCTTGTGAAGTGAGCCACTATACAAGACTAAGCATGGGTTTCTTTTCTCAAACATGGCTTCATTTCCCCTTGTATTTTCTTCCTTTTCTTGTCCACTGCCTTTTGCTTCGTGCAGCATCGAGCTCTCTAAGCATTACCACAGATACAGAAGCTTTGATCTCATTTAAGTCTCAATTCAGCAATGATCCTCCTCACCCATTATCTTCTTGGAGCCACAGTTCATCGCCCTGCAACTGGACTGGCGTAATCTGCAACAGGCTTGGTCCCAGAGTGATTGCCTTAAACCTTTCAGGCTTGAGACTCTCGGGTCATTTAAGCCCTTATATAGGTAACTTGTCTTTCCTTCGGTCCCTCCAGTTGCAGGATAACCAATTCACAGGAGTGATTCCTGAGCAAATTGGCAATCTTGTTCGGCTGAGAACTCTAAACATGAGTTCTAACAGCATCGAAGGAAAGATTCCTTCAAACATCAGTCGCTTGACTGAACTCCAAATGCTTGACTTGTCGTCTAACAAGATTGTTAGCCAAATTCCCGAAAATATTGGCCTCTTGACAAATCTTCAAGTCTTGAAATTGGGAAGCAATAATCTCTTTGGTGAAGTTCCACCAAGTCTTGGAAATATTTCATCACTCACAAATGTCAGTTTTGGCACTAACATTCTAAGTGGCAGGATTCCAAGTGAATTGGGTCGGCTTAAGAAATTGGTTGAGCTTGATCTCACTATCAACAATCTCACTGGGACTATTCCACCTTCTATATTTAATTTATCTTCCCTACTTCACTTGGCTTTAGCTTCCAACAATTTGTGGGGTGAGATTCCTCAGGATGTTGGTGATAAACTTCCAAAACTCCTAGTGTTCAAGTTCTGCTTTAATAGATTCACAGGCAGAATTCCTGGATCTTTGCATAATCTCACCAACATTCAAGTCATCCGCCTGGGTCACAACCTTTTGGAAGGAACAGTGCCACCGGGTCTTGGAAATCTCCCATTCCTTCACATGTATATTATTCGGAATAATAGGATAGTCAACTCAGGAGACACAGGTCTTGACTTCATTACTTCTTTGACGAACTGCACCGTCCTCAACTTTCTTGCAATTGATGGCAATAGGCTGGAAGGTGTAATTCCTGAGACCGTTGGCAATCTGTCCAAGGTCCTCTCAAAATTATACATGGGAGAGAATCGTTTCCAAGGAAACATACCCACCTCCCTTGCCCATCTTAGTGGCTTGAGTTTATTAAACTTGAGCTACAATGCCATCTCCGGAGAAATCTCACCTGAGTTAGGCCAATTAGAGGAACTGCAAGAGCTAAATCTGGCTGGAAATCATCTATCAGGAAGTATTCCAAACTCCCTTGGTAGTCTTCAAAAGTTAAACCAAATTGATTTGTCAAGCAATAAGCTTGTAGGTAAAATACCATTTAGTTTTGGCAATTTACAAAACCTTCTCTCGATGGACTTATCTAACAACAAGCTCAATGGAAGCATACCCAAAGAAATACTGAATCTCCCAACTCTGAGCAATGTTTTAAATGTGTCTAAGAACTTCTTAAGTGGATCTTTGCCTCAAGAAGTAGGGAATTTGATTAGAGTTGCTTCCTTAGACCTCTCTAACAACCTTTTATCTGGTAACATCCCCCGCTCAATCAAAAATTGTCTGAGCCTGAAAAATTTATTTTTGGCCAGGAATATGCTTTCAGGACCGATTCCAAAAACACTTGGAGAGGTCAGAGGCTTGGAAACCCTAGACCTTTCCTCCAACCAACTCTCTGGTTCCATTCCTGTTGAACTTCAAAATCTAAATGCCCTTCAGTTGTTGAACCTCTCTTATAATGATGTAGAAGGAGCCATTCTCGGTGGTGGAGTTTTCAAAAATCTCTCTGCTGTCCATTTAGAAGGCAATAGGAGACTTTGTTCGCTCTCCGCATGTGTGACTCGAGGCCGCGGAAGAAAGATGCTCCAAATTTATATCATCATACCTACTGTGGTATCATTTATACTATGTTTCACAATTGGTTTGCTGCTATACGTAAAGAGGAGAAAACTAAAGGTAGCAGCATCATCTGACATGATAAAGCAATATCATCCAATTGTCTCTTATGATGAGCTCCGTCAGGCAACTGGGAACTTCAACCAAAATAATTTAATAGGAATTGGGAGCTTTGGGTCAGTCTATAGAGGCCATCTAAGTCAAGCGAGTACTGTTGCAGTCAAAGTCTTCGACACTTTAAGAACTGGTTCTTTGAAGAGTTTCTTTGCAGAGTGTGAGGCTTTGAGGAATGCAAGGCATCGAAATCTGATTAAGCTAATCACATCATGCTCTAGCATAGACTTTACGAACAATGAATTTCTGGCTCTGGTTTACGAGTTCCTATGTAATGGCAGCTTGGAAGATTGGATTAAGGGAAAGAGAAAGCATTCAAATGGAAATGGGTTGAACTTGATGGAGAGACTGAATATTGCCATTGATGTTGCTTGTGCATTGGATTACCTGCACAATGATAGTGGAATTCCTATTGTGCATTGTGATTTGAAGCCCGTCAACATTCTTTTGGATGAAGATATGACTGCAAAGGTGGGAGACTTCGGATTGGCTAGGCTGCTGATTGAAAGACCAACTAATATTCAAGTCTCAATAAGCTCCACTCATGTCCTTAGAGGTTCAATTGGCTACATACCTCCAGGTTAGTTTCCTCGCAACTTTGTCTTCAAATAAGGGAAATGAATTTATCTATTTTTTGTTTCCTGATCTTTAGGAAACTTTAAATTCGAAAAAATATAGTTGTTGCTCTCATGCTTCGTTGACATAGAAATCTTCTAATGCAGAGTATGGATGGGGAGAAAAGCCATCAGTGGCCGGAGATGTATACAGTTTTGGAATTGTGTTGCTTGAGCTCTTTTCTGGGAAGAGCCCAACAGACGATAGCTTCACGGGAGGTCTAAGCCTAAGAAGATGGGTGCAATCGGCACTTACAGAAAAGATAGTGCAAGTCATCGACCCTCAGCTTCTATCACTCATGTTTAATAATGACCACGCCAGAAGTCCCAATCTACAAATTGATTGTCTGATCGCAGTTCTCAGAGTTGGGTTAGCCTGCACCGCAGATTCTCCAGAGGGACGCCTTGGCACGAAAGATGCTGTTGGCAAGCTAAAAGCTGCCAGAGACGCTCTTTTCAAACCCACTGAAAATAGGAGGCCTTCCCAGCATTAGTTTCAACTAGTTGTATTGGATTGAGTGTGATGGTTCCTGATCATTTCCTGTCCCGCTATCCTTGCTAGACAAATAATGCTCACTGTTGAATTTGCGTCTCTTAGACATGATAGCATGCTTTATGTTATCAAGTGTAGTTTTATGCAGTGTAATCTGTATTATCTTTCCTAATAAAAAGAATAGGGAGCCATCTTTCAATGGCTTTTTGAATTACTTAGAGGTGGGATTCTAGTCCTACTTCTCCATAAGAATTATAAGATATAGCACGTGAGTTCTGTCTCGTCTCTTTGTGAAGAACTATTCATTATTTTCTATGTCAAATTCGTCCACCATAATTCTTTTCTTGATAAAATAATAAAAATTTTATACAATTGAAACATAAAAAATTGTTAAGTTTTGAAGAGAACTGAAAGACAAAGTTGCGAGGAATAAATAATAGGACTTCTTGGAGGGGAGCAGTTGTATAAAAGGTTTGGTTTAGGTTCTTCTTCATGCAGCATGAGATCAAGAAACCTCTTTCTCTGACCGTGTAAGAAAGAAATCCAAGACCACGCTCTCTCTGTTACTCTTCCTCATGGAGAAGGTCCATAGGCCTCTTCTTTTCCTCTTCCTCGCAACGCTCGCCATCATCAACCTAAAACCCATCTCATCCTCCCCAACCGCCACGCCGCTACCACCACCTCCTCCTTCTACTCCTACACTTACAGCAAATACTCTACCGCCGCTTCCACCTCTGTCATTGTCGTCGCCGCCACCTCCTCTGCCACAACAGCTAAACAATATAATTGACGCACTGATCGGAGCCGGCGACTTCACCAGTTGGGTAAACATTCTCACGATGGCCAACCCGGTGATTCTTCCACTGAGCGCCACCCTCTTCATCCCAGAAGACAACATGCTCGATCACCACCCAGCAATGGACCCTTTGCTCTTCCCTTACCATATCGTCCCTCAGCGCCTCACATTCTCCGATCTTCTACTGTTCAAGGCCAAGACTCGCCTTCCCACTCTCCTCCCCGGAAAATCTATCTTCGTTACTAACAATTCTCGCTCCAATTTCACTCTTGACGACACTACCATCACGCACCCAGATATCTACTCCACCGCAACTGTCGCCGTCCATGGTGTTGCTGCCATCCTCGATTACTCCGTTTTTGGGAACGGCCTTCCCCTGTTTTCAACACCTCCAACGGGAGACCCAGAACTAGCAGTCTTTAGACCACAGCCACCGAAGTCACCTGTTATGCCAATCGGAGAAACCACTGGGCGGAGGTCTGATGCTGCCAGCTCGTCCCCCAAGTGGACCTTCGTTTTCTTGATAGTTTTGACGTTTGAGATGCAGAGGAATCCTTTTGCTTGTTGATGGGCTGGTCTGTTTTGTTCAAGAAATGGAAAGAACTATCGATGATGGGTACGCGGTAGGGTGTATTTTGTTCAGTAAACGAAGAACTATTGCCCTTTCTTGGGTGCATTTTTGAACCTTGTAACATCTACCTTTACGATGAAAGTTCTCTGCATGACGAAGATTTTAATATATGGCAAAGAGTTTGTTTAGGATTCTTTGATCCATTCATCACATTGCAAGCTATTCTTTTTTTAGAGAATCCATGCAGTTTGGTTCCATTCTTTTCAGTCTGATTGAACTCATCATGTATCAGAACTTTAAAACGCAATAATATGATTGTTTCTGTAGTGCTGTGCATGCCCCCTAAAGAGGAAGCATGCAATATTTGCATAAACTCATATTAATATAAAAATGCCAATTAGAAAGAGAAAAGTATAGGAAAATAATTCTAAATTTTTTTTCTTTATAAAATAGAATATATTAAGTGATATGATGCATGTTAGCTTAAGTTTTACTTGTCAAAAAGTATAAAATAAATGCTACATTGAACTTAGTTTCATTAATATTTCCTAGTTAGTAAATGGGCATTCTACCTTATTTAGGGTTTTGTTAAACTATAAAGTAGGTTAGTATCTCAAAAAAAAAAAAAAAATGCTCATCACACAACCTCGCTCAGAATAAGTTGGGCTAGATAGGCCTCAAGTTGAACTCGAATTTAATTCATATGGGTTCGCTTAGTGTGTGCTCAATGTGCTAGCTTGGAGTTTCCATTATCTTTCTCCCGTAGACTGTTTGTGTGAGTGAGTGATCCTTCCCTTCTCTTTCTTCTCACAAGTGCATGTTGAAGTATGTTGTAGTTGTAATTTTAATTGTATACTGTAATTCAAGTATTTTGAGGGTGTGGATTAAATTGGATATTTTTATCTTACTAGGTGACTACAAGATGGTCGAAAATAGGGGAAGAGTAAAACTGTCGGTGTAACTTAGATTAGATGAAGAGAGAATGTAAGTTCCTGGCAGAAAGCTGATGACGGTGATTTCTGTTTTTCCGATCCTTGTTGCTGTGTTTTCCAAGTCTGAACTAGTAGGTTATGTACCCCAGTGACTACCACTATATACTTCCAATTATCGTGCAAGTCATTGGGAATGTGCTTCTTGTACAAAACATACTAAAGCACTCCAGACAACGGTCAAGGAAGATCCCCAGTAGGATGCGACCCACAAGAAAAAATCTAAAATGGCATAAACTTTCAACTTAGTTCTTGTTTTCGAGATTATCAATTCTGCCTAATATACTTTATTAGAGATTTTTCTATTGAGAATTGACTCAGAAGAATCCACAAGAATTATTAGTTGCATTGCAGGCGAGCCACATCAAGCTCAATACCGAAATTAGTTACAAAAAATGCAGCAAGCACTTCGAGATACTAAAGATTCTGAGCAGAAGCATTTGTATTCTAAGTATCAGATTTAACCTAGTATTCTTCCTACTTTTATCATAAAAAAATAACAGCAGCATTCGGTTTTCTGTGTATATACAGAAATTCAAAGATGATGGAGATCATAACAGAGATAAAAAAAAGAAAATGTAAACCCTAAACCCCTACAACAGCTACAGGCTAGGCCTTAAAAAGGAAATATACTTTTCCAAAAGAAAGTTAGTACATCTTTAATGGGTCAATGGCATTATCCAACTCTAATCAGGTCACAGAGAATAAGTAGCAAAATTTTGTCCCGGCCTCACCCAGCAACCTCTCTTTCATAAATCTCTGAAATAATGGGTCTAACTAATGATTAAATTAAAATATGAGAACCCTGAATCTGAAAGAATTGAGATCTTATTCTTGTTTTATCTACAAGCTTTTTGGATCTCCTCGATCAGTGCTACAAATGCCACTCTCCACTGAGAACTCTGAGCGTCAGAGCTGAATAACTTATGCATTGTGTATAACTCATCAGGACTCGCCTTTCTTAAAAATCCTTCTAGTATTGATTTCATTTCTTCAAATGATTGAAGGCTTCCTCTCATAAGTGAATTCTCTTGATCCTGCTTCATTAAATTGATGTCACCTAAAGGGCTACTTGAACCATGAGTGAACTTATAGTCATCACTGGCACTGAATGAAGATACAGAGACCACTTCCTTGTTATTCCAGTATTCCTCGCATTGATGACTGCGATCCTGAGCTTCAATGGCCTGAGAGAATTTTAGTCAGAAAGAGTTGAAGCATCAGAAGTGAGAGCATAATTGCAGTGCATCTTATTAGAAGAGTAATATTCAAAATAGTTCAGCAGTTTTTGAATAAAATTGGCCATGATAAGCTATGTTAATCTAGTTCAGCACAACTCAGTAAGATCACAGTTTAACTATATTTCTACATTTAAATATTATACACCAATGACAATTGTTTTTGCTTAATTCAAAAAAGCAAGATCATTAAGATACCATAGTTGGCATTACCTGAATAATGGGTGGGGAAAGAAATCCAAACATTTTAAGACCATTAATGTCTTTCAGGAGTTCCAAGGGGGGAAGTTCTAGTTCCCCTAGACTCCTCCGCCTTAATGTTTCATCAACTAGTCTCACTAGAACAGATTCCCAGCACTTCTCCGCTGAGATATTTGTGAATGCCTCACTGGGATGTTCTTCCATGGTAACCTGAAATAATATTTAACAAATGAAACTGATAAATACTTTAATTGATAACGCCCATGCATATACACATACAAGCTCCAAAGCATAAAATTTAAGTATAGAAAAACAATATTTTTGAAGTATTTTCTACTATCATCAGTAAGTTTCTTTTATCCCGGTCACAACTCTTATGGGATAGAATGCTTCTGTAGCCCTTGTATGTGAGTTTCAGTTAATAATTCCTTTTCCTATGGTTTACTTATCTCTGTTTTCAGTAGTCTTTTATCTGAAAAAGTGTAGGTTACATTTCTGTCTTCTACTATGTTTGTTGTTATTTGTTCAATAGCTTAAAATTTTGAGTTGAAATAGTTCTTGATATAGTATTAAAATTTCTATGACCAAATGATCAAGAGCACAATCCTTGTCGACTCCCATTGCTTTCATGTAAGCGGATTCACTCAATAGGTTAAGCTTTTGAGTTAAAATGGATATAGACACTTGTTTTACTTTCTTCTTCTATATTAGCTATTATTTAGTAAAATTCAGTTAATTTTTCATTGAACAGAAAAGTTTATGTAGTGGCTTCACTTAAAACTCTAGCATAGGCAAATACAGCATATTCAAGCAAAGAAATGCTTCAAAGTGTTGAGGCAAACAACTCTTAGCAACAAATCTATCTAGAGATACATTACATGGGAGTAAAGGATGGCCTTCTTTTAAACAAATTCTCTTCAAATTGAGAGTATAATAGAGGCCTAGAAAGTTTTTTCTTAACTATATGAACAAAAGTGCAATTGGAAGCCTGCATCTGAAGAAGCCTACAAGAGAAAAACAAGACACCTTGATTGAATTATCAAAACATTTAAAAGATAATTAATTCTACATTTCACAGTAATGAAATTGGATGACATTTTTTCCCCATGATAGAGAGAGACCATGTTCCCATTTTTTCAGTCACAATTAAACCTGCTAGGTTGAATCATTATATATACAGAAGCTACTATTTACAGATAGGAGTTCCTGGAACTGATAAAGTTGCACTCGGTTTGCACCAACTCTTAAGTTGAACTCAGAACAAGGATGGCTTTGAATTGCCGCTGCTGGTCAAGTCACACAAGAGTATCCTCACTTTGGTTCAAGACTGATTATCACCCCAAGACTGGGCTAATGTTTAGAAATTTGACTTTATTTGATAGCGATTCTGCCTTAATGTGCCATATACCAACTTCCATATTCTAAAAAAAAATTAAAAGAAAATTGGCCTTCAAAGGCGATGGAGCTTGGAAATTTTTTGACATAATGACAACTAAAACCAACAATATTCATGCTACAAACTGCACATGACATATATAAAGATATATTACCTAGTGATTATAATTCCAAACTAAAACCAGAAACAATGTCAAAAATGATACCTTGAAAATAGGCCCAAGAAACCCAGCATCAAGGACTTCAGAAATATAGCCACAGATTTTTGCTGGATCAAGCATGCTAAAGAACTTAACACGGCTCTTAAATCCTTCAGAAGTGTACCAAAAGTAAATAAAAAATAAAACTCCCAAATATATTAAGGATTACAAATCAAAGGTATATTTTAAGCCCAGAAAACATCATACTGCTGCATACCTTTTGGAAATATTGCCTGCTTACTGCACCACAGCTTTCCATACACAATGGAGCCCAAACTGATAGGCTTGACAGAATTGCAAAGATTTTGCATTAGGTTACTTTGGCCTGATGATGGTATATTTGTATCGAAGGTTTCTACAACTTCCATTTTAAATACACTGTTAGGTAGAACTTTGGCATCAGGATGCATTTGCAGATCAACCCCAAACAACCTGCCACCATGTAATGAACTAGAATTGCAAGCATCCCCTGAACATGATGGACCATCTTTCTTCAGAAGAGCAAATGAGTCTGATAAGTTATTCTCACCATCAAGTTCCATCTTGTCCTGTTCCTTTTCTGCATCTAAATAACATATTTTTTCCATATAAGCAATGCCCTTATTTTGATGATTATCAGAAAGCAACAAATAATTTTCATTTCCTCCAGATATAACATCAATATTCAAATCCATATAACCTGCCTGCTCCACCTTAACTTCATTTTCCTTAACCAAAATTTTATCATCCCAATTGCCAATACAACTATCTATAGTGCCATATGATGCACTTAAAGTTCCTTGGTGAGACTCTGACTGGACTAACTCCGAAGAAACATGACTACAGGGACTGGTAGGTGCATTTAAATTTGACTTCTCTTTGGTTCCTGCATAACAAGATGAACTTTCTCTCCCTTCATGAATCATTGTTTTGCACAAGTCTTTCTCCAAATCTGGCTTATCTATGCAAACATCCTCAGCATCAACAGAATCCACCCCAGCCTTTTTATTTGCCCACAACTTAATAGCATCTGATTCCCCTTCTAATGCCTCAACCAATTTATTTAGCTCATTTATAGTATAACGGAGAAGAACAAATCTTTTGTCCATTCCACATGAACAAAGAAAATTTGAGTGTCTAAGACAAGAATATTTCTCAGGAGAGCACTTGCAGCCTGCGGCAGATAGGTGCAAGTCATAAAAGCAAACGAAGCATTCTCTTTCCTTATCCGTATCAAAGTTGCTATCCATCTTCAGCAACTTCAAATGAGTCGAAAAACAGTTTAACCTCTCTTCTTCCATCTTTACCCTTGTCTGTCAATAATAGGGTTAACAAGAAAAAAAAAACAAATGAACAAATGAAGAAGCAAACATCTAAATGGTAATAAAACTTTTTCATGTTAATAAACATCTGCCAGATTTTTATGGAGCTTCCTAACTGTATGGAAGGAGAGTATGAAACAATTGTTACCTTAATTGCCTTAGTAAGAACTCCATCTTTCCCACAGAAACTTCTCCATTTCAAACTTCTTGAAGATTTCATTCCAAGCTCTAGCTCTGCAAGAGCTCGTACAGCTTCCTGAGCCGATCCTAATAACAACTTGTCATGTGACAATGATGTCTTACGACATTGTTTGCTGTAAAGCTCAACTGCATTCTGGCCATGCAGTAACCAATCAACAGGTGCCACATTCACTGCCTCTGCACAGTTGAAGCCACAATTGAAGCCAGCATGGTATGCCCTTGGAAAGGTAATAATGAATTCCCCAGAATGTTGAACAGCTCGATATACAGGAACTCCCTCAGATTTAAGAATTGAAGGAGATAGTTGTGTAACCTGCTCCAAGATGAAAAAATCACAACCATTATAAACACACAAGTCTCCAAACTTAGAAGCTATGTACAGTTAAGAACTAGGACATCAATCGAACACTCCTGCTAAACCTGGATAGATGTGCTGGGGAGCTGTGGAGATAAACTAAGAAGACAGTTATTGGTAGAACTAAGGTAGTAAAAAATTCAGCCTACTAAATGAAAGAAAGATGATAAAACACATAAATACAGTTCGTGGACTACTTAGGATACATTGAAATGGGCAAGACTCCTCCAGAGAGGAGAGATCTAAAGAGTATGTACTATGTAGAATATTAAACATAAACATGACCAGGTCAGAAGCAAGTTTAAAGTAATGATTTAATACTAACTTAGAGTAGCATTGCAGCACAATAGAACTAAAAATTTATGTGTGATACAAAATACATCATGTACCATATTTTTCTAGAGGAATTATTAATTCATTAAGATGTTGCTACTTACTAACCCTTGGTCGCCACTTTTTTCTTAACACATTGAGAGTTTACTTAGGCAGACTCCGAAAAGCACTTCAGTTTCTTAAAGAGAATAACCAAAAAGATCTCTTCTATAACTTAGTCATCATTTAGTACCTAATAACTATCCCGCTGTATATTCATTTCTACAAGCAGACAACTCTTATACTAGATTGATCTGTGTGCCACACCATTAAGTTGTTAACAAAGAACATGGAGTGCCACTTTGTACATTGATAGAAGTCATCATGGTTATAGGTTTCTTAAACATCATACACGCATCAAGCATTCCTAGCAAACTGCATTAATAAAATACATATTTTGCATCAAATGGTGGCACTAATTCCAATGTTCAATCCATTTTGACATAATTTTTTACTATTGCAATTACTAAATCCCTACTTGAAAACAATAAACAACCATTAAAGGAATCCATAACAACCAAACTATATGATAATCAACCACAATTATAGAATACTTGTTTATTAACAACTGAAGGCAATAAAAAAAGTGCAACCTGAAGCATCCTACCAGTTCATTGAGTAGATTCGGTTGTTCCTCAAATAAATCAGGTAAATGCTTCCTCATTGCATCTTCCAAAGCTGAAGCATGGCTTCCAGGTACTCCGTACCATACTTTAGGATCACCCCAGTGCATATAATTAAGTGAATATAGGTGATGATCCTCAACATGCTGTTCCAAGAAACAAGAAACAAGTCAAGGTGTAAGTCTTCCTAGGAAAGTGAAAAGATTTGAAATAAAATAAATGCATCAGTCATGGCTTGGCATCTGTTACTTATTTTATAGCTCAAAATACACTGTTTGTGAGTAGGTAGTGACCACTCTCGATCCTCTAAAAATTGTGTTTAGAAGCATTATATTCCAAAATCTTAAGCTATTAGGAAAATGCATAACAATTGTTTTATTCATATCTCTAACATGCCCTCTCACACAAGGCTAAAAGCATAGGCCTTCCTTTCCTTGTTCTAAAATTTAATTTAATTGAGAAGAATAGGGGCAGCAATGTCGAGCTCCTGACCATTCAATCAAAGAGGCTCAAAACCCTCACAAGAATAATTTTATCCAAATAGCCTAAGCTTTAGAGAGGACTAGGGATATTTATTAATATTTCTAACATTTGTCCAGTAAACCTTTAATCAAGGTAGAATCTTTATAAAATAAAATACAGATGTTAAAAAGTTTCTAATAAGATTTCATGTTAAATTACTTTTAATTCATATAATTCTAAAGACAGAGAAAGGGAAATAGAAAAAGGAATTGGTAATATTCTTTGCATGTCTAACACTTTTGCCTCATTTATTGCTATAGACTTGGAAAAACAATAAAATCACTACTTACCCAGCAAAAAGATGAAAAACACATCCCGACATACAGCCAAGGCACAAGAACTCCTGAAATATCACTTCCTTCAAAACATAGTACAGAACCTGGAAGTCGTGGGAAGTTATTAAGATTCCAGCCAGACAGGGTATACTGATCCAAATCATTTTTACTTAAGGATGATGCCTTAGGAAAACCACTTCCAAGCGCTCCAATTTCCAAGTCAGCGCCATAATGCACCTACAATGCAAAAGAACAGAGAAACATATATACTGTTTGCATAATTCTATGACAATAAAGATAAACCTTGTTATCAATAAATCGTAAACAATACCTCGACCTCATCTGTTGGTTGCTCAACTATTCGCCAATATTCACCTTCAATGTCCTCCACAGTGGGTTCCCATCTCTTCTGGTCATTATCATCACAAAAATTTAGGTTTTCTTTAACATCCTTTATCCCAAAGTAGCATTCCTTAAAGAAATCAGCATATCGTTGAAAGTCTGCAAGTGTGAAGTCTGGTCCTGATTGGAATCCAAATTTTTCATCAGGTTCAGAGGCAACATTAGCTTCCAAACCTGAATTGGAAAGTCTCCTACATGTTCCCATTTTTGAGTGCTTTCTACGTTTTCGTTTCCTTCCCCTACTTTTCTTTCTCATTGGTTCCCTATTTTGAAGCAAATCAATCTGCTGTATGCGGGTAGGAAATTTAGCATTTTCCCATAAATTTTTCTCCTTAAGAGGGCAGGGAGGAACCCAGCTAGGTGGAGGAACAATCCTACATATGCCATGGGGTTCAGCTTGGGGACGAATCTTCGCTATGTAACCAAGTGTGTCCTCAAACTCCTAATAACAAGAGTAGAAATTAAAAACATAAGTACTCACAAATAAAATACAATATTACTACCACCAAAATCAATAATATAGAAATAGATGTCATAAGAAGTACCTCAACAGTTGGATAAAACACAGGTGCATCGTCAATTGTAGGCTGGCATGCTTCAACTGGATCCCATCTGGCAGATATCTGCAATATGCCAACAATGAATGAACTAATAATCAAACATATATATGTGTATATCTTCAATGTCCATTTAGATAATTCAATGTAACTTCAAAGCTTTTCAAATAAGTTAAAGAACTTCAAAATAACATTAAAAAATCTGTTATTCTTTTCTTGAGTACATCCAATCTGATATTAAAGAATATGTTCAAAAATATGAAATTGATCATTGAGTTCATTAAGTATAACATTAGAACTTGCAAAAAATAGGAACCAGATATTTTCAAGTTTGACTTGCTTCATGGTTACCAAGATAGCATATTGCTTGTCGTCATGATTAGTGAACACTTAAATCAAAATGGGTACTGAATATCTTTAGGTAATTTAAGAGGGAGAGTAAAAAAATAAAGAAAAATACTAGAGAACTTGGTGGTGAAAAGTTTGTAAGTCTATCTAAATTTCAAACAAGTAGTTCAAATTCATTCCAAAGAATAGCAAGAAAAAAACAAAGTATTGCTTATGGAACATCAATTAAAATAAACATAGCAAAACATAAAATATACCTTTCTACTTGGGGGACTTCCAGAAGATTCAAGTGTACTGTCATTATTCAGATTTTTCCTAGAAGGATAACCCTGCAAAGTATATAGTTGCCTTGCTAAGAATACTTTTGGTGCAAACGAAAAAGTGTAGCAAATAAATAGCATTAGTGTTAATACAGCCCCCGTATCACCAGAGTTTGATAAAATACATACATGTATTAGCTTAATGTTAAGGTGACTGTAAAGAATTAGAAATAAAAATGCACAAAGAATGCATTCAACTGTGTTTAACAAGGGAAGTTGGTCATGCAGAAACTAGCTAAAGAAAGAAATGACAGAAATTGTCAAACACGGAGACTGCAACAAACAACCAGAAATCACAAACCAAATTCCAAAGTTTATAATAAAGACGGAATAACATATGTCATTCACGTAATGCAATCTAATGCTTTAGTCTAAAAGATTATACAACCATAAGCTTAATACTTGCTTGCTTGTACTTGTTCACCAATTGTAGATGCCATGACACCAATGTTAGTCAACAGTGAATCTTAACCACTATACTATTAATTTGCAACTTTAAACATTTTTCACTGATGTTGAAGTTAACATTCACCCGATTTAGGGCGAAGTTGCAACCAGAATCCCATAGTAAATAAAGAATTGTGAGCTAATGGGTATCTTTAGGGATTATTCTTGTGGACATACAAAGAGATTGGCAAACTCTCTTGAGCTATTAATTGTAATAGCTTTTTTTTTTTATTTTACAAGGACAGCTGGTCCTGTTCTAGTAATGCTCTTCTTTTCCCATCAATAAAGTTTCGTTTTCAATCAAACAAGATGACAGAAGATGATGAATGAAGGAATAGATGATATTAATAACAATTTTCGATTATTCTAAAAGCAACACAAAGGCACATTCTATTACGTATGGTTTTTTATACCTTTATTAATCATTCATCTCATTTCAAAATCATCAATGACATCAACAGTTATCCACATCAGACACTGCTAGCCTTCTTACTCACCCAATGAGAAGAGCACCCGATTTGAATTTTCCTATCACTAATTCCCTCCTGGTAAGTGGTAACAACTTTCAACCTATCCAAACCCCATAAACAAAGAAGCCATACAGTCTAGAAAGCATTATAAATGCTAAAGGTCATGTTACAATAAAAAAAAAAAATTGGGATTTAAATGAGCTTCTATTATCCTTCTGGGGAGCAGAAACTAGCAAAGCAACTAAACTACAAATATCATCTAACAATAGTTCTTACAAGCCAAAATACAACGTTACTACCAGAATGAGAGAAGAAGAACAAAGAAAAACTACACAAGAATAACAACAATTATCAGATTAGTTAAACAAGGGATCAGATCTGCAAATAGTTATGATCCCCAAAAAACCAGAGGATTAAAGATTCGAACAGAAGAACAGGGGATATATTCCAGAATTGCATAGAAACAGATAATGTGTCAAAATATATTGTTAGGGTTTATAAAACGAAAAAGAAATCCAACCTCTTTGGTATGAGATAGTGGATCCAATTTCAACTGTTCCATTCAATGCAAAATTATGCAAAACCTAAATGAATAGGTATGCCTGCAAAAACAGAAACGTTTCACTGACCTCTTTAAAGTCCTCAATAAATCAAAGAAACAACCGAGTTTCTACTCCCTCTATAAGCAAATCAACTAACCCAAAAGAATTTCACAAACTGCAAAAGAAATGCAGGAAATAAGCGTACCCAATGCAGCAAAGCTCTCCAAAAATAGTTTGCTTTCCACGTTCTCAATGAACAGAGACCAATTGCGTACAGATGAATTAAACAAGAAAGTTCCTATATAAAATCAACACGGTAATGAAAAACCAAAAATTCAAATTCAATAGCATGTATATCCTATCGAACCCCAATTTCTCACAAATTTCAAAAATTGTAAAAAATGAATGAGCCTCGGAATCAAATGCTCCAATATTTGCAGTTACAGAAAATGAAAAAATAGAAACAAGAATTGACCGAGTAAAATATAATTTATTTTTGACAGGTGGAATTAAAAACAAAATTAATTAGTCGGAATAACGGGAAGGAACGAAGGAAATCAGAGAACTCTAACACATACTTTTCAAAAGATTAATTTAATTTAATGATAATGAATTATTTTGGTTAAGAAAAGGTACTATCTCAGTAAGAAAACAAGGGGACAAATGAAAGAGTACCTTATAAGGAGGGGCTAAGATTCTACGGTGAAGGACGTGTTACGTGTAATGTGTGATTGAACGGTTCTGCTCCCGTTATAAATTATAGTATTTCCTTATTCCACTTTGGAATTTTAGTAATTTATTTATTTGATTTTTATACGAATATATATATAAATATTAAAAAAAAAAAAAAGATGCAGAAATAAAATAGGATAAGTACCCCGAAAGGGAGAGGAAGTTGGATCAGAGAGAGAGAGAGAGTCAACACGAACCCGCTATCACGCACGCAGTTTTAACGGAAAGCGGCGAATCCAACGAACCACCCACAGTACAACTCTGATGGATGATACCTTTTTTTTTTTTTTGGTTGTTTCTTCGCTTCCTGGCTCTTCCCCCACGACACTTGTACCGTACGCTGGCTTTTCAATTCGGTCCAGAAACTTCTATAACTAATATGAAAAGATAAATGTATACACATTAATTTTTAATAAATTTTATATTTGATGTATCTATGTAAATTATTTATTAATTTAATTTATAAATAAATTATAAATTAATTTTAAAATTAGTATTTAGTCTACTGTTAGTAGATAATTTTTTATTTATCAACAGTGTTCAGATCATAATACGTGATAAAAATAATTTTAAAAAATATTATTTTTATTACATTTTATAATTTGAATATTACTGATAGTAGATTAAATATATTTTTTTATTATATTTAATTTTTTTTTTATTATACCCATCTTTTTTTTCATGTTTTTGTCCTATTTTTAAGCAGTAATTACGAATTACCATCGTGGCATCACTTGCATTTTGTAAAAGAAAATATACGGAAGAGATACTGCTTTATGAACTATTATTATTCTTATTGTTAGAATCTTCATATTTGGGGAAAGAAAATCAATATTTATGTAACAATTTTAATAGTTGGTATTAACGAAAAATTTTGAATTAATGACTCAATTTTCTAGCATGAATTTTAATTTCTATTTTCTTATTAACTGATTAAATGGGATATTAAAAAAAATGAAAGATTATATGGTTTCTTTTCGAAACTTCAAACAAAACACATTAATGAATTATCTGTGTTAATTGATTAGTTATTTAAATTTTAAATAAGTAAAAGTTTAATTTTTAAAAATAATATAAAAAAAGCTTTATTTATTTTTTTAAAATTTAGGAAAGATTAGTTTTTTTATTTAATTAAGTGAATTTGATAATCACCAAAAAAATACATGAATGAATTAAATTATATGTACATAAAAATATAGTATAAAATAATTATTTTAATATAATATATATATTACCTAATAATTAATTTTTCGGTTTCAAACCTGCGCCTCTTCTTGTTCTACAAGGAATAAACTTGATGCCAAGTGGCCATCGTTACTCCAAGTCATGTCAATTGAATATTGGTTAACTAACTCACAAGTCACTAGAGTGTATTTTTATAAATTAAATAAATTAATTTATAATTAATGTATAATTTTATTTAATTAAATTAAAAATATTTAATAAATAAAATTATTTAAATTATTTATAAATTTATAAATTATACGTTGTTTAAAATAATATATAATCTATAAATTTTTACTTAATTTTTAAATTATTTTTGTTAAATATAATTATAATAATAATTCATTTAGAAATTAAAAAAATATTAAATTTTTAAATTTTGAAAAATATTTTTTGAAGAAGGTTAAAAATTATAATTAATTTAAAATTTTAAAAAAATAGTCTCATATTTCTTTTTAAAAAAAAAACAAAATCTGCTTACCAAGTGAAGGTTAGCATATATGCTTTCCCTGACCTCGTGCTATCCTGTTTCGACGTGGAATAGGTTGAGTGCGACTCTCATTCACATTCAAATATCTATATATATGTACTTTGTTAACTTTTTAAAAAATTGTTAGAGAATAATTCTAATTGATATTCTCCTGCTATAAGACTCTAGCAAGAGAACAATAATAAATTAGCAGAGGATTCACGTATCGCTATAGGTTGTCAATTAGTGACAGACAGATCAAATTCTTGTTGGCAAGATACTTTTTTTTTTTTTTTTTTTTTTACTAATTGACGAACGCTTTTCTCTTTTTCTTTTAAAAATCAATTTACAATTCACTATTTAAGGAAGTTCCCCTTGAAATTTTTTTTTTTTTGTTTGTTTAAATTACTCGGCAAGTATTAAGTCCTTTACTAATTCGTATTATTTTTATCCGAACTTGTAGGTATTCTCTCCTTAATTGATAATAGTTATTCTTTTTCAATATATAATTATTGAATAAATTATTTTCTAGTATCTTAATTAATATTTAAATTTTATATATATTTTATAAAAATAGAGATTCTCCATAGCATTTATCTCTCATTTATATATTGTTATCTTATTTTACACATACGAGATATTGTTTTCCAAATATAAATCGTTCAGTTATTTTATATATTCCTTCCCTTAATTTATTTTTATGACCAAAATATGGATCTTGTCACACTTAATATAAGATTGAGTTTATTTACATGAATATCCAATTAAATTTAGTAAATAGATGTATAATCATTTTTCATTATTATATACTCTTTTTTTGTATGTTAAAATAATATTAAACATGACGGGAACAAAAAGATAAAAAAAAAAGTGGAGAATAAATAATTAATATTTAAAGTCAGTGAGAAAGAAAAACTTTGAGAAAATGTTATTTTTTTTCTTTAATAAAAGAAATTTAAGAAAATTAAATTAAGTCATAATATTTTTTTATATTTTTTTAGAAATGTTTGTGTACTTTTTCATAATCGAGAGAAGGATTGTACTATATATTTTTAATTTTAACGAAAGTATACCTATATTTTTAAAATATATTAAAAATGTTATAATAAAGATATTGCATAAAAAAGGAAAAAGTAATTAATTTATTATTATTTTGTCATGGATCCGTAATTATCATAATCAAAGTAATTAATTTATTATTTTGTACTATATTTTTGAAATATTTTCTCAAATATAACCAAAGATTTATTTTTAATATGTATAATGGAAAAAGAAAAAATCTATAATAAGATAATCATAATCTCAAAATTTGGATCAATCCATGGGTGCAATAGGTGAATTGACTGACATAATGATCAGAAACTTTTACTTCAAGAATGGGGAGAAGATCATCAGAAAAAATAATGTAAATGGGTAATAATTCATTTCATTTGAAGTAGGCTTAATCATCAATGAATTTTCAATTTTATTTTATATAAAAATAAATTTTATGAAGTTTTGAATTCAAATTTATTAAGAATTGGCAAAAATAAGTCCCACGATCCATGATCAGCTTAGGTTTATTTTTTTTTTTGTTTTAGATAAGTAAAATACTATTATTGACTATATTAGACATAAAGCTATAAAACAAAAGATAGGAACAAGTAAATTAAACCTAACAACTTAATCCTACAATTTTTGACATTACAAAATACAAAATAGTAAATCTTACAAATTAGAGAATATAAAGGCAATACACCTTATAAATATTAAATTACTAAAATTTACATTTTAAAATCTTAAATATATAGCAATGTAATATTTTTTTTTTTTTAAAAAAAAGAAATAAAGAGAAATGTTTATAGAAAAGGCATCAGATCTTTTCAATTTTTTCTTTTAATTGAATACATTATTATAGATTTAATTCTTCTCTTCAAATATAAAAATAGAGTTGTAATTTTAATTTTAAAGCTGTAAATTTAGATATAGAAATGTAGCACGTTAAAGCTCCATCACCTCTTTTAAAAAAAAAAATTTCTAATAGAAAGTAAAAAAAATTTTAAATGAGAAAAACAAATTTCTCTAAAATTAAAAAAATAAAAAAACACTAAAACAAATGAGCTATGACCAGCTAGCTGCACGGGGGCGAAGGTTGGGGGGAGGGAGGAGACTGCGCGGGCCAAGGGGTCTATACAGTTGGGGGGGAGGGGGGCTGCTGCGCGGGGGGAGGACAGGTTCAGTGTGATTCTGATTCCAACATTCGCACTTGAATGTTGGGTTGGCTCAAGGACAGACCCAGTGTGATTTGGAAGGGTTATTTTTGGGCCAAAAATTGGAATGCATTGACAATTTTTGCATCAGTTGGGCCAAAATAATGTATATGTTCATCGAGCCACCACGGTTAAAAAAAAAAAAAGGATACAAACAAAAATAATTTTTTTTTTTTTGTACCAAAAAAAAAAATGGCATTTTAGGTACGATGGGAACATCAAATCATATTGCAGTAGACTTATCGATAGAGCGACGACAATTAAAGACTTGGACTGTTCATCTCAACCTAGTAAAACCATCACCTGAGTTGCCTCACAACTTATCTGCAGTAGACTTAGAGTTTCAATTTAATTCGCTCTATTAGCTCAATGTAAAATGTCAACCTAATAAAATCAAGACAAATTAAAATTATGCATCATCACTTTTTTAAGAGCGTGTTTAGTAAGTAAAATAAATTAATTTATAATTTATTTAATTAATTTATAAGTTTATTTGATTAAATTACAGATATTTATTATATAAATTTATTTAAATTAATTAAAATTTTAAAAGTTATAAAATATTTTAAATAGTGTATAATTTTTAAATTTTTAATTAATTTTTAAATTATAAAATAATTTTATTAAACATAAGTCAAATGAATCATTACTTCTTCTGTATTTTTGGTCACTCAATCTTGAGAGGAGCTTCTATTAATTGTGTAATGTTTTGTTCTTTTAGCGGTTTTCTTCTACTTGTCTATTCACATTGTCCACTAGTTTAATTTCTTCAACAAATGAACTGGTCTTTTTAATTACATCCACTCATCTTTCATTCAAAATTAGATTTAAATTTCTCCAAATAAATAATTTATTTAAACGCTTATAAAAAAATATTTTATATAATAAATTTTTATATTATAAATTTTTTAAAATTAAATTATTCAAGATTTTAATATATATTTAAAAAAATAATTTATAAATTTATAAACTCATTTTAAAATATTTAGATATAATTTTAATATAAAAAGAGAAGTCCAATATAATTTTAATAAAATTTCAATTTATAAAAATATAAAATAATTTTTTAATTGTGTAAATTTAAATTTTTACAGATTTTTTTAAGAAGTTTAAAACATTAATTTCATAAAATAAATTAAAATTAATTTATTATTTAAATACTATTTTTTAATATGAAATTATTTATATTAATAGAAAAATTTTTAAAAATCATAAATTATGTTACTTTGATATTCTAGAATAAAGTTAACGTGTAGGCATATAAGTCAAACATTTTGTTTACTTACTCCTTTCATATTATTTTACCCAATCAGTTGATCATTGGATGTACATATAATTGACAATACCCTTGATTTCTCATGGTTTTTAATATATTTTTTTCAAACTGAAAATTGCTATTTAGAAAATAGACTTGATCGTAAAAAATAAAAATAAAATAATTAATTAAAAGAGGGTAAATCTCTGAAAAATGCACATATTACGCCAAATATAACACTTTTTGTGAAATTTAAGAGTCAGAAAAATAAATAAATTCATGTAAATACACCTCTTTATTTCTTTTTATTTTTTTGGGATCAGATATATCTTGTTTTTTTTTTAAAAAAAAAAAACTAAGAAATTGTTGCTTAAAATTATTAAAAGAATTTTATTTATGACGAAAGAAATTATCGTAGCAAATAACTCACTATTGACGATTAAGATGTAAAATATCCATTATTATTTTTATTTTTAAAATTTAAAATTAATTAATAAAAAAATATTTGAAAATTTAAAATTCCTCTATAAATGAGAAACTAGCTTTTATCTTATAAAATGCTTAAAAACTCGAAAAACTGGAGAATTCGGCGTCAACGAAACGAAGAGGTCAAGGACCATTAAAGTAATAATTGATGGGCAAATATTCGTAGCAGGGAATGGGATAGCTGGGTTCCAAACTTGCAATCGATGTAGTCCTTGTACGAATATAATCTCGTTCTCGTCTCACAAACAAACAAAGATTCAACACACGACATAGCTTTTTCGTCCCCTTTTCTTTTCTTGCCGCGTATTTGCCTCGACTTTTCTCTGCCCCGCGGAGATTACAGGAGGAATTCTTATTCCAATTTGGCAAGTCTTGGTCGTGGATTTAACCCCTTATCTTCGGTTTGTTGCCATCTTCATTTTCTCTATAAGATTTTTTTTTGACTTGGTTTTCAGAATCGATTACAGGACAAGGTCCGGGAACCAAAGGTATTCTTAGATCATTGAATTTTTACTGATTTGAAATGGTTAATTTGTTTTTTTTTTATTAGTGATTTAGTGGGTATTTTTTCTGATGCCTTATATATTAAAGACACCCTGCAATTTCTTCCCTTTTTTTTTCTTTTCTTGTTTGCGGTTCCCGTTTCCGCTCTATTTGGTTTCCATATCTTTATTTTTAGGTGTTTGGAATTTAAAATGCAGAAATATGGAAGTTATGAATTCTGGGGATAGCCAAATTTTCCTTCCCGACAAAGTAATATTTTTTGTTGATTTATACCCTTGTCCTATTTCACTTACTAAACCAAGTAGTGACAAATGATTTTGTTCCATGTTTTAATTTTGCAAGACACACTCTATTGCTTTACAACGATTGAGAGTTTCATCAAATTTGATCTCCTTTTATTATGACTAGATTATAGACAATGTCTCTCACTCTACGTTAAATGGCATTATTGTTTATTTTATCTTGTTATTTTGTTTGATTCTCCTGCTGTATGATCTATTGACCTTTAACTTGCAGCTATGCAGAGCCAGCTTGTGTGTAGTGGATGTAGGAGCATTTTGCTTTACCCTAGAGGTGCAACCAATGTATGTTGTGCATTGTGCAACACAATTACCTCTGTTCCTCCACCTGGTAAGCGCCTTTAATATTTCCTGTACAACAATTTCAAGATTAAAATAATCTACTTGTTATAGTCTTAGGTTACTGGATGGGAAATTTAAGATGGAAATAACATTGTGGCTTGCATTTAAGTTTCGCCCATTCACCATAATATCTAGATGTTTATGTGATGAGAGAAATAACGAGATTATGACTGTTTTGCCAAAATGATTTAAATTGGAAAATCAGTCTTCTTTTGAGGGAAAAAAAAGTTAAATCCTTAATATTATGTCATGTCTACAGAATTAGATTTGTGCTCTAGAAATTATGCTGATTATTATAATAGTTCTTTATTCTGCTGCAAGTCTTTAGTAATGACTGCTATTTATGCCAAGTATAGAATTTTCTAATCACTAGTTTTTTCAAGTGTTATTTTATGAATCTAAATTTTAGCTCTAAGATTTCTGGTTCTCATTTCAATAACTTCCTGAGCTACTGAGAAGTAGCTGATTTCTATGAGATTTTCTTATGCACTAATTTGCACCATATTTTATTAATTGGATTCTAGTAATCACTAAAAATAGCTCCATGTTGGAAATCAATATGATGAGTCTTCTTCATGTGACAAATTACAAAGTAATTTTTGGACACTAATGTGTGAGGCTATAAAGTCTTATAAGTTTTTAAATTGTCTTTAAGTTATTTGGTGTTTAAGAGCACTGCTCTAGCAGGTTTTTAGTTAGGATAGATTCTGTTGGAGTCTGATTCTCATTAGTACACTATTTCCATCAGAATGATTGGGGTGTCAGGTTCATAACTAGTGCTACTCATGCAAGTCCTTGAAAGTTCATTATTTCTCATTTATAGCCCTTTTTTTTCCTCTTCTCACCTTGTGTGTTGGTGATCCTTCTCGTTTTTGGTTTTGGAAGGACCATTTGATAGGGTATTTACAAGGCTCCCATGCATTTGCATTTCTTGGAATTTTCACCTCTTTAGGAATCTTAATGGCAAAGAGGATTCTGACCTTGCTTTATTGTTGGCAAGCCTTCTTTTCGCTTTTCTACTTTGCCTGATGGGAGTTTATGGTCCTTGGATTCTTCTGGTTTTTATACTTTCAGCTCTTTCTTTATGTATTTAATTTGAAATCCAACTGCTCAAAACTTGTTTTTTCCTACTACTTTTCGATGTTGAAGCTTTTGTCGAAGGTCAAGTTTTTTGTTTAGACAATGTTACCCCTGAGAGTTAATACAAATGATCTGTTACATATTTGCAGGGCACAAAGAGCTCGTTGTCCTGATGTTTGTGTTGTATATTTGGAGCTTTGACACAATTTGCTTTTCTTACATTTTGAGATTGCATGGAAGCTTTGGAATCAGCTTTTTAGAATCTTTAAGGAGAAGTGTGTTTGTCCAGTCTCTTTGGAACACTTTTTATCCATCATTTTAGAGTTAAATATCTTGAGTCCATTATACAAAATGATGGAGAAATAAAGAAGAACATAAACTATAGAATTCAAATAGGATGGATGAAATAGAGAAATGTTTCAAGTATCATTTGTGATAAAAAGTGTTACTCAAGGTTAAAGAAAAATTCTACCGAACAACTATAAAACTGGCAATATTGTATAGTATTGAATGTTGGATGGTTATAAGACAATATAAAGATAAATTCAATGTTGCACAGATAAGAATGTTGCGTTGGATGTATGGACAAATATGATTAAGAATGAGTGTATTAGAGAGAAAGTTGGGGTAATACCTATTGTGGAGAAGATGATGGAAGTTCGTTTAAGGTAATTTGGCCATGTGTGGAGAAGATTTGTAGAAACCCTAGTGTGAAGAGTACATCAAATAGAGAGCAGTCCAATAGTTAGAGGTAAAAGGAAATTAAAATAAAAAATAAATAAGACTATTAAAAAAGATTTAACTATTAATAATGTATCTATTAAACTCATTTATAATAAGTCACTAGTGCGTCATTTGATCTATTTAGCTGATCCCACTTAGTGAAAAAATACTTAATTGTTGTTGTTATTTAGAGCCTTAAATTCAAAGATGGATTTTAAGGTCCTTTGGAAGTGTGATCTTTTGCAGTATAGTGATCCACATGATTGGAGCATAAAATGCTAGAGTTTCTCATCAAGAGATTTCTTTCTTCTGATCTCTTACAGGATGTAGTTTTTTTCTTGACTTCTCTGTGGGTGTCAGCACATGGTTTGTTTAAATATTTTTTTCAATGGACATGCAAAAGGATTGGAGAGATCTCTTGATATTATTTATATTTTTTCCTTTGTTTTTCGGTTTTTGTTGTTTTAGGAGGACTCTCGTCTGCCTTCTTTATAACTCTATCCTTTTGATTTGTAAGTTCTTAATAAAATTATAAAATAATAGGGCTTTTGCTTCCATGTCTTTCTTATTAGAAAGGACCTATGAGTTGGTGTTAGCCTTCAGGCTTAAGTTGCTTAATTATCAAAAGCATATGCAACTAGTTACGAAATATTAGTATGTTCAATTGTACCCTAATTTGTAGCCAAGAAGCAAGTTTATTTACATGTGACATTATCTTCCATCTTAAACTTTGCAATGGTTGATGTGTGGATATATGAACTACCAAGGTAGATAGTGTCACATGGAAATATATTGTTTAAGAGATATGGGTTGTCATGCAGTATAATTACGTGTTTTTACTTTCTGTTTCCAAAATAAATTGTAATTGTTTTCTAATTAATAACTTTTTAGTATCATTCTAGTCTTTTTTTCCTTTGAAACATATCCTATGCCTTTCGGTATCCCCGGACTTGTGTATGACATGTCATCAACTCTAGGTACAGAGACTTTAAGGAAAAAGGGTGTTAGGAATGGGGTTAATTAATAAGTGAGGATTCATGAAATCAGAAAGCAATTAATCACTTTTTCAGTACTAAAATTTGACATATGTACTACTAGAGTGAGGTCGCTGGTCTGTGATCTATATTCTGAGTTATAGTTGCTATGTACATTGGCATATATTCTATCTTTTCTCACTTTAATAAACGTGAATTAATCACTTTGGAAATTGGAATGGATATGAGAGTAGAAACTAGAAACTAACGACATGCTAGATTAAATATTTACACGTGGTCAGCCTTTAACCGGATACTTGCTTTGGTGCACCTTTATTTTCCAATTGCTCCTGCAGGAATGGAAATGTCTCAACTTTATTGTGGAGGCTGTAGGACATTGCTAATGTACACACGTGGAGCTACAAGTGTGAGATGTTCCTGCTGTCAAACTGTTAACCATGCACAAGGTGCAAAATATTTGTATGTTGCCAGATATGTGAAGCTTTGTAGTCTAGTATTGATTTTGGAGGACTACCCTTTTTATTTTCTAGACAACAATATTTATATTGCAATGTAGTGTTGTTTTGTCTGTATGCTTGATCATTGAATTTGCTGAACCATTTAATCTGTTGATCCTTTTACATTTATCCTTGCTTCTTGCCTTTTGTCTATATTCTGGAGAAGAATGACCTTAAATCATGAAGATTTGAAAGCATGATTTTTATTTTGTGGTCTTGAAATTTAAATCTACTGGCTGTGGTGCATGCATAGTTAAAAGAGGGCCACGGCACACTTATAATAAACTTAGATAATTTTATTGTTATAAATTGCAAGGGTTTTCAGAGCAATAATTAAGGAGCATTAAGCCCTTTGGCACAGTGCTGTGTTTACAGGCTTGTGGTGTATACATAATTAGAGCGGAATGCAAGAGTTTTTAATCAAAAGTTCTTCTGTTAAATCTTCTTTGGGAAAATATTATTTATCTGGCCTCCCTTTTGGTTTCTGCAATTGGTCTTTTAGGGGTGTTTGCCTTATCGATTTACCAAGGGATTGAAAAGCTCTTTTGAGCTAATATTTGTTAAGTCTTTTAGGTTTTTTATTCATGCTTTGGGAGGATTACTTGTCCTCAGTTGAAGTATTGCTTTCTTTTCTCATCAATAAATTCTTTTACTATAAAAAAATTATCTATTTATTTATCAATATGATAATTATATATTTAATTTTCATATTAATATTATGATGAATAAATAACATATTAATAAATAAGTATAAGTGTAATATTTTAATATATTTAATTATGTTTATGTTAATAATATTTAATGTAAGAAAGTCCATGTATTAATTGTTGATAGTTTGAATTGCATATAAACTGTTGCCATGTAGTCTAAGTATAGTTAGTAATGCAGATCATTATAGTCTGCAGAGCCATACTAGAAGAGTGCATAAAATCCCATTGCTAATACTACAAGATGTTGGGTGCTTAGACAATGTTGGTTAACTTGGTTCGCTTTTAATTTTCATGTCATATCATTTTTGATGAATTCCATATAATATTGTAATAATTAATACCTATCGTCATTTATTTGACTTTAGCTGTTTACTGACATACTGTTAATGGTTTTTGTGTCTGCATCAAAAGCATCTAACCAAGTTGCACATATCCTCTGTGGGAACTGCCGGACAACACTCATGTACCCATATGGAGCTCCATCAGTCAAATGTGCAATTTGTCACTATATTACTAACGTCAGTGTAAGTATACAGCAATTGTTAGAACCATTAATATTTGTTATTGAATTTTTATTCTCAGCAGATGCTTGGAAAGTTTTAAAATAACAATATGTGTTACCCATATGAAGTTCTAGTCATTGCTAAATGTATTGAGCTTTGTTTCCCAGGATCTGGGGTACTTGTGATTGTTAACTTAGTTGACTTTCTACATTCATGTTCATTTTATTATTGCATTTGTATACTTGGATTCTTCTGTGTTTAAACTTTAAAGTCATGCTTGCCATGGGCACTAGTTGTGCCTTGCTTGGAATCCTTTTGAGACCAGTTGGGTGGTAGAAACCTAGGATTGACTGGATTTTTGTTAGAGGGTTGAGTTAAAATAATTCATTTATAATAGGCTACAGTGGCGTCGTTTAATCCATGTAACCAACTCCATTTAATGGGAAAAGACTTAGTTGTTGTTGGTTGAGTTAAAATAACATGTCAACATTGTAGAATAACTGGTGATGCTCATGTTGGGATACAAATAGTTGTCCAAAATGAACTCTATGGTTGATATTTTACTCCTTGATGGTAGTTGCTGGTTTGTTTCAGACAGCATACTCTTGATACTTATATTATAAACCAAGATATGAAAATTATGCAGCTTGTCAATACATCTCAATGATCAGTCTGTGAAAGCACAGCAGTATTGTATGTAACTTTATCTTGAAAATCTAGTTTTCCTCAATGAAATATTTTTAAAGGAAGTTGATAACTCTAGTATGTATACTACTATTATATGGCACAACATGGGTTTGGTCTCTGTGGTGTCTCCCATATGCAAAACTGAAGAGTGTGTTTACTTTGTGAAAATATTTTTCGTTTCCATTTTCTATTATCGTTTCTTAAAATATATTTTTAACAACAGCAACAACTAAACATTTTCTTACTAGGTGAGATCGGCTACATGAATCAAACGACACCACAATACCCTATTATAAATGAGATTAATAAAAAAATTATTAATAGTTAAATCTTTCTTAATAGTCTCGCTTATTATTTTATTTGACCTCCCTCTATTTCTAACTATCAGACTGCTCTCCATTTGATATACTCTTCGCACTATGACTTTTATAGTTCTTTTTCACATATAGCCAGATCACTTTAAGCGAGATTTTACCATTTTCTTTACAATAGGTGCTACTCAAAATTTTTCTTTGATGCACTCATTCTTAATTATATCTTTTTTAGTATGTATATACATCCAACGCAATATTTTCATCTCTGCGACATTCATGTAAAGAGGTCTTGTCTGCCTCTTTGGGGTATTACTATGCCTTACCTTATCACGGAACTATGTCAGAGCCCCTCAGGGCTCGCCCCATTAAAACCTACATCGGTTGGCGTGTCAGGCTTTGATACCATTGTTACAAGTTGAAAAGTAGAACTTTTCCAAAAGACTAGCCTGTTAAAGAAAGGTGCTTCCCAATATTATATGGAACCCAAGACCTCATTTGCCAACAAATATGGAACTATCAATTTATCTTCATGTTATTTTTTAATCGCTCAACATTTAGTACCATATAATATTGCTGATTTTACAGCTGTACGGTAGAATTTTTCCTTAATATTGAGTAGAACTTTTCTATCTCAAATGACACTTGAAATCTTCCTCTATTTTATTAATCCTGCTTGAATTCTATAGTTTATGTCCTCTTTTACTTTTTTGTCATTTTGTATAATAGACTTAAAATATTTAAAACTTGTAATTTGTTTTATAAGATGATCTCTAAGTTTTATTTTTAAATTCGTATTTGTTCGTCTTTTACTAAATTATATTTCATATATTTTGTTTTATTTATACTTATTCAAAAATTATGTGTGTTCAAATTTTGTCTCCATGACTCTAACTTTATATTTATTTTCTCTTTTGATTCACCAATTTGTATTATATCATTTGCAAAAATATACAACGAAGTCCCAAATTTTGGATATGTTTAATAACTACATCCAAAATCAAGTTAAAAAAATATTGACTCCGATGAATCTTGACATAGTCCTATAATTGTGAAAAAATCTTTTATATTCTATACATTGAAATCGGAGCATGATGTAACGATGATTTTTGATAAAGCTTAGGAAAAAAGTTCATAAAAAGAAGCATCACCAATCCAAAGGTTTTCAAAATCCTTAATTTCTTTTCCTTCTCTTGTAAAAATCATAGAAACTAGGGACTACCTTATATCTATTCTCTATTTTCCTCGTTTTCATCATTTACTTGTATACACAACTGCGTAGGCTTTGTTTGGATTTGGGATTTGAAGGGAGAGGAATAGAAAGCAAAAGGGAAGGCATGGAATGGGAATGAGGGGATTAAAGATTGACTTTCCTTTCCCTTCTTTGAATGTCTGAAAGTAAAGGAAATGGAGGGATAGCATGTAACCCCCCAATATCGTGGAACTCAGAGGTCAAGAGCATGGAGGGGTTTCAGAGAGTCACGTGTTAACCCTTACTTTCTATTTTTTTTAAATTGAAAAAGCTCACTAACAAGCTAGATTTGAAATTTCTTTCTTTCTTTTACCTTCATTTTACTCCTTTTTTCCTCAATCCAAACTTAGGTTAGGGTCTTTAGCATGTAAAGGATGTGAGTATGGCTGTTACTGAATTTCAAATATGATCCCGATTTTCAGAAATTGAATCTACGAGAGACTACAAAATTTAGCAGCTGTCATTAGATATGAAGCCTATTTATTTGTTGAGGGCTTGAAGCTACTCATTGGATAGCCCCTGAAATTACTATTATCATCTACACCCAGTGTAAACTAGACATACAAAACGACAGAGAAGGGAGATTGAGAAAAGAAAAAAGGGATTTGGTACTGGTTGGAGTGTTTCATGTTTATATTTATGTGCTATAACGTGTAATTTTTTTTAATATTATTAAAAGCTTTCATATATTAAAAGCTTTGGGAAAAGGTTTTATTAAAAGGTTTTTTCCATTTAGTTAAAAAAGCTTTGGTTGTTGTTGTTGTATATTAAAAGATTTCATATATACTTAATTTGGAAGATACATACTTCATTCAAGTAGTTTATTCTCATGGCTTAACTCAGAGGTTGGGATCCAACTAGAGCTTATAAGGTGCTGCAACCCATTTATATGCCCTAGGGGTGCTTACCCCCATCTGATTCAATGCTGGACACAACATCTGTATAGGGTGATGACATACTGAATTTTTGGGTGGATACACTTCATGAGATAGTCATTCTCCTTCTGGTTTCTCTTTCTAATTTTGTGGGATAGGGGAAGGAGGGTGGGTTGGGCTGGGTAAATATGGCCATGACATGAATCTTTTTAAATATGATACAGGCATTTAATCTTGTAGTTTATATGTTGTCAAACAATTTCCTTACTTCAGATCCTTCTTCCTCTTTCTTTTTGTAGGTGACTAATGGAAGGATTCCAATTCCTGTCCAGAGACTTAATGGAACAACAAACTCTGGAACAATACCTTCTACTTCAACGGTAGGCTTTTATTTTTCAATCTCTGGTGATTATTCATAATAAGAATGTATTGGCAATTTTCTGTTCTGATGTCTAATGAATATGCATATCACTTTTTTGGTGATTTTGCAATGCTCCACGCCCAGAGCCAAACTGTCGTGGTTGAAAATCCCATGTCTGTTGATGCAAGTGGGAAATTGGTAAGTATTCTTTATCTTTGTACTTTTAACTAGTTTTGGATATGTATTTTTCTAACTGAATTTAGCTAAATTTTCTATTATCTTTATTGACAAGAATTTGAAATGTTACAGGTGAGCAATGTTGTCGTTGGCGTTACAAGAGATAAGAAATAATGCCCATCGCATCTTCAAGTTACGTCTTAAAAGATACACATACGAGGCATTTTCAAAGTGGCTGGCATACGATGAATAGATATCCTTTGTGTATATGATGTTGCAGGCTGCAATGGTTAAATTGAAGTCAGGAACCTATACTCAATACATGATTTTAGACTGATTTCATATATGTATGTATATCAGGAACACAAGTGTGAAAAGGGCATAGAACTTGTCATTTTTGTGGTTGTCAGGTTCACTTTATTGCTGCCTTCATATCTAAAGCCAAATCAATTGGTTCATTCAGATTATACCTTGAATTACAAGTCGTAGACATGGATTTGCTATTATGCTTTCAAGTATGTATCTTTTGTGGCAGTTTGTTGGTGTCTTAAACGTTGGATTTGATAATTACTATGATTTATCAATATACAAGAGTTGTATGATAATTGATTGATCTGATGTAGATTTTGACCTCTCTCTTCAAAGAATCAATGTCATATAACTGTAGGTACTTCCACTTGGGCAGAAATGCACTGTCAAGAAGTTAGAAGTCCAGGAAACCTAAACTCACGCCTTATTGTAAAGAAGTTCGTTTCATGTTCAATTAAACCATAAAGGCACAGTTTGATTTCTCTCGGGGGTTCAAATCCATCTTTTTGGACGTTTTACATGTGGCAACATAAAGTTCTTATTTTGGATTATTTTGCTTGAGGTTTTTCCGGTTTAGGTTAGAGACTGAAAATAAAAAATAAAAATAAAAATAAAGAAATTATTGTGTTGGGTTCTTATCCAACCTCAACCCAGAGCAACCAACGCATATACAAGTACAACCTAATTTTTTACCAGTGACAAAGTCCATATCTATAAATTTTCATTCTCAACATAACAAGGTCAGCAATATAATTTCAACATAGTAAGGTTTTACAAGTACAACCTTATTTTTTACCAGTGACAAAGTCCATATCTATAAATTTTCATTCTTAACATAAGGTCAGCAAATATAATTTCAACATAGCTTGCATATATATAGCTAATATCATAAGTTCAGCAATTTTAACGTAAGGTCAGCTACATAGCTTGCACAAGTTCACAAAAGAATTTATGGTCAACTATAAAATCAACTACTGCAAGCTGCTGCTGTTCTGCATATACAATCATTTTGTACATAAAGAGAGAATCTCTGAGGAGTTGAAGAACGTCTTTATATTCGTCGAAGAGAAGCCAACCTCTTTTCAAGATCATCAACATCTTGGGATTCTGATCTGTATGCAAGAAGGGAAAATTTTGATATCTTAAAAATTCCATAAGATTCAACATAAAATCCACAAGGAACATGAATTCCAGAATAGCAACAGGTGCTTAATTTCTGTCCAGTCAGTTTAAAGAATAGCATGAAGCCATGTACCTAGGAGCAACATTTTCCACATTCCTCGAAGCAATCCGACCTTTTGGAGCAGAAGATAACTGCCAACAGAGAAGAGATCAGAATCAAACCAAATATTCAAAAAACCATAAAAATTATAGAACAAGGAGAGAGCCTAGAAAAGTAATTCAAATTGGTCAAGAAAGACAAGACAATTGAATCCTGTTGTGTCCAAAACCAACCTGGGATGCAATATCCACTCCAATCTCATCAAGAACCTGTCATGGATAAATGAAAATTAGATATTACAAAGAAAAGAGGGACCTGAAGTAGCAACCAAATTATAATTGAATGTGCATGTACCTGGTTAGTGAGCTCTTCTGTTTCCTCCTCGGCTTCATCTTTGTCTAAAGTTTCATCTATAGATTCTGACATCATCTCAATCTGCATTTAGGACAACATTATAATGTATATGGCACCAAAATGACAATGCACTTAATAAGCATCAGGAGAAAAAGAAATTTTTGCCACAGTCAGATGTGGCCACTTGCTCGTTGATTTTAATCCTTTCTTTTTTTCATTTAAAGCAAATTTTACATGCGTCCTCTGCTTTAAGTTACTTCCTGAAAATGGTTAGGGTGACTAAGGGTAAATAATGAAACAACAAACAGATAAAAAAAAAACGCACTATACTTTTCACAGAACAGCTTCATCATCAGCAAATTTCTTCACTCTCAACCGTACAGATACTCATGAAATATGAAGGCAGATATGTTTCATGGATGCTTCAGTTTTTGCTGCTTGCACATTGTTTTTCTAAGCCAATGCTGCAGCTCTATTTTGCATCCTTTTCTCTCTCAATTAATCACTTTCTTTTCTCCTTTTTGGAATTCCCGTGTTCTCTTCTTGACTGATTTCTTTTTCATACAACTATGACTTGCTCATTTTCCACTCTAATGCAAATAGATTTTATGAATTATGAGATAGCTGTCATATCTCTTGATTTGAAAAATAATTAGGGCTGTAATTATGGGTCAATTATATATGCAATTAGTGTTTTGTCTATAAATCCTTTCTATAAATATCAAAGACTAGTGTAGGTCATTCTCATGAACTACAATTCACAATCTTGTTTTCTCTTATTCTCTCAGACTTCACATGGTAATGTAAATCCTGTAGTCTCTTGTAGCTGTGCCTCAGAGAAAGTATGTTTTAGATATTCTTTAAGAAACAAGTATGTTGCAATAAACTAGTTGAAAGTCTCATGAAACCAAATGTTAAACTTTTATCTGCATAGGAGAGCTTTTACTTGATCCCGGTGGATACTAGAGACTAGTGAAAAAATTAAACTATCTCATATCACCTGATTAGATATTTCTTTTGTTGTGAGTGTAGTAAGTCAATTTTTACAATATCTACATACAAGTCATCGCAATGCAGTGATTAACATTCTAAAAAATATCACGTGTATTCTCAGGAAAGGACTATTGTATGAAACTCGCGAACATGCTCGAGTAATTAGGTATGTAGATGCTGATTGAGAAAAATCCCACTCACATCAATGATCCACCATAGGATATTGTGTGTTTGTTGGAAGAAACATTGTTTCTTGAAAAAGGAAAAAAACAAGTAGTGGCTAGATATAATGCATAAGCTTAATATCGTGCTATAGCCCTAGTTACATGTGAGTTAGTATAGATCAACCAATTGCTTCAAGAGTTGCAATTTGGAGATCTTAACAAGATGACACTCATTTGTGACAATTAGGCTACACCACATATTGCCTCCTATATCGTATTCCATCAAACTTCCATTAAGTAAAATTATAAAATAAGGCAATTCATTTCTGTTGTATGGTAATCAAAGTATTTTATTTTTCTTGTTAGGATAAGTTGGGAAAAAAATGAGAGCCAAGGTGCAATCAAAATGTACTATTAAAAACCTTGCTCTAGAAGGGCCAACCAATGCCAGTGACCTAAGAGCATTGTGCATTGAAAGAAACTCCCTTCTATCAGCTCATATACTTGAGTAATTATTAGGCCATCATACTTCCAATAGCTAATATTTTTAAATCAGGTCAGCAATTCATGTTGTTTAAGACAAATTGAAAAACAGCATATAAAGATTATAGCTGAGTTGCAATCAAGTATTAAGCATATTGCAGGTGGGCAAAACCAACGTCAGTGGCCTTAGTGCAATGTGCATTTAACACAAACTTCCTGACACCTTTAACAACACTGGACTAATAGGAGAAAAATGAACATTACTTCACTATTGAAGAGAAAATCCAAATTATGCTCCTTTAAATGTTCAGTGTGCAATTTATAGTACAATTGCAATGTCCCCCAAATATGGTGGGCCCTAATGCAGCATGAGAAAATATATTGATTAGTTATATAATATTTTATCATGTAACAGCATAATTATTATTTGGGGATTAGGGTTTGTAATTGGGCAATTGGGGTAACTTAAGATTTTATTAGGAATTTGAATAAATCCTTCTGGGCTTAGGGTTATGTTAGCCTTTTGGGCCAAGGGTTATGTTAGCGGATCTTTCCTTTAAATAGGCCTCTAGCTAGTCGGTATTGATATATTGAATTGATCTTGAATTTTAAGAATTTTGTGGTTTTTCTTGTTACTCCTTCCTGTTCTACTTTTGTTTAAATACAAAGGGGGCTTGATACTCCTTTCAAGGCAATATTAAAATGAAGTCCAAAATTAGTGGTCATTAGTCTGCATAGGATGGTATGCTCAGTTACTTTTAGTTTTTAAGAACTGATATGCTAAGAAATCACAATTTTTTTAGGCCAACATTAACGCACAAACATCCATGAGAAAATATCAAACACATATTGAAAATGATAAACTTACCGTCATGTCCATTTGTGCCGATTGCTTTTGGAATTCTTGAATCACTTTTGCTTGTTTTGCAGGTGCCATTTGCTGAAAAGTGAAATAATGAATTTCTCTAAAATTCAAGTTATAGCACAACTGGTAAAGTGATGTTTAAATACAAGCACCAGCATTTGTGGTATATTATGAATACATTATGAATTTAAGATCCAGTAACTGCAGTCAATTGCTGAATGAACAAAAGTTTGCACTTTCGACATGTGACTCATGATGTATTTGCCTCTTCATTGCCATAGACCTTATAAATCTTATAATCAAAACCCTTTTTAGCTGCTAAGACTAGTGTAGAGCTGTAGGCTCGAGGTGGATATTACATTAAGATATTGTCAAGCCAAGTGAAAAGAATTTGAGTCCACGTTATAATAACTACTGGACAGGCTGTATACATCATAGCCTTCAATAGTTTAAATAATAAAATGCAGAATCAATCTGAAAAACATACCTTGTTCATTGCCACCATCGCTTTAGTTGCACCTTTCATCCCTGTGGAAATAGAAGTGCTTGCATATAATGCCTGCAAAAATATAAAAAAATGGATAATCCAAAAAATTGAAATGATGCATCTATTTATCACTTAAAAACAAAATATTTCCCTTTGTATACCTGTGTGTGAGTTGCTACACCCCTGATCTGGGCACGACTTCCTTGCAAATTGGTTATCTGTTGGCGTAACCTAACAAGTTGACGAGCCAATATTCTAGTGGCCGCCTACAACCAGATATTTCTTTCATTCAGGATCACTGTGTGGGCTAGTATCATGCACTTGTGAATTGGTTCTTGAAGATACCATAACTTCAGAATAGAAATTATTGCATATAATTTAAGAGAAAGTGAGTTTAAATAAATCCTCTCTTTCATAGAAAAATCCCTCTCCCCCCCACCCTATTTCTACCATTAATAAACCCAAAAAATCCCTAATAATTTACTGTCAAATCCAAACCCTTTGGCAGTCCTACATGGCATTTGCTTCTGTGGTTCATTAACAACAAGGCAATGTATGGAATGCATCAAAATGAGAAACAAACTTGCCTCATTTCCTGTTTTGGCTGTTTTTTTAATCTCTGCCACCAATTTTTTCTCCTGTAATTTACAAGGCAGCGAAACTTTGAGAAAGAAATATAAATTAATAAGGTAATCAGAAAAAAGAGAATGTCTCTGTCAGAATTAAGTACCTCCAACTGAAGAGATGCTATCTCTCGTTCAATACCTACAAGAAAGAGAGAGAAGAGAATATATGTTGCAGAAGTGCCACTTTATTAAAATAAATGATGAAAATGTAATGGCAAGAAAAAATCAAAAGTGAAGGCCATTTTAATTTCTACTATCAGTATGGTCTTTTAACACGACTCATAACCATGGATAAGTTACACTGTCTTAACCTAAGAGAATGGAAAAGTTTTGGAAGAAATCCATGCATGGCATGACACAAGTAATTGTATTCAATGCTAAAAGGAAATTAATGCTGCTAATCTCAATTTAATAAAAAAATTATTTTGTATATTATCAGAAATCGCTAGGGTAAAAGGATGAACATTTAAGGTATCTAACAAATACTGCAGGCTGGAGCAAGGGTACAATGGAATGAACAGAAATGATTGCAGAAATTGAGTAGGTCTTGATTGAACCAGTTAGACTAATCTGCACATTTTCTACTGAAAATTAACAAGGGACAGACAAAGGATCGCCTTGACATGGATTGCCAGCAACATTATAGCTAAAACAAACCGGCCCTAATAAATAAGATTATTATCTTCAATATTACATCAGCTTTATTTCTAAACCAAAGGTATCATTCCAAAAATTATGGCTATTAGGGGGCCAGATGAAGACTGTAAGTGACAACCATTGCAATGGATGTTGATTTTTTTTTTTTTTTTGGGTACATGATGGGACATAGTCTTAGCAACTTGACCATATCCAGTGGCTTTTTTTACGTATTTGAAGTTAAATTGTCAATGTCCTCGAATTAGGTAGAATAGAGGCCTACGGTCACCTTTTACTCTTTTAAGTAATTTAACAACCATCCTTGTGGAAAATCAGCACTTCTACTCTGTTTAATTAAGGTGACTAATTTTTGCTTCAAAGTATGCTACTTGGACAATCAATAAAATAATAAATTCACGATTACAAAAAGGAATTTCGAAAGAGGACCACATAAGTATTTATTCAAGTTATTACCTCTTGTTGCAACAGACATCTCTCTCTTACTTGTCCGCAGGGCATCTGTTGAACAATCAGATACATATGAGTACCCACACAAAAGTGTAGAGTCAATAGGAGAACTTTCTTTCTCTTTTTCATCTAGATGAATCATTATGGAAAACTAAGCAGCAAGTAAGCATAATAATCCCATTTCCAGTTTCACCGACGAGTAAACAAGCAGGAAATTAAAGAGCTGCTGAGTTCTTCTCAATAAAACTAGATCGCGTTGAGGGTATAATGAGGGTCCCTGTTTGAAAATTCCGACTTGTTTCCTAACCCACATTTTCCCAGCAACCAAATTACAGAGAAAAGGGTAGAAAAGTAAAAATTTTGAAAATTTTCCATAAGCAAATCCTCATATTTTTGACATGGGCAAAAGGAAAAATTAAGTAAGAGAAACAGGCCTAGCAGTACAGTTGATCTAAGCGTAAATTGCTCAAGCCTCAAATGGAAGTAAAAGCGGAAAAGGAGAATGAGTGCACCTTTGGGTGAGGTTTTCTTCTTGAAGATGTTCATGGCTGTTGTCTCTCGAGGAAGAAGAAGAACCCTAAATGACGGAATGGCGACAGCTGAGAGTAAACACTTGCACTTTCACTGTATTTGTCTTTGATCTCTGATTTAGAAAGCCTTGGGGAGCGTGCTGCGTCTCCGCGTATCCAACGGTAATCGTCCAAGTAGCCGTTATAAATTTGTTTACTAAAATATCCATCGAGGCATTTTGGATATTATAAATGTTATTTTATTTGGTATGATAATTAAAAATTACTATAAAAAATTAATAAAATTAAAATGAGAATAACGTGAGATTTTCATAATTTTAAGTAATATGAGATGCTATAAAATTAAATCTGATCTTGGTTTGATAGTTTGCTCAATTAAAAAAAATTAATTCAAAATTTAAAGCTTAAAAAAATTTAGACTTTTTTTGTCCAAAATTTAAATATTATATATATATATATATATATATATATATATATATATATATCAATTTAATCTAAATTTTATTTTGTAAAATATAAAATTTAATAATTTTTAAAAAAATTTGTATTTAAAATTATTGTTTAAAATATATTTTATTAAATATCGAGTAAAACTCATTTTTATTTATTTACTTTTTAAGTCCAACTCGTTTAAAATCATACTTGGACTCCTAATGTTTTTTTTTGGGCCTGGGCAATTGGACTCCTAATTAGATTTACATAAATTGTAATATTACATTATCTCAAATATCACTTGTTATCCCATAACAACATATCAAACATAAGTATTAAAGTTAAATATCCAAAATATTTTAGGATTTGAAATAACATAATCAGAATCACAACATTAATATGCTAAATGCCTCATAATATAGTTTTATTCGCCAACCCCAATAAACTAAAGGAGAAAGTATGAATTTTTCATCGGATGAAATAAATGGTATGACTATTTTTTTTTGGGTTTCTTATCTTTTCCTTTGTACATTCCAATAAGCATAATCAAATTATATAGATTTCTTTCTTTCGTTAAAACATTATAATAGGTCTTGTTTATTATCACACTCTTTTTTTTTTTAACTACTCTTGTAAATCGGATTGGATTGTTATAATATCTATATTAAAAATAAAAACATATTCTATGCAAGACATTTTATGAGAAAATTTATTTTAAATAGAAATTGTTCTTTATTTAATTTATTTTTATTCAAACAGTTAAACATATAAATCATATGTCAGTATCTAACATGTCGGGAACAACATTTTCCTTTAATTTTATATATTCTCAGGCGAGATGGGTTCATTCTAGTCTCACGTGGGATTTTACACAACCTGCTCCAGCAAGATAAGAGTCCACAAAACAGAAGCAAGCATGTAATTACTGAAGTTTTATGAGTTCCATTCCAGAAGGTCTATTCTTAGGGAAACATGCAGCACTACTAAATACAAGCAAACTGAAAATTTGCCTCCTGTGTGTAACTTTTAGATATAAAAGGGTAATAGACAATATGATCACACTCAAAGTTGAATATCTGTAAGAACAAATAAATGAAATATGACTATGTCCCAAGCATCGCAGAAAATAGCAAAGAAATATAGCACGCATTTCTCGCACAACAAATCCCATACAATGCTACACATTACTATAGACAACTCTCAGCCATTAAGATAAGGAATCAGGGTACAAATTTGATGTCCTTGAAGTATTCATGCTCAAGAGCGCTCCTGGCTGTAATCCTTCTTGTGGGATCCAAGCAAAGCATACTCTGGAACACAGTACACATTCTATAAGAAACAAAGAATGCTAGATGCAAAATATGAATAATGAAGTAAACTGAGATGTCATAGGACCTTTCCACGCTTCTATAAGATAAACCAAAAACAAGAATGTCATTGTAATCTAATAATCCCAAATTAATTACATATATAAGAACTAGGAGGTCCCTTTAAATTTAGCAAATCGAAGGATAATTCCTCCCTCTCTCTTTTCTTCTTTCCTTGTTTCTCAATAGAACAGAAAGAGTTATAACTTTAAAAATGACATACATAAAATATGTCTTTTTCTTTTTATTCCCAAAATGCGGAATTAGTAATTATTTGCATAATGGCCCCAAAAAAATTACTATATCTGAATGATGCACTTACAGAAAGAAGATCAACACCAGCTGGCTCAAGATTTGGAACCATAGTTGATAGATCCTGCAAAGATCAAGATCAGATAAAATAATTCTCACCATAATGTAGATCCCAACAATTCTTGTAGGTTCAAAACAAACAGCTGCACACAGAAATTAGTTACCTTAGCAGGCCAATTGGGAAAGGATGATTTAAAATCAGGCAATGAAGTCACTCCAGGCCATGTCTCTTCGTTTGGCTTACCCAAGATTCTTCACACAAGGAACAATATGTAATTATAGAGGAATATATATTACAGAGTTATATAGTTATCTATTGATTTTGCATGCTCATTGGGAAGCAAAATTTATTTGACTCCCTTCACTATAGTATAAATAACAATGTGCTGGACACCTTAAAGAGGCCATGAAAATGTTACTGTTCCAAGTACCAAAAATCAGTCTACAGACAAATATTATTACATAAAAATCCATGCATTCGACTCCAACCAAAGATGCCAAGGGGTGGCATACATAGCAAACTTCCCAAAACTTTACCCTCCCCACTCAGGGCAAAACCTTTTAATCAAAAGAAGACACTCCAAAATTTGATGCCACATCCAAGATTCAATAAGTATAACAAAAAGCCCACTACAAACATAACCAGATGCTGGACAATGTGGAACTATATATGCAGCAGTTCCGCAAAATCTTGCTGGATGCTTACTTAAGAGTATCCTTTAAAACAATCAAAGCACATCACAGAAAAGAATCCATGCAAACTACACATTTCCAAAGCGAACACATCCCCAAAACATCCATCATTGAGAATTCTAGCACTCCTATCCATCCAAAGGACCCACATCACTGAGTATAATGAAAATCATCCAAAATGATTCTTCCCTGTTTTTCCTCCTACACGCCCTACACATCTTCAGGGGTCAAACTACATTCAGAAACCTATAAACAGATTCCAAATAAAAGAGCAATTCAAGGACAGGTAATCACAATTCTCATAACTCTGGTAAGTGATAAAGAAAAACACAAGAATTAGATATAAAGTCTTACAGGGTTTTCATACCACAAACATATTGTTATCAATCTTTTAATGTACAACAGTCAACGGAGAAAAGTCATGCCTTAATTTTCAAAGTACCTTGGCCTTCAAAATGTGACTTACATTTTGAAAAATACTTAAAATAGGCATATGTGCAAGAAAACAAAATAAAATAAAATAAAATAACTTAGAGGAAGAAGTCCAGTACCATCTAGGATTCCTGCACAGATGGAAAATTGCAGCAGATATTTGTGCCATTTAAAGTCTAGAGACACCCACCTAGTGGGAAAAGGCTTAGTTGTTGTTTTTGTTTTTGTTGTTGTTAAAGTCTAGAGACTATTAATGGATGAATGTGGTCTATTATTCAAGAGACATTGTTTGGCCGGTTCTTAGCAGACGGTTGTTACTATAATTTCTCAACAAAAAGTAAAAGGTATAATATAAAAGCTTATCCACCTGAATATTTTAAACAATTCATCAATCTCAGAGTCTCCAGGGAACAGTGGGCGTTGGTTTACCATCTCTGCAAATATACAGCCCACTGACCAAACATCGACAGGGGTAGAATAATGGCGAGATCCAAGCAATATTTCTGGAGCTCTGTACCATAGGGTCACCACCTACAAACAACCACCAATGACCATAAACGAAGAAAAATGAATATCATGAAAATAGTTATGAAGTCCGTCTATCATAGTATCTTTCTACAAATTTTATTTATTGCTTTATCATCTGAGGGCTCTAAATCTCCCAACTATCTTTAAAGGTTCCAAGGATGCAATTTAGGAATGCAGCATAAGTTCTATTCATTTTCTTGAACAGTGCGTCTATGCATTTGATTATTGGATTACTAGAAGATCAATGTGGCACATATTCAAACCTCATGTGTAAATGTTCTGACAGGAATACCAAATGCCCTGGCTAATCCAAAATCTGCTAGCTTTAGTACATTAGTGCGGCGATCGATCAACAAATTCTGCGGTTTCAAGTCTCGATGAAGAACTCTATGTGAATGACAATAAGCAATGCCACAGAGAATTTGATACAGAAACATCTGCATAGAGGATACTTTATCAATTCAAATTCCAATTTAGATGGTCCATTTTTCCAAGATTAGCATATTCCTTTTTGTATCCATGATAAAATAATATTTCATGCTAATGATGCATGTTAAGGATAAAGTAAATAGATCATGATTGAACCCACAAACAATGCTTTTCAACATCACAGTATAATGAGTTCGTGAATGAGTAAACCAATGTAGAGAAGCTATGTGCAATCAACTCCATGAGATAATATTTAAAGAACTTGTTTAAAAAATATGAAAATTAGAGAGCAGTATATGAGTAATCTGCCACCTGGCCCAGTTTGATTATTCCCTCTGAACCAATAATGAAACTTTACCTCTAAAAGAAACAACAAAAGACAAAATAATTATAATCAAAACATAATGTAGAAACTTAAATTTACCATCAGTCATCTTCATAAACAGGAAACTTCTAAGGACAACCTAATACCAATAAGCTATAAAGTATTTAGCAGTGTCATTTGTCACAAAACTTATTAGGCATAGGTGCAATGGAAGAACCTACATTTTGACAAGCAAAGATGCCTGTTGCCAACTGTATTAGATCACTAATAACTCTTTTTTTCTTTCATTTAATTTATGGAAAGACAAGAACAGGGAAAAGAAAATGGTAAATTACTTACGGAATTATGTTTCTTATTAAGAACTTTACATATTATTTTGTTCCTAATCTAAGACAAAGGTTTAATTATAGTAAGATAACTTTAGTTGCCCAAAGCTCAAATATGTCTGAAAAGAGAGCGGTTACTCACTTTTACTTGTCGGAGATCTTTTGAAAATTCTGGGCATGAATCCATGTGCTTCTTTAGATCTAGGTCAAGATACTCAAATACCAGGTACAAACGTTTCTCACTGTGCACTACATCCTGTAGCCTGTCATCCACATAGCCATTAAGCATCATTCGATAAGGAAATGGTTAAAGAGACAGAACAATATTACAGAGCAACTTAGTGAAGTATTTAAAAGGAATTCACATATGGCAGAAAATGTTCACCAAATTATTGATGCATTCTACAGTCACCCACATATGAACAACTTACAACAGTAGGTTCTCCAATGACATATTTACCAATTGACCAAAGAAGTTAAGGTGTACCTTAGAAAGTCTCAAAAATAGATAAGTGTTATGCACAGTCACATAAATACTCCCTAGGAAGCATGGACACAAGGCACGAACACTGCAACCCAACCAAATTTATCAATTTGAAATTTAAAGCATTGCATTGTGTTTAATATAAGTGTATGACATGTGTTAGAAATAGACACGGCTCCTTTTTTTAAGTGTCTGTGTTTTATAGAATACTCCTATAGGGAAATGTAAATTGGAAAAATAAGACGAGACCTGCTGGGTTCAATTTCTTGTCCTGTACTTATCATCGGTAGATAAGAGATAACAAGTTCAAACCCACTTAGTATAGAAGCACGTAACAGTAAAGCAATCAAAATGCAGAAGGATTAACTCTTGTATCTGTCAATCTATCAAAATTCAAAAGTAATAGGATACCTGAAGTCAAATTTCAAAATAATAAACATGCCTTATCAGATGAACGATATCAAAGCATAAAAAACAGATTGATGTCAGATGATGAGGATAGAATTATGAGGAATGTGAATCACATGATGCTGATAGCATTATCTAGATGCAGCATTTGAATGTCAACATAACCAGGTGATATATATGATCACATGTTTGACAAACCATATATGGTCAACATACACTAGTGTTGCAATACTGGAGTCCGGAACAACTGCCTGTTCCCTACCACAACTTCTGCCATTTTTTATAATTTAAATTATGAACACTGGTATTCTGTGCAGATGTATGATTATACTACTTGCACCGATTAAATTCCCAACTGCATAAATGTTGATTCACCAGACACACCGGAGAAAGAATTCCATATTCAGGCTCACAATGAACACCAACTGTCCAATTTTCTGTGTCCCCAGGAAGTCATTAGCGCATCAATTTAACGATCGTCAAGCAGTGCATTCCCCAAATATTTAATGAAAGAACACACACCAGTTAAACAGTAACCATGAAAGTATTCCCGCCTTAGAACTCTCGAATGGGTTAAACTAAACTAAATCAACAAAACAAGCCAGAACCAGAAACTTCAGTATACCTAACAATGTTTCTATGCTGCATTTCTTTCAAGAGGGAAATCTCTCGTATTGCAGTGCTAGGCACACCCTCATCTTCCTGCTCCAGTCGAATTTTCTTCAACGCTATAGTCTCATTAGTGACCCGGTCACGAGCCTTGTAAACAACACCATAGGTTCCTTCACCTATCTTCTCAACTTTCTCGTACTGCAAAAGTCACAAACACAAGAGAAAGAATTAGCGGGCATTGTAAGAGAAACGGGAAACCCGAACTCAAAACCACTACGTTTTACTAACCTGGTCCATCAAACAATCTCTCAGTTGAAAGCGAAGCTGTAAAACCAAAGAGTAAAAAAGGGCAGATTAAGAGTAAAATTGAATAAAGAATACGATTGAAGTGGAAAAGGAAGATCTAAGAAGTTACCGGCGCTGTAAATGGAGGAGCTCGGAGCGCCGATGACTCTGGGAGCAGCGGCTCTCTCACCCTCCGTTCTGGCGAGACACTCTTCTGTCTCTTTCCCCAGTCTTCACACTCACAACTAGTTTTCTCACATCCCCTTCCCTCTTTTTTTAATTTTATTTTTCTACATTTTTTATTTTATTTACTTTAATTTAAAGTGAAAATGACTCTCAACTAATTGTTTGATCAAGGCGGAAATCCAAATTTGAACAACAACAGTCATGATGAGACTCACTCATTTTCTTGTTTGCATTTAGTATTCCTTCATTTCGAAGGGACGAGAGAATGTATTGGAATAAGAATTATCTGTTATTTATTTATTTATTTATTAAAAAAATTAATAAAAATAAAAATAAATAAATTATTATTAAATATATCAACATTAAAATTAAATTTTTTTATCAATATCACATTAAATATTAATATTTAATAAAATTAGTAGTTGTATAAATAATTTTAATATTATTTTATTACATATTAATATTTAATATATTGTTAGTGAAAATTTTATCATTATGCTAATGTATATAATACTAATTTAAAATAAATACATCTATATATATATTAAATAATTTTATGATATGTAATTTTAAAAATTATTCAACTTTATTTATAATTAACTCCAGGATTATTTATAATATTTGGCTTATTTACTAATTTTTTATATACTTGTTAATCATGATCCTTTTCCAATAAACATACTTTCTAATCTTTTATTTAATAAATTAATTTATTTGTAGTTACTTGCTAATTGGCGATTTTTGTATTCGGGGCTAATCCGTTTATGGTTCCATCAGAAGACGTATAAAAGAGCAAATCAAGGTTCATATATACAATGGAGTGGGCCTTGGAGGATGTGTGAACTGTGTTGTTTGGGCTTACATTAAGATACCAGTTATACCCTCTCTTCTTATCTGCTTCTCAACCAACCCATATTCACTTATGCCCAATCCATAAAATTAGCCTGTTTAACTTTTGTCTAAAAATAGATTGGAAGGTATATTATTTCTTTTAAAAGTATTTTTATTTTTTTATGTGTTGTATTGTTATGTATTTAAAATTTTGAAATATAATATTTAATAAATTAGTGTTTATAAAATATGTAGCTTCTGTATTCTCTACTTGTAAAATTTCATATTTGATATTTTATATTTTTAAAAACTGCAGGATTAATATAAGTTTATTTTATCTTTTTTTTTTTATTTTTTTTTTTGAATTTGTGCCTGATATATTTCTTAATAGTGGTATTTCACTAATCTAAAATAAAAAATAGAAATTAATTGAGTTGAATTTTTTAAAAAATTCATTTAGAGTGGGATTTTTTTTTTTTTTGGTCCAACTCATATAATTTGTGAGTAAAACAAGTTAATTGGCTTACATAACCAACAGGTAGGCTCTTCTTTTATTTAGTAAAATATTGTATTTTCAGTATCAATAACTATATGCCCCCTCCTTTTAAGGATTATCCACTTGCAAATTATCTTAATTTGCATGTTTCAAGTTAGACAACCATTAACATTTAAAATAGTATTTCTTAAACTTTGAAACTTTATCTAATATGTTAGTTTTTTTTTAAATAGTCTCTTTTTTTCTCAAATCATAACAAATAACAATTGGTGTTTTAATTAAGAGACAATTGACGCGAAAAAATCAACTGTGCAATCATCAAATTAAATAGTTATCATCTGGCATGAATTGTCACACTAACTCGACTTTCGAATATATATACATTGTAATGTTTCTTATTAAGTATCTATATATAAATTTAAGGTAATGATATATCTTTGTCACTTAAATAGTAAAAAACTCTTAATGTATATGTAATGGGATTGTTATAAGTCAAATTTATTAATTTTAAATAAATAAAACAGCCTAGGAGGGTAGGATTGTATGTGTTTGGAATGTAAATATGTAGAGAGGTAGAATTTAAGATTTAGGGTATAAATATATCAATTCAATTCATTCCAAATGACCTTTTTTCTTATTTGTTGAATTTGACCAAGTATGAGAATTATGCAAGAGCAAAGGGAAAAATAATGGAGTGATGATGGTCCAGGACCTATACAGATAATTCTACAGCTAAGCCTACTAAGTAGGCACTGTGGTTGGTGGTGGGAGGCAAGAACCCCACTCACCATCCCCTCAGAGTTGATACAAGCTCAATTTGTCCTTTTCCAATAGGTTTGTTGCCAAAGAAATACCCAGTTATGTTTATTTAGCAAAATTCATACATATTCCCTCAGGACTATAGGAGGTTCAAAATGTTGTTTAATATATGAATTACTTAAATAACAAACAGTTGGCATGCATATATAATCATGGCCGTCCATATAGAATTTGATCAACAGTTGTTTTGTTTGATTAGATTAATGAGAAGTGGGAGTGACGAGGAGTATTTATATTAAGGATTATTGTTTAGTATATTGTACATGATATATATATATATATATATATATATATATATATATATATATATATATATATATATATATATATATATGTATTTAAATCCAGAGGCCTGCTACATGGTAAGGTGGTGGCGATTCTTAAATGGGAGGACAAAATCCCTTTCAGACTGTTGCTAGCTATTATAACAATCCCACTTCAATTTTGTTCGCTTCTCGTGTGTGTCAGTGGCTTGTCATGCAGCAACGTGCACAGTGAAATATATTCTTGCATTTTATCTCAAATTAAATTACACCCACACTCTTCTAATTCCAAATTATAACAAAATTTTTACTCAAAATTTTCTTAATTTTGTTATACTTTATATTATATATATATAATATAAAATTCATTAATAATTTTACACTCACACTACTTCAACTTTTAAGAAATTTTATTTTAAATTTTTATAAATATTAATTTAATTTTTTTAATAATTTGTACGGTATTAAATTAGAATGTTTATAAATTTTTAAACAAAAAAAATACAAATTTTAAAAAATATTTTCGTAGAAATTAAAATTTAAAAAAAATATTTGTGTAGGTGTTAACTAGCTAGTTGGGAAGAGGTGAAGGTAATTAATGCATATAAACCTGGATTTTGTTGAAATGAGAATCTTTAGGTGTGCACTGGAGTTTGGTGATTTGAATAATCTCACTAATTATAATGATCTCTCCTCATCTATGATCTATTCGTATAGAATGTATAGGAGTGGCTACAACTACTATTGCAATCTTAATGGGGAGGAAACTCGATCATAATTACATGTGGACTAAAGCACATTGATTCACACTGACTTCAAGCCTAATCTCACAGTATGATGTGGAGTTGGCGTAATAGTGGCTGTTTTGGAGCATATGGGATCAAAATCAAAGTGTCAAGCTCTTTGAAAAGATAGAGAGAGAGAGAGATAATAGTTGTGTTAGCTACATTGTAGATTCTCAAAATGTCTCATCAAACATTAGGGGAGAAGAGGGGGTCGGTGCTTTCTCCCATGATCATTGGCCCATTGAAAACTTGAGCATCCTTCAAATTATAAACAAAAGCCACCTGTTTGTCCCCACATCGTGGGTGATTGGAAGGTGGGAAAGCGAGAGAGAGAAACGTTTCGAAACCCTCTTTCTCACCAAGCAGCCTGCAATGTCGTTTTATATATCAACCCAAGATTATTTATTCTTTGAGCTTCATATGATCGATCTAAACGTGTTCACAAGACTTGACAACTTTTGCAACCTAAGAAAAGGCAGGAAAGTTAATTTATGTTATTAAATAAAATTTAGATTAGTAAAAAAATGATTGTCCTTAATCATTCCGACATACTATGTTAGTTGCTGGTTAATTGTCATCATAATCAACTTTAGAAGATTGATTTATCCTTAAAAAGGCGTCCTTAATTTTAAGAATCTGTTCAAGTGTAGTGTTGGTTTGTTTGGCACTTAATTAAGTAATACTATTGCTTCAAGTTGGTGACCTCAAAAGATGATGAAGAGGGCGAGGGCGTGGCTCCAACTAGTTTCCCATTATAAAGTGGATTCAGTTGATTTGCAAACTAGAAACAAGGACTCTCAACCACAAGAAAAATTAATGCAAAATTATACCAAATGGATTCGTGGCCTGTGAAGTCAGTTCAGTTTGACTTTGAATGGAGTAAGTGGACCTGGATGCTCTCAATCAAACCAATTCATTCATTGGTTCCTTAATGTTCGTTCCATCATTTGTTGTCTTCTACTGATCACAATTACATACAGCACGTAGTGTACTATAGCTTTGCCTTTCCTTAATAACCAAAAATGACAAAACTATTTGGTTTCAAACACTATTAACACCTAATTAAGATCGTCAGCAGGCTTGAAGAAACTCTTTCTACCTATCCACAATTTGGTTTTGAGGAAATTACGTTAATCTCCTCAGTTTTTAAAACCCAAACTCATACTAGTTTCAATATATGTAAAAATCTTCCCTCAATTTACAAAGTTATTAAGAAAGTTTATATTTGATGTATTTTTCCTTTTAAAGATTTATAAATAGTATAATTCAATATAAATCAATGTTTATAAAAATTTAAAATAAAATAGTTAGTATAGTTTTTTTTTAAAACTTGAATAGATATAATAGTAGATTTTATCAATTTTAAGAAATATTGTCTCAATTTAAAACTAGGTTATAGAAAGAGTAAGTGTGAGTGTAATTTTCATAAATTTAAAGAAAGTAAATATAATTTTTTCTTTGATTTTGAAAATTTATTTTCTTTCTTCTCCTCCATATATACCTAGGTAGCATAAATTATTTTATCTTTCACAACTAAATCATATCCATTTAAGGTTATTACGTTTAACTTATTAAGATAATTTTTTAATTAAATAATATATATATATGGAAAACAATTATGCAATTACCCAATTAGTTCTTAATTATGATGTATTATTTAAGTAAAAAAAAATGAAGTTAAATTGTTTGAGATGCATGATGTAAAGTGCCAAGGAACAGTAATAACACCATAATCCACAAGCTCTGAAGCAGCAAATTTAACTTTTGTAGACCTGTCCTCAATCTACAAGAAAACGTCTAAATATAAAAATGTATTAAAAACAAAAATACTAGCAATGACCAATGGGGATGACACACTTGCGTGAACTTGAAAAAGTATATATGTACGTTGATTCAGACTTGAATTGCCTGATATGATTTTGATAATAACGTTCAGAATAGTGACAGTGGGAACAACAGTAATACTATAATAGTGGCGAGATAATTTTGTCTGTTGCTAAGAGTAATTGGTGAAACTAATTTTATTGGAGGTTTACACTATGATAGTGTTTACAACATGGAGATTTAGTTTTTTTTTAAATATTTGAAAATATATTTTTAAGATGTTTAACTATAATAAATATAAAAAATTTCAAATTTATGTGTTATATATAATTTAAATAATATAAAAAATTGATTTTTTTACCTAAAACTATTTATATATAAATTTTTAAGTATAAGAAATTAAGATACCTATATATCCATTTACCTGAACTATATTAGTTTTTAACCTTTTTCTAACATACTTTCACAAAGAAAAAACGTATAAACAGACAACAGCAAAAGCACTTAATTTGATCAAAACTGTTGCACGATTACATGTATCCTGTTCCTTACTTTGAGATAGGAATCTAAGAACAAATTAATCCCTTCAATTTAAATTTACACCTAATGTTCACATTTTGGCCCCCTTTTATTTTAAAATTAATTTAATAGGAGTATGACTTGATCAGTTCCCAAGAAGGGGGGAAACTATATATTTTTATTGTGTTTGGAAAAAAGATATAAGAAATATTTGTCCATTAATTATGTCTTCTAAAAAGAGATAAATTGTCTTTTAGTTCAATTTCAAATTATATAAAAAAAAATAACTCTACATGAATGAATACGAGAAAATTAGGATTCTTTATATTATAATTACCAAATTGTTCAAAAGCCAAAAAGGTGCTTTCCTAAACATGACTGGGATAGTAATTGAAAATTCATGACCCCACCCACTTTGCGTATATATTCGAGTTTCACATAGCACTTGGATAGTTATATATATATTATCAATGATGGTGATGTCTTCAATGCGTTTGTATTTGAATGTGGTTTCTTATATGGTTTGCCAAAGAGACCTATTTTACCGTAATTTTATTGTGTTGGGGTGGGGGTGTACGCAGAGTTTCGAATTATTGTTAAGAAAAATTAATGAAACGTTTTAAAATACAAATTAAAAACCAAAAAAATTAAGCATGATACTTTTCGGGACTATGCTTGCTTTTTTTTTCTAAATCGGATGAATATACATATATAATTAATTAGATTATATAAGATGACTTAAATCATGATATTATATTTGTAATGCAAAAAGAAAAATAAATTAACCAAAGTTTTCACTTTTTCCCAATAAGAGCAGGATGTAGCTGCATAAATAATTCATACTTTGTTTATATGCCAATTAAGTTCAAAATCTTTATTAATTTCTGGTAGCGCATGTGCTATCAATATTTTCGAAGCCGCCCATCGAGAGAGAGAACTTGCTTAAAAAAGAAGACGAAGAAGAAAGATTCAAACTTTTTAGTCGTCAAACCGTATGTGATGGAATATATTTTGGTGTAACAAAGAGGACCTTAAGGATTTAATAAATGAAAACTTCAGAAGTTTGAATAAATCACTATTTCATTCTATTGTATATGATAGTAGTTGCTTTAAATCAAATCAAGATACCCCCGTATTGTGCTATAGTTAGGCATGTGGTTTTTCATTTTGAAAATCTCAAATTCAAATCTTATCAACAATATATATAATGTAAAATTCATTAGAAAAATTAGACTACCTCTTATTATATAGCCTCCAATGATCAAAAGAATTCTAATGACAACCTTTAGCACAAGGTAGCTTGAGTTCAATTTTTGTGTTGTTTCTTTCTAAAATTTTCTTCATTTTAATCTTTACTGGGAAAGTTGAACTGCGAACCAGTGACACAAAAATCCCATAGAGTTGCGGAAATGAAGAAAATTAGATGTCATGTTCAAAGCTTTCCAGTTTCTAGCTTCATACAAAGAAACGGAAAGGTTAAAATGAGTGGTTCGAAACGTTTCTCCGAGAAATGCGGCTACTTGCCCCTTCTTTTGTTTCTTATCACTTGTTTTGGAGAAATGACCATTTTGAAATGTCTTCTTTTAACGAGAGAGAGAGAGAGAGAGAGAGAGATTGGAGAAATAACTAATAAGCAACAAATTAACCAGTGGCAAAAATCCGACCCTTTGATGGTTTTTTTTTTGTTACTAAAAGTTTAAGATGATGGAGATGATGTCTTTTTAACGTTAGGACAAAGATTTATAATGATACTTGATTTAAAAAAAAATAGAAATCTAGACCTTACAAGTGGTTCAATTTTTAACTTTTGAATCGCCCTTTGATGGTGTTTGACAAATGATCTCCCAGCTCAAGACTTATTTATTTTATCACCATTTTTGCTATTAAAAATTCTCTCTCTCTCTCTTGCATTGGTCTCCCTCCCTTCTTCTCTTCTCTCTCCTGATGTTGCGTATGGAATGAAGCTGTTTTGTGTGAAAAGTCAGCGTCTCTCCCTCTCTCTCTCTCTCAACCCATTCTCTTATGTTTGATATTTTCAATCTTCAAAAGCTTCTTCCCTTGCTTTCTTGCTGCTTAATAGCCTAAACCCATCTCCGAGGAGAAAAGTTTCATTCTCACACACCCTCTTAATCAAAATCAGCACTGATATATAGGTATCATCAGCATACAAACACAACAAAATTCCTAGAATTGCATGCCTTTTACGTCTGGTGTCTGCTAGGAAATTTGTGCTCCAAAATATGATACTGCCTTCCTCCTTGAAGCTAGTCCACTAAGGGAAAAAAAAAAGTATGTGCAGCATCTTTTGCCCAATTATGGACAATTATCAAGGTGATTTAACTGACATAGTCCGAGCTAGTGGTGGCGGAGCATATCATGGTAGCTTCAGTAGTGCAGGCAACTCTTCATCTGAAGCTCCTCCTTTTTCTGACTGGAACTTCGCTTCTGATCCCATGAATTTCTCTTCTGTTGGGGAAGAATCCAGACACAACTTTGGCTTTCCATTCTCAAACAGGCAAGATCCCTTACTACATGAGCTTCATATACCTGGTTCTTCCTTCTTTAATAGCATAAGTTCTTGGGGTACGGAAGAAGCAGCTTGTGGTACTACTTCTTTATTGGGACAGAAGATTCTTGAGGACGATATGAGAAGGCCTTGTAACAACATATTCTCAAACTTGGTTCAGATCTCTCCCAATGCAAAGCTACCCATCTCGCCGTGTGGTTCGCCGGTGATGACTGCTTCGCCGAGGGCAATTAAGTCTTCTGCTGTGGTTTCAGACAACACCGGAGTGCAGATCTCATCTTCAAGGAATCCGGGTCTTAAGCGAAGGTGAGATAATTAAGATAAATCATTATATTAACTTCTGAATTAAATGGATTGCAGCTTTCAAGATAGTCAAAATTAGTTTCTTAAAAGGAATTAGAGATATATTTTGGAACTTTGGATTTTCATAAAATTAAGGCTAGGTTGAGAGAAAATAGGGTTTGGCAGAAGTTAGGTCCTTAGGTACTTCAAATAAGTTTCGTTGACTGGAGAAGATAATGAGTTTCAGGTGAGAAAGAGTTCATTGTCAAGAGTAAAGACTAATACATGGTTACGTTAGGTGAGAAAGAGTTCATTGTCAAGACTAAAGACTAATACCTGGTTAATTGACCAGATGCTTTTTATAGAACTAGCTAACTCGGTGTCACAATATCAGTCACACACTGAGCTTTTAATCAGTTTCTTTAAGTTCTTTTCTCTCTTTAGCCCCTTTTCGATGACACTCATGACTCATGTTAAATTTCATTTGCCTTTAATTAATGACCACCAATAAATTTTCATAGTTTATGCGGAAACCAAATCAAGCCAAATTTAATATCGACTATTATTTTTAAACTTTGTGCAAGTGCAGGAAGAGCCAAGTTAAGAAGGTGGTTTGTATTCCAGCACCAACGGCTGCAAACAGCAGACCAAGTTGTGGAGAGGTCGTTCCTTCTGATTTGTGGGCTTGGAGAAAGTACGGTCAGAAACCCATTAAAGGCTCTCCTTATCCAAGGTAATTAACTCAATTACTTCACTTCAGACTCAGGTATGATCGGTCATTCTGGGTGAGATCAAGGATTTTAGGGTGGATTTATGGGGGGCGCTGCCAACTATATTGTACTATCTTTCTTTCTCAGTTCTCGCTATATATATCTTGGTTTTTTTTTTAAAGCTTTCTTTAGCTCCTTTTTAAGTCATGCATTTATTTCTTGTAATAGCCAGTCATGTTAATGTATTTATGGTAGGTTTTTTTCCCTCATGTTTTTATTTTCTTTTCTGGGTGCAAATTACAATACAGGGGTTATTATAGATGCAGCAGCTCAAAGGGTTGCTCCGCTAGAAAACAAGTTGAGAGGAGCAGGACAGACCCAAACATGTTGGTCATCACTTACACCTCGGAGCACAACCATCCATGGCCAACTCAAAGAAACGCTCTGGCTGGCTCTACCAGGTCCTATTCTTCCAAAACCAATGCTGTTTCAAAGAATCCAGAAAGTACTCATCCCCAAAAGGCCACCAGAAAACCGAAAGACGAAGAGCAGCTAAAGAGCAATATGGAGAGCAATGTGCTGGGTGGAAACTCAGGCAACAATGCTTTTGTAAAAGAAGAGATGGAAGAAGACATAGAGAAGCAGGCCGTAGTCGAGATGGACGATAGAGAATTCAGTGATGGACTTCCATACAAATCATTCCAATCCGAGGACTTCTTTGCAGAATTGGAAGAAATAGAAGCTGACCCTCTGAACCTCTTGTTCAGTGATGCAGCTGAGGTCCAGAAAGAATCCATGGCTTTAGATCCATCCCATCTCTTTGAATGGTCAGCAGACACCACCTTATTTGAGGGTTATAACAAGACCTTGAAAAAACTACCTTAATTTCCCACAATTGCCTTAATCTACGTACCTTAAATCTTTCTTAATGGTGCAATATTATATTCAAGGTCATGTTATGATCTTTCTCATACGGTGGAGACTTGAGAGATTACCACTTTTCTTTCGTATCCCATTAATTTTCTTGTTATTTACCAGAACTGTCTGGGGGGATAACTAAGGAGAGGGAGAAAAAGAGAGTGCTGGTTGATTGGAAGCAGAGCCACCGAGTCCCACATTCTTTTTGGAATATTGGAGGATGGGACAGAAGGCTGAGGAACAGAAGGTTTCAACAGTTAAATAAGTACCTTTTTATAGAGACATGACTCGAAAGCTCAGTAGTGAGTAGATTGATGAGAGAAAAAAAAAAGCATGGGACTGGCCTCTCATCTTTTGAGCTGGGGAAAATTATTTAAAGCGGTCACTCAGTCAAGGAGGAAAGATTATTTAATTAGCTTGAGGAGATGAAATTTATGAAGGATAACAACAGATATAGTGTTAAAGAAGTAATATAAAGCTTGACTTTTCTTATCAAATTAGTCTTCTCTAGGGATGTGTGACATGAGGGAAAATGCATGCTTGGGTTCCTCGGCTTTCTGGTTCTTTCATAATCCACCAACTTGTGTTTATTATTATTTTTTCACCAGTTGACAGTTTACTATGTGTATTTGTTTCTAACAATGAAAATGATTCTATTCAGTCTTATCTGTTAGTATCAGTATTTTCTCTGTAGCTCGCTAACAAAATCCAGCAAAACGAGGTTGGCATTTAATCATTTTGCATGTGCATGCTCGCCTTTTTGTACATGTACACCCTTTATTTGTGTAGATTCTTCGATCAGTTCAAATATAATAAGTTCGGATTATATGAATGTAAATGACCTCATAACTAAAATATTTACTAACAGCGAAGAATCTTTTTATTTAATGTGGCTACCAATCTTCATGAATATATTACAACTAGGAAAGAGTAAATTTGTCTCAACATATACCATATATTTATAAATTGAATAATTACATACATTTATCTCTGAAATTTTTGAAATTTATATTTATATTTTTTTCTAATTTTATATATAAATAAAAATTTAGCTCCCTTAAAGTTTATCAACTTTTTATTGTACACCCTTTCAAGTTTTTTAAAAAATTATACTTTTTTCTTTATTTTAAATTTTTATAAATATAAATTTAATTTTTTTTAATAATTTGTAATACATTGAATTAAATTATTTATGAGCTTTTAAAAAAAAGATACATAAAATATAAATTTCATTAACAATTTTGTGAATGGAATTTTTTTATATATATAAATTAAAATTAGAGAAGATATAAGTAGTGGAGATTTTAAAAACCTCAGATGAGGCGAACCTAATTTATTCTTATGAATTTGTTAGTCAACAAATTTAAATCCAAAATTTTCGAAGATTATATTATAAGGTTAGTTTACGCATAGTGTGTTCATTTTCTTACTTAATTTCTTTCGTTTTTCAATCAAGATGATAAAAAGTGATATGTGATACTATTTTCGGCGGCTAACCTTGTACAACACACTTGATAAATATAATTACTTCCTAGAATATTTCTAACTAAGCATGTACTAGGAAAATATGAATATTAGTTCAGTTAATTCGTTGAAGGTTGTTAATTATATATAAGCTTGTATTACTCAAGTGAAAATCTGGTTATCTGATCTTAGCAATGAAATACCCAAAAAGAGAGATCCTAGCTAGAAACGATAATTAGCATATATATATATATATATATATATATATATATATATATATATATATATATATATATATATATATATATATATATATATATATATATATATATATATATATATATATATATGAGATAGATCTTGGTACGTAACATAAAATACGGTTTATACTATTAATTAGATAACAAAAGAATCAACATTGTCCAGAAAAAGAAGCAAAGGCTTTTATTTATTCTATTAGGGATTTTTTTTTAATTATATTCTAAAATCTTAAAATTTTGCAGATATTATGTAACGAACATGGAGTTTATAACCCGGTACCAATGATTTTGATGAATGTAATTAAGGGAAAAATACATTTTTTCCCCTTTCACAACTATGACCTAATTACAATTTTAGTACATCAACTTTAAAATGTAACAATACCTGTTCAATCTTTTATAAAAAGTGAAAACATAAAATGCATATAACCTTTAACATCTCATTATAGGTGAAAAGCACATAGTCTTCTAACTTAACACATCTGAGATTTGCTTTGATTCCTTTTTCTATTTACGAGAAACCAAATTTGAATAATATATATAAAATTGGAGTGATTTCCTTGAAGATTTAAGGTGTGATAATTGAAGGTTGCTAGTGTCAAATTTTAGGTAAAAATCCACGGATAATTGTTAAACGTAAAAGACCAATTGCTCTTTACGTGTAATTGAGATGTTAAATGTTAGATGAGTTTAATATTTTTACTTTTTAAAAAATATTAAGAAAATATATTCTTTGTTTTATTTTAAAGTTGATATATTAAAATTATAATTAAATCATAATTAAGGGAGATAAAATGTTTTTTTTTCTTGTAGCTAGATATGAACTAAAACAATGATATATTTCATTTGGCTTCTGCCCTGTTGTGTTGAACTCGTGTTTTGTTTGTTCATTGTAAGTGCCTGGGGGCCTGTGATTCCTGTGAAATATTATTGCATGTTATAATTTATAAGCACAAGGTTATGTGTCGGGCTACGGTGGAGGTGCTTGTCTGAGATCTGTACACATTTTGGCCTCAACAACTTCAACTTCGAGCCACATATCTCTCTCTCTTAGTAATGGAAACAACTATTTTTACCCCCAAGTCAGGTTCAGTCTTGTCAAATCCATAACCTTTAATGAATTCCATTCGCATGCTCTTACAAATGAGGTCACTTCAATGGAGAAAAAAACAAGAGTCTTTGAAAACTTTTGCTCACTTAATAAATTAATATAATATAATTTTTAATTTTTTATATTTATTTAATTTTAATTTTTGAATATTTTAAATGTATTAATTAATTCTAAAGATAAATTTCTTATTATTCTTTTGAGATATCTTCCAAAGTTAATTTAGTGATATATATTTAAGGTTAAGTAAATTTATAAATTCAAACACTAATTTTTCATTCCTAGTTGATTGAGGGGTAGGTAGTCATTATGTATTTGGAGGAAAATAGGTGAAACTGATTTCGTGGGGGAGGCTGTATGTAGTTCATGATTTTGAAAAGAAAGAAATGGGAGTCCATCCATATTCATAACACACATGATGACTCTGTGCTCTTTTTCTAAATGTTTGGTCATGGTTCCTTCCTTCCCAGCCTTTCATGGTTTTGATTTAATTTTCTTTCTAATTACAAATGATTTTGGTCAGTTATTATTTATAATTGTGCAGATTTGCATCATTAATTGGAGCTAATATTCATTGGTTAGGTATAAATTTCCAACCTTACTTATTCCTGGATATTATATTTTAATACAAGATACTGAAAATTCTATCTATTCTGCAAAGTAAACCAAGTTGATGTCTGCACATAGTGAGCAATCATAAATATTGAATAATGGCCCCAAATAAATTAGACTTTGAGTATGATTCTTAATCAGTGATTTGTAGTCAGTATCACATTAATTAGTCCTAAATATTATTGGGAGATCTCCTTCACTATTCAAGATATATATATATATATATATATATATATATATATATATATATATATATATATATATATATTTTTTTTTTTTTCTTCATTCCTTCAAGTTGACAGTACTACAGATTCTCACTAAATTTTAAAGAACTATAAATTAAATACTTGTTCAACACTAATATTAATTAGTTGTTTTTTTTTTCAATCAATTAGCTAACGTTTTGTAGAGATTCAAATTATAATATTTTGAATTCAAATTCCATGTCAGTGAGCATTGTTTCAACCCTGTTACTATATATTTTTGTCACTGCTGCTGTCGCTGCTGTAGCACTGGTATTTTAACGTTACTAATACACACACAAACATATAAAGGAAGGATCAATTGAATTAAAGTTAATTGTACACTATCGAACCAATGTTTATAAAATGAATTTCTTATAAGATTTTTAAAAAATTAAAGTTTTAATCATTAGTATCATATTTACAAAATTTTACATTAAACCGACATTGTTTTGTTTAGTTCATTGCTTTATCCTAAAATTAACGTATAATATATACCTTTTAAACATGAGAAAAAAAAATTTGATTACGTATTAATTTTTGTCTATTTTGTAAAAATTTTGTATGAACAATCGTCATAGTAGATACGTATAATTAATCCAATGGTTAGTTCAAGAACTTTTTTTTTTCATATAATAAGATATTGAGAGGTGTAAATAGATTAAGTCCTGCAACCATGTCTTTTTTTTTTTTCTTAATTTAAAATAGGTAATTTTATTTCATTGAAATAAAAACAGGAGAAAAACTTCTCAATATATTAGAAAAATATTTTATGAAATTTTAAAGTAGACAATAATCAACTTTATAAAATATCACAAAACGTGTTTAAAAATGACTGATTAATAAAAAAAAAATGAATTTTTTGCGAAGACCGAATTTTATATGGTAATGGGAAAAGACTTAGCTTGTTAAAACTCATACTTAGTTGTAAGTGCCCATTACACAATTATTATTATTATGAGTTTGAAGCCTTTAATCAATCCTCCTTGCACCTCTGAGCTCGAAAATATATTTTTTAACAAAACTGACAAAACCTCAAGATTTATTCGTCATGGATGATAAAACTAATAAACTCTATGGAATAAAGATTGGATGATAGACAAAATTTAGGAAACCTAAGCAAGAAACAAGCAACAAAATTAATCTCAAAGAGACTGGTGAACTAAACACAGCGCAATCAATAATAGCCCAAATACAAGGCAAGTGTTGCTTGACGGCAATGAAAGGGGAAATTTTTTTGGAAGGAAATGAAAAGAAAAATCTCACACTGTGGCGAGAGAACAACTACAAAGAAAAAACAAACACAAAAGATCCAACCATAAAAATTTAGGGGATGAGGGGGGAAAAGACTGCCTTCGCAGTAGCTCTTTCCTTAACAACTGACGCAAGAGAACTTGAAGAGAAGAAACAATGGCACTAAGTTTTCCAACCAGCCAAACCCAATTGATCTAATATAACTCAATTCATAGACTAATAAAATATATAAATTAATATATTACACAGCGGTGTCAATTGATCACTCTGATATATATATATATAATTGCATTTGGATTCTACAAAATTGCTAGCAGAATAGCACTATATATATGCTTAACTGAAGCTTTATGGACAACTTATGACTTGCTTTTCATATGAACTGGAGAAGTAAATAATTAATGAGCTCTTTCACCACTTAACCATCATATCAAAATAAAAACAACATTTTAAAAAAAATATTTATATGTTATATGGTCCCGTTGACAGGTGTTACATTTGATTGAAATCTTTCTTAATTCATTTGTGATAAAAAAAAAAATGTATTTCATTAGCAGCTAGGCAAAGAAAGCATAAAGAAACCCAATGATACGGCTTAACAAAATAAATAAATAGCCATATATATTAAAGAGTTGATATTTAGTCTATAGACAATGAATAATTTTTTGTCCATCAACAGTGTCTAAATCATAATACGTAGTAGTAATATTTTTTTAAAATATTATTTTTGTCACGTGTTACGATCTGACCACTGCAAATGGATAAAAAATTATTTATCATCAGTAGATTAAATATTTTTTCTATACTAAATATTCACTATAATTTGATGTAGAGACAAACAGGGTCTATTAAAATATGAACAGAGAGAGACTAAGGGATATTTTTTTGAATAAAATTGATTACTAAAACAATCTACTGACATAAAAAAAAAAAAATTAAAGTGACTCCTAGCACCACAAATAGCTCTCCCAAACATAAACTATAGATCCGAACGGTGCCACCTGTGGTAGCATCTCTCCCCTGATATCTTAATTTCTTCTTTTATATTTAGTTTTATAATCTTTCTTTTTTCTTTTCTCTTCTCTTTTTTAGAATTTTTTTTCTCCTTGTGAGAGTTGTCTTTTTTCCTATACGAAAGGTTTTCCTCCTTTGAAATTTTTTTTTAAAGTTTCAAGATTTTATCCTTTTTATGTCTAGATCTATAATGTATTTACTTATATTTTAGTAGAAGAAGACCGAGAGAAGGTTAAATTGCCTTTTTATAAATGGTTATCTATTTTTTTTTTCATATTTTATTATATTAATTATATTTCTGTAATGTTTAGTTATAATTTTTGATATAATATTTTTAAACTAATACTTAAAAAATGTATTGTCTTTGTTTTATTTAATATAAATATCTAATTTTTGTTTGCTTAGAAGTACAAGACTAACTTTTTTTTTGCTGGTTTTATCTGCTTTAATTTTCTAAATTTGCCGACATTTGTACCTGTTATGATCTTTTTTTATCATGAAATAAATGTTAAAAAAATACATAAGAGAAATTTAAAGTCTTATTATTATTTTTTTGGACATGAATTTAAAGTCTTATTTGAAGCCAACTTATGTTGGTACACAATTGTGAACGTGAATGATTTTCTTTTTTTGGACAACACGTGAATGGTTAAGTTAGGCAAACAAATAAGATACAGGGCCGAAGCCGCATGTATTGTTTGATCAGTTAAAATAAGGGCCCTGTCCAAAAAAGAAGGAGTTAAGAAGAAGGACCAAAGCTGTACGTGGACAAAATAACAATTTAATTTCTCAAATTATAGACCCATTTGTTTTAATCCTTCAAAATTTTTAATATATTCAAAAGTCTCAAACTTCAAAAGTCTAAAATCTCAAAACACTAAACTCAAAATTTTAAAATTCTTAAATCTCAACTTTAAAATTCAAAAATATTAAATTCTAAAATTTTAAACTCTAAATTTTAAATTTTAAATCTCTAAACTCCAGATTTTAAATCTTAAATCCCAACTTTAAACTCTAAATATAAAGTCTCTAACAACAAAAATTAAAACACTAAACACTAAACATAAAATCCTTAAACTCTAAATCCCAAAACCCTGAAACTTAAAATTTCAAATTTTAAATCTTAAACATTAAATCTTAAACCTCCAAATTCCAAATCTCAACCTCCAAACCCCTAAACTCCAACTCCAAACCTCAATCATCAAGACTCTACTCAAACACCAAAACCTAAAGTCTCAAACTCTAAACTCTAATATCTAAATCTCAAATGCCAAAATGTCAAGACCCAAAACCCCAAAACCTTAAACCTTAAATCCTCTATACTAAAATCATAAAATTTCAAAACTTAAACCCCAAACATAAAAACTTGAAAGTTTCAAATCAAAAATGCCAAAATGCCAAACCTCAAAACCCAAGCATCAAAACCTTATACCTTCAAGTCTAAAAAAATAAAACTCTAAACCCTAAAATTTCAAACCCCAAATCATATAACCTCAAATAAAAAATACTTAAAACCTAAGTTCAAAACTCTAAATATCAAGTCCTAAATCCCAAATCCTTAGTTTTTGGTATTTAGAGTTGGGATTAAGATTCAAATTTCGAGAGTTGAGATTTAAAGTTTAGGATTTAGAGTTTGTAGCTTAGAGTTTAACGTTTGGGATATAAGGTTTGAAACTTCTTGGTTTGAGATTTTAGGGTTCGAGATTTTGGATTTTGAATTTAAAATTTTAATTTTTGGTATTTGAGATTTGGAGTTTTAGTCTTGATGTTTGGAATTTAGAGTTGGTGTTTAAACTTTGGGGTAAAAAGGTTTGACATTTGGAGTTTTGAAATTTAGAGTTTAGAGTTTGTAATTTGTATTTTTTATGTTTGAAATTTTCAGGTTTATGATTTGGGGTTTAGGTTTTTGTGGTTTGAGGATTTGAGTTTTGGAATTTTAATATTTGGAGTTTAGGGTTGGGGTTTGGGGTTTAAGATTTGAAGGTTTAGGATTTAGGATTTAGAGTATGAGATTTTAAGATTTTAAATTTGTAGTTTATAATTTAAGTTTTGAGATTTTTGAGTTTGAGGTTTAGGGTTTAAAATTTGAAATTTGAAATTTTAGATTTTTAAGTTTGGGTTTATAAGATTTTAGGATTTTAGAATTTGAGATTTAGAGTTTGAGGACTGCATTTAAAGTTTAAAGTTTAAAGTTTTGAAATTTGAAATTTTAAAATTTAGAATATTGTGAGTTGGGTTTTAGGATTTTAAAATTTGAAATTTGGAGTTTGGTATTAAGAATTTTGTAGTTTTGATATTTATAACTATCAATGCTCTCTGTCTTTCTCTCTTAATTTCTTTGAACATCATTATTTTAGAACTAGTGAAGTCTATACCCTCTGGTTGGTATAACTAGCTTGGTTGGGGTAAGTGTTAAGGACTATCTGGAGAGACAACACCAACTCTACCAGCTGTCCTTCCCTAAACTGAGAAATAGAGAAACCTCTTTTGCTAATTAAGGATAGAAAATTGCCACAAGGTCACTTAACTGTTAAATTTAGTTCTATGGTCTCTTTCTTCAGCCAAACACTAAATTAGTTTGAACAAAATGTGAACATTATAATTTCAATTAAAAGTGATTTTTCACAACCACTACAAGTTCTGTAATAAGACCAAACACATATAAATGAAATCACTGCATCAATTTTATAGGTTTCTAGTTTCATGCAAATAATTATCAACAAAGTTAGGCTATGTGGATTTGATATTGCTCCACAACGTGGCCATCCCTGTTTCCGTTTAAGGGTGAGAATGAATGACGTTTTTCCAATAAGTTGCCATAAAGAAAAGAACCAAAATCTGGAAATGGATTTGAAGTAGCATGAAACCATTTCAGTGTCATCACTTTAGGGAACACCGAGAAGGTGCTTTTGGTACCATCAATCTCTCCCGGGGGCCCCTTTTTGGTAATGCTTTTACAACCACTTATTTTCAAACATTTATACATTAGGATCCCATTAACACAAGATATATAAACTGCACTCACATATCCATGATGTCTTTCTCTAAAATCAACCGATGAAATTTTTCCTAATCCTAAGTTTTGTGGTCTTTTATGAAGGCATATATACTCTTTTTTATTCACCTTAAGTGGTTAGGTCAATTTACAAAAAGAGGTGTTTTAAATATAATATAGAGTAAATATATAATTTAATTCTTAAATTTATTAAGTATTTACAACTTAATCTTTAAATTTAAGTTATTGTATAATTTAATTTTTAAATTTATCAAATATTAGATAATTTAATATTTTCATTATCTCTACATTAACTGTTTATTGACGTAATTCGTTAAGTGTTCACATGACACATTAAATACTAACTAATCATGCCACATTAAAAACACAATTTAATCAATGAATTTATTAAATTCTTATAATTTAATCATTTAATTTATATCACTATATAATTTAATTAATCTTTGAAATTATCAAACGTTAAATAATTTAATATTTCCATTATTTCTACTTTAATTATTTGCTTATACAATCTATTAAGTGTTTATGTAAAACATTAAATGCCAACTAATTATGTTACTTCAGCATTGATTTATTCATAAATTTTGAAAATAAAGTTATTTTCTCAACTTCATACAATATTATTTGTGTCAAGTTATTAAACTAACTATTATTGTATTCATTTTGCGGGCAATAAAAATTGTAGAAGCATTTAAAGAAGTGAGTTCACCGTAATTGTTTTTATAATTCAATGCAAAGTTTTTCTATTCAATCAATTATTTAACAATAGAGTGACAATATATTTCACAAGTGTGTAAAGTGTTAAACTAACCATAAGATTTAGCACAATACTAAATAAGAAGGGACCGAGAACATTGAAATCATGGCTTTTACTTGTTACACAATTTGTAAAGCGTCATGCTAACCACCATTACTGTTGTTAATATAATTGATTTTATAAAAAAAACTTACTAGAATAATGACAAATTTTTTTAATTCTAACAATCTTGCCATGACTCATAACAAGTCAAAAATATTGTCAAACTTTCACGTAATATCGTAAATTAGATTTTATTAAAAATTTATTTTTCATGGTCCACATTTTTAAAACTCAATAGATAATCAATTACCATTGTATTTTCAATGAACATATAAGATAAGACAAAGAAGAAAAATAGTATTTTTAATAATTTTCATTTTTTCATCATAAGCCTAGAGTATCAAGTAAAAAAAAGAACAAAAATTCACAATGTCTTGAAAACGAGATTTCAGTCATGGTCTTTTAGTAGTATTATGTGTGATAGGAAATAATTTTATAGTACTGGAGTATTTTGTGACGTTGTCAATTGAAACCAAAAAATGAGATTTTAGGAAAAAGAGGAATTTTCTAGGAGAGAAAGGAGAAAATATAGTAAAAAATAAAGTATTTTAATTTTTTTTTAAGTTGAGTTAATACTGATGTGTTATAATAAGTTGACATTTAACGTACCATATAGACATTTAATATATTATATTAGCAAGTAGTTAGTGTCGAGATAATGAAAGAATTAAATTGTTTGATGTTTGGTATATAAATTTGAAGATTAAATTGTATAATTATTTAAATTCAAGAACTATATTGTAAGAATCTAATAAATTTAAAGATTAAATTATATTTTTTTTAAACTGAGTCAGTGTATGTAGTATGATTAATTAGCATTTAACATGTTATATAAATATTTAATAAGTTACGTCAGCAAACAGTTAATATAGAAATAACGAAATGACTAAATTATTTAATATTTGATAAATTTAAAAATTAAATTATACAATAACTTAAATTTAAAAATTAAATTATATAATAATTTAAATTTAAAAATTAAATTATAAAAAAATAATAAATTCATGAATTAAATTATATATTTGTTTTATAATATATATGTTAGTTAAATAAGTCCAAAAATTATTTGTTCAGTGATAAACTCATTAACTTTGACTTGTTTTGACAATACTAATAACAAAAGGCATTTTTATCATCATTTGCAAAACTGGATTTTGTTTCAAACAAATTCGCAATTATCCTAACGAAATTTAAAAGGAAAATATCCTTCTTAACGTTGAGATGAAGTGGTGGTGTTCGAACTTTGAACTAACATGTAGCACCCACTTTTGTTTTGTGTAAATACTAAAAATGGGAATTGGAGTTGGGAAATTAACTTTGTTTGGTCAGATTAAGACTCCTATGTGTAGTATTACCAAAAAGTGAGTGAGCACCAAAAATGGACAGATTGTTGTGCTAATATGGCGATCCCAATAATGGGAGTTCGAGTGGGCAACACAAGCTTCTTTAATTTCCTCAGTTCATGGTTACGTGCACTAGCCAGCCTTTTCCCGAGAAGAAGTGGTGGACAAAACTCGCTCAATCAATTATCGCCCTGCTTTAATGATTTGTTACGATATTCTCTAATAAAATTAAATAATTATACATGAAAATTTTTTTCCTAATGAAATGTCAGCATTTTTTCATTTATTATTTTTTAATATTTAAAATTTATTTAATAAAAATAATTTATAAATTAATTTAAAAATTATAAATTAGTTAAAAATTTATAAATTATATATTCATTATTTAAAATAATATATAATTTATAAATTTTTAATTAATTTAAATTACTCAAATAAATTTATTTATCAAACATTTTTAATTTGATCAAATAAATTTATAAATTAATTAAATTAATTATAAATTAACTTATTTTTCGTACCAAACACATTATTATTAAATTTATAAAATTTTATTATTATCATTTTAAATAAAAAAAAATTATACTCAATGATAATAAAGTTATTTTGAGAGTTATAAAAGTAAACATCACTTGTAATTATACATGATACTAAAACATTAAAGACGATTTTATAAATAATATTTAAGAAAATTTTGTCCTTCTATAAAATAATTTTGATTTTATAAAATACTATTCATTACAAAAATAATTTAAAGAATAAATTACATGCATCTCTTTTGAAAATTTAAAAATATATATTTATACTTTTTATTTTTTTATAAAAAAATATTTTCTCTAATTATAACATTTTTAATAAAACTTATAATTTATGTATTTTTTCTTAAAAATTAATAAATAGTCAAATTTAATATATTAAAAATCATCAAAATATTAAACTAATATTTATTAAATTTTAAATAAAAAAAATTAGTGTAATTTCTCATAAAAACTTGAAATGATATGAATAGAGATTTTATAAACTCTAAATTTTTTTTGTCTTAAATTAAAAATTTAGCTTTGGATTAACTCTAAATTATTTTTAAAGTAATATTTGATTCATAAAATATTTTATTCTTAAATATATTATATTTATAAAAATAAGATATGAAAATGTTTATAAATTACTACTTTATTTTTTTAGCATAATATACTGTATTATCTATAAAATTTATTTTTATATTTAATTCATGGAAAATATTTTTATTAATATAATTATTTTTTTAAAAAAATATTTTAATAAAAAGAATGGGAATTTATAAAAGTAAAACAATTGTTAGTATTATAAATAATTTTAAAATATATAAAAGTACATTTTACCTAATTGACAGGACCATACATCAAATCATTCCTACTTTATTCCACATGTGGCCCATATCTTAATTAAATTTGACCGAGTTTAAGGGTTGAGTAAAGGACAACAAACAGAAATCCCATATACCTTTTCTCCATTTTTTCTCCTGAGCTTGAAGAAATGATATTCGCACAAGAAAAGATGGAGAAGCTGTTCCATAGATATAAGGTGGGGGTGGGCCCGTGGAGGTCGTCGAGGGACGTCACAGCACCGGGGGGTGGACCAGGGGGTGGGAGGTTGAAATATGAACAAAGATGATCATAGATTTGACAATTCGATATAATTTAATAAAAAAAAATTATTCAAGTTAATTTAAATTGAATGAGTGAATTAAAATGAGTTTAATTTTTTTTTTAAATTAAATTCAAATAGAGAGATCGAGTATTTTTTTTTAAATTCAATTTAATTTATTTGATATAATTTAATTGAAACTGATTTAATTCAATGAATTCGATTTAAATTAATTTAAATTTTTTAAATAACTTAAAAATTTAATTGGGTTAAAATTATCATTTTTAACTTAATTTTTATCAAATTAAATTGATAATTCGATTAAATCGACTAAATTTGATCTTATATTCACCTTTGATATAAATGTAAAATAAGGTGAAAAAAAATTATAAAATTTAAAATACTAATTTTATTTTTATTTTTTTAGAAATCTTTTTTTCCATTTTTATAAATAAAAATGAAATTTTCAACTTTTATTTATAAATTTTTATTTTCAGACATTTTTTATATTAAAAAAAATAATATTTTATTTTATTTTTGTATAAAATATGAATTTTTTTATTTTAATATTACTTTCTCAAAAATTTTAAAACAAGTCTAGTACCAAACACTTCGTAAGACACATAAACGACAAAAAACATATATAGCTAAACAACGCCGGCCCACGTTTAACTCTTCTCTCACATTTCATTTCACCTTGCACACATTCTCTCTTTTTTCTATTCTGCTTCTTCGATCCTTTTTCCCTTCTCTCTCACACTTCCTCCCTCCCATTCATAAATAGATGCATGCACCGAAATTGAAAAGGCCCCTCAGTGTCTGAGCTCTCTGAATTTTAGGGGGTTTTGCAGTTCAAGTGACGATGGAGATGTGGGTGGTACTTGTGGCCATTTTGGGTGCTGTTTTGCTGCTCAAATCCCTCCTCAAGAATGCAAATCGGTGGCTCTATGAAACCCAGTTGGGTGAAAAGCAGTACTCTTTGCCCCCTGGAGATTTGGGATGGCCCTTCGTTGGTAATATGTGGTCCTTCCTTAGAGCTTTCAAGTCCACTGACCCTGATTCCTTCATCTCCTCCTTTGTCTCCAGGTATTCTCTCCGGCTACCTTCTTTTTAATTCTTAACTCTCGGAGAAGAATATAGCTTTTCTAAAGCACCTTCTCTGCTTCTGCTGTTCATCCTAGAAGTGCAAAATAATCATCCAAGACAGACTTGAATTTGAAGGTTAATGTGAGTGAAATTATCAAAACCAACGTTTGATTGCATCTAACCAACTGAGTTGGGGGGGGGGGGGGGCTGCACCACTTTGTCATTTTCACTGTCACTTAAACAACACCTCTACGATGTTGCAGCTCTCTCTGTCTTTTCCTTGTTACATTCATATGCACGGCACACGTCCAAAAAGATTCTTCAAATAAAAACATAATATATATAAATGTTTTAAAAAAATAATATCATGTAATTTTTTTATTGCAGAAACATTTTTAATATTACACTTAATTTTTTTTTAATTACTTTTCATCTGCTCACATGTACGTTACCTTGTGGACCTCACATGATTAGGATGGTCCACACTCATGCTCAATACATAAAATGGGGTAATTTTGGGGATAATTTAAAATAGGAATTGATAGAGTGGGGCTAAAATGCTAGTTTTGAAAACAAATTTTGTAATTCCAACTTATAATTTTTTAAACGCTTAACGACACTCATACTGACACTCAAAACTTTAATACAACTTTTAAGATTGGAGATATCTTAGATTTTTCTTTTTCTTTAGTGCAAAAGGTAGTCAAACACCACGGGACTTCCAAAAAGATAAAGACCCTGTTATTCTACCAAATTATTGATTTCTTTAGTGGTAGTAAGTTTGCTTAGATCAAGACATTTTTAAAAAACAATATTTTTTCTTTTTATGTAATGGACAAGATGTACCTAAAAATTTTTGTGGGTGGTACCAGAAAAGTGTACAAAGAAAGGGATGCTTTGATAAAGTAGATGTCAATCAACTCTGGGCTTTGAAAAATAAATTTATGCTTGAATTAATATAATGCAGATATGGACGAACTGGAATATACAAGCTTATGATGTTTGGGAGCCCAAGTGTTGTAGTGACGACACCAGAAACATGCAGAAGAGTTTTGACGGATGATGATAAATTTACAACCGGTTGGCCTCGTTCCACCATAGAGTTGATTGGGAAGAAATCCTTCATTTCAATTTCTTATGAGGAACATAAGCGTCTTAGGCGTTTGACATCTTCTTCCATCAATGGCATGGAAGCTCTATCCTTGTACTTGACATACATTGAAGAAAATGTCAAAACTTCCTTGGACAAGTGGTCCAACATGGGAGCAATCGAGTTCTTAACTCACCTTCGCAAGCTCACTTTCAAGATCATTATGCATATCTTCCTCAGCTCAGAGAGTGAATTTGTCATGGAAGCTCTCGAGAGGGAATATACAACCCTTAATTATGGAGTTAGAGCCATGCGAATTAATCTTCCTGGATTCGCATACCACAAAGCACTTAAAGTAAGGTTTTTCAGCATTGGCTATAGTTTTAAGACTCGGACTGACCCAACTGATTTAATTAATTTAATTAGTTACCAAACAATTCAATGTTTGATTCAGTTCTAATAAGCATTTTAATTAATATCTTAAATTTTAAAAGAGTTATGATTTGTGTTTGGCCTTAGACTAGTTAATTTAATTAGTGATTCAATGATAAGTACCAGGCTGCTTGATTCCCTCACTGATTCATAACTATGGTATTAGCCATCTTGATTAGTCTCAACTTTCAAGTATTCAAAGAAGTTATGATTTGAGTTTGGAATTTCAGGCTAGAAAAAAACTGGTGGCTATATTCCAGTCTATTGTGAATGAGAGAAGAAAGCACAAGAAGGAAAAATCAGGGAGAGAAACAAAAGACATGATGGATGCCCTCATGGATGTTGAAGATGAAAGCGGAAGAAAACTGGGCGATGAGGAAATCATTGATGTTATGATAATGTACTTGAACGCAGGTCATGAATCTTCTGGACATATCACCATGTGGGCTACCGTGTTACTTCAAAAGCACCCAGAATATTTGCAAAAGGCTAAGGCAGAGCAGGAAGAAATCTTGAGGAAAAGGCCACCAACTCAGAAAGGGTTGACGCTTAAAGAGTTTCGGCAGATGGAATATCTTTATCAGGTATGTAAATGTTGATTTCAGAGAAACCCTTTACAAAATGAGTCTGGGCCAACATATTAAATACTTACATTAAAATGACATTACTCTTCAAATTATATTACAGACGCTTTAAATTTTATTATATTGTGATGTTCGTATCAGTGTCAGATTTATATAAGTTAACTGACACAAATACTATATCATCTTGTAGTAATACAGTGTTTTCCTTGTTCAACATTGTATAGGTGATTGATGAAACAATGCGTTTGATTACATTCTCATTGGTAGTGTTTCGCGAGGCGAAATCGGATGTCAATATTAATGGTCTCTCTCCCTACTCTGCTGCCATTTTCTCTCTTCTTTTCTGTACATTGTTATCTCATATATTCTGCTATCTTAGTACATGATATAAAATAGCAATTTATAAAATATCATGATATTTATGATTCTTTTGTTTGTTATGACAGGATGTGAGACCTTCATATGTTTTTGATACCAAATAGTTTCATTCTATAATTCATTCTATCTTGAATGACATTAAATATATTGAATATCAGTGTATTGAATACAAAAATTTGGATGGTATAGGTTACACCATCCCGAGAGGTTGGAAAGTGTTGGTGTGGTTCAGGAGTGTTCACCTTGATCCTGAAATATATCCCAATCCAAAGGAGTTTAATCCTTCTAGATGGGAAGTAAGTTTGTATAGTAGTTTTTCGTTTAACATTTGATGGTGATTCCATGGAATATGTACTTAAAATTTGTAATGCATAGGGCTCCACACACAAGTCCGGAGAATTCCTCCCCTTCGGAGCTGGATCTAGATTATGTCCTGGAAATGATCTCGCCAAGATGGAAATTGCAGTTTTCCTCCATCATTTTCTTCTTAACTACGAGTAAGTCTCTGTTTAAGCTACTGTTACATTTCTCTTCTCTAGCCATTTCAACACTAAAAGAGTTTCTCCATAGAAAATATGTTGAAAAAGCTACTGTTATTTGTTGGTGGAACAGGCTTGAACAGCTTAATCCTAAATGCCCAGTGAGATACTTACCGCACACGAGGCCCGTGGACAATTGCTTGGCAAGAGTCAAGAAACGTTCATCTACCTCAACCTGTCAGTTATGATGCTCATACTTTACAAAAACCAGATAAAATAATGTTAAGAGTTCAACAGCCTCCAAATATAATATAATATATATTATATATGTAAAACTACTTGACTCCATCTATCACACTAGGAGCATCCACACTCCTGCGTTATCCAGCAATGTGTTTGGGAAAAAAGAAAAATTGAAGATGAAATTGCACCAAATAACTGTATAATCGTATTATTTTTAAAGTGATATTTGTTTTCTTTATGTTTGTTGCAGAATATATAGTAAATTATTTCAGACATTAAAAAATTGATAGATAATAATTTTAAAATCTCTTTTAAAGAATTATTTAAAATTTTAGAAAAAATAATTGAGGAGAATAATTGATAATTTTTTTTGTCAATTTATCATATTTTTATTTATAATAAGAAACTATTTAAATATAAGTGTTATAACTATTTTAAAAATTTATATTTTTTAAAATTTAATTTTTAAATTATTTTTTTAATAAAATGAACAAAAGTAATTTCTATTTAGTTTGTAAAAGCGTTTGTAATGTAATTTGAAGAGTTATGTAGTTTTAATATGATTATTTAATATGTGTTGGTACAATACAACTCATTTTGTGAGAAGTTTCCTCTGAAATCAACATTTACGCATCTGATAAAGATATTCCATCTGCCAAAACTCTTTTAAGCGTCAACCCTTTATGAGTTGGTGGCCTTTTCCTCAAGATTCCTTTCTGCTCTGCCTTAGCCTTTTGCAAATATTCTGGGTGTTTTTGAAGGAACACGGTAGCCCACATGGTGATATGTCCTGAAGATTCATGACCTGCGTTCAAGTACATTATCATAACATCAATGATTTCCTCATCACCCAGTTTTCTTCCGCTTTCATCTTCAACATCCATTAGAGCATCCATCATGTCTTTTGTTTCTCTCCCTGATTTTTCCTTCCTGTGCTTTCTTCTCTCATTCACAATACACTGGAATATAGCCACCAGATTTTTTCTAGCCTGAAATTCCAAACTCAAATCATAATTTCTTTGAATACTTGAGAACAATCAAGATTGCTGATACCATAGTTATGAATCAGAGAGGGAATCAAGCATTCAGGTCACATAGGTGCCCAACTATCTAATTTACAATAGCAACAAGTTATGTGTTCTGATAAGAATTATAAACAGCAAAATATTCTACCACCACAGAGTTCAGGAACTCCTTTGCAAATTAGGAATACGTAATTTATTTAATTCAGAGATGCTATCAACCTATATAAGCACTTGTCCACTTCTTTGAAGCATACAATCACTGGATCTTCCAACTCCACTCTAATGCTATGCAGATACGTGTAAGACAAGTCGTCGTATTCAAGGGATGGGAAGAAACTGTAAAACCCATAAAGTAGAAAAGATAAAAAACAGCAGAGGAAGCAAGAACCATAGTAAAAGAAATGGCAATTTATAAATGACTAGGTTACATATAGCTTAAGAAGCATAGATACTGACACGCATCACAATACTAACATAGATACTGCAACACTAAAAAATTTGAAATGCTCATATGTAATTATAAGATTTGTGTCATATTTAGTATGATCGTCTTATATATGTAGAATATAAACATGGACTCATTTTATAAAGTATCTATGCTTTATAGTATATAGCTTTTACCCCTGACCCATAACCAGTCAGTGCCAGTTCCTAGTGGTCATTAGAAGCTAGTGGGGAAAAGAAAACTACTGCACATTACAGAAAAAATTGTGTGAGAGAAGCACTGCAGAAGCATAAGATAATTTAGCCAAATGAGTTAAGAACACAAAGCCTGTCAGCACCCCAAATAAAATCCACACTCAAAGATTAGAATAAAAGCATTTGAGGACACAATAAGTCTGTTGCAAATTATCATATAGTCAATGACTAAAGCCACCAATATTCCTCCAACCAGGAAGAGAAGGGGGACCAAGGGGAAGGAAACAGAACAGAGAAAATTAAGGCCTGGTAGCATCTGTTTCAATGAATTTTAACAAATCTCAGGCACATTGCAGCAAAAACAGGGAATCAGAAGTCATTAGTTAGCAAAACCATGCAAAGTATTCAATTTTATACAGCATCAGATATGGGCAGAAATTGTACAGAAATTTAATAGCCCTCCTCATTATAACCTTCCTGATTGGGAGAGTGGTATTTATTATCTACCTAGGGGTGCTAGCCTACAAAATGCGAACCAGGAATATATGGAATTACACCACACAAAAGAAAAATATGCAATGCAAATATGGAAATCTAGACCACACTCAAGCATTAGTAATACAAATTGCAGGCACCTTATTCTGACCGACAAACAGCATTAACGTAGCATTATAAACACATGGAATTTTAATAAACACAACTGTTGAAAACCAACCTAATATAAGATGATCAATGTAAGCAGCAACAATTTTTCCATGAGCCACTGCACCAACCTGAATAGTAGTTTCTCACATAAATCAATTGGTGAAACAGCACAACAAACCTCATCTACAAACGACTTTTTAATCTTACCACAAATTCAAGGTTCTCATTGTGTCATTGTGAACAGCAGCACTGACATAATTCCTTAATTGAACAGCTTTTTGTGAACTGAAAGAAAAGAGATAGGTTTTTCTTCACATTATAGAGGTAATTATAGCATATCTTGTACAACAGATTTTTTTTTTTTTTTAAATTCTATTCAAGATAAGTACAAATGCAGAGGATAAGAAGAAGAAGAAGAAGATAGGCAAGAGCATTCTACTAAAATAATAAAATACGAGAAATGCATAATGCAGATTAGTTCATACTCAACCATTGAGTAAACTAAACCACCAATCTCATAGTATTCTAGTTACTCATAACAGAAATCTTAAGCTCTCATTTCAGTAACCCCACCCTCTCCCCCAGAAACAAAAGCAATTCAAAAAATAAAGAGTAAAACATTCAAATGAAGAACGCAGGTCTTTGTCATGGGACAAACATAATTACTAACCTCATGCACTATATCAGGTCAAAATTCATAAGGATTCTTGTTTTTCCTTTGCAGAAAACTGGCATGCTCCTCCAGATTCAGAATCTGGTACTTCTGAAATAAGCAACAAAATATTAAAAATCTAGATAAAAGAGTAACTTTGAAACAAATACCAAATACATTTCACTTGCAATGGGAAAGAAATCAAACACACACACACACAGAGGCAAGAAGCTCCCATTGATAAAATGCAAAGGAAACAAGAAGCAAATTACTCCAACCTCCCCTCTAATTTTAAAACGAACACAAAGCCACCTTCAACTATAAAAAATGCTACACATCAGTCCAAATGCACAAAAAGAAGATGTTTTCACCTTTGTTAACATATCCATCTAAATGAACTTAACTGTATCATTCTCTCAAGATTGATGTGGGTTCATGTAGGTTTTGGAAATAGAGGGTAGACGTGTTAAAATTTGAGAAAATAGAGGGGACAATGATTAATTTTCTTAAAAATTTGACTTTCTAGTTCACATATCTCATCAAAAAAAAAAAAAACCTTGCCAACATAAGCAGCCACCAATGAGGCTCTTTCAAGTATAAAATGCACTCCAGATTTTGAGTTCTGGCTGCAAGGTGCTATGGGAATTCCTGGAAGTTCTACCACTCAACTGTCATTTTGTTCTTCTTTCCCTGCTGACTGAGCCTTTTTCTGAAGCATAGTCTGTAAAACAAGACTGATTTATTAAGACATTTTTTTGTTTTTGTAGCAATAAAGAAAACTTCAGAATGTTCTTTGTTTAACAAGAGATAATTTTCATAGAAATCTTCTTTTGTTTGGAATCTTTGGATTATTTGAAAATCTTATCATACAATTCCATCATTAACTGAACAAAATTAACTATTTATAAATATATATAAAAAAATTTAACTATAAAATTAGAAAAACAATGTCAAGCTAAGCACTAAAACATATTCTAAGGATTTTTAAAGAAAAAAATTTAGATGATCATGATCCCATAGTTTGATCTTTATGGTTCACCATCAGTAGAATATTTCCATTGATGAGAATGAACAAAGATCACATCATCCTCCATCACAACAATAAGACTTGATATACACTTCCATTTCCATAATAGTGTTGCACCAAAATCAACTAAATGCAAACAGATTCATCCATATTCCTAATCTGCAAACCAAATCCACCTAAACTAAAGAATTTTGCATCTGTAGGTTACGTCAGAATTCCTATCTCCTTCAATCTCTTGTACACTTTCCTTCTTGGTCTCTGATTACAACATAGCTACATAACTTCGTAGATCCTGTCCTCAAAGAAAGCAACATAACCAAAAAAAGAACAGTCTTGAGCTTAAGCTTCAAATGTATAGAACGTCCAAACACACACACACACACACATAAAACTACATAAAAGGGGGAGATGTCTATGCAATTGGACCAAAAAAAGAAAAAAGGAAAAAGAAAAAAAAAAGAAACTTCAAAGATGCGACGGGATAATAAAGCATCTTGACCTACAAAGAAGTAATCAAGAAATTGACGATTAAAAGACTGAACTCTATCAAAATCAATTTGGACATGATAGCCAAACTTATCTTAACTGCAGAAGTATGCATCTAAAATCATTTTAAGCAGATGAACTTCGAGTGGTTCATGTTCAGAAAAGACTTTATGAGTTCAAAAATAAAATGAAGCTGCCACCAGTTTTATTTTATTTTTCGTGGCATTAACTCTAATGAAGCTGCCAACGTGGTGTTAAAGGGAATGGAAAAGTGGGTTCAGGTTAAAATTCATATGGGTCTGAGGAGCACTGTACCTGGCAAAGTATGAATAGAGGGAGAGTGCTGAAGAAACTTCAGAGGCGGTGTCAATGGCGGTTTGATGACTTCGGATTAGAGAAGGAAAAGGTTAAACGGGTGAAGGTGGGGATTCAATGTTACCATGGCTAAAGACAATGACCAGCTTGAATGGGTGTCGTGATATTGTGCATTACAGATGTTGAAAGTGAGAGAATGGTGATGGTGGAAGGGGAGAGAGAGTAGATGAGACTTGAGAGAGATCAAAGGTGGTGGTTCTGGGTGGTTAAGGAGATGGTTGCCACGAGAGATGGTAGTTATGATTTTGGTTTTGTACTTTATAGGTTTCTCCAGACGACAATTTTTTTTAGAAGGTCTAAATTTATGCGTCAACCATCGTGGTGTGGTACGGTTGGGAAGTAACCGAGAATCTGTTAAGTATGACGTTTGAGGTTCGATTCCTATAGAAAAGCATCTGTTGAGATGGATCGGCCTTTCAAATAGCTTTTAATATTTTAAAAAATTAATCTCTACAATTACGTTTAAAAAATACTTTGATAATGTATATAAAAAAAAATTTATGCGTCAACTTTAATTTTTTTATTATTATATAATTTATTTCTTAAATTTATCGAACAAAAAATATTTTATGGGACGTTATAAAATTTTTTGTCCTTAAAATTTATATTTTAAAAAAATATAATTAATAAAAATAATAATAATTTAAAATGTATAAAATATATTTAATTAATTTATAAATTTAGTATAAAACTTTAAATAAAATATATTTGATTAATCTTTAAAATTATTGTAAAATTTTAAATAATAATATTTAAAAATAATCTGTTTTTATATTTGATTGCATTTCAAATTTTTTAATTTAATTTAATTTTATAAAAATACGTCTTATCTATTTTTTTTTAATTTTAATTAATTTATTTTTTTAATAAAAAATAAAATGAAATAAAAAAATTATAACTAATCTTTTAAAATACGAAAAATACTCTACTTTATATAAAAAACAAAACAAATACAATAATTTAAGACAAATAGTAAAAAATATATTTATCATTTGATTTTATAAAGGTATTTTCACCTCTGTAGAGATCTTTATTTATTAAGAATTAAAATTTTTTGAGAATATTATTTTAAATTTTGACACCAAATATAAAAATTGTATACTTTCAAATTAACATTTTTAAAAATTTAAAATAAAATCTTCTATCAAATACTCCCTTAATTTTAAATTAAAATTTTTGTTATTCAATATACCAGTATAAACACCAAATGGCAATATATATATAAAATAAATAAATAAAAAATTCCTTATTATTATTATTAAAATACAATAGAGGGAAAAGATTAGAAGAGACGGCATAAAAGTTAGACCCACTTATCTTGAGATGGCGAAGGGGAACTAGATTGGCATAGAAATGGCGAAATTTTCGGTTGGTGGGGATGACGATGGGGAAGGGCCCAGCAACCCAACCCAAAAGCGACGCAGGATTACTGTTAGCTGCCGTACCGTCGGGGAAGACGGACGAGAAGACGTTGAGAACCAAAGTGGAACAGAAGACGAAGGAGATGATTCTCAGCAGCACCTTGAAGTGGTACCAAGTGTCGCAGATGATCATGATTCATTTATCGAAGATTATGATGAATTCGATTATTTTAGAGCCAGATCGAACGTTAGCGGTAGAGAGAACAATGTTTCCGCTAAGGATAGTAGGGATAGGTCCGTTTCTGTCACCCTTACCGACCCTGATGTGCTTGATTGCTGCATTTGCTATGAACCCTTGAGTACACCTATCTTCCAGGTCGGTTGTTCATGCCCATAACTGTTCTTTTTTTTTTTTTTTCCTTTTTTAACAGAAGAAAAAACAACTTCTTTTCGTGTTGTATATGTGTTGAATGGCTTGAATATGACGGCAATTTGCAATTCCTCTTTGATAAGTAATCCTAAATATTTGGTTTAGTTTAATGAACTTGAATTTAGATTGCCTAGTGGCATCTTGAAGGATTGTATTAGAAGCTTGGGAAAAATTAATTTTGGCTTCGTGTGGAAGTTTGACGTAGGATTGAAGTTTGAAATTTAGATGAAGTTCCCGGCAAGTGGTTAGTGACTATAGTTTCGATCGGCAAAATATTTGTCTAGAATAGCACTATGTGAGTTAGGATTTTCGGTATTCTATTTGATTATTTGAAGCATCTGGAAGGTAATGGTGTGAACTTTGCAATACTCTGTTGCGACCCCTGATTAGTTTTGTTAAGTAATTTCTTTAGGCAATAAAAATATACAATATAAGCTCATTGTAAAATCCTGGTGAAAGTTAATAGACAGTGATGTTGCCTGAAAATGGTTCAGGAAGGTTCAAGTTGTTGACATAAGTAATTACTTTTGAAATTTTAAAACAATTTGATATTAGATAGACATGTTTCTCTTTTCAATGTATTTTGGGAGTTCAAAATGAATATATCCATGAATTTCTTTACCGCTAGGCCTAATTTGTCCTTGATGAACTCAAAGTGCAAAGTGCCATAAGAGGATTCTTTGAAGTTGAAAATGAAGATGCATAGATTGCACTTTTCAGTAACTTAAAAATGATATATGGAGTTGCAGACTGGATGAGGCCATGACACTAATTTAAGGAACAGCTAAAGAATAATGGAATGAATGCATTCTATTTGCTAAGGATTTTGTAGATTTAACATTTATCTGTTCTGAATCTCATATTCCAAATGCTGTAAGTATTTTACTTATTTCTATATCTCCTGTTCTATAATGAGAACTATGCATCGAGAAATTATAATTATAAATCCACAATTATGTATATTTTATACTGGTTTTTAAGTGCAAAAAGTCCTCCCAACAGTATAATATTAAGTCGTCTTCAGATGCATGGCTATTTATTCAATGACAATCTTTGAATGTTATAATTGATTGGCTGCGAATTGTGATGTCGAAAGTGAAGGGACTCTGATCATGCATATAACTTTTGCTGTTAAGAATGTGAGTTTCCAATGTGCTGCCTTCTTGTCTCTGTTCTTTTCCATCATTGAATGTGTAAGGGATTTTAATTAATGGAATATAACCCAGTGAATTGTGTTTTTTTAAAATAAATATTTAACATGTTCTTACTATTTTTATTGGTTGGTTGCCCCTAATTTGCAAAGTCTAATTCGATAACTTTGTGATTGAATGGCCATTCAGTGCGAGAATGGGCATATTGCTTGCTCGTCCTGCTGTGTCAAACTTGGTAATAAGTGTCCCATGTGCTCAATGCCCATTGGCTATAACCGTTGCCGAGCCATTGAGAAAGTGTTGGACTCTGTTAAGATATCATGCTTAAATGCAAAATATGGTTGTAAAGAGACAGTGAGTTACAGTAAGAAAAATAACCATGAGAAAGAATGCATTTACGCACCGTGTATATGCCCTTATTCTGGTTGCGACTTTGTTGCCTCATCCAAGGAGTTGTCCCTCCACTTCAGCTGTAAACATGTGGGTTCTGCAATACATTTTACATATGATCGCTTTTTCTCTGTGTTCTTAAAGGTCGACGACAAAGTCATTGTTCTTCAGGATCTGAATGATGCTAATCTATTCATGCTCAACAACAATGTCGAGCTTCTGGGGAATATAGTCAATGTTAGTTGCATTGGCCCCAACTCCTTGAAGACAGTGTTTCATTATGATATTTTGGCTAGATCTCAGGGAAACTGTCTAAAATTACAATCTTTTGCCAAGATCAATCAAGGCCGCAATGCCAATACTGCTTCAACAGGGTTCCTATTGATTCCATGTGATTTTTTTGGTTCTTGTGGACAGCTCAAACTGGACATTCGTATAAGGTGCAATGTTACACGTCCTACAGATGTTCAAAGTTCTTAGTGGTGTACATTTGTAGAGGATATTGAAATTAAGCATCGTTGGAGAATAAAGGGGGTTGTATTTAGGATGATCTCTTTATCTGTTCCCTTTGTTAAAGAAAGGGACCGCGTTAAACAGATTAAAGAACTTGTTCTCTGTGGGCACAGTTGACCTTGTTTAAAAAGCATGAATACATGGGATAATTGATTCCAGAATATTAATAATTCAAATTTAAAATATTTAGTCAAAGTATTAAAAAAATTGGTGGTTGTAAAATCTACATCCCCTTTATCTTCTCCCCCACTCCAATATTGCTGTAATATTGTATAGTTTTCTCAAACAAGGCGTGAGCCTTTTTTCCTTTCACCGCCTAAGTTCTGTTTCTTCTCGTAGTAATCATTGCCTTTTAAAAATTATCCATGTTTAATAAGAAAGTGATTTTTTTTGTTTTTATTTTTGTTGAAACCTTCATCTAATTAAACCCAATAGAACTGTCAAGTTGGAAAAGTGATGAGTAATAACCTTATCCAAATTTAAAGTCAATGATGTAGTACAAAGGGAGCATGGTATTAAATTTAAGTCCAAATTTAAGAATTTAAAAGAAAAAAGATAGTTATAAAATCCAGCATAGTATAATATATATACCTATAAATAAGAGTTCTGTTAGGTATTAGAAAGAGGAATTCTTAAAGTCATTGAATTCTTAAACATATTTGAAATAACATTAAAAAATTAAAAATAAAAAAATTCGGTAGTTTTCAAATTCTTGTAATTTCATTAATATAATTGAAGATTTCAATAAATAATCATTAAAATTTTCAGACTCTGGATAATTTAAAACACTGTCTTTTTTTTTTTGGACGTAAAAAACACTGTGTCATGCTAATATTTCTATCTCATTTTTTTTTTTTTTTTTTTAGTTGGACTGGTGCTAATATTTCTATCAAAATAGCTTCTCGGACTCTTATTTGGTTGTGGGGAGGTAAAGCCCAACGTCACTTGAGAGAGAAAAAAAAAAAACAAGATTGCTCCGATAAAAGCAAACGGTGCGTTTTGGTTATTAGGGCTCCCATTGCAAACTGGGAGGAACATACCTTGGAGGAGGAACTCAGAACGTGAGCTCTCCCTGTATCGCTACTCACCGTGGTTGTCGCCGGCGAAAGCACAGGAAGACGGCAATTTCCATTGATTTGCTTGCTCTCGTATTCTCGCAAGGTCAGTTTCTTGACATAACATGGTCCTTTTCATTCTCCTTTTTTCTTCTCAGTCTTTATCAATGGATGCCCCGTTTCTGGATTATCTCGGTTACGTTTCACGCAGGAATGATGGAGGATCCGTTTTTACGGAAGCAACTCAGGAAAAAGAGCTTTATAAAATGATATTAGTGTAAAATGATTTAGATTGAAGAATTGTGTGGATGGATTGGCTTTTCCGTATCGCTAAATTTCTTAGAATGGTCTTGCTTCCTTTGATGGGAAGAAAGAACGAGACCCAGAAGTGGTGTTTGTGGGCTAACCTTGGTATTGATAAGCTTCGAGCTTACCCATCGCATTATCGTCTGATTCTTCTGCCAAGTGCTATTCAATCAATCCTACTCCTAAATGAAACTTTTAGCTACTAGGTTTATGTTAATTATAAATTTAGCTAATGACCTCTGTTATGTAAATTTTGCAAATTTTTTTTTTGACTTTTCTGCTAATCTCTGTTTTGCGTTTCATACCACCGTTAAGATCAATTTTGCTAACTGGTTCTTATTTTATTTGTTTCACACGGGTTATGATTGAATATAGCTTCTTTCTTGGCTTTGTGAATTCTGCATTTGTATCTCGTTGCGGAAAAATATACAAGAGTATTTAATGTTTTGATTTGGTTGTGTACCGAAAGCATTTTGAGACTTTCTACTAGAATATCTGTTTTTCACGAGTAAACTCTCTACAATTTCATTAGCCGAGTTTACGGTCCCTGTATGGATGTTGTTACACTAAATGACTTTGACTTTGATAATCTTGATTAAAATTTAAAGTAACGGATGTGATATTTTATGGGTTTAGTATCTTCACCTATCTTTCAACTTTTCCATGATAATAATCACTTATTCTCTAAGAAATAATTTGAGTAGAATGTTGATATGAGCATCTGCTCTGGTCTTATCTATATGATACTTATTTCTTGTGGTTTACTGCTTAATCTAGTGCAGTTTCACAATTCTAGTGAAAGAAAAGTGATTTTGATTTTTGACAGCGATCTTGTTAAATTCTTTCAGGGGGTGAAGCACTATGTTGCAATTAGTATGTTAAAAGAGCAACTTTTCTCAACATTTTGATTGAACAAAAACATGAGGTTTACTGCCCTTTCCAGATTAATTCCTTGTCGCAGACAGCCTAATATATGTGGGATTTTGCAATCTCGTGCCTTCCAACCTGATTTTGTTCCCAGAGACCCCAAGGCCAAGCCAAGAAGGTACAAAATTCCTCAGGTTTATGATCCATATGGCCCTAGACCTCCACCCTCAGAAAAAGTCATTCAGCTTGCAGAACGAATTGCAGCACTACCTGACGAAGAACGGCGGCAAATTATGCCTACTTTGGCACAAAGATTAATGCTTCCAAAATTGCAACCTATTTCAACGGAAGGCATGGATTTGGCTCCGCAAGGTGGCGCTGCTGGACCAAAGGCCGAGGAGAAAAAAGCAGAGAAAACAGCATTTGACGTGAAGTTGGAAAAATTTGATGCTGCTTCCAAGATCAAGGTGATCAAGGAGGTCAGAGCATTTACTAACCTGGGATTGAAAGAGGCCAAAGATCTTGTTGAAAAGGTACCAGCTGTGCTCAAACAAGGTGTCACAAAAGAGGAGGCAAATAACATTATAGAAAAAATTAAAGCTGCTGGAGGAGTTGCAGTTATGGAGTAAAGGATTGTTGGTTGACCTGACGTTTTGAGTTTGATTCGAGTTGCTGCCTTTATAGAGCATCTTGGATGAATGATTAAAATAATAATTTGAAAGCCTAATGCACATTTGAACTAGTTATTAAACTCATAATCAATTGTTTTTGTTAAATTTTGTGGGTTAATCACTGAATCATTTGTAGCTGCTATGATTTCTTGAGATAAGTAATTCTAGGAAGTAGTCACTCTTTACTGAAATAGTTTGTGGGAAATGCTCTTAAAAAATGGCAAAATTGGAATTCAAAATTTAGGCAGTGCTTTTAAGCATACATCTGATGCTCGGTTCCACCGCTAAGATATGAATAGCCTAACTTATTTTGTCAAATACATTTTAGAGAGGAAAAGACGACAAATACAAACGGAGGGCATTTTCTAGCCAAGGAAAAGAAAAGCAGAGAAAAATAAGAATAAAATTGAAACGTTACAAAGAAGTTCAATTAAAAGAAGAGTTCATCTTATCTTACGTGACTTATAAAATATCTACGCAATAGATAGGAAGAGCTCTATATAGAGCGAATATGAGATGAATCTCCAATCAAAATGCCATTTACCCAGAATCAGCTCCTATGTCGTCCTCTCACCCAATTCCTTCCCTCCAAACTCCCTCCCACTGCCAGAGCCTGTGCTTCAGCTTCAGCGTTACCCCGAAGATCATTAGTCAGCTATTCGTCTCCTTCCAAAACGACCCCAGGTAACTCTTCTTACGGCTTCATTTTCTTCCATTGATTTAACCGAGGTTTGCGCGGCAGAGACGCCAAGTTTGTGTTCTTGAGTTTATTCAATCTATATTTACTACTCAAATTTTCTGGGTAGTCAGATTGGGCCAGGAAAAGGATTGCATGGAATTGTATGGTCCTCAAAACTCTTTGGATTTCTCTGACATGATTGATTGGATTGTGTGAAGATAATGTGGAGCAGGTTGTAGAAAATAACTGTGATGCGCCCAAAGTGAAAATACTGAAGCAGAAAATGCAACTTCTTGGCATCGAATTAGACAATTCTTGTTTGCCTGGGCAGTACCAGAACTTGTTCTGTCCTAAGGTATGAATTTTTATGAATTTCTCATCCACTTGCACCAAGCTTTTGCATTTCTTTGGTTTTCAGACTCCTTAAAATGTATTTCTGTATCGTGTCTGTTTTGCTGTTCTAGTGCAATGGTGGCCCATTAGAGGAGAGGAGTTTGTCTTTCCACATTATCCCTGATGGGTAAGTTCTTCTACTTGATTTAATATTTGGAGATAATTTTCTGATTTTTGGGGTGACGCATTGCTGGCCATTGGGTGTCGTAGTGCATTTGCAATGTGGAGGTGTTTTCGAACTTCATGTGGGTGGGCTGGTCAGGTAACATAATGTGGCTATGTAAATCTTTGTATCCTCTCAAATATAAAACCTCTAAAGGTGTCATGCTTCTACACAATTATTTGGTTATAGGTTTTTGCAGATGACAGGGAATATTACAATAGGGTCGGTGCAAATGTCAAGTCTTACGGACAAATGAAAGAGGAGAGCTTAGGATTAGAACCACTTGGTCCTAAGGTACTCAAATTACTTTTTAACTTAAAGCAGCTGATAGAATGATTACCAGTTTCTCAAAATGGGCTATCTTTTAAAACTCTCTCTGCACTACTGTTGAACTAGAGGTCTTTTAAGGGTCTTATTTAATTAAAAAGCTTAAGGTCATTATGTTTTGCAAGAGAGTTGATCTGCTTATTGCCTTACAACTACAGGCTGAGCGCTCTTACAAGTACTCAGGGTGTTAATGCATCATATTTGCCATTTTAGTCAAAGGAGACATCTGTTTTGACTTTCTTTTATGCATCGGACATCCTCTTTCCAAATCTCAAGTGCTACTACCTCTAACAGAGGATTCATTTGAAGTTTTCAGATAAGATTTGGAACTACCCCTTACAGCTTTTCTCTCCTGTGACCCTTTCCTTTGTTCTCAATCTAAGTCGAATTCCTTTGACTTCTATTCCCCAGCCTGTTATTCTCTTACATTCAAGGGTAACATAAATTTTAATAACTCAATAGTACTTTTTCTCTATATATGGCCATAAGCAACTATTACAAATAATCTCTGGCACTTTGCTTAGTCAGTGGCTTTTTAATTAATGGAACAATATTGGAGACTCAGCAGAGGTGTAGAAAGAGTATAACTAATTGTATGGTTTTAAAAGGTCCAACATACAATAAAGTAACCAGGTGATTTTTTTTTTGGCCTTTGGTGATGCTGGTTAATAACAACATATATTCAAGCAGGAGAAAAGAAGGTAAAACTTGTCTTAAATGCCTATAAATGTATGGGCTTATGAGAAACAACTCTCTATCTGTGTGTTCATGTATGTGCAAATATTTTTTTTTCAACTTTTAATAGCTTGTCTGTTTGTTCACATGCACTGATTTTCCTTTTTTCCTATTTTAGCTTATTGAATACTTTAAGGAGAGAATTATATCGGAGAAAACTCTAAGAAGAAATGCTGTAATGCAAATGTTTGACAACAAGGTATATTGAGCAACACTATTAACTAAACCTCCCATTTCTTGTTTTAATTGCAAAATTTATTTTAATTAGTTGGTGGCACAAAATTATTAGGATGCTTAATTGTATGTTTGCTATCCTGTAATCTTTGGTATTAGCTGCTTTTCTGTTTGGATATACCATTTTGGGAATGGAGATAATATTTTTGTGATCTGTTGGTTAAGGCTCTTTTTGGCAAAAACAACTTATAAGCTAATTTAAAATTTATAAATTAGCTGAAAATTTATAAACTATATGTTATTTGAAATAACGTATAATTTATAAACTTTCAGCTAATTTAAATTATTTAAATAAATTCGTTTACCAAACACCTCCCTAAATGAGATGGTGATTGGTGGTTGTAACAAAAAAAAATCATAATAAAGAAAGCTTCGGAGTTGAGGGAAATTATGATTCAAAATGAAGTAGCATGGTTTTAGAAACAGTCACCTGACTTCTTATGCAGTGATGACGATGAATATAAGGGAAAATATGAGAAGACAGAGCATAAGGTTGGGTCATTTTAATCAACATAAAGAATGATAACGTTATTTAGTCATGAGTTAAGAAGAAATTGAATTCCTTTATTGATCTTGACATCAAGAACATAGTCTTGAAAGCAGAAGTAAAGGATTGATATTAAATACATAAAGATGGACATGAGAAATGTGGTTTTCAATATTCATCCTACAAAGCAGTGACTTATGACTAGGGTTGATGATAGTGTAAAAATGATCAAATAAACTTATCGAGATTCATATGTTAAATTCTAGAAAGGATTAATTTTTAAATTTGGAATCTGTTAATTAACTTAATTCTTTATGATTAAACAGAATCCTGACAATTTAATAATTTTGAATAAAACATCCTGCCATATGGTTTCCAAAAATTAAAGAAAGGCCCTCAGCATTCAGGACATATCACCATACTATTTATAACATTTTAAAAGCTGAATACTTATGTAATTATGCATTGTAAGTTATGTTAACGTGTGATTAAGGGTATGCAAAATTTGCTTCCATGAAGTCTAGACAACTAAACCAATTTGTTTGTATGAAGGGGTATACAAGTGCAGAGTAATTATTTTAAGTAGTAATATTCAGAATTTTATCACATGATTAACCATGAAAATGTGTGTAGACATATTAACAAAAGAAAGATGGAAAAGTAAGTATGAGAGAGAGAGAGAGACTGTGCATATATTTCTTCTATTGGAAATCAACATTTCCTTTGTTTTGGGTGGTTCAATATCATGAAGTGGATCGTGTCAATCATCATTAAGAATTCTTGTGTGTTGTATTTTCTCTCTTTTAGTTCTCTTTTTCTTGGTATTTCTTGTGAACATATTCTTAACATGAAGAAGTTCTTGAGCACCTAGCTAGTTTAAAGTTCTTAACTTATAATTTTTTTCTTGCAAAATTTCTACAGCCCATTATTGCTTTTACTTATAAACGGAATGGTTTGCTTGTTGGTTGCAAGTACCGAACAATGGAGAAAAGATTTTGGCAGGTAAATTTTTCTGTGTTGGAACTTGGAATGTTAAATATGTTATTTATGTTATCTTCCTATATATAATTATCATGGAAGCAAAGCTAGCATATAAATTTTATATCCAATTATGCTGTTTATTCTTTTCTTGGCATGGTCAAGGATTGAAAAAATAAATTATCGAAGAAATAAAACATCAAATGATTGTTGCAAGAATGACCTGTAAACAAGTTTACAGGACAAGATTGGATGTGAAATGGAAAAGAGTATGTTATGTACATTTGGGGAAGAAAAAGTGACTACCATTGATTTTGTCAAATGTATTTTTGGGAACTTCTAGACATGATAAAAATGGTACCTTTACCAAATTATGTGCAAAATACAAGTGAGCAAGGTGCTTAAATTTGTGTGTTGAGTGAGCTAATGATTCATTAAGTTTTTTTATTAAAATACAATGAATAATTGATTATAGATGAGCAAATAATGTTAAAAATTAATGAATAAACAAATAGAAGAGAATGCTAAAACTTTAAACTTTAAAGTGATTTGGCTCAAGCCAATATTGCATTCACTGTGGAAACTCAAGGATCCAATGTTTTGTATTTCCAATATCTCATTTGCTTTTGATGAAACTGAGACTTTTAATTTCTAATCTTAAAACCTCATTTCAGTCAGAGTTGCTTGGACTCATATAAATATTCTTAGCTTCCATCTTGAAAAACAAACTGTGTAGTGGGTTTGAACCTTGCCTCTAAAGAAAGGGTGCAGAGCTGGCCATCACCAAGACAACTTGTCTTTTGCTGTGTATATATATATAAGTTTTCTCTCTTTAGTTTTCTATTTGAAAATTTGTAAGCTATATATCTATGAAATCATTTTTAGTGAATAATAAGAAAAATTTTATGAAGAATTTCAGCTTGAAAATATTAATATATGCCATTTAAATCTTATAAAAAATGTATTTCATGAAATTATTGTTATATATATGTGTGTGTTTGTGTTTGTATGCATGTAATTTGAGACCAATTCAATTTTGGGTACAATAATACTCAGAAATATGCTTCACCATTGCAAGTGTTCTCCATTTCCATTGGAAGTAAACCAATTTAGAATTAATTTTTAGACACTACAAAATTTAGCTGATTCTTTTTCAAAACGGACTTAACTTTTTTGCATTGATAGTTGGTCTGTATCTTTTGTCGTCTGTTTAATAATGCCTATTCATTCTCATTTTGGGTTGTCTCTAGATGACTGAGTGGATTTTCTGAGCTTAGCATTTTAGTTTTAGATTACCTCAACCTTTTGACAGTTTAGAAACCATAAGTCTTGTACCGTTAACAAAAAAAAAGTGGGTAATACCTATATATTGGCCATTGGAAACACAATTCAAGCATCATTGTCAACAATTAACGAGTCAAAAGAAAAGTGATCACATTGTTGTACTAAGAAGACTTGTCTCCAAACTTCATCTTAAAAGGATTTTTCCAAAATTGAAATACAGAAATTGTAGAGAGAGAAAGATAAGCTAAGGAAAGGGAATGTCAGAGTGACAGAGATGGATAGGTTGTAGGCTTGAACCTGCATTTTGCTTCTTGCCTACATCTCTATTTATACAAGCTGTTTAGGTAGAATAATACATATGTACCTCAATATTCTGTCAACAACCTGCAATGACTCATTGGTTCTAGCACTATCAATCAATCCTTAATTTTAGCAATTAACGGCCAATAGTCACGTTTTATCAATAGTAGATCCATCATTATGGATAGTGGTACAAAAAATTAGTGTATAAAACATGTGAGCTTGCAGTTTTCTTCTTTACCCTTTGAATTTATCTGTTTGTTTGTTAATTTAATTTTATGCACATTTTGATATAAAATAAATTTTTGAAACTTAATTTTCTGATGTCCATTCAAAACACTGAATTTAATGTTCAGAGTAAAGGTACAGACAAAATATTATATGGACTCGATGACATAAGTGATGCAACTGAAATCATCATTGTAAGTTCTTCTCACCTATTTTGCCCATCTTTACATGTTATCCGAATTTTCGTATCTTCTTTTGTGGCTATTTTCCAAAAGAAAATATTGCTAGACAAAAAAAGAAATGAAAATATTTTTACTATCTGATGTTGATAATAGGTTGAAGGGGAAATAGATAAGCTTTCACTAGAGGAGGCTGGCTTCCAGAATTGTATAAGTGTTCCAGGGGGTGCACCAGCAAAGATTTCTTCAAAAGATTTGCCGCCTATAGAAAAGGTTGGAGTTCATACTAAACTTTTTAGCACTTCTCTTATAAGGTTGAGTCAAGATATCAGCTTAATGCCTTGAGGATGGAAATAGGAGTAACTCTTCTTATTCTTTAATCACCAAAATCATTGTTATTAGGACTCAGGATGGATCTGCATCTTCTTAAACAATGCTGAGTATAGTTTTTGGGAAGACATTGTAATGCACGTACAAACATTTACTGATGCATATGGAGAAAATGGGAATTAGATTTTTTTCCAGTGAGGGATTTAATATGTTAGTATCGTGCTTTTACAAGTATATATGTTGATGTATAGGTGTTGGATCATAAACTTGATCTATTATAGAGCCAAAACCAAATCCAATCAAATTGGGGTCCAAGTTCAAAACCAAAGTCCGAGCCTTCTACCTAGAATCTTCTAGGGTGTGGTAGATGTGCATGTGAATCATATAGTAACTTAAAATATTATTAGAAGGTTGGAGAAGGATGAGGTGTATGGTTATTATATTTTTGGATTAATTTATTTGTGTGGTGTAGGATTGTTTGTAACTAGTATAAATATCTCCCCTCTTGGTTTAGGCATCAAGAAGAAGTAAGAACTTTTAAGTGTGTGAAGTAGCAAGTCTTGAGTGAGTTGTAGTATCTTGTTTTGAGTGAGAGTGCTCTTGTAATATTTTTTCTTGAGTTTGAGTAAAAGTTGTTTGTGAGCGTTTTATTTCCAACAAAGTAGTATCAGAGGGCCTGGTTGGAAAGTATACACTATAGCATATCGAATCGAAGGTCTCGACGAGAGGAATCCAACGTCGTCAGAATCGCCCCGATCGGAGTTCAGATGCCCAGCCAAGAGCCGTTAGAATATTGCTGTCAGAAAATCGAGTTGACTCACTGAATTGACACAGTCTAGTTGAACTGAGTTGGCTCACTGAGTTGACATAGCCGAGTTGATCGAGCCATAAGCTATTGGTCGAGCCGCTTGATCAAGCTGTCCAAGCCGAGTTACCGAGCAATAAGCCCATTGATCGAGCCGCTTGATTGAGCCGTCAAAGTCGTTGACCTTTGACCAGATTAGAGTTGACTTTGACTGTTGACCAATAGTCAAAATTTTTGACTAGGTCCCTCCCAAAGTTTTTCGACATTTCGGATCCATTTGCGCAATCGAAATTTTTAAATTCTCGATATATTGAGCGATATGACAAACGGTGTAGCATTTTTCAAATCTCGACACTAAACAACAACAATTATGACAACTGGAATATTAAGATGAAGGCTCTTCTTGGCGCGCATGATGTTTGGGATATCGTAGAAAAATGTTTTAGTGAGCCAGATAATGAAGCTGCGCTAACTACAGCCCAAAAGGATAATCTAAAAGATACAAGAAAAAGAGACAAGAAAGCTCTCTATCTCATCTATCAAGTATTAGATGATGATGGTTTTGAAAAGATTTTAAGTGCAAGCTGTGCCAAGGAAGCATGGAAAAAGCTGCAAACCTCTTACAAAGGATCCGAGCAAGTGAAGAAGTTCGTTTCCAAACATTAAGAGGTGAATTCGAATCCTTACATATGAAAGTATTTGAGTTTATTTCGGATTATTTCTCAAGAGTAGTAGCTGTTTCTAATCAATTAAAATGAAATGGTGAAAAGTTAGAAGATGTGAGGATAATAGAGAAGATACTTCGTTCATTGGATCCCAAATATAAGCACATCGTTGTAACAATTGAAGAAACTAAAGATCTACAAAAAATAACAATTGAGCAACTCCAAGGATCATTGCAAGCATATGAAGAAAAGCATAAGAAGAAGCAAGGGATCACTGATCAACTCCTCAAGCTGCAACTCAAGGATATGCATGAAAGCCAAGGCAATGATAGAAATCAACGTGGCCAAGGAAGAGGGAGAGGCTGTGGACGAGGTGGAAGTCGGGGACGTGGACGAGGTTGGAATTACAACAACAACTACGAGAAAGGAGAAAGCTCAACCCGAGGCCGTGGAAAAGGCAATCCAAACTTGAGGTACGATAAATCTCAAGTTCGATGCTATAATTGTAAAAAATTTGGACATTATGCTTCAAAATATAGAGTTCCCAATAATAAAATTGTGGAGAAGGCCAACTACGTGGAGGAGAAAATAGATGACAAATAAACTTTTTTTCTAGCATGGAAGGAGACTGATGATGTCCAAGCAAATTCTTGGTATCTTGACAGTCGTGCAAGTAATCACATGTGTGGAAAAAAAGACATGTTCATGGAGTTAGACGAGTCAATAAGTGAAAATGTCTCATTTGGAGATGATTCCACAATAGCAATAAAAGGAAGATGTAACATTCTTATCCGTTTGAAAGATGGGAGACATAAGTTTATTTTCAATGTCTACTATATGCCCAATATGAAAAGTAACATATTGAGTTTAGGACAACTGTTAGAGAAAGGTTATGATATTCGTATGAAGGATCATAATCTTTCTATAAAAGATGATAAGAATAACTTCATTGCTAAAGTGCCAATGTCAAAGAATAGAATGTTCTTGATCAACATACAAAACGATGTTGCAACGTGCCTGAAAGCTTGCTACAAAGATGCATCATGGCTATGGCATCTTCGTTTTGGACATCTCAATTTTGGAAGTCTAGAGTTGCTATACAAGAAGGAGATGGTGAAGGGACTACCTCACATCAACCATCCTGACCAGCTTTGTGAAAGGTGTCTAGTCGGGAAGCAATTTAGGAAAAGTTTCCAAAGGAGTCAAAATTAATAGTCCAAAAGCCACTCGGACTCATCCATATCAATGTGTGCGGTCCAATTAAACCAAACTCTCTCGGTAACAATAACTATTTTCTTCTCTTCATTGATGATTTTTCAAGAAAAATTTGGGTATATTTCTTGAAGCAGAAATCATAAGTTTTCAAAGTCTTCAAGAAGTTCAAAGCTGCAGTAGAGAGAGAAAGCGGTAGAAAGATCAAAGCTATAAGATCTGACCGAGGAGGAGAATTTACCTCTAAAGAGTTTCAAGAATTTTGCGAAGCAAATGGAATTCATTGACCAATGACAGTTCCTAGATCCCCCTAACAAAACGGTGTGGCAGAAAGAAAGAATCGAACTATCCTCAACATAGCTCGGAGTATGCTCAAAAGCAAGAAACTACCCAAGGAGTTTTGGGCTGAAGCAGTGGCATGTGCAGCTTACTTGTCTAACCGATCTCCAACAAGAAGTGTTTGGGGAAAGACACCACAAGAAGCATAGGGTGAAAAAAAGCCCGGCATCTTTCGCCTGAGAGTTTTTAGAAGCATAGCCCATGTTCATCATATGAGAAAAGAACAAAACTTGATGATAAAAGTGAGAGTTTTGTATTCATCGGCTAGACTTGCTACAACTCACAAACAATTTTTACTCAAACTCAAGAAGAAATATTACAAGAGCATTCTCACTCAAAACAAGATACTACAACTCACTCAAGACTTGCTACTTCACACACTTAGAAGTTCTTGCTTCTTCTTGATGCCTAAACCAAGAGGGGAGGGGGTATTTATATTAGTTACAAACAATCCTATACCACACAAATAAATTAATCCAAAAATATAATAACCATACACTTTATTCTTCTCCAACCTTCTAATAATATTTTAAGTTACTATATGATTCGGATGCACATCTACCACACCCTAGAAGATTCTAGGTAGAAGGCTTGGACTTTGTTTTTGGACTTGGACCCCAATTTGATTGGGTTTGGGTTTGGCTCCATAATAGATCAAGTTTATGATCCAACACCCCCCCCTTAAACTTGATCTTGTGACCCCTTGTAAGTTCCTTAATCTTATAAAGTCTTCTTTGGTAAATGGCTTGGTAAAAATGTCAGCAACTTGGTCTTGTGACTTCACATATTTAATTTGCACGTCCTTTCTTGCAACACACTCTCTTATGTAGTGGTAGCGAATATCGATGTGCTTACTCCGATCATGGAATACTGGATTCTTTGCTAAGGCAATTGCTGACTTGTTGTCGACATAAACCTTTGTCGGTTCTTCTTTCATCATACCTATCTCCTTCAATAAATTTCTAAGCCAAATTGCATGACAATAGCAGCAACATATTCTGCTTCACAAGTGGATAATGTGACAATTGATTTTTTTTTTTTACATCCATGTAAAAGCGATATCTCCCATGAAAAATACGAATCCAGTAGTGCTCCTTCAGTTATTTATGTCTCCACCCCAATCACTATCACTATATCCAACAAGTTTGTAATAATTAGAAACTGTATAGAACAAGCCAAGGTCAATTGTATCTTTTAGATAGCAAAGAATTCTCTTTGCTGCTTTGAAATGAATGGTTGTTGGAGATTCCATGTAACGACTAACCAATCCAACTGCATGAATGATATCGGGCCTCGTGCAAGTTAGATAGCATAAACTTCCCATCAAACTCTTGAAAAGTGTTGGATCTATACTTTCGCCTTCTTCATGTTTGGACATCTTAACTCCGTATTCTATCAGTGTGCTTATTGGCTTACAATTTTCCATCTTGAACTTCTTCAATATCTCTTTTGTATAGCTTTCCTGTGAAATGAAAATTCCTTTTTTTTGTTGCTTAACTTCAATGCCAAGGTAATAGGTCATGAGCCCTATTTTTGTCATCTCGAATTTCTTTGTCATCACTTTCTTGAATTCATTGAACATGCTTAGGTTGCTTCCTGTGAAAATTAAATCATCCACATAGAGGCACACGATAAAAATATCTCTATCTTTGATCTTGATATATAGAGCGTGTTCATAGGGACATTTGTTGAAGCTGTTCTTTGAAAGTACTTGTCGATTCGGTTATTCCATGCTCTTGGTGCTTGTTTTAACCCGTAAAGGGCCTTCTTTAACTTCAATATCTTGTTTTCATGACCTTTGACTTCATAGCTAAATGGTTGTTGAATGTAGACTTTTTCAAGGACTCCATTTAGAAAGGCAAACTTTATATCCATCTGTTGTATCTTCCACTTGTTTTGAGCTGCCAAGGAAATAATTAGTCTAACAGTCTCCAATCGAGCAACGGGGGCAAATACCTCATCATAGTCGATTTCAGCCTTTTGACTGTAGCCTTTTGCAACAAGCTTTGCCTTGTGTCTTTCAATCTCTCCCTTAGCATTTTGCTTTGTTTTGTAGACCCATTTGACACCTGTCACCTTGTGCCCTTTTGGAAGTAAAACGAGTTCCCATATGTCAATCTTTTCAATGGCCTTGATTTCTTCATCCATCGCGTCTCTTCACTTCTTTTCTTTTGTAGCTTTTTGATAGCTCATTGGTTCACAATCAGCAAATAAACAAAATAATGTAAGATTTTTTTGTTGTTCAGTTATTTCATAGAGATCTCGAAGGTTTCTTATACGTTGCACAGCTCTTTTACTTTGACTCCCACTTGAAGATGATGAGGGTGACTCATCTCCCTAGGTAGTTGATGTTGGCGAAGTAGGTGGAGTTGTTGGCTCTTGTTGGGCTTCTCTGGGTTGTTTCATTGGTGTCAGCTCATCTTTAAACGGAGGAGAGAAATTGAAGTCATCTATATGAGATTCAAAATTCCATAGTCCTTCTTCGTCAAACACTACATCTCGATTGATCACAACTTTGTTATTGTTCGGATTGTACAACTTGTAGCCTTTCGAATTTGCGTCATAGCCAATGAAGATGAAACTCTTACTTTTATCATTAAGTTTTGTTCTTTTCTCATCTGGAACATGAACATGGGCTATGCTTCCAAAAACTCTAAGGTGGGAGATGCCGAGTTTTCTTCCACTCTATGCTTCTTAGGGTGTCTTTCTCCAAACACTTCTTGTTGGACATCGGTTAGACAAGTAAACTGTATATACTACTGCTTCAGCCCAGAACTCCTTGGGTAGTTTTTTGTTTTTGAGCATACTCCGAGTTATGTTGAGGATAGTTCGATTTTTTCTTTCTGCCACGCCGTTTTGTTGGGGGGATTTAGGAACTGTCATTGGTCAATAAATTCCATTTGCTTCGCAAAATTCTTGAAACTCTTTAGAGGTAAATTTTCCTTCTCGGTCATATTTTATAGCTTTGATCTTTCTACTGTTTTCTCTCTCTATTGTAGCTTTGAACTTCTTGAAGACTTCAAAAACTTCTGATTTCTGTTTCAAGAAATATACCTAGGTTTTTCTTGAAAAATCATCAATGAAGAGAAGAAAATAGTTATTGTTATCGAGAGGGTTTGGTTTGGTTGGACTGCACACATCGGTATGGATGAATTTGAGTGGCTTTTGGGCTCTTGAGTCTGACTCCTTTGGAAATCTTTTCCTGAATTGCTTCCTGACTAGACACCCTTCACAAAACTGGTCAAGATGGTTGATGTGAGGTAGTCCCTTCATCATCTCCTTCTTGGATAACAGCTCTAGACTTCCAAAATTGAGATGTCCAAAACGAAGATGCCATAGCCATGATGCATCTTTATAGCAAGCTTTCAGGCACATTGCAACATCGTTTTCTATGTTGATCAAGAACATTCTATTCTTTGATATCGGTACTTTAGCAATGAAGTTATTCTTATCATCTTTTATAGAAAAATTATGATTCTTCATACGAATATCATAACCTTTCTCTAACAGTTATCCTAAATTCAAGATGTTACTTTTTATATTGGGCACGTAGTAGATATTAGAAATAAACTGATATCTCCCATCTTTCAAACAGATAAGATTGTTACCTCTTCCTTTTACTGCTATTGTGGAATTATCTCCAAATGAGACATTTCCACTTATTGACTTGTCTAGCTCCACAAATATATCTTTACTTCCACACGTGTGATTGCTTGTACTACTGTCAAGATACTAAGAATTTGTTTGAACACCATCACTCTCCTTCTGTGCTAGAAGAAGAGTTTTTTTGTCATCTATTTTCTCTTCCACGTAGTTGGCCTTGTCCTCAATTCTATTATTGAGAGCTCTACATTCTGAAGCATAATGTCCAAATTTTTGACAATTATAGCATCGAACTTGAGATTTATCATACCTCAAGTTTGGATTGTCTTTTCCACGGTCTCGGGTTGAACTTTCTCCTTTCTTGTAGTTGTTGTAATTCCAACCTCGTCCACGGCCTCTACTTCTTCCTCGGTCACGTTGATTTCTATCATTACCTTGGCTTTCATGCATATCCTTGAGTTGCAGCTTGAGGAGTTGATCAGTGATCCCTTACTTCGTCTTATGCTTCTCTTCATATGCTTGCAATGATCCTTGGAGTTGCTCAATCATAATTTCTTGTAGATCTTTAGTTTCTTCAATTGTTACAATGATGTGCTTAAATTTAGGATCCAACGAACAGAGTATCTTCTCTATTATCTTCACATCTTCTAACTTTTCACCATTTCTTTTTGATTGATTAGAAACAGCTACTACTCTTGAGAAATAATCTGAAATAGACTCAGATACTTTTATATGTAAAGATTCGAATTCACCTCTTAATGTTTGGAGACAGACCTTCTTCACTTGCTCAGATCCTTTGTAAGAGGTTTGCAGCTTTTCCCATGCTTCCTTGGTAGAGCTTGCACTTGAAATCTTTTCAAAACCATCATCATCTAATGCTTGATAGATAAGATAGAGAGCTTTCTTGTCTCTCTTTCTTGTGTCTTTTAGATTATCCTTTTGGGCTGTAGTTAGTGCAGCTTTATTATCTGACTCGCTAAAATCTTTTTCTATGATATCCCAAACATCATGCGCGCCAAGAAGAGCCTTCATCTTGATACTCCAGTTGTCATAATTGTTTAGTGTCGAGACTTGGAAGGATGTCACACCATTTGCCATATCGCTCAATATATTGAGAATTTGGAAATTCCGATTGCGCAGATGGATTCAGAATGTCGAAAAACTTTGGGAGGACCTGGTCAAAAATTTTGACTATTGGTCAACGGTTAAAGTCAACTCTAACCTGGTCAAAAGTCAACGACTTTGACGGCTCAGTCAAGCGGCTGGGTCAACGGGCTTACCGCTCGGTCAACTCGGCTTGGATGGCTCGGTCAACAGCTTATGGTTGTGTCAACTCAGTGAGCCAACTCAGTTTAACTAGACTGTGTCAATTCAGTGAGTCAACTCGGTTTTTGGCAGCAATATTTCGGCGGCTCTTGGTTGGGCGTCTGAACTCTGATCTGGGCGATTCTAGCGGCGTTGGATTCCTCTCGTCGAGACCTTTGATTTGATATGCTATAGTGTATACTTTCCAACTAGGCACTCTGATACCACTTTGTTGAAAATAAAACACTCACAAACAACTTTTATTCAAATTCAATAAGAAATATTACAAGAGCAGTCTCACTCAAAACAAGATACTATAATTCACTCAAGACTTGCTACTTCATACACTTAGAAGTTCTTACTTCTTCTTGATGCTTAAACCAAGAGGGGAGGGGGGTATTTATACTAATTACAAACAATCCTACACCACACAAATAAATTAATCCAAAAATATAATAATCATACACCTCATCCTTCTCCAACCTTCTAATAATATTTTAAGTTAACATATGATTTACATGCACATCTACCACACCCTAAAAGATTTTAGGTAGAAGGCTTGGACTTTGGTTTTGGACTTGGACCCCAATTTGATTGGGTTTGGGTTTGGCTCCATGATAGATCAAGTTTATGATCCAACATAGGTGCTTTTGATTATTATCAGCTCTTTTGTAGCTCAATAACATTATACTCATCATGCATTATGTTGTAAATTGCATTTTCTTTCTACTTCAGGATCTAGACATACATACATACATCTTATATGTAAAATTATGATGAATTGCTTGAAATACCTAAATTATTAGGCTCTTCTTATTTTGTAATTCTTCTGTGGTAGTTTATATCATAATGATCAAGACAAATCATGTAGTGAATAATGATATAGACAATAACTGTTGCCCTGGAGAACTTCAAAGAAATGTTGATCTTTAAATTCCGTATAAGAAAAGAAAACCTACTGGCAAACTTAAGTTCATAATTGATATCTCCCTTTGATGAAAATTTTGAGAAAATTTGTAGTCTTGCTTTTTGATATTGATCTTTTAAATTGCATTATACGGCAAAATTGACCCCATTGTAGAATGCACATTCTTGAAAATACTAATGCCTTTGTTCTAATTGTATTTTTCTATTGTACCTTTGATGGCTCCATTTATGAAAATGGACTATAAATAGAGACTTTTATGACTTGTGCAAAAATGCTTTTCCGTAATATGGAGGCCTGTGAAATCATACACATTGCTAATGGTCTTAAAAAAGTGCATAAAATAAAATATGCATCCGGTAATTTTTTTTTCCAGACCTACTGCCTCATCCCATCTTTATCTTTCTTCATCCTCGTTTAGAAAGGTTATACTATATAATCTACTAACTTGTGCATGAATGGCTTTATGAAGTCAGGACACTGCATATCAATACCTTTGGAACTGCAAAGAGTCCTTGGATAAGGTACATGGATATTGTGTCTTCCCTTCTAGTTAGATCTTTTTGTGAACACTAAATTATTGTCTTCCTCACTGTTCTTTTAGGTAGTTCGCATCATCCTGGCAACTGATAATGACCCACCAGGTCAAGCTTTAGCTGAAGAGCTGTCACGTCGTCTTGGAAGAGAAAGGTTATAAGTGCAGTCATTTATTTTTCATGTTATACTGAGGAAATACTGAATGGAAACGTAGAACTTGAGACTTTGATGTGCAAATGAAATGGCACCTTAACCACATAAGTTTCAAGCCTGATTATAGTTTGACTCGCAGAATATTTTTCTAATTGGAGAAAAGGTGTCTATGTCTAACTAAATAGATCAAGATTGCGGCCCTCCAGAATCAAACACTTTATAATAGTTCAAAGATTCTTGTGGTCATGCATTCTGTTTTTTTTTTTTTTTTTAACTGGACCTGACACTTGTGGACTTTAATGCTCAGTTAGATACTTTGCCTCTGTACTTCATATTTATGTAATGTTTTCTACTTCCTTTTTTCTGTGTGTGTGGACGGGGATGTCAGGTGTTGGCGGGTACATTGGCCAAAGAAAGATGAATTCAACTCTTTCAAAGATGCAAACGAGGTATAACTTCTAGATTTTTATATCTATTTCTTTTTATTTTTTATTTAGTTTTCATCTGGTAATTTAGTGTGGCGTTAAAAAGCAGACAACTAACTACATATGCTTTATTAATATCTTATTCCCTTTATAAGGTATTGAAATTTTAGTTCATTAATGGCTTTTAGAGCTTCTTAGAAAATGAATTTCCATATAAATATTGTATTCTTGTCTTTCAAATGCAAAAGATACTTTCTTCATGATATGCTTATTACATTTTGTGGTTAATGGGCATAGGTTCTCCAATACATGGGAGCTGGCGCTTTGAAGAGAATAATTGAAAATGCAGAGCCATATTAGCCACAATTGTCAGCTGGGTAGCATTAGCTCTATAATGAAATTTTGACAAGAAAAAAAAAAAAGCGCTCTATAATAGCATTATGAAAAGGCTTCATTAAAGTTGTATAGTAAGAATGTATAATCTATGTGTAGAAATAGGGGACATTTTTGCATTCATGTGTGCTCTGCAACACTTAACAAATATGGATTCAATCTGTTCTAGTTTTTTTTTTCTTTTATTCAAAACACATATTTCATACAATTAAGGATTGACATATTCTGTCGTACTTTACATCGTACTTTATAATGCAGTTCATTCTTCTCTCTCTAACTGAATCTAATACAGTATTACACTATTTAACCAAAAAAAAAAAGAAACCACTTTATTATTGATGAAATTTATCCCAAAAAGACTAAAAACAAAACTTGGATTGGTAAAAATAATAATTAGAAAATAGAGGCAGATTGAGAAACACTCGTTAACATTATATCATATAATCATAAAATAAAATATTACAAAGAGGACGTCATCTTATTATTAATCAATTCTATCACCCAAAAAACAAAACAAAAGCATACACAAAATTATGATAGTAACTAGTAGGATCTCCAAACGAGAGGAGACCACATAGACTTGACATTGGAGCGGTATGAGATCAAAACCAAAAGTAAGACTACCAAGGCAGCCACGCCCCATGGCGAACCCCCAGCTCGACCAAGGAAATGTTGCTGTACTTGTGGCACCGGAACCACAAGGCGTCCATATTTAGAGATGGAGTAAGCTACAAATATCAGCAAAAGTGGCAAAATCAAGAGGAACACCTTCAGGTAGATCATGGCTGTCTCCATTGTTGACTTGTAGTTTGTGTAAGATGAAATCCATAGCAAAAACATCACTATGCCAACTATGGCAACCAGCTGAACAGGTGGTGCAGAAACGGAGGACAAAATGCTCTCCGTCCACCCTTGTTTCCATGCTGGACCCCTTCTCTCCGTCAATGGCCAAACCATTTTTCTGTGTTCTTTCCTCTGGGTATCAGAATATAGGGGAAGTGGAGGGAGGTATAATATATTTATATGTCACTTTTCATTTGTTTTCGCTTTGGCATAAATTCTAAGGCGGTGAGGTGAAGATTCTATCTTTTGCCTAACCATTTGGGGCTGACACTTGCTCAAGGGAGAACCAATTAACAGAATATATTCGTAATTGCCTCATGCAAAGCTTAATGCCGAAGGTTTGGGTTTGGGTGTGATGTACCGAATCCTAGTGTTGACAGGTTTTACGCACTTCACGCAATAAAGAAATAAGATGGAACCTTCACTCAGCACATTGATATGAACCTGTGGGAGGAGAAATTCTTTGGGTAGTGTGAAAAATTCTGTGAGGCCATATTGTTGGTTGTGATGGTGAACTCTATTTACAAACTAATATTTGTGAGTAGTTATTGATTTCTTGCGTCATCTCCATGCAATAAGTGTACCTAAATCTTTCTGTATGAAACTCATACCTCACAAAAAAAAAAAAAAGGAAAGGAAAGAAGATGGGTTAGAATCCTCTGCATTACTTTATGCATTGTATCTGTTACAGTACACAACCCAATTCCAAAGAAGGTAGTAGAACTAATATGAACTTTTTTCATATCCCAAAAGATAACGCACAAGATAGAAGAGGCTATAGCCTAAAGAAGCGTCACAATCCCATACTTCTAACATGGATTTAAGTCCTATAGATTCAAGCCTCGTTCCTTGACACCCATCAAGAGGGACCCAGCGGCATTCCAGAAGGGACCAGTCACAGTAAAGCAAGCCTTGGAACCCCTTTCTTCTTCCTCAATTTTTCTCTTACTCTTCATAGCAGCTCAGTCTCTGGGGGGTTTTACTAACTCTTGTCCTGCATATTTCCGTTTGTTTTGAAACTATGACCAGTATGCTCGTTTGTGTATTTGAGTTAACAAAAGATGGAGACTATTTTGTTTGTGTCTGCAGAGCTTAGTTTAGTTTAACTCTAAAATGTATAGCTCGTAGAAGCTGAGATCTTGACAGAGTTGATTTTGTAGAACTTCAGTTGTTCTGAAAATGTAATGGTTTGATTTTTTTTTTAAATTACTTCTAAAAATTATGTCTAAAAATTATTTTAAAAAATAAAATTTAAAAAAAATTATGATAAATTATTTTAAAAATATATAATAAAAAAATTATTTAAAAAATTGTTTCGAGAACAAATTTTAAAAATAAAAAGTAAAAAACAAAAAACTTGATTGATAATTTTTTAAAAACATATGAGAAAGGTATTTGCTTGTTCAATATGTAATACAAATATATTTACTTTTACGTGTTTCTATATAGACCCTCTAAGTGTCATATCATATCTAAAGAAACTACAGAAACCGGATACTCTGCCTGAATTTTGGATAAAGGATCGCGTGCTGTGCTCTTTTTTTTTTTTTTTAACAAATAAAATATTACTATTAATTATATCAAGAATAAAATTAAAAAATAAACAAAAAAATCTAACAATTTAATTCTACTACTTTTGAAAATATAATATATAAAATAACAAGTTTTACACTTAGAAGATACAAAAGTTGTTAACATATTTTATAAATATTAGATTATTAAAAATTATATCTCAAAATTTTAGATAAACAGTAGTACAACATCTAAAACAATAAAAAAAAATATTTTTAGGAGAGTCAATATACCACTCAATTTTCTTTAAGAATTAGGTATTTTTGATTTCTTCCTCCAAATGAATCTATAATTATAGATTTGATATTTTTCTATTCAAATTTGAAGATAGAGTTGTCAATCTAATTTTAAAATTGTAAATCTGGATAATAAAATGTAACAACTTGAAACTCCACCACCTCTTGTAAAAGAGAAAAATCTTTTCTTAATAGAAAATAAATAGTTCTCCAAATGAGAGAAATAAGTTTCCCTAAATAAAAAAAAGGGAGAGAAAAAAGAACGCCAACTTCTTGTGGTTGGCGGAGGGGGGGGGGGACTTTACAACTAGGGGGGAGGAGAGAGTGGTTGTTGTGGCTGGAGAAAAAGAAAAACTACGGCTAGAGATCTAAAGAGGAAGGTACAGAGAAGAAAATGGCAACCACCCCAGTTTGTTGTAGTTGGGGAGGCTCTGGAAGTTAAGCTTTTGCAGCTAGGGTTTCTCGTTAAACTTTGTGTATCCCTCATTGCGTGCTATGCTCAAAACACAGCTAAATGCATTTCTTTATTTTTTTTAAAATACTTTTGAAGCCTGTGTTTTGTTGTGTTTAAGTACAGCACACGTGTACTCAAAACACAACAAAAGATCCGAAGGCGAAACTATAATTTAGTGGACTATCGAAGAATTTAACTTAATGTTATGTCTATAACAGTAATATATGATTATTATAGATAATTATATCATTTTTATATTTTAAATTTAAATTGTTTTATATTTTTGAAAAAGAAAAATTTATGTAAAGCATATTATTTTTGCACAATTTGCTCAGAGTATTACAAAATATACTATTTTACATTTAAACTCTTTTAAAATTCATGTGCGTATACTTGCATTTAAATTCTTTTAAAACAGCTCAAATCATTATCACATTCAACTCAATAAAATTGTGGTTTTAATTTTTATATCCCTTCTCAATTTAATCAAACTCCACTCTATCTCACACGTAGAATCTTTATTTTCATCTCTACATGCACAATCTTTGCATCGATCTCATCCCATGAAAAAGGACCCCATGAAATATATGAAATGTTGAAGATTTCATATCTGATTTCATATCTCTTTTCTTCCTCACCTTCATCCATTAGAATTTTTCTTTTTTCCCTCCAGATACAATAATTCTTTAAATCCCCATTTGCTGCAAACACTACTTAAGGGAGGGAGTATGCAGTAATTTTCTTCATATTAAAGTCATATACTTTGTCGAAGATTTTCTTTTAGAAAATTACAATTCAGTAGGCACCAAAAAACCCAGGTCCTCCCAGCTTCAACGGTTGACTATTCACCAACCTGGAATTTGATCATTGGTAAAAGAATAAAACAAAAAATTATAAATAAAATAGAGAGGACAAGTGAACCACATGCAGGGGTTTGTCGGTCCTTAGGCAACTAATAGAATTGTGCTTAGAAACCAAGTCAAACAAAGAGGTACAGCTCACATGGCTGTAGTCTGTGGACAGCCAGGAGTCCAGGAATTATCCTTCGATATGTTGGAAAGGACAAATCAACATGTACAATACAAAGCAGCCCTCTTTACAACATGCCTTCCCACAACTTTTAAGGTTTTCTTCCTCAATTATGATCAACAAATAACAATGTTTTAGTAACAATGTATTGGTTCAGCGTAAGAATTAAAATATTTTATTAATAAAGAATAAATTTTAATTTTTTTATACAAGATCTAAAGTATTCCTTTACAGCAAACGCACAGAGGCGAACTACCCTCTCAATAATGTCTTTTTTATACACATTGATGTCTGTATTCAAACTCAGAATCAATACTTAAGGGGGCCAGAACTCCTTATTACTTTGACTACACATTGTTGATTAAATTTAAAATTTTCAACCAATATTTTTTTTAAACGATTTGTAAATATTATTATGTATTTTTATTGAAATTTATAGTATATTTTATTTTTATACATGCATTGATGAACTTAGTGATTCAAAAGATTTCACATTGAAAAGTTACATTAATTGAACTTTAAAAAATCTTACTTAGAAGATTAATATTCTATACATAAATATATCTAAGTGCATATATTTCTTCGGATACATTGAACACAAATAGATAGTATGACTATTAGAATTTCTAAACGTTTAACAATGTTATTAATAAAGAGTTTACGAGGTCACAAAATTTCAACTTAAATATTTTTTTTTTATTTCGCCCATTTCCTTTTGTTTATTGAATTTTTTTTAATTAATTTATGTTTAGTAACTTCAAAACAAGTTGTTTCTAATGCATAAATCAGTACATAGTGCAATGCAAGAATGAGTAAATATAATTTATAATTTATTTAATTAATTTATAAATTTTTCTAATTAAATTAGAGGTGTTTAATATATATATTTATTTATAACTTATTTAAATTAATTAAAAATTTAAAAATTATACCTTAAATAACTTATAATTTTTAAATTTTTAATTATTAAATTAATTTATCAATTATTTTTATTAAATATAATTTTTATATCTTTAGTTTATACTAATTATTGAAATAAAGTCATTATTGACGTATAAGAATTATTTTTTTTATTCATTTGGATCTAATTAAAATTTGAATTCGAATCTTCAGGGCACTGGATGATTTTAATATCATTATTATAATGAATTCATTGGTATATAAGAATGAGTAAATATAAATTATGTTCCTGATACAATTTTAGGGTTAATAAAAACAAAAAAGAAAAAAGAAAATAGAGTTTGGAGAGATTTATGATTCGGTGGTTCCTATGGTGTCGGAAGAAAGATGTGGTGGGACCAAAGGGATTGTGTCACGCCTAAATTTGCTGTCTTCCAGACTAGCAAAATGGCGTTACTCCCGGTGACAAAAAGAATCCCCCAACGGCTACTCTGCGGTGTATCCAGCTATGTGACCGTTGGTGGACCCCTGTCTCTTTCCATTTTTAAATACTCAATATATCCGTTATAACACCCAACGCCTTCTTCTTCTTCCATACACAAACACACACGGGTAGGTTATTGAAGCTCGAGTGCTTTTTCTTTCTTCTCTTCTCCGTCTCCTTTTCACTTTCAGTCTGGTAACCATGACTGCTGAGGTTAAGGCTCCAGAAGAAACCCACACACCTGAGGTGGTGGTTGCGCAAGAACAACCCAAAAAAGTTGCAGAAGAGAAGGTTGTTGAAGAAGATGGGGACGTGAAGGAATCTGTGAACGATTCCAAACCCAAAATGGTGGAGAAGAGCTCATCTTACAGGGAAGAGAGCAACTTCCTTTCTGATCTGAAAGAGTTCGAGAGGAAGGCTTTGAATGAGCTGAAATCAAAGCTCGAGGAAGCTATCCTGGGAAACAATCTGTTCGAAAAACAGGAGCCCAGAAACAAGGAAACAGTTCCTGCTGAAGAGAAGAAAGAAGAAAAGGAAGCTGCTGAAGTTGAGAAACCTGTGAAAGAAGAGCCAGATCAGAAGGAGGAAGGAGACAAAAGCGAGCAAGCAGGACAAGAAGATGGTGAGGAAGAGAAGAAACTAGATGGTGGTGTTGAAGAAAAATCGGTGGAAATCGACCAGGATGTTTCTCTTTGGGGAGTACCGCTTTTGCCAAGCAAAGGAGCAGAGGGTATTGATGTGGTTCTCTTGAAGTTCTTGAGGGCTAGGGAGTTCAAAGTCAACGATGCCTTTGAGATGCTGAAGAAGACTCTGAAATGGAGGAGGGAATCTAACATCGATTCGATTTTGGATGAGGATTTAGGCTCCGATTTGAGCTCTGCAGTCTATATGCACGGCGTCGATCGTGAAGGTCACCCAGTTTGCTACAACATGTTTGGAGTATTCGAGAGCGAAGAGCTTTACCAGAAGACTTTTGGGACAGAGGAGAAACGCAACGAGTTCTTGAGATGGAGGTGCCAATTGATGGAGAAGGGTATCCAGAAGCTCAATATGAAGCCCGGAGGTGTTTCTTCCTTGCTCCAAATCAATGACCTGAAGAACTCCCCTGGTCCAACCAAGAAGGAGCTCCGAGTTGCCACAAAGCAAACTCTCGCAATTTTGCAGGATAATTACCCAGAAATGGTAGCCAAAAATGTAAGTTGGTTTGGTAATTTAAATTCTCAAGGCAATATGCTTCTGCTTCATCAGAATAATTGAGGAGTGTGTTTGTGTTTGGTTGTAGGTTTTCATCAATGTGCCTTTCTGGTATTATGCTCTCAATGCCCTTTTATCTCCTTTCTTAACCCAAAGAACAAAGAGCAAATTTGTGGTTGCTCGTCCTGCTAAGGTCACTGAAACTTTGCTAAAGTATGTCTTCCTATTCATTATCAAGTCTCAATCACTATTTAACTAGGAACCCAGAGATGATCTTAATTTCCTTGAAATAGGTATATTCCAATTGAGGAGATCCCAGTTCAGTATGGTGGCTTCAAGAGGGAGAATGACTTTGAGTTCTCTGCCCAAGATGGTGCTATTTCAGAGCTTACTCTCAAGGCTGGATCAATAGCAACCATTGAGATTCCTGCATTGGAGGTACCAACTAGTGTAGAAAAGTAGAAGTTTGGAATTAGCTTTATATAAAGGAATATTATACTAAAATGTTGCTTGCTGATTGATCAATAGGTAGGAAACACTTTGCTCTGGGATTTGGCTGTGTTGGGTTGGGAGGTGAATTACAAGGAAGAATTTGTTCCTTCTGACGAGGGATCTTACACAGTCATAGTTCAGAAAGGGAAGAAGATGGGTTCACAAGAAGGGCCTATTAGAAACACTTTCAGGAATAATGAGCCTGGCAAAATTGTCCTCACAATAGAGAACTCATCAAGCAAGAAGAAGAGGGTTCTCTATCGCCACAAGACCAACAAGAACTCGTACTGAGAATTCTACTGAAACTTCTATTTTTGTTCCATTCTGTTTTGCTACAGTTTGCTCTTAAAGTATTCATTCATTGTTAGATTTGGCTTCAGATTGATTCTTTTTGAAGATTTATTCTTTTTTCTTTGCCAATAATGTATCTAATCCATTATTCTTTTTCTTGCTTTGGGTGTTTGTTGCAAACTTGTCACTGTGAGATATTTGGCTTTATTTGTTAATAGAACTATTTTTTGAGGATTGACGAAGCCCTTCTGTGCTCAGTAAAATACAATTTACTACTTTGAAGTTTATTTTATTATTTATTAGCTCAACAACACTAAATGCTTTAATTTTTTTTTAATTATCAAATGAAAACCAAGAATCTATATCTAACTTTCTCTCTCTCTCTCTCTCTTTTAGTTTATCCCTAAAATTCTTAACCCATTTCTTATCAATTCAGCATTGCATCTCCAAATTGTTACATTTTTTGTTGTTGAGATTTTTTAGTTATTTTAAAATAACTTTTTTATGTTTGATAAAACAGTAAATCATATAAGAAATACTTTATCTTTAAATTTCATTATTTCGTTAGGATTAAAATTTATTGTTTAAGTTGTCTTTAGAAATATATAGAAAAAAACCCAACACAAATTTTATCTTATTCTTAATTTTTTATGAAATTTCTTTCAATTTTATCTCAAAATTCCATCTGACTCACTTTATTTTCAAATTATTGTTTAATCAGTCAATTTACCATCTCCCATTTCTCTACAATTTTAAAATTTTTGCTTTGTTCTCAAAATTCTTGCATGATGTGTTCAATTTGACATTCCCTAATTTCTTCGAATTTTTCTTTCTTTCCAACTGAACTCCACATTTCCATATCTACAAATTCTTGCCGGTCTCCCTCAATCATTTGTTCAAAGCATTTTTGAGATGCAATGTACCAACGTTAACGGTATCAAGCTGGGGGTGTTGACGAGAGTTAATGAAAATGAGAGACGTCTTGCTATATTTATGGATTGCTTGCAGAAATAAAAGTCCAATAGAATCGATTTCCTAAATGATAACAAATTGTATAATTTGACTTTGTGATATTTCCAATTGAAGAAAGAGCAACATATTCTAGATGGGGCAAGAATATTCTCAGACGATTACAGTGGGCTTCTTGACGGTTCTTGCAGCTTTTACCAAATGAATTTCAGGTAGTTTCTCAGTAGTTGAGGTGGAAGCTTTTGCTGCTTTAGAGGGTGAGCTTTGAGCGTGTTATCTTGGAAGGGGATGCTCGGTAGATTTTTCACTCCACTTTATTTTTTTATTTTTACAAGAAAATTATATCATTTAACAACAGGCATGAATTTACAGAAATTTTAACAAAATATATTAAAAAAATTGATTAAATATTTTTAAAAAAAAGAAAATCATATATAAAAATAATACATCTCTTCGCTATTATTAATAAAAAATATAAAAAAAATTAAAATTACAACAAACTTTATTAAATACAACTAAATAGAAATCTCAAAAGACCAAAAAAAAAAAACCCTTCAAAAGGAGGTAACATAACTCTCAATTAAGAGTCGGAAATTTGACAAAATGATGCAAGCTCTAAAAATATATGTTCTCCTTCAATCAAGATTCCTTGCTGGGTTAGAGGTCAAGAGGGACTTTTGCGATAGACGCTTTGACATATAAGATAATTAGCTCTAAGGTAGAGAACAAGGAAGAAAATGGTTAGAAGATCCATATTTAGATGGAGAGAGTACTATTTATAAGAAAGATCTCAAATTATATATATATATTTTGATAATACTATTTGATTACTGGTAAGGATGATGATTGACTCTACGCTTACAGGTGCAGTTCATACAAATGATCACACTGCCACTCTATGGAAGATCATGCAAGTACTATTGGCAAGATCGTTAGTAGGATATCCTTTATCTTTTTTCATGACTAGGATTGTATCTAGATGGGTTTACGGTGAGTTTGACTGAGAAAATTAATTAGTCCTATTTGGCTGAGATGATCGGTCAACGCAAAAGTCGGTTGCCTGGCCCAATGGAAATCGGGCAAAAACAAAATCTCCTTTATCAATATCCTTAATTTCCTATTCTAGAATTCAAATTCAGCGTGCTTTGAGGGTAGATAAAAGTTAATATTTGATAAGAAGATAATTTTTTATTTATTAATAATATTTAAATTGTAATATGTATTAAAATTAATTTTAAAAAATATTTTTTATATTATATATCACGAAATTTATATTATTGATAAATAAAAAATTATTTATTAAAGATAAATTAAATTATTTTTTAATAAATAATTACTATTAATTTTATTTATAATTTTATTGATAAATATCACGATTTAAAGTAATCCTCAATGATTTCGACAAAGACCCGAAATATTTTGGAATTTATTAGTTAAAGATGACTTCTATTATTTGTCATGCTAGTTTTGAAGGTTTCAAACTAACACCTCAAATAGGGTGTATAAGATGTTCACTATTTTTCTATTTCTATATCATATTTCTTATCTAAGTAAACAAGTGAAAATTCGATTTTTGCTTCTTCAGGTAATCCTCTTGAAACTTCTCTACGCATTCGTACAAGGAATAATCTCCGCAGTCCACGTGATTGAATTATCTTCCATGGCTGAACAAAGCTTGCGTTGAATGCGTTTACAGTCCACTATTTGGTGTCTTAAATGAACTCCTTTAATAGTACTATAAATTAGAGATTCGTATATGCACAACTTCAATTCAACCAAAATGAAGCCTTTAATCTCATACTTGTGTGTCGTTTTTCCTCTTTTATTTTCGTTTGCTTTGGCATCTTCTCATGAAAACTTCCTTCAATGCCTTTACCTTCATTCCCCAAACGCCACCTCATTCTCTAAGCTTGTTTATACCAAAGCCAACTCCTCTTACTCATCTGTATTACAATTCTCCATTCGCAATCTCAGATTCGAATCCGACACAACTCCCAAACCCCTTGTCATTGTGACGCCTCTTCAGGTTTCTCAAATTCAAACAGCCGTATATTGTTCCCAACTTCATGGCTTGCAGATTCGAACTCGAAGTGGTGGACATGACTACGAGGGTTTATCCTACGTTTCTCATGTTCCATTTGTTGTCATTGATCTCATAAACCTTAGAAAAATCCAAGTGGACGAGGAAAATCGCACTGCATGGGTTCAAGCTGGGGCAACTATAGGTGAACTTTACTATCGGATTGCCCGAGAAAGCAAAACTCTTGCCTTTCCTGCAGGTATTCAATGGCGTATCCTTTTCTTTAATTAATATTTTACTAATTGATTTATTATATGTAATTAAATAGTATAAAAATTTAAAAAATTTCTTTTATTTTCGTATTTTATTCATCAAATGAATGAGTTATTAATTATTTAATGATTACTTAATCAATATGATATAACTAGAAATATGTGTTTAATCAATACTATTTTTAATGATATATGTAGATTCGTACATATCATAACTTTGGATACGTTGATATTTATTTTAATTTACTGATTAAAATTCTGGATCCATTACTGCAGGAGTGTGCACTACTCTGGGGGTTGGTGGACACTTCAGTGGAGGAGGCTATGGTTTCTTAATGCGTAAATATGGTCTTGCGGCTGACAATATAATTGATGCCCAAATAGTTGATGTAAAAGGTAGGCTTCTTGACAGAAAATCCATGGGAGAGGACCTCTTTTGGGCCATTAGAGGAGGTGGAGGAGCAAGCTTTGGAGTCATCCTAGCATGGAAGATAAAACTAGTTCCTGTTCCACCAACTGTGACAGTTTTTACAGTTCCTCGGACATTGGAACAAAATGCGACCAAGCTTGTTCATAGGTGGCAATCTGTCGCCAGTAAGCTAGATGAAGATATATTCGTTAGGGTCACCTTGCAAAGGATGAATTCAACTATACAAGCTTCATTTGGATCCTTGTTTCTAGGAAGTGTAGATGAGCTTCTTCCTTTGATGCAAAAGAGCTTCCCTGAACTGGGATTGGTCAGACAAGACTGTACTGAGATGAGCTGGATTGAGTCTATCCTCTACTTTGCTGGAATTCAATCAGATTCTCTTGAAGTTTTGCTGAACAGAACTCCAAGTGGTACACTTTTTTTCAAAGCAAAATCAGACTATGTGAGAGAGCCCATTCCGGAAAGTGGGTTAGAAGGGTTGTGGCCAATGTTTTATGAAAGAGAGACAGAATTAGCTGCTCTAATGGAACTCAATCCTTATGGGGGGAAAATGGATGAGATTTCAGAGTCAGAAATTCCATTCCCACATAGATCTGGAAACTTGTACAAAATTCAATACTTGGTGTATTGGCAGGAGGAAGGGAAGGAGGCAGAAGAAAGGCATATTAATTGGATTAGAAGACTTTACAGTTACATGACCCTCTTCGTTTCAAAGTCTCCTAGAGCTTCATATCTGAATTACAGAGACCTTGACTTAGGGGTGAATAACGATTATGGGTATATAAGCTATGAGCAAGCCAGCATTTGGGGGCTCAAGTATTTCAAGAACAACTTCAAGAGGTTGGTACAAGTAAAGACTAAGGTTGATCCTCTTAACTTCTTCCGGAACGAGCAAAGCATACCTGCCTCCGGAACGAGCAAGGCATACCTTCTTTAATACCCTAGAGCAATAAGGAGGCAACTAGAAGTATAGAGTATATTATCAAAATAATGTTTTCCATGGCATCGATGTATATTATTATACTGTTCATGGCATGAATGTTCATTTAGCTTTCAAAATAAAGTCTGTATAACAGAAATTATGAATTAATCCAATTAATATTGGCATTGTTAGTTACATTTGGCCAAAATTAATGTTTTGCATGGACACAATTGTCATCAGATACGTTCCTCTATATTAAACGCATTTTCCTGTTTTTGCTGCAATAATGGGAGCAACAGTGACTGATTACAAATTATGGTCCATCGATCATGGTGAGTTATAAAGAAGCTCATGCAGAATACTATTTTAGTACATTACATGATGGGTAAATTATTAAGTATTTCAAATCTTATTTCACATTATATTGGGAATTCAGGTTTCCACTAGCCTTGGGTGATTTTGTGATGTTTCTCGAGAGTAGAGGAGTTTGAATTTAATTCAATTATATTCATACAAATGTTAAGTCTGGGCTTAATCTACTATATATGTTAGGTCAGATATACTTATGGATAGCCCTAAAATGTTACAACAAAAACGTACCTAATACATATTCATTGATTTGTTAGAGAAAACGTTGCAATTCCTTTTGGATTACCCTTTAGGCACTTCAAGTTAGCAAGCTTTTCGGAGGTCATTGGTTGGAGAAATAAATTAGAAGGACTGAGAAAGGGTGTCTAATCATTTACGCTTCCATCTTCCGTCCAAAGGGATTTCGTGCAGACTTGGAACAAAAACATTTCATCTATTGGGCCCAAGGAGTTTTCTCACATTTATGGGCTGTTGAGAAAATTGGATTTAAATAAGTAAATAAATTATTTGTATTATATTTACAGTAAAAGACACTACAATATTTTTAAAGACCACTCACAATTTTGAAGAGTAATTCAAACACTCAAAGGAAAGTTCACAACTCATACTTTGAAGATATCACACTCACTAAAAATACAAAAAAAATTGTGTTTTTGGATGATGTTTAATTCAAATACAAGGAATGCTATTTATAGTCCTCACCATGCAATCTACACCACACAAATATAAAATTAAGAAATAATTCTAACCACACATTATTACCACATTCTACATACTTCTCCTAAAAAATCTCCATTCTACACTTTTCCTAAAATATCTTCTTTTTATATTATTCTACACACTTCTTCTAAAATATCTTCTTTCTATATCATTCTACACTTTTCTTAAAATATGTCCATTTTCTTCTACATTTGTTGAGAAGCTTCCATTGTCTTGGGCTTAAATTGGATTGGGCTTTATAATGGGCTGGTGTTGATCTTCAACACTCCCCCTCAACACTAGCTCTTTTTACTCTGCCGAGTAGATAGCGAAATATTTCGAACTTGCCAGTACTCAAACCTTTTGTGAACAAATCCGCAACTTGATCATCTGTTTTGATCTACCTCATCTCAATTTCTTCTTGCAGAGCCTTTTCTCTAATAAAATGATAGTACACTTCAACATGCTTAGTTCTTGCATGAAAGACTAGATTCTCTGCCAAACAAATTGCCGACTAATTGTCACAGTATAATGGCATTGCATAATTTGTTAGCAAAATTATATGTGGGAGATTATCAACAAACTTAAAATTACATACCTCTATACGATCCCAATAAATCCATTGATAATGATGATGCACCAAATAGGATACCCAAAGCCAATATGATTGATATAGCTCCAATAAACGAGATCAGCTGCAAATCAAATTAGTAAATAAACAAGAATAAGTAGAGTCTGCAACTTGCAATACCCTAGCCCACAACTCAGGAAGAGAGAGAGATTGTATTTCACCATGCTTAGAAAGAAGAGAATTATCCCTATTTATATTAGGGATAACTAGGGTTTTCAAATCATTAAAATAATAATTAATTCTCTCTCTTCAGTCAGTATTGTGATAGGAAACTAACTGACTACATAACGGGCTGCAAGTTGGGGCCTCTACCCAATGGGCTTGTAAATAATCTGGCTTATCACAGATTGTTTACATTCAACAGGTCCCAATCCATTATAAGTTTAGTGTTGGGTCAAAACTGATTACTTAATTAATTCTATATTTGGACTAATAAATTAATTAATGCTAATCCACATAAATTAATTATAAATTAATTCAACAATCTCCCACTTGGATAGCATTAATCAATTATTAGAACAAATAATAGAATAACAAAATTTCATAATATTAAATAATCAGTACACTAAACAACAAAACTCAGAAGTAAAACATTAACACAAGATCATTGAATCCGATAGGGAAACAAATGATATATTCAATCATAAATAATGTTTCAACTTCTGAACATAATGGAATACGTAAATGGACTTTAACCATTCAAAGATATCAAAATTACATCAAAATGTCTCTTAAAGACACAACTCAGACTCCCACTAGACCAATGCATCATCAAAAGTTTTAACAAGACCCATATGAGTTACATGATTTTGAAATACTCCTTATGGGTAGGTCTTTGGTCAACAAATTTGCTAACATTTGTTCACTAGAGATTTGAACCAAATGAGTCTGAAATTTAGAAATGAGACGATACAAAATCACTGAATCCGATAGGGAAACAAGTGATATTAAACACACCAAGTCTCAAAATCGAATAAAACACAAAATTGGTCCTTTAACCATAGCTCAGAAAAGAAACCACACAAGATCATTGAATCCGATAGGGAAACAAATGATATAGTGTTTCAATATCTGAACTGAACAAAATTACATAGACGGTCTTAGAACCAACATAAAATTCAGACTCCCTTTGGTTAACGAATCCGCTAGCATATGTTCACCAAAATTGTGAACCACACAAGTCCGAGATTCAGTAATCTTCTCTCCAACAAACAGGATCTTAACATCAAAATGTTTAGTACAACCAAAATTCCTATGATTTTGAGAGAAACACACGGCAGACGAACTATCACAATAAATGGTTAGAGGCTGTGATATAGAATCAACAAGATGCATGCCAGATATCACTTTCCTCAACCATATGGCCTAACAAGTGGCTCCACAACAAGTGACGTTCTCTGCTTTAATAGTTGAGGTAGCTGTGAGCGTTTGTTTGACGCTCTTCCATGAAACATCTCCTCTAGGCATCATAAAGATGTATCCAAAATAGATTTTCAATTATCCACACAAGATGCATAGTCTGAATCCGTGTACCCCACAATTTTAAATGGATCAGACTTTCTAAAGGTCAACATATGGTGTTTTGTACCTTACAGGTATCTCATGACCTTCTTTACAGTTCTCAAATGATCATTACCAAAATCACTCAAGTATTTACCGAGCACACTTATAGCAAATGCTATGTCCGAACAAGTGCATACTTGAGCATGCATTAAACTGCCAATAGCGGAAGCATATGGAACATTGCTCATCTTAGTCCTCTCACTATCATTTGAGGAAACATATCTCCACAATGATATTGTCCACTTTGGGCCAAAGCCCTCATAGTTTTATTTTGGACTTTCTCCAAATTAAGTCTCATCCTAATGGAGATTTCTCAATATCTAGTAATGTGGGACTTTGTTTGCATTTCTAAAAATCCTTCCCTCAAACAAAGGATCATATTCGGGCCTTCACAACATTCCCTCTTCTCGAACGGTACTCTTATTCCACGTTCGGAACCATGGGATGGAAACACAACAATCTCTCCCCTTGAATGACACTTTTCTTCTTAAAAATTACATGTAGTCCTCAGAACTCTGTATTGAGATGGGAGATGTTCTAGAATACACCATACTTAAATAACTATCTCTCAAGTCAATATTATAGGACTTTAGCTTGTTGAAACAATTTACAAAATTTATAATGTATTCACAGATACCTGACACTCCATTATAGCGAGCAGTGTTTAATAGAGACAAGTAATAGGCCTTTTAGGTCTTATCAAATTTCTCTCCAACAGTTTTCAAAAAAGTCAGCAGTTATATACATTATCTTGAATGCTATGTCTAATGGTCTTATCCATAGTGTACTTTATCACCATCAGACATACTTTGTTCGAGTCATACTATTTTTCATGGTAAGTTTTCTCAATGGCAGTAAGATCTAAAACAAGATCTATTGGTTTTACCTTCCTAAGAGCCAAATCCTCTTTGGCAAGAGTCAAATACATGTCCAATGACTCCTTCCAGTCGTCATAATTCGTTCCATTAAGAATTTTCACTGTCGATAGTTGCAGGGGTACAGAAGCTGAGGTAGAATATAATAGGAAACATTAATTATGTGTATGTAACATAATTATAAAACAAGGTTTCCTCCAAAACTCAGCTTATGCAACTATATTCATAAGATTGTTTATTATAATCCCGCCTAAGGGTCCCGGATTATAATAAACCAAGAAAACTCATTACACACCACAAAATTGACTCATAAAAGGACTAACACAAGAATGTACTCAATATCTCCATACCGATAGGGTATAACAGACATTGAAACATTATGTATTTATTGCTAACAGACTCATGATAAAATAGATCAACACAAAATATATTTTGACAATGTCACACCGATAGGGCATGTCCATTATCAAAATTATATATATACATTTAAATTCTAAAAGAATTCAAATTATTTGATCCCATAAAATTTTGCATAATTATACTCACAATAGGCAAGTCCATAATTATACAAAATAACATTATATTTGCAGCCATACAATAATCATTTATTGCATAATTTATAAAATGCATCAATTTAATACAAAATATATTTAATCCACAAGATTTTGTATAATTATGCTCACGATAGGCAAGTTCATAATTATACAAAATAATAACATAACTTCTGGTACATAACAATATATTATTGCATAATCCACGAAATTATATTAATTTAATGCAAAATATATTGTTTTAATCATAGATTAAGATTCACAAATTTATTCTATGACCAGACAATGGTACCAGGGAGAGTACGTAGTATATATAAGTCACAAAAATACAAAATAACATATACAAAATTTTTCGGGTTCAGAACCCAAGAGTACAGTATCTAAAATACTGAAATACTTTTTATATAATTCAAATAAAATATATAATGAAAATTAAAAATTCCAAAAATTATACAGAAAATTCTTAAATAATAAATAAAAAATTTTGGCAGAAAAGATCATAAATTTTTAGGTACGTACGGGTATTCACGCGCCACACACGCCTAAGCCCGAGAGTGGGCGTATCCGGGTGAGGTTGTCTTCCTCACCCGTTTTCTGCAACCGGGTCGTTTTTGACCCGCGTGTGACCCGAATATGGATTTCCCGATTTACTCAATAAATCCACAATATCTTCGAGTATGTCGGGCATATGATCATGAGGAAACATAACCCCAAACAAATTTCGATTTTCATGGAGCCAAAACACCAGATCGGGCCACGAAATTCGAAGGAAAAGCGCGCCCAATATATCTGATGATTTGCTGGGTTTTACGCAGATTCGAAGGATGATTTTCACATATTATGTTTATGATATCATGTATATCATAACCCCTAAACAAATTGCACGCTTCATGCGTCCAAAACAGAGATCTAAAGCCACGAAAATTTGAAGAAAAAACCGCCATGTAAATCTCGTATTTCATACGGTTATGCGCAGGTATGAAGAACAATTCTAACATATTATCATCATGTGATCATTCCAAGAATAAGCCCTCTGTCAATTTCGGATTTTATGGAGAAAACTAAAGATCCCAAATTTGCATCAAGTTTGGGAAAAAATATAACATAATTCATGCAATTTCTATGGGTTTCTTCCGCAATTAAAGATATATATTGTTAATTCAATATCAAATAGGCCAAAACCCTAGATCAATTTGTTCAATATGATAAAATTACAGCCAACACAAAATTAGGGTTTTGAAACAAAATTAGGGTTTCTTTCATTTGTTTAATTGCATGAATGAGATTAATCTAACCTGAGGCTCTGATACCATTTGTTAGCAAAATTATATGTGGGAGATTATCAACAAACTTAAAATTACATACCTCTATACGATCCCAATAAATCCATTGATAATGATGATGCACCAAATAGGATACCCAAAGCCAATATGATTGATATAGCTCCAATAAACGAGATCAGCTGCAAATCAAATTAGTAAATAAACAAGAATAAGTAGAGTCTGCAACTTGCAATACCCTAGCCCACAACTCAGGAAGAGAGAGAGATTGTATTTCACCATGCTTAGAAAGAAGAGAATTATCCCTATTTATATTAGGGATAACTAGGGTTTTCAAATCATTAAAATAATAATTAATTCTCTCTCTTCAGTCAGTATTGTGATAGGAAACTAACTGACTACATAACGGGCTGCAAGTTGGGGCCTCTACCCAATGGGCTTGTAAATAATCTGGCCTATCACAGATTGTTTACATTCAACAGGTCCCAATCCATTATAAGTTTAGTGTTGGGCCAAAACTGATTACTTAATTAATTCTATATTTGGACTAATAAATTAATTAATGCTAATCCACATAAATTAATTATAAATTAATTCAACATAATCGACTGGTTGATATAAATTTTTTATTAGCTGTATCAACCATGTACTCTCTTGAACTGCCATTGCCGCTGCTCGATACTCAGCTTCAGTGGTTGATAATGATACAGTCGGCTGTCTCTTGCTACACCAAGAAATTGTTCCAGAACTAAGCTTGAACACTTATCCAGTTGTTGATCTCTTGGTGTCATGATCTCCTACATAGTCAGCATCGCAATAACCAACTAATTTGCAGTCTCCCTCTTTCTTGTACAAAAGACCATAGTCAACTGTACTCTTCACATATCTTAGTATTCGTCGAACTGCTTCCAAATGATGCTTCTTTGGATTTTGCATGTATCGACTCATCACACTTACTGCATAAGAAATATCAGGTCGAGTCAAGGTTAAATAGATCAAACTGCCTACCAATTTCTAGTACATAGTAGCATCTTTCAAGTCTTTTCCTTCATGCGCATACATTTTAGCATTTGGTTCCATTGGTGTTGAAATTGGCTTGCATTCTAACATTCCGAACCTCTTCAACAAATCTTTAGAATATTTTTGCTGACATAGAAATATTCCTTCTTGTGTTCGATCAACCACTACAAGAAATAGGAAATTCAGTGACGATTTTTCTGTGACGACCAGACAAGTCGTCACTGAAAATCACTTTTAGTGACGACTTTCATGAGTCGTCACTGAAAGTTAATTTTTTAGTGACGACCCCAAATGGGTTGTTACTAAAAGTTAAAAATGGGTTTTCAGTGGCGACTAAAGTCGCCACTGAAAGTAGAGAAGAAAAATTTATTTTCCTCCTATTTCACGGATGAATTTTTTTTCAATATAAAAAAAATATTAAACTACATTTTTAATATATAAAATTTTTATTATAAAATAAGTAAACTATTTATTAATAAAATAAATTTAATAATACTTTTTAGATAAATTAATTTTTAATAAAATACAAAACTGATAAAATAAATATTTAAAATTAAAATAATAAATATATATATCTTTGAAAAATTAAAATATACCCATTTAATTTAAAGAAAATGATAAAGGAAAAGAAAATTTTTTATAAAACAGACGATAAAAAGAAAATGAGCAGGCGGGAATGAAAAATCACGCTGAATCCACACATCTGAACGTTGATCTCACTCATAGTCACAACAGAGGCTTCCGATTAACTGAAAGTTCAAGGGAGAAAAAAAAAGGGGGCCCGGTTAACTGGCTCATAAAAAACATATCCCACTTAATTTTTTCACTTTACTAAAAGCCTCTCCCCGCGCGCCGTGGAAAAAGTCAAGGTTACCTGTGAAATTGCTTGCACTACCGAAGGAAGAAGGCCGCCGTTTGCTACTCAAAACCCCATTGTCACCTTCGGCTTTGCTTGCCCAGTCGTGAAAACCCCAGTCATGAAAACCCCAGCTCTAACAACTTCGGCTTAGCTCGACCAGGGAGCTTGTATTTCAGGTTCTTCAATCTACTTCCTCTGGTTTTTGCTGATTTCTTTTGAATGGGTTTGGAAATTATGCTTTTAAGGGTTTTATTTTGGAATTGAGGTGATTTTATAACTTTTTCTGTTTGCTTCTGTTTCGAAAATGAAGATAAAACCAGAATGGGTTCGGGTGGCTTCTGTGCTGGGTGAAAAATGAGGGTTTTTTCTCTGTTTTTGTGTGTGTTATTTATTTGCTGCAACATGCTTCTCTTGGCCAGTGTGTTATTTCTTTGGACGTGAACGCTTAACGCTTTCATTTATAAACCCAAATCCATTGAAGGCGAGCTTTCATTTGGGCGTGCTTCCCATCTCATCTATCCGTTTTTGTGCCTAGCTGAGATCGGAGATTAATCCTCTCTCATTACGCTACTTCTAGGTAATATTCAGGTCGATTCCTCTTCTACATTCATCGTTTACCTCACAATTCCAGTTCTTTTTTTAACGAATTATGTTTTGCTTTTCTATACTTTCTTGCTTCTGAAACATATTGCCATTGTTTAATTTCATTGTCATTTTCCATGCCATTATATGTCCATTTGTTCTTGCAGCATTGCAATCCTGTATATGATTATTGTCAATTTGAAACGCAAATATGAGGTTCTGGTAGTGATGAATAGTTTATGGTGTTGGTTGATCTGTAGTCTCATGATTCCACACGTTGTTGCTAATGCAGTAATGCTGGATGTGTTTTAATTGTTTGCAAGATTATAATTGTTTGGAATAAAGATATTTTGTTGTACGATGGCAGTATATTTGCAAAGATTTTATTGCTTTTGAACCAATCAAGAATGAGTATTTTTGGGTCAGTAACATGAACAATCGAGCTTTACCATTCTCCTCTGGAGTCCATCATTTTTTAATCTTTCGGAGCACCAATAGTGGCTTGGTTGTATTTTGTATAGATCAGTGTTCAGGAAATTTCCTTTGTTGAATTCTAGCAAATCTTGAAATGAATTTCTGTGTTGTTTTGAGCTACTTGTTTTTCAGTTTAATGAGATTAAACGAATGATGATGCAGTTTTTTCTAGTTTTCTTTTTCTGGTGTATTAGTGAAGGAGGGCATAATTATGCACTGAGATAGCCATTTCTAAAGCTCAACTTGTCAAAGCTTCATCATCAAACTCTGTTTATATTACAACTTGATCTTTCTCCAAAGACAACAGGTAAATTTCAAGTTATTATGTTCAACATTCTGGAAATTTCCCTTGCTGAAAGTATTTTATTAAAGCTTACGTTTTAGGTTTTTGGCCCCTAAAATGAAATTTTAATTTGTTGTTTTAATTTGCTTGTTTGTTATTTCAATTAAATTTAATCAAAAAGTGTGTTCATCTGCCGTTCGGATACAACCTAGCCTTGCAAAAGCTTTGGTCTGAGGCCACTTACATTTTTTTATAGTTTTATATTAGTGCTTGAGAGGATTTTTTAAACTATTTTTTCTGGTAATATTTCTAGCTTTTTGTTTTCCAAAAAAGTGTAGACTTGGATATTTAGCTTCCTTTGCTTGTATGCTTATCCAGTGGTTCGAAATCTTAAAAAAAAAAAAATTAGCTGAAGACATTATAACTTAGAACTACTCCTTGTATACATGTATTTAATATATATTAGACATAAAGTAAATTAATATAATATAAAGAGAAAAATAGATTGGAACCACATTCTCTAGATTGCATTTGTTGCTCCTTGTGGAAGTGTTGATCTTGCCTTCTACAGTGGAATGGATAACCCAGTAGAATGCCATGCTTGTAGTATATTAGTTTTATCTTTTATTATGGAGCTCTTGTGTTCTTTTATTTTTTTGGGGACAAACTTAAAGTATATATGTTTGATTATTATTTTTTATTAATGTTTTTGTAATTTTACATTATTTATCATTGTTTCTATTTAACTTATTCACTTATTACTTTGAAATTCTGTTTTGGAGTCTGATTGAATAAATCAGAAATGAAGTGAATATTGAGTTATGCCTCTCTGCTGTGTGAAACGAGGGCTGCATTGGGCAAGTTTGAAATCTAGTCTATGCATTATGTTGAGATAATGTACTGGTGCTATCTGTGGAAAGATGTTGGAGATTTAGTGGTTCATGATTAATCTTATTTATCTTTCATTTTTCACTGTTCAGTAATTATTACGTTTTAGGATTTTCTTTATGCTACATGTATTTTTTTTATGTTAGACTTATCAAGTTATATATTAATTTATTATTGTGATATGAACAGGGGCAAATTTTATTGGGACTTATGAGTAGTGCTGCACCAAGTTCTACAAATAATGCAACACCAACTCCAACAGAACCACCAAGTTAATTATTTTGATATTCTGTTGACATTGTATTATGTATATCATTTTCTATTAAGAGACATGGTATATCACTCAATTATCATGTATATGTTCCAAATTATGGTAATATATATAGAATTTTATTTATTTTGTTTGTTCTGAATTTTAATTATAAAGTAATGTTTTATTTTTTCTAAATTTTAATTATAAAGCAGTGTTTTATTCAAATGGTTAATAAAAATAAAACAAAAATTTGGAACAGAAGATTTAGTGGTCGTCACTAAAACCCAATAATTAGAGATTTAGTGACGACCTAAGTCGTCACTAAAACTCATAAGTTGAGATTTAGTGACGACTTAAGTCGTCACTAATTTAACATGGTAGGCTTCAGTGACGACTATAGTGGTCACTGAAACTTATTTTCAGTCACGACTATATAGGTCGTCACTGAATCATCACTTTCAGTGACAACTATAGTGGTCACTGAAACTTATTTTCAGTGACGACTATATAAGTCGTCACTGAATCACCACTTTCAGGGACGACTATAGTCGTCACTGAATATAAGGTTTTAGTGGCGACTATGAATGTTGTCACTGAATGTGATGTTTCAGTGACGATTATTGGGTTTTAGCGACAAAATTAAGGACATTTAGTGGCGAAATAGTCGTCACTGAAAGTTGTTTTCAGTGACAACTTGTTTAAGTTGTCACTGATACTTTCAGCAACGGGTTTTTCCGCGACCAGTTGGTGACGACCAAAAGTCGTCACTGAATGTCTTCAGTGACGAAATTTGGACTTTCAGTGACGACTTTTGTCGCCACTGAAGCCCTATTTTGTTGTAGTGAACCTCTAGACCAAGGAAGTGCTTGAGTTGTCCAAGTTTATTCATCTGGAAACGAATTGATAAATTCTCCTTTGTTTGGAGAATTTCTTTCTCATCATCACTAGTTATGATTAAATTGTCTATGTACACTAGCACAATAGTTAGCTTTCCTTCATTGATTTTGACAAACAAGCTAGAATATGCAGATGTTATTGAATAACCACTTTATGTTAGAAATTCAGCAATCTTACCATACCATGCCCTGGGTGCTTGTTTCAATCCGTAAATTGCTTTCCGTAACTTACACACATATTCAAGGGTGATCTTGACTCTGAAAACCCATTGGTTGGATCATGTAGATTTCCCGATCTAGCTCTCCATGAAGAAAAGCATTCTTCACATCCATTTGCCACAAGTTCCAATCTTTATTGGCTGCAAGTGCAAGTAAGACTATTACAGTTGTAAGTTTCGCCACTGGACTAAACGTTTCATCATAGTCTAGTCCATACTGCTGAGAGAAACCACGAGCTACCAATCACGCCTTATACCTCTCGATTGACCCATCTGGTCGGTGCTTTATTTTGTAAACCCACTTGCAGGATATGGGTTTCACATCTCTTGGCTTTGGCACGAGATCCCAAGTCTGATTTTGCTGGAGTGCTTCAATATCTTTTTTCATAACTGTCATCCATTCAGAACTCTGCGACGCTTCTTCAAACATCTCAGGCTCTATTGCTTCTTCAACTATAGCTGCATTAGCATATTTGGGATTTGACCTTTGAGTTCTTATTGACCTTCGGAGTTGAGATTGTGGAGTTGATTCTCCCACAATTTTGAAGAGTAATTCAAACACTCAAAGGAAAGTTCACAACTCACACTTTGAAAACACTACATATGGCATTTGACTTTGTCTGGTCTAATAATAGGGAGGTCATACATAATAGGTAATTCTGTTTGTTTTATACTCTCCCAGCTCCCTACAATATTTATGCTCTCCCATACGTGTAACTTGACTCGAAAGGCAACTTTTAATGTACCTCAGAATTGGAAAAACAGAAAAGAAACTTACTGATAACATTGTATGGTAGTTCTAGCTAGTTTTAACATGACATAGTTTCATTCTTTTATTCAACGTACCTGTAAGTCCTTCACTCCAATCCTAGCTAACTACTATTTCTAATAAAGTACTGTCATGTGGATGTACATCTTAGACTGGTCTATCTAAGCTAATTTATAAAAGATTGGAGAAGCAAAGTTAGAAAGATCTATCAACAATCTTTCCTTTTTATAGTGAAATATATATCATTCTCTCTTACCATCAAAACTTCAACACCTCAACATTAACTATATAAACTAGAACTGCTTTTCTATTGATGATCTGCCTCAAACTACATATATATAGTTGCATCATTTCTCATCATGGAGTTCAGTATCCCTTCTTTTATCCTCTTCTTCACTTTATTTTGCTTGCTTCTTCTTCTGGTGTTGAAATCAAAGTTCAGGAGATTCATTAAAAACTTACCCCTAGGACCACGGAAGCTCCCTCTGATAGGAAACATACACCAATTTTTTGGGTCTCAACCACATCAATCCTTAACAAGCTTGGCAAACAAATATGGACCCTTGATGCATTTGCAACTTGGAGAAATATTCACTCTTATAGTTTCTTCCCCAGAAGCAGCCAAAGAGATTATGAAAACCCATGATGCTATCTTTGCTAATCGGCCCTCTTATCTTGCTTACCGAGTGTTCTCTTACAATGCCACCAACATCGCCTTTTCTTCATACGGAACCTACTGGTCACAGCTAAGAAAAATTTGCGGTCTAGAACTATTGTCAACCAAAAGGGTCCAATCATTCAAGTTTATTAGAGAACATGAGGATAATAGCACGTGCAGCCTTTGGTAAAAAAATGCAGGCACCAATAGAGTTTTCTTTTGTGTTTAGAACAAGGGTTAGATCTGATACCGGGTTTCCATATTGCTGATCTCTATCCTTCCATTAAGTTGCTTCAGTACATTACAGGGATGAAAGCTAAAGTTGAAAGGGTTCACAAAAAGGTTGATAGTATACTGGAAAACATCATCATGGATCATATGGACAAGGAAGGTGGGAATGGTGCGAGAGAAGAGGATGATCTAGTTGATTTCTTTCTAAAGTTTCAGCAGCAAAATGATCTGTATATTCCCTTATCTCACAATAATATCAAAGCCGTCATTTTGGTCAGTATATATATATGTGTGTGCGTGCGTGTGTGATTGACTTATAATTTTACCTTGGAGAGCATTATCATTATTTAAAAAAATTTACATATATATAGTCCATGAGAGATGTTGATAAATAGTAAAACATTTTTATATTCACTAACTGCATGCATATATAGTATATATTGACTCATAGTTAATATAATCAGTTTCCTCCGCTAATATGCAAAATAATGACACAAGTGGCTTAAGTTTTATGATTTAATTTTGAAAATGCTAATATCATACTCTTCAAGCTAATAATCTAAATATATAAATCATTATTAAAACATCAAAGTAGTCATGGATTTAATCCTATATATCACGTCAATAATCAATGTTTGATCAAAGAGATCAATATAATTATACTTTGATTATTTTTCATTCTTCTTGAAATAAAATGATTGCAATTACATGTATTTGTATTTTACAATTGCGATTTTAGGAATTCGAAAAAATTAAGTTTATTAAGCCACTGTACAAAAAATTTTAAATTCCAACTTCATATATAACTTTATAACTACAGGGATCTTTTAGTTACAATTTACCTATTAATGATTAGTACAAAATCTACATCTATACCTCTATGGCTTCAAAAGTTTCATTATGAACTCAATCGATCTATTGCATATCTTCCTGTATTTACAGTCTAGCATTAGCCATTAGGTACTACTCAATTATTTCCATAAAACATAGGAAAGTGATACATTTCAGGACATTTTTGTGGCTGGAACTGACACATCAGCAACAACAATATTGTGGGCAATGTCAGAATTGCTGAAAAATCCAAAGATCATGGAGAAGGCACAAGCTGAGGTAAGAAGGGTTTTTGGGAGAAAAAAACATGTGGATGAGACAGACATTCACCAACTCAAATTCTTACAGTCCATCATCAAAGAAACCCTGAGGCTACACCCACCAGCCCCATTGCTAATCCCAAGAAAGAACAAGGAGAGATGTGTGATCAATGGGTATGAAATTCCTCCTAAGACAAGGACCATTGTTAATGCTTGGGCAATTGGGAGAGATCCCAGGTATTGGGTTGACGCTGAGAGATTTAAACCAGAAAGATTTCTTAATAATTCTAATTATTACAATTTCAGAGGAACAAAGTTGGAATATATCCCAGTCGGATCTGGAAGAAGGCTATGCCCTGGAATTGCTTTTGCAACACCCAACATTGAGCTGCCTCCTGTCAATTTGCTTTATCATTTTGATTGGAAACTTCCAAATGGGATCACCCATGAACAATTTGACATGGCCGAGTCCTTCGCAGGCACGCTCAGAAGAAAAACCGACTTGCTCTTAGTTCCTGTTTGTTTTCACCCTTGAGTCTAAGTAGTATTAATTTTTCGAACACTTATCCTATCAGTCAATTTATCTGGCTCTTGCTTGCATGATCGATGTACTATCCATCCGAAATAATAAGTTTCATGAGAATTACACTAAATATATTAGTAGACAGGTTTAAACAAAAGCAGACCAGTGTGGGTTCCTAGGTCTGAGTGGCCAAAGCCGTCGAAACAACTTTTGGGAGGAAGAAGGAAAAATTATGTACACGTTACTTCTAATTCTTTCTTAACGTTTTAAAATTTTTTTTTAAAAAAATTATAACCAAAAAGTAAATAATAATTAACTAAATTATTTAATATATGTGTTTTTACCAATATCATTGTTTGACTAGTCTTTAAAGAAAAATTATTTTAATTTTACTGTTAAAAATTAATTACTAATAAAAACATATTCAGAAGAGTGATAAGGTTGTATAATATTTATAATATTTTTGTCCGAATAAAACTTAGTTTTTACTTCTAATCTTTAATGGAAATGCTCCAATTTTTCACTTCTCCTCTATAGGCAATTTTTTTTAATAAAAATTATGCTCCTATTTGAAAATAATTTCGTGTCTCATCCAAATATATGCTGTTATTTAAAAGTAATTCCATGTCTCGCCAAGCTATTATTTAAAAAGCAGTATTTTTCTCTTCCACGGTTAGGTCAACACATGCTTTAAGTTTAGTTTGTCAAAAGATAGTCCAGTTCATATCTTTAATGCATAGTTAAAATAATCCTTTTCACCAATTTCATGGTTAATTATGCACACCAAAAGAGACTGTATCAGACAGGCGTATGTATGCTCTAACTAAAGTAGCTTTTTCTTCCCCACATGCGTTTTGGACTCATAGCTCCTCTGATTACTCCTTTTCTCATCATTGAATATTTGGGCTTACATCCAATATTTCTCTACAAAAATTTATAGTTATTTAACTTAAGAAATTTGTGATTAATATATTATATGAAACACAATGAAAAAAGAGTGTTATAGTATTTTCAAAGCATACGAAAGCTAAAGATATGGGAGATGACTAGAGTTTAGATTTAAACTTCCACCTAAAACGTTTAGAGTTGACTATTACAGTTTCCACGACTATCATGCCGCTGCATGCTTATCCGCAGAAACTGGGAAATTCTTTCTTTATATTTTCAAACCATGTTCACAACACCAATATGTTTTCACTCTCGAAATCTTTTACGGGAGCTAATATGAGGTAGACCAGACGTATTGGGTATTCTAATAAATTTAAGTTCAGGCTCAAAATTAGGATTGTAGAGTTGGAATATATATATATATATGGTGTTTAACTTATAAGTTTCAGAATGAAACGTGATGAAAAAAATTGGAAAGATAAAGCTCGATAGGCATTCAAATGCAAAACGATTATGAGTGCATGGTTGGATTATATTAGGATGACTAGTTCAACAAGCGTACATAGACTACATTCCCAAATACGAACTGAGCAGCCCTAATTAATCAATGGAGTTGACATTTGGCACAGCTTCATAGGCTCGGCCAGTTTAAAAGTTACGTAAATTTTTAGTACTTTTTACCCAATTAGGAAGATTGCAACGAGAAAAATAAATTAAGAGGGACTCCGACCTTTCGTACTAAAAAAATTAATGTCAGTTTTGGAATTTAAAATTTTTTGTGTTAAGACTTTTGATAATAAAGATTATACTTAATAAAACGTGTGAAATGATCTTATAAAGACTTGGATTTGAACATAGACTATAAATTTTCAATAAAGTGTGAGAACACTTTTTTATCTTCTGTTAGGTTAAATAAAATATTTTTTGTGTTATTTTTTTATAACAGACTTCCAATATATAATTGAAACAAAAAAAATGTAAATGTATCATAGGCAAAATATAAATAAATTAAATTTAATACGGTAATGAAAACTCAAAGGTAATCAAACTTCCATTACTAAAGAAAATTGATCATAGGCGCGCAAGTTGTCAGAAATGAATTAATGTTCTCTTTCTTTATTTTTATATAATTAATTGAGTTACAATTATCTCCATTCCTTTGAATAGCAAACAAATTCTGTATGCCGTAATGTCATTCCATATATATATATATCATTTACAATTCATTGACATTTTAAGTTCAATAAATTAGGTTTAATATCCAAAACAAATTTTTTATGGTTTGCATGTGCTAGCTAAAATGAGTTTTGTATAATTTGAAAAGGGAAAACAAAATTTAAAGAAAGGAGTTATTAATGTGGTATACATGCATGCATATATCACACCAATATTGATTATAGGACAATAGTGCCGGTCTCAAACTTTGACATCAATTAAGCACAGCCGATATTGACGTAAATGAAAGAAAAGAATGCATGTTTAGATCATGAAATTAATCAATGAAAAGTGTGAAAGCGACGATGATCCCAGCATTTTCAACTCTAGAAGCCAACCGCCGGCGCAAACCTACAAGACCATCGCATTTCATAGCAGAGATTCCCAAAGAATAAGAAGTATTACTTTTTCACAATCATATTTTAGATGGTCAATGAATAATTGAGTTACGTTATCTATTTGTGTTTTGAAAATTCGTGGTCAATTTGGGAGGTAACCTAAATGATATTCTCTTTTATTCTTTAATAATATTTATTGCCAAAGTGATCCTTATAAATTCCAACACAGATTGCCCTAGACCTACACACACAAAATTTCCTTATTTTTGTTTTAAACTCCACATTAAGATAAACAAAAAAATGGGTCCTAGACTACTACTACTCTCCTTGCTTCCTACTATTGTCTTGCTTTCCCTTCCTTGGCAAACTACTTCAGCTTCATATTCATCTGAAAACACTTTCATCCGTTGCCTCGTAAACCATTCTGAGCCCTCTCAACCCATAACTTCTGCAATTTTCACCCCAAACAATTCCTCATTCTCTTCAGTCTTGCAAGCCTACATCAGAAACCTTCGTTTCAACACCTCTACTACGCGAAAGCCATTCCTCATAATCACCGCTTTGCATGTCTCTCACGTACAAGCATCTGTTATTTGTGCTCAAAAGCACAACTTGCAGATGAAAATCCGAAGCGGAGGTCACGATTACGAGGGTGTCTCTTATGTAGCTGAAGTTCCCTTCTTCATCCTTGACATGTTCAATCTTCGATCCATCGAGGTTGATATAGACACCGAGACAGCTTCGGTCCAAGCTGGTGCAATTCTAGGTGAAGTTTACTATAGAATTGCTGAGAAAAGTAAAACCCATGGGTTCCCAGCTGGGGTTTGTCCCACGGTTGGTGTAGGAGGTCACATTAGTGGGGGTGGCTACGGTAATATGATGAGAAAATATGGTCTCTCCGTGGATAACGTTATTGATGCACAAATAGTAGATGTTCATGGAAGGTTACTTGATAGAAAATCAATGGGTGAAGATCTATTCTGGGCAATTAGAGGTGGTGGCGGAGCTAGTTTTGGGGTGGTAATTTCCTACAAATTAAAGCTAGTTCGAGTTCCTGAGGTAGTCACAGTTTTCCAAGTTCGTAGAACTTTGGAGCAAAATGCCGCGAACATAGTATATAAATGGCAGCATGTTGCTCCAAACATTGATAATGACCTTTTCATTAGGCTTATCATGGACGTGGTAAATGGTACTCAAAATGGAACTAAAACTGTTAGGGCTAATTTCATAGCCTTATACCTAGGTGACTCCAAAACTCTTGTTTCTATCTTGAACAAGAGCTTCCCTGAATTGGGTTTGAAGCAATCAGATTGTATAGAAACAAGCTGGCTTCAATCGGTTTTGTTTTGGACAAATATTAATATTTCAACGCCGGTGGAGATTTTACTTGATAGGACTCCTCAATCACTAGACTACTTGAAAAGGAAATCTGACTACGTCAAGGAACCTATTCCAAAAGAAGGGTTGGAGGGGATTTGGAAGAAGATGATTGAATTGGAGGATACAATACTATATTTCAATCCTTATGGAGGAAGAATGGCTGAGATTCCGGCCACAGCAACTCCTTTCCCTCACCGTGCCGGGAACCTATGGAAGGTGCAATATCAAGCGAACTGGAACAAGGCGGGAAAAGAGGTAGCAGATCACTACATAAACTTGACGAGGAAACTTCATAGGTACATGACTCCCTATGTGTCCAAGAACCCCAGAGAGGCTTTCTTCAATTATAAGGATCTTGACTTGGGTATCAACCACAATGGAAAGAACAGCTATAATGAAGGAAAAGTCTATGGAGTGGAATACTTCAAGGACAACTTTGACAGGTTGGTTCAAATCAAAACTAGGGTTGATCCTGGTACTTTCTTTAGGAATGAACAAAGCATCCCTACTCTACCACCAAACCGGAAGAGTTAGAACTTAATTACAATGGTGGACCAGATATGCTTGATTTTATGTTCGAGTATGGAAATAAGAGCTGGATATGTAATTATACAGAGTCTTTCATTAATTTCTTTCTTCTTTTTTAGATTCAATAATGCCCAATCTGCTATTGATAGATTGGCCTCCTTGTACACAATTTATCTGGATTGTTTGCTTTAATCAAGAATAATGTCAATAAGTTGTTATATCTTAATTGGTCAGCTTTTTTAATATTTTTATTTTATATACAGTATTTATAATAAAATATATAATATTACATGGACATTAACACGTAGTTCACAATTTTTATCGAGAACCTTTTTTGTCGTATATTTGTTTATGATAAATTGATCTCGAAAACCAATCTAATTAGTGGACGACAATTTATTTTAGATGATCTTTTAGTGTTTGCTACGTAACTAAAGTGAAAAATGAAGTAATTAACTACATCCGAATATGAAAATCCATTCTTTCCCTTTCAATCTAAATCAAAATTATTTTAAACCTCTTAAGAATATATGTTCAATCATAATTTCATGTCATATTTTGAATTTCAGGACATAATTTTTTTAAATCTAATTAAAACCATAGAATGTAAAGATAACCACGGTGATTCGGTAGCTAGCTATATGTAATTTTATATAAAGCATTTGGCTGTGCTATCCTAAAAAAGAAAACCATGACGTAATATTTGCTAACGCAAATCTCAAAGTTAATTTTTACGATGGATAAAATATATAATTCCATTCAACAAAGTTTAACAACTCTCGCGAGAGAGTAAAATGAATTAATTTTTTTTTAAAAAAGGGCAAAACACAAACGGTAAGTTATGATGATGTGGCAGTATATTAGAGGCTAAGTTAATGGTCAACAATTATATATAAAAGCTGATGTACCGACTTTCCGTTAAGAGTGAATTCATTCAGTTCAATTCTAAGATCTCTCTCGCTTTCATCTTATTGACAATCTTAAGCTATTATATATAGTAGTATTGGGACCAAATTAATTTTCCTCTATATATAATTGTAGTGGACTTCCTTAATTTAAGCTCGCTTATGAGATTATATTAAAATGTATATGACATTCTTTACCCATTTTTTTAAAGCATACCTTTGTATGACGATCAACTGATAAAATATTACATGAAAATGAACGAACAATACCAATTGGCAATTGTTTTTTTCGTTCAGTCAAACGTTGACGTCTTTGATTTTGGCTGTTTACTTTTCTAGCTCCTGTTTCTTTGAATAATTCGTACGTTGGAGAAGGATGATAAATGAATTGCAATAAAAAGAAAAACGAATCTGATTATGAGTTGTGAAGCAATAAGAATATATGGATAAATGAAAGGGTGAAAGAAAGAGAGAAAAAATAATATCAATGATATATAATTTTAATATGTAAGGTCTATGATTTATCTTATAAAAGGTAGTGTAATAAAGCATCAATATTAATTAATCCATAATTAGATGACTATATTCATAGAATAAACAAATCAAGAGGCCCCAGTCAATAAAAACTGAGAGGTTTGACTCAAGAAAAAAGAAAATAAATCAAAAATATATATTGTTGTTCAAGAATGAAATCTTATTGGAACGGTCCACTTCATCCTTTAGAACTTTATCACGTCTCGGATCTAAAGAAATATAATGAATTGAGATGGCATTTTATAAATACATAATTATCTTGAATATATTAACTATTTTTTTATTTTTTGATCGTCTGGAGAGAACAAAAGAAACAACAATTTATGATCTCTAGTGGACCTCTCAATAGGATTCGAACCTAGATGAAATTCTGACCATCTTTCAGAGAAAAAAGAACGAATGAATCTTGTAGGATTCCCAAGAAATTCTTCGATTTCTTCCAGAACCAGATGATTATTCATCTGCTTCTCACGTTCCATGAATAGTCGGGACATTGAGGAATATCCAGAAAGACATTTAGAAAATCGCTCTGATTCTATCTCTGTTTGTTCCGTTTGAAGAAATGAAGGATCCCAACAAAGAATCGATCTTTCTTTTAGTTAAATACGTACTATGTAAAATGCACATCTTGCCTACAAAATTGAGCTTAAAATTTTTAATATCAATGCGTGATTCTAGAAAACTGATAGGTTTTTAAAATCCGAATCCAAGCATACCAGTTAGGTTCCTCTGAATGACAGAAATAAAATTAAAGTTCAAATCATTGACAGAAGTAAACTGATAGTTTTTACAAGTTGGCATGTTTCTGGCTTTCGTCACAGTGAGATATTTGGCTTTATTTGTTAATAGAACTATTTTTTGAGGATTGACGAAGCCCTTCTGTGCTCAGTAAAATACAATTTTCTGCTTTGAAGTTTATTTTATTATTTATTAGATCAACACTAAGTGCTTTAATTTTGTTAAATATCAAATGAAAACTGAGAATCTACATCTAATTTCTATTTTTCTTTTTATAAGTTTCGTCCTAAAATTCTTAACCCATTTCTTATCAATTCAGCATTGCATCTCCAGGTTGTTACATTTTTTTTGTTGAGATTTTTTAGTTATTTTAAAATAATTTTTTTATGTTTGATAAACAGTAAATCATATAAGAAAAACTTTATCTTTAATATTAATATTTATATTTCAGTATTTTGTTAGGATTAAAATTTATTATTTTAGTTGTCTTTAGAAATATAAAATATAACCTTTTGCTAATAATATCCTTTTTTCTTTTTTTTTACTTTACTTTGATACTTTTCTTCCTTTTTGTTTTTTTATGTGAAAAATAAATAAATAAATAAACAAAAGCAGCTGAAAATATAGAAAAAAACCCAACACAAATTTTATCTTATTCTTAATTTTTACTAAATTTCTTTCAATTTTATCTCAAAATGCCATCTGATTCACTTTATTTTCAAATTATTGTTTAATCAGTCAACTTATACCATCTCCGATTTGTCTAAATTTCTTTTAATTTCATATCAATATCCTTAACTCCTCTCTTCTCAATTAAACTCCACAATTTTAAAATTTTTGCCTTAGTCTCAAAATTCTTGCATGATGTGTTCAATTTGACATTCCCTTCTTTCTTCGAATTTTTCTTTCTTTCCAACTGGAACCCCACATTTCCATATCTACAAATTCTTGCTGGTTTCCCTCAATCATTTTGTTCAAAGCATTTTTGAGATGCAATATACCAACGGTATCATGCGCGCTGGGGGTGTTGACCTGCAGAGTTAATGAAAATGAGAGACGTCTTGCTATATTTATGGATTTCTTGCAGAAATAAAAGTCCAATAGTATCGATTTCCTAAATGATAACAAATTGTATAATTTGACTTTGTGATAATTCCAACTGAAGAAAGAGCAACATTTTCTAGATGGGGCAAGATTCTCAGATGATTTCAGTGGGCTTCTTGACGGTTCTTGCAGCTTTTACCAAATGAATTTCAGGTAGTTTCTCAGTATTTGAGGTGGAGGCTTTTGCTGCTTTAGAGGGTGAGAAATTGGCTGTCAGGTTGAGCTTTGAACGTGTTATCTTGGAAGGGGATGCTCGGTAGATTTTTCACTCCACTTTATTTATTTATTTTTACAAGAAAATTATATCATTCAACAACAGGCATGAATTTACAGAAGTTTTAACAAAATATATTAAAAAAATTGATTAAATATTTAAAAAATAAAAATAAAATCATATATAAAAAGATAATACATCTCTTCACTATTATTAATAAAAAATATAAAAAAATTACAACAAACTTCATCAAATACAATTGAATAGAAATCTCAAAAGACAAAAAAAAAACCTTCAAAAGGAGGTAACATAACTCTCAATTAAGAGTCGGAAATTTGACAAAATGATGCAAACTCTAAAAATATATGTTCTCCTTCAATCAAGATTCCTTGCTGGGTTAGAGGTCATGAGGGACTTTTGCAATAGACACTTTGACACCTAAGTTAATTAGCTCTAAGGTAGAGAACAAGGAAGAAAATGGTTAGAAGATCCATATTTAGATGGAGAGTACTATTTATAAGAAAGATCTCAAATTATATATGTCACGACCCAAAAATAGAAGTACGTAACCGGCACGGGTTTTGAGAATAATCTCATCCCGTAAGCCTCTAGTATGATACATATAAATGATTTTCTCATAAATAGTATAGATTGTAACCAAACACATAATCACATTCATTTGAGAGCTTACTGTATAATTTCAATAATCTCAAATATACATAAATACTCTGTAAATGGAAGCTGAGATCCTGCCTGTGATATATGGAGCAACTCTAGAGTACAAGTACAATGTAAATTAAAATCTACGAGCCTTGGAAATAAAGTAGGCTCACCCAGAGATCATGTCATCTAGCTGGTCAACTATCTGAAAAAAAAATGTAGAAATATCGTGTAGTGAGTTTGACAACTCAGTGAGCAAATATAGTTTATTATAACTGAAACAGAACAGACCATTCGCACGAGTTTTCATAAATAGAAATTATGGTAGAATATAACATTATCTAAATCAATGTATATAACAGCAAACTAAAGCTTTAAAGAATGTAAATTTTGTTAAAAGAAAATCTAAAATATTAAGATTTAGTATAATAAACAATAATTTCAAAATCAGATAAGGAAATAGAAAGATAACTCTTTATATAAAAAAAAATGTTTAGAGGAAGACTCAAAGTAGATCCATAATTATAATTTTTATACCCAAGCACAAAGCCTGGTAAGGGCAATCACCATATACATTGTTTTATTCCAAGCACATAGCAATGGGACAGGTAAATCACCATATTCTCATAATTCATATCATAAGGTTGGAAGGAGCTCTCCTCAACTCCCTGACCTTTTCATATGTTGACTGTTCTAAGCACATAGCAATAGGACGGGTAAATCACCTCATTCTCATCATAAGTAACCAGGCCAATTGTCACTGGTTATTGGAGGAGACATACTCAACTCCATACTTATTCATAATTCAATCCTTATGTGCCCGTTCGCACAAGGGGCTAGCAACTTTCTTGCTAGCTAAAGTTTCATGGTGCACCAAGGCTAGCTATCTCTGTCGCTAGCTAACAGTGTTTCTATCAATGATTCATCCAAAATAAACTAGTTTAATAAATCAAAAATATAATCTGAAAGAACAATTGAAAATTATGAGGTTAAAATCCTTTTTAAGACAAGATATATCCCTCTCTTCCAAAATATTCCTCGGACAGAGTTCCGGCATAAACATTCATTCTTCAAAATCAGAAATACAATATTTTCATTCAAGTCCAAATAAACCATAATATCCAGTATCAATGACACATTTGAAACTCAAATACAAATTCAATTTCACCATATCCATGAAACAGTGATGTATTATTTATAACACAAATCATATGAAACAATATGAAAGATAATACAATTATAAGATTCAATAAAGTGTATCATAATACCATATTTTCATCATAAATTCAGGAGGGACTTATTAGAGGTCTGTTCTGCATGTCCTATAACTTCTAAGAATATAAATCAATATAAACATGAAATTCAATTTATGCTATTCATAATTAAAACTTTGTTTTAAATGCATGGACATGAGAGAGATTTAAAAATGCGTTATAGTAAATTATATTCACTCACAGTATAAGGGCTCCAAATTGGACAGCCCTAAAATCCACGTTTCCCATCTGAATTTGATCAATTGGATATTAAAAATGAGTCCGTAAGGTCCAAAAACTTAAAAAAATGACCCCGGGACGCTGGCACTGTTCATGGCCAGAAACACTGTTCACGCGCAGGATACTGTTCACAAGCATTGTTTGGCACTATTCATAGTTACTGTTCACCGAAGTAAATTTTGTAAAATTAAACCACCAAATCACATTTTCTGACCGTAAATTTTATCCTACAACTAATATTCTACATTCTTAACAAAACCTCTAAATTGAAATCTTGAAAAACCATCAAAATTCCAGTATTTTAGAAAATTTACCTTGAAGTTACTATTCACAAAATTTCGGCGACATTCCGGCGAACTTCCGGCGAAAATGATCGGTGGGTTTTGAAGCTTTCGCCGCCATGAGTCCAACGGTACCTCCGGTATCTCAATTGGACGTCTAGAATTGAAGAAATCTTAGAGAGAAGTTTTAAAAAAAATTTAGAGATAGAGAGAGAATTTTTTTTTTCTCCCTGCGTGTGTGTCTCCTTGCTTGCCGTTCCTTCCCCCCTTTTTTTTATTTTTAATATTATTATTATTATTATTTAATAATTAAATAATATGATTTCTTTTATATAAATTCAATTTTTTATTCTAAAATATTCAAACAAATTCTAAAAATTTACATTCTAGTTAAACTCTTAAATCATGATTTTTTTTTATAAAAATCTTAATAAAACAAATCATAAGATAAATATCTTTATATATAATAAGAGAAAGAATATTTCTAAAAATACAACAAAAATTTATTAAAATTCAATATAATTATTTTGAGCAAAACAATAATTCTTTTAATTAAAAATATACTTCTTTTTAGCAAAACATAATTATTTATAATAAAAATATATTTTTTTTATAATAAAACATTATTATTTAAAAATAAAATTTTAAGATATTATAATATATATATTTTGATAATACTATTTGATACTGGTAAGGATGATGATTGACTCTACGCTTACAGGTGCAGTCCATACAAATGGTCACACTGCCACTCTATGGGAGATCATGCAAGTACTATTATTGGCAAGATCGTTAGTAGGATATCCTTTTTTATCTTTTTTCATCACTAGGATTGTATCTAGATGGGTTTACGGTGAGTTTGACCGAGAAAATTAATTAGTCCTATTTGGCTGAGATGATCGGTCAACGCAAAAGTCGGTTGCCTGGCCCAATGGAAATTGGGTAGAAACAAAATCTCCTTTATCAATATCCTTAATTTCCTATTCTAGAATTCAAATTCAGCGTGCTTTGAGGGTAGATAAAAGTTAATATTTGATAAGTAGATAATTTTTTATTTATTAATAATATTTAAATTATAATACATATTAAAATAAATTTAAAAAAATATTTTTTATGTTATATGTCATGAAATTTATATTATTAATAAATAAAAAATTATTTATCGAAGATAAATTAAATTATTTTTTAATAAATAATTACTATTAATTTTATTTGTAATTTTATTGATAAATATCACGATTTAAAGGAATCCTCAATGATTTCGACAAAGACACGAAATATTTTGAAAATTCGATTTTGCGTGTTCAGGTAATCCTCTTGAAACTTCTCTACGCATTCGTACAAGGAATAATCTCCGCAGTCCACGTGATTGAATTATCTTCCATGGCTGAACAAAGCTTGCGTTGAATGCGTTTACAGTCCACTATTTGGTGTCTTAAATGAACTCCTTTAATAGTACTATAAATTAGAGATTCGTATATGCACAACTCAATTCAACCAAAATGAGGCCTTCAATCTCATCCTTGTGTGTCGTTTTTCCTCTTTTATTTTCGTTTGCTTTGGCATCTTCTCATGAAAACTTCCTTCAATGCCTTTACCTTCATTCCCCAAACGCCACCTCATTCTCTAAGCTTGTTTATACCAAAGCCAACTCCTCTTACTCATCTGTATTACAATTCTCCATTCGCAATCTCAGATTCGAATCCGACACAACTCCCAAACCCCTTGTCATTGTGACGCCTCTTCAGGTTTCTCAAATTCAAACAGCCGTATATTGTTCCCAACTTCATGGCTTGCAGATTCGAACTCGAAGTGGTGGACATGACTACGAGGGTTTATCCTACGTTTCTCATGTTCCATTTGTTGTCATTGATCTCATAAACCTTAGAAAAATCCAAGTGGACGAGGAAAATCGCACTGCATGGGTTCAAGCTGGGGCAACTATAGGTGAACTTTACTATCGGATTGCCCGAACAAGCAAAACTCTTGCCTTTCCTGCAGGTATTCAATGGCGTATCCCTTTCTTTAATTAATATTTTACTAATTGATTTATTATATGTAATTAAATATATAGTTTAAAAAATTTTAAAAAATTATTTTCGTATTTTATTCATCAATTGAATGAGTTATTAATTGTTTACTGATTACTTAATCAATGTGATATAAATAAAAATATGGGTTTAATCAATACTATTTTTAATTATATATGTAGACTCGTACATGATAACTTTGGATACGTTGATATTTATTTTAATTTACTGATTAAAATTCTGGATCCATTACTGCAGGAGTGTGCACTACTCTGGGGGTTGGTGGACACTTCAGTGGAGGAGGCTATGGTTTCTTAATGCGTAAATATGGTCTTGCTGCTGACAATATAATTGATGCCCAAATAGTTGATGTAAAAGGTAGGCTTCTTGACAGAAAATCCATGGGAGAGGACCTCTTTTGGGCCATTAGAGGAGGTGGAGGAGCAAGCTTTGGAGTCATCCTAGCATGGAAGATAAAACTAGTTCCTGTTCCACCAACTGTGACAGTTTTTACAGTTCCTCGGACATTGGAACAAAATGCGACCAAGCTTGTTCATAGGTGGCAATCTGTCGCCAGTAAACTAGATGAAGATATATTCGTTAGGGTCACCTTGCAAAGGATGAATTCAACTATACAAGCTTCATTTGGATCCTTGTTTCTAGGAAGTGTAGATGAGCTTCTTCCTTTGATGCAAAAGAGCTTCCCTGAACTGGGATTGGTCAGAGAAGACTGTACTGAGATGAGCTGGATTGAGTCTATCCTCTACTTTGCTGGAATTCAATCAGATTCTCTTGAAGTTTTGCTGAACAGAACTCCAAGTGGTACACTTTTTTTCAAAGCAAAATCAGACTATGTGAGAGAGCCCATTCCGGAAAGTGGGTTAGAAGGGTTATGGCCAATGTTTTATGAAAGAGAGACAGAATTAGCTGCTCTAATGGAACTGAATCCTTATGGGGGGAAAATGGATGAGATTTCAGAGTCAGAAATTCCATTCCCACATAGATCTGGAAACTTGTACAAAATTCAATACTTGGTGTATTGGCAGGAGGAAGGGAAGGAGGCAGAAGAAAGGCATATTAATTGGATTAGAAGACTTTACAGTTACATGACCCTCTTCGTTTCAAAGTCTCCTAGAGCTTCATATCTGAATTACAGAGACCTTGACTTAGGGGTGAATAACGATTATGGGTATATAAGCTATGAGCAAGCCAGCGTTTGGGGGCTCAAGTATTTCAAGAACAACTTCAATAGGTTGGTACAAGTAAAGACTAAGGTTGATCCTCTTAACTTCTTCCGGAACGAGCAAAGCATACCTGCCTCCGGAAAGAACAAAGCATACCTTCTTTAATACCCTAGAGCAATAAGGAGGCAACTAGAAGCATAGAGTTTATTATCAAAATAATGTTTTCCATGGCATAGATGTATATTCTTATACTGTTCATGGCATGAATGTTCATTTAGTTTTCAAAATAAAGTTGTATAACAGACATTATAAATTAATCCAATTAATATTGGCATTATTTACAGTTGGCCAAAATTAATGTTTTGCATCGACACAACTGTCATCAGATACGTGCCTCTATATTAAACGCATTTTCCTGTTTTTGCTGCAATAATGGTAGTAACAGCGACTGATTACAAATTATGATCCATCATGGTGAGTGCTAAAGAAGCTCATGCAGACTACTATTTTAGTACATTACAGGGTGGGTAAATTATTAAGTATTTCAAATCTTATTTCACATTATATTGGGAATTCAGGTTTCCGCGAGCCTTGGGTGATTTTGTGATGTTCCTCACTTCCCCTGGTGAAAAAGAAGTAGCTTATTTCATATCAACGGACACCTTTCACATGCTTGGTTTCCTACCAATATTGTGTGAAATTGATGGCTTTTCTAATTTGGATTTCTTTAATTGACGTTTCAATATTATAGTCCAATGTTGTTTTGGTGGGTGAGGTTTCGGATTAATCGTAATCTTTGAATGGGCTCTCTTACTGGAGGAGACGATAGTCATATAATTATTCTTGCACTTAAAAAAGATTAATTTAAGAAATTGGGCAGACATCATCTCCATTGTTTCAGCCACGAAAAGAAAAAAAGAATAAAATATTAATAAAAGATAACATAAGAACAAGAATAACAAATTAATAAAAATAAATGCAAATTAAAATGTTCAAAAATTAATAGATTTTATTGTTGAACCAACCAAAACAAAGTCTGCACTTGGGATATAGGTTCATAAACCGAATAGAGGAGTTTGAATTTAATTCAATTATATTCATACAAATGTTTTTTGTTTTTATTTGTGGTACTAACAAAGAGTCATGGACTAAGTATAACAAAAGCGTGGGAGCGAGACTCCCCTGATGTCCTCGGCCAAATCCGGCCCACCCCATTAGGGGGCTTCTATATTCATACAAATGTTAAGTCTGGGCTTAATCTACTATATATGTTAGGTCAGATATACTTATGGATAGCCCTAACATGTTACGACAAAAAACGTACCTAATACATATTCATTGATTTGTAAGAGACAACGTTGGATTACTCTTTAGGCACTTCAAGTTAGCAAGCTTTTCGGAGGTCATTGGTTGGAGAAATAAATTAGAAGGACTGAGAAAGGGTGTCTAATCATTTACGCTTCCATCTTCCGTCCAAAGGGATTTCGTGTAGACATGGAACAAAAACATTTATAGGCATTTAAAAAAAGTAAACAATTATCGACTAGCAGTACCGTCTGTCTTGTACAATTTGAATTGTAATAAATTTTTTCCAAAAGTTGCTAGAATAGACAAGAACCCAGCGAAAAGCCATGATCATTTCAATTAGTCTCTTATTGATCCAAAATTAGTAAAATTAATTAATTGTTTTTTAATTTACAGCTTAATTAGCCCAAAGCTCAACATTTTTATGCAGCTGTCAATATATCATTTGCTGAGATTACCTTTATCTCCACTCAATTTGCAGCCTATAAAGCAAATTGGTTCGATGTGTTTTGAAAGAAACAAAAAGAAAAAGGCCTTAATCTCTACCAAAATATGATCCAAGCTATTATTACTGTTATTATATATGATGATGTTCCCACAGCTACTTCTGGAGGCTCAGGGCATTCCTCATCCTCTTCCTTTTCTCAATGATCATGTTCATGCCTCTCAACCTGAGGGACCAGCCAACAAATTGGAAACTGGAGAACTCTGGTGTAGAGAACAGTGTCTTGAAAGATGCAAAGAAGAAGAGGAGAAGCAAAATGAACAAAAAACTTATTTTGAGAGGATAAAAGATTATGGAGGATGTTATAGGAGATGCAGGCAGACAGCTAAAGTTTAGTGTGCTATGCTCAGTCCTTAATTGATTGAACTTATAATTGTTTTCTTTCCAAGATATGAGTTTTTTGGATTTTGGATTGAACTTATAATTAAGTCATTAATCTTAATTAGGTCCCGTCTCGTTTTAACTTTTTCAAGGAATTACGGTTGTAAGACTATGGTAACAAGTGGTGAATATTCATGCACCTTAATTAACTCTCATGTTAGCTGTCACAATCTTAAGTATTAATTATTATTCTCTTTTTCTTTTACTTTTCATTCAAAACTAAGATTAAGACATTCTTTAATTAGACTCCTATTATCTATAAGTTGTTACTTTACTCTGAGACTGACTTAGACATAGAAATGTCATTGCAGGTGCACCCACAAGACATCAGGCCGAAAGAAGAAAGCTTCAGATATTTAGATTGGATGCATTTGAGTGTCTTTGATTAAATATTCATATTTGCTATCAATTTGTCGCTTAACATTATCATTTTCACTTATTTCATGAAGATTATCAATGAGTACCTATTCTATATATGTTTCTTTTTTGGTTGTTTGAAGTTTCAATAAAAAAAGAAAAAGAAAAATATGGGATACTATATTATATTTTATTTTATTTCAAAAATTTTAAATTAATAATTTTAAAAATATTATTGTTTATTTGATAGTTATGTAACGTATATACTCTATAGATATTAGTAGTCAAATTGAATCACTAGAACCACTTTATGTAAAATTCTATATGTTAAAAAATTTATATCTGAAAATAAATTTTACAAATTTTAAGTATAATTGTGACTTGATTTTAGTCCCATCCGAAGTATCATTGTCGTTTTAATTGACGTCAATAAAATTATATATGGTTATCAAAATTTTGAAAACAACCGCGGAAAACAGAAGAAACGCAACGTACCAGCAGTAAGTAGATTTGCTTCGAGTTTTATTTTATGCTATATTCTGCAATCAAACAGAAGATTAGTTATGTACGTAATCCCAACGAGTTCACCTTGTTTGAATATTGTATGCTATTTTAATGTCTGAATTTGACAAAAACATATTTTAAGATAACTTATTTTTCATTCTTGGTGTGCTTTATTTCTTGCCGAATTTTTTCACACAACTAAATATTGTAACAATAAGGCATAGTACATTTTTGTTTAAGTAATTAGGCATTGTGATATTTTTTGTGTGTGTGGTAAATATATATATCTCCCACTAGGTCTAGGTTCTCAAATGAAAATGCTCGGTTCGTGAAGCTTGTCCAACACTACATATGGCATTTGACTTTGTCTGGTCTAATAATAGGGAGGTCATACATAATAGGTAATTCTGTTTGTTTTATACTCTCCCAGCTCCCTACAATATTTATGCTCTCCCATACGTGTAACTTGACTCGAAAGGTAGCTTTTAATGTACCTCAGAATTGGAAAAAAACAGAAAAGAAACTTACTGGTAACATTGTATGATAGTTCTAGCTAGTTTTAACATAACATAGTTTTAGTTTCATTCTTTTATTCAACGTACCTGTAAGTCCTTCACTCCAATCCTGGCTAACTACTATTTCTAATAAAGCACTGTCATGTGGATGTACATCTTAGACTGGTCTATATAAGCTAATTTATAAAAGATTGGAGAAGCAAAGTTAGAAAGATCTATCAACAATCTTTCCTTGTTATAGTGAAATATATATCATTCTCTCTTACCATCAAAACTTCAACACCTCAACATTAACTATATAAACTAGAACTGCTCTTCTATTGATGATCTGCCTCAAACTACATATATATAGTTGCATCATTTCTCATCATGGAGTTCAGTATCCCTTGTTTTATCCTCTTCACTTTCTTTTGCTTGCTTCTTCTTCTGGTGTTGAAATCAAAGTCCAAGAGATTCATTAAAAGCTTACCCCCAGGACCACGGAAGCTCCCTCTGATAGGAAACATACACCAATTTTTTGGGTCTCAACCACATCAATCCTTAACAAGCTTGGCAAACAAATATGGACCCTTGATGCATTTGCAACTTGGAGAAGTATTCACTCTTATAGTTTCTTCCCCAGAAGCAGCCAAAGAGATTATGAAAACCCATGATGCTATCTTTGCGAATCGGCCCTCTTATCTTGCTTACCGAGTGTTCTCTTACAATGCCACCAACATCGCCTTTTCTTCACACGGAACCTACTGGTCACAGCTACGAAAAATTTGCGGTCTAGAACTATTGTCAATCAAAACAATCCTAAGAAATGAAGGATCAGTTATAAATTTGAGTAAGATGATTTTCTCCCTCACAAATGCGATAATAGCACGTGCAGCCTTTGGTAAAAAATGCAGGCACCAAGAGAGTTTTCTTTTGTGTTTAGAAAAAGGGTTAGATCTGATACCAGGTTTCCATATTGCTGATCTCTATCCTTCCATTAAGTTGCTTCAGTACATTACAGGGATGAGAGCTAAAGTTGAAAGGGTTCACAAAAAGGTTGATAGTATACTGGAAAACATCATCATGGATCATAAGGACAAGGAAGGTTGCAATGGTAAGAGAGAAGAGGATGATCTAGTTGATGTCTTTCTAAAGCTTCAACAGCAAAATGACCTGGATATTCCCTTATCTCACAATAATATCAAAGCCGTCATTCTGGTCAGTGTATATATATATATATATGTGTGTGTGTGGGTGTGTGTGATTCACTTATAATTTTACCTCGGAGAGCATTATCATTATTTAAAAAAAAAAATTATATATATAGTCCATGATAGATGTCGATAAATAGTAAAACATTTTTATATTCACTAACTGCATGCATATATAGTATATATTAACTCAGTTAATATAATTAGTTTCCTCCACTAATATGCAAAATAATGACACGAGTGGCTTGACTTTTACGATTTAATTTTGAAAATGCGAATTTCATACTCTTCAAACTAATATCATTATTAAAACATCAAAGTAGTCATGGATTTAATCCTATATTATGTCAATAATCAACGTTTGATCAAAGAGATCAATATAATTATACTTTGATTATTTTCATTCTTCTTGAAATAAAATGATTGCAATTACATGTATTTGTATTATACAATTGCGATTTTAGGAATTCGATAAAATTAAGTTTATTAAGCCACTGTACAAAAAATTTTAAATTCCAACTTTATATATAACTTTATAACTATAGGAATCTTTTAGTTACAATTTACCTATTAATGATTAATACAAAATCTACTTCATCTATACCTCTATGGCTTCAAAAGTTTCATTATGAACTCAATCGATCTATTGCATATCTTCCTTTATTTACAGTCTAGCATTAGCCATTAGGTACTACTCAATTCTTTCCATAAAACATAGGAAAGTGATACATTTCAGGACATTTTTGTGGCTGGAACTGACACATCAGCAACAACAATATTGTGGGCAATGTCAGAATTGCTGAAAAATCCAAAAATAATGGAGAAGGCACAAGCTGAGGTAAGAAGGGTTTTTGGGAGCAAAAAACATGTGGATGAGACAGACATTAACCAACTCAAATTCTTACAGTCCATCATCAAAGAAACCCTGAGGCTACACCCACCAGCCCCGTTGCTAATCCCAAGAAAGAACAAGGAGAGATGTGTGATCAATGGGTATGAAATTCCTCCTAAGACAAGGACCATTGTTAATGCTTGGGCAATTGGGAGAGATCCCAGGTATTGGGTTGAAGCTGAGAGATTTAAACCAGAGAGATTTCTTAATAATTCTAATTATTAGAATTTCAGAGGAACAAAGTTGGAATATATCCCATTCGGATCTGGAAGAAGGCTATGCCCTGGAATTGCTTTTGCAACACCCAACATTGAGCTGCCTCTTGCCAATTTGCTTTATCATTTTGATTGGAAACTTCCAAATGGGATCACCCATGAACAATTTGACATGGCCGAGTCCTTTGCAGGCACGCTCAGAAGAAAAACCGACTTGCTCTTAGTTCCTGTTTGTTATCACCTTAATTCTAAGTAGCATTAGTTTTTCGAACACTTATCCTATCAGTCAATTTATCTGGCTCTTGCTTGCATGATCGATGTACTATCCATCCGAAATAATAAGTTTCATGAGAATTACACTAAATATATTAATAGACAGGTTTAAACGAAAGCAGACCTGTGTGGGTTCCTGGGTCTGAGTGGCCATAGCTGTAGAAACAGCTTTTGGGAGGAAGAAGAAAAAATTATGTGCACGTTACTTCTATTTTTTTCTTAACGTTTTAAAAATATTTTTTTAAAAATAGTTTTTAAAAAATATTATAACTAAAAAGTAATAATAATTAACTAAATTATTTAATATATAAGTGTTTTTACCAATATTTGTTTGACTAGTCTTTAAAGAAAAAGTACTTCTAATCTTTAAAGGAGATCATGTTCCAATTTTTCACTTCTCTTCTATGGCCAATTTTTTTTTTTTTAAATTATGCTCCTATTCTCGCCCAGCTATTATTTAGGTCAACACATGCTTTAAGTTTAGTTTGTCAAAAAATAATCGTTTTTACCGATTTCATGGTTAATTATGCACACCAAAAGAGATTGTATCAGACTGGCATATATATGCTCTAACTAAGGTAGCTTTCTCTTCCCCACGTGCGTTTTGAACTGATAGCTCCTCTGATGTACTCCTTTTCTCATCATTGAATATTTAGGCTTACATCCAATATTTCTCTAAAAACAATTATAGTTATTTAACTTAAGAAATTTGTGATTAATATATTATATGAAACACGAAGAATGAAAAAAGAATTTTATAGTATTTTCAAAGCATACGAAAGCAAAAGATAAGGGAGATGACTAGAGTTTAGATTTAAACTTCCACCTAAAACGTTTAGAGTTGACTATTACAGTTTCCACGACTATCATGCCGCTGCATGCTTATCCGCAGAAACTGGGAAATTCTTTCTTTATATTTTCAAACCATGTTCACAACACCAATATGTTTTCACTCTCCAAATCTTTTACGGGAGCTAATATGAGGTAGACCAGACGTATTGGGTATTCTAATAAATTTAAGTTCAGGCTAAAAATTAGGATTGTAGAGTTGGAATATATATATATATATATACATTCCAACTCTACATATATATATGTATATATATATATACATACATATATATATGTATGTATATATATATGTATGTATATATATACATACATATATATATACATACATATATATCTATATATATATATATATATATATATATATATATATATATATATATATATATATATCTATATATATATGGTGTATAACTTATAAGTTTCAGAATGAAACGTGATGAAAAAAATTGGAAAGATAAGCTCGATAGGCATTCAAATGCAAAACGATTATGAGTGCATGGTTGGATTATATTAGGATGACTAGTTCAACAAGCGTACATAGACTACATTCCCAAATACGAACTGAGCAGCCCTAATTAATCAATGGAGTTGAGATTTGGCACAGCTTCATAGGCTCGGCCAGTTTAAAAGTTACGTAAATTTTTAGTACTTTTTACCCAATTAGGAAGATTGCAACGAGAAAAATAAATTAAGAGGGACTCCGACCTTTCGTACTAAAAAAATTAATGTCAGTTTTGGAATTTAAAATTTTTGTGTGAAGACTTTTGATAATAAAGATTATACTTAATAAAACGTGTGAAATGATCTTATAAAGACTTGAATTTGAACATAGACTATAAATTTTCAATAAAGTGTGAGAAAACTTTTTTATCTTCTGTTAGGTTCAATAAAATATTTATGACTTATTCGTATCATTGTTTACCATTATTGACTTTTTATCACAATCTCTCTTCTCTACCAGTTTCTTTCATCGCCCTTTCATTTTATTATCATCATCAGGTATCTTGGTTTTTTCTCTACATGCGTATATATATATATATATATATATATATATATATATATATATATATATATATATATATATATATATATATATATATATATATATATTATTTCATTTACAATTCATTGACATTTTAAGTTCAATAAATTAGGTTTAATATCCAAAACAAATGTTTTATGGTTTGCATGTGCTAGCTAAAATGAGTTTTGTATAATTTGAAAAGGGAAAACAAAATTTAAAGAAAGGAGTTATTAACGTGGTATACATGCATGCATATATCACACCAATATTGATTATAGGACAATAACGCCGGTCTCAAACTTTGACATCAATTAAGCACAGCCGATATATTGATATAAATGAAAGAAAAGAATGCATGTTTAGATCATGAAATTAATCAATGAAAAGTGTGAAAGCGACCATGATCCCAGCATTTTCAACTCTAGAAGCCAACCGCCGGCGCAAACCTACAAAACCATCGCATTTCATAGCAGAGATTCCCAAAGAATAAAAAGTATTAGTTTTTCACAATCATATTTTAGATGGTCAATGAATAATTGAGTTACGTTATCTATTTGTGTTTTGAAAATTCTTGGTCAATTTGGGAGGTAACCTAAATGATATTTTCTTGTATTCTTTAATAATATTTATTGCCAAAGTGATCCTTATAAATTCCAACACAGATTGCCCTAGACCTACTCACACAATTCCCTTATTTTTGTTTTAAACTCTCACATTAAGATAAACAAAAAATGGGTCCTAGACTACTACTACTCTCATTGCTTCCTACTATTGTCTTGCTTTCCCTTCCTTGGCAAACTACTTCAGCTTCATATTCATCTGAAAACACTTTCATCCGTTGCCTCGTAAACCATTCTGAGCCCTCTCAACCCATAACTTCTGCAATTTTCACCCCAAACAATTCCTCATTCTCTTCAGTCTTGCAAGCCTACATCAGAAACCTTCGTTTCAACACCTCTAGTACACGAAAGCCGTTCCTCATAATCACCGCTTTGCATGTCTCCCACGTACAAGCATCTGTTATTTGTGCTCAAAAGCACAACTTGCAGATGAAAATCCGAAGCGGAGGTCACGATTACGAGGGTGTCTCTTATGTAGCTGAGGTTCCCTTCTTCATCCTTGACATGTTCAATCTTCGATCCATCGAGGTTGATATAGACACCGATACAGCTTCGGTCGAAGCTGGTGCAATTCTAGGTGAAGTTTACTATAGAATTGCTGAGAAAAGTAAAACCCATGGGTTCCCAGCTGGGGTTTGTCCCACGGTTGGTGTAGGAGGTCACATTAGTGGGGGTGGCTACGGTAATATGATGAGAAAATATGGTCTCTCGGTGGATAACGTTATTGATGCACAAATAGTAGATGTTCATGGAAGGTTACTTGATAGAAAATCAATGGGTGAAGATCTATTCTGGGCAATTAGAGGTGGTGGCGGAGCTAGTTTTGGGGTGGTAATTTCCTACAAATTAAAGCTAGTTCGAGTTCCTGAGGTAGTCACGGTTTTCCAAGTTCGTAGAACTTTGGAGCAAAATGCCGCGAACATAGTATATAAATGGCAGCATGTTGCTCCAAACATTGATAATGACCTTTTCATTAGGCTTATCATGGACGTGGTAAATGGTACTCAAAATGGAACTAAAACTGTTAGGGCTAATTTCATAGCCTTATACCTAGGTGACTCCAAAACACTTGTTTCTATCTTGAACAAGAGCTTCCCTGAATTGGGTTTGAAGCAATCAGATTGTATAGAAACAATCTGGCTTCAATCGGTTTTGTTTTGGACAAATATAAATATTTCAACGCCGGTGGAGATTTTACTTGATAGGACTCCTCAATCACTAGACTACTTGAAAAGGAAATCTGACTACGTCAAGGAACCTATTCCAAAAGAAGGGTTGGAGGGGATTTGGAAGAAGATGATTGAATTGGAGGATACAATACTATATTTCAATCCTTATGGAGGAAGAATGGCTGAGATTCCGGCCACAGCAACTCCTTTCCCTCACCGTGCCGGGAACCTATGGAAGGTGCAATATCAAGCGAACTGGAACAAGGCGGGAAAAGAGGTAGCAGATCACTACATAAACTTGACGAGGAAACTTCATAGGTACATGACTCCCTATGTGTCCAAGAATCCCAGAGAGGCTTTCTTCAATTATAAGGATCTGGACTTGGGTGTCAACCACAATGGAAAGAACAGCTATAATGAAGGAAAAGTATATGGAGTGGAATACTTCAAGGACAACTTTGACAGGTTGGTTCAAATCAAAACTAGGGTTGATCCTAGTAATTTCTTTAGGAATGAACAAAGCATCCCTACTCTACCACCAAACCGGAAGAGTTAGAACTTAATTACAATGGTGGACCAGATATGCTTGATTTTATGTTCGAGTATGGAAATAAGAGCTGGGTATGTAATTATACACAGTCTTTCATTAATTTCTTTCTTCTTTTTTAGATTCAATAATGCCCAATCTGCTATTGATAGATTGGCCTCCTTGTACACAATTTATCTGGATTGTTTGCTTTAATCAAGAATAATGTCAACAAGTTGTTATATCTTAATTGGTCAGCTTTTCTAATATTTTTATTTTATATACAGTATTTATAATAAAATATATAATATTACATGGACATTAACACGTAGTTCACAATTTTTATCGAGAACCTTTTTTGTCGTATATTTGTTTATGGATAAATTGATCTCGAAAACCAATTTAATTAGTGGACGACAATTTATTTTAGATGATGTTTTAGTGTTTGCTACGTAACTAAAGTGAAAAATGAAGTAATTAACTACATCCGCATATGAAAATCCATTCTTTCCCTTTCAATCTAGATCAAAATTATTTTAAACCTCTTAAGAATGTATGTTCAATCATAATTTCAAGTCATATTTTGAATTTCAGAACATAATTTTTTTAAATCTAATTAAAACCATAGTATATTAGAGGCTAGCTAAGTTAATGGTCAACCATTATATATAAAAGCTGATGTACCGACTTTCCGTTAAGAGTGAATTCATTCAGTTCAATTCTAAGATCTCTCTCGCTTTCATCTTATTGATAATCTTAAGCTATTATATATAGTAGTATTGGGACCAAATTATAATTTTCCTCTATATATAATTGTAGTGGACTTCCTTAATTTAAGCTCGCTTATGAGATTATATTAAAATGTATATGACATTCTTTACCCATTTTTTTAAAAGCATACCTTTGTATGACGATCAACTGATAAAATATTACATGAAAATGAACGAACAATACCAATTGGTAATTGTTTTTTTCGTTCAGTCAAACGTTGAAGTCTTTGATTTTGGCTGTTTACCTTTCTAGCTCCTGTTTCTTTGAATAATTCGTACGTTGGAGAAGGATGATAAATGAATTGCAATAAAAAGAAAAACGAATCTGATTATGAGTTGTGAAGCAATAAGAATATATGGATAAATGAAAGGGTGAAAGAAAGTGAGAAAAATAATATCAATGATATATAATTTTATTATGTAAGGTCTATGATTCATCTTATAAAAGGTAGTGTAATAAAGCATCTCAAGAAAAAAAGAAAATAAATCAAAAATATATATTTTTGTTCAAGAATAAAATCTTATTGGAACAGTCCAGTTCATCCTTTAGAACTTTATCACATCTCGGATCTAATGAAATAGAATGAATTGAGATGGCATTTTATAAATACATAATTATCTTGAATATATCAACTATTTTTATATTTTTTGGTCCTGGAAAGAACAAAAGAAACATCTTGTTCTTTCTTCAACAATTTATGATCTCTAGTGGATCTCTCAATAGGATTCGAACTCAGATGAAATTCTGACCATCTTTCAGAGAAAAAAGAACGAATGAATCTTGTAGGATTTCCAAGAAATTCTTCGTTTTCTTCCGGAACCAGATGATTATTCATCTGCTTCTCACGTTCCATGAATAGCCGGGACATTGAGGAGTATCCAGAAAGATATTTAGAAAATCGCTCTGATTCTATCTCTGTTCGTTCCGTTTGAAGAAAGGAAGGATCCCAACAAAGAATCGATCTTTCTTTTAGTTAAATACGTACTACGTAAAATTCACATCTTGCCTACAAAATTGAGCTTAAATTTTTTAATATCAATGTGTAATTCTAGAAAACTGATAGGTTTTTAAATCCGAATTCAAGCATACCAGTTAGGTTCCTCTGAATGACAGATATAAACTGATAGTTTTTACAAGTTGGCATGTTTCTGGCTTTCGTCATCGAGCTCTGGTTATCTTAGTTCGTCGTTGCAACCTCGTTAGAAATTGTACAAAATTTTAAAAGTTGACCCCGCTCCAAATTAGAATCATTATAACTTTATTATGTTATTCTAGTTAATAATAATTTTCCTGGATGTAATGTGACTCGACCCACTAAAAGTGATTGGATCTTTAAACCAAGAAAAAAAAGGAAAAAAAATAAGAAATAACTTATTTAATTAAAATAGAAGGAAAAATCCGCGAGGATGAGGAAGTTCTGCTTTTTCGAGTTCGCCCAGTTGATGTAGAATCTGCTGCCCAGGCTTGGTAGGCTTCAATTCCGTCAAGATCAATTTCTTCGTGGTTTTGCTGTGTATTTGATTTCCTCCCCAATTTCTGGATTCTTTCTAATTCCATTGTAACTTCTTTCATGCTTGGCCTTTTCCTCCCATTCAATTCTAAGCATCTTTTTGCAAGCTTGGCAACTGCCACGATATCTTCTTTCTCTCCTCCCTTCATGATTCTTGGGTCAAGAATATCAAACAAATGATCTTCCTCCATAGACATAATGAAATATGAAGCTAAGCTTTTAGCTTCCTCTGGTCTTATAGAAGATATTGGCTTTTGGCCAGTTAAAAGCTCAACCAAAACTACTCCAAAGCTATAAACATCACTCTTTTCTGTGAACTGACTTGTATGAAAATACTCAGGATCTAGGTACCCAAACGTTCCTTGAACTAGAGTTGTGAGATGAGTATCTTCAATGGAAACCATTCTAGATGTTCCAAAATCTGCAACTTTTGCCCTATACTTCTCATCCAAGAGTATGTTTGTGGATTTGATGTCTCTGTGGTAAATGGGTTGAGAAGCAGCTGAGTGTAAGTAAAATAAAGCTCCTGCAACTTCAGTGGCAATTCTTAAAAGCATCTCCCATGTCATTGGCAATTCATCATTTTGGTCATGTAAATATTGGAAAAGATTCCCATTAGGAATAAATTCGTAAACTAGCAAAAGAACTTGTGTCTCTAAACAAAATCCAAATAACTTAACCACATTTCTATGGTTAATTTGGGAAAGAATAACAACTTCATTTATGAATTCTTCAACATTTCCGTGAACCTTAAATTTTTTGACAGCAACAATTTGACCATCTACAAGCATGCCTTGATAAACGGTTCCTTGGCCAACCTTACCAAGTATTCTATTCACATTAAAGCGTTCAGTGGCTTTTTCAAGATCTTTTGAGCTAAAGAGTTTGGTTTTGTCAAAATTGACTTCGCCTGAAGATAATCCTTGCTGCAACAGCAAATCCTTTAAGTCACTGAGACTCCTAATCGCCATATAGTAATAGTCTTCAAGCCACGATTCGTCTGCAATTACGGCATAATTGCACTCATCACTAGCACTTGTGTTTCTTCCTATATCTTCAATTGTTACGTTATATTCTGAGAGATATATGGGCAGTGAAGTCTCGCAGCAATACCTCCTTAGACAACCATCCCTTCCCAAGTCATTGTTAGATAAAGATTCCTCATTGTTGTCGCAAATTGACACGCACCCCCCAATTTCTGAGCCATTTGACACCAAAAGAGCTAGATTATTGCAGCCCACACCCAAAAGTTTGTTCTGCTCCTGCGAGTACACAAAAGGACTTCCTTTCATGTCTATGCGTGGCTTGGCATCTTTGCTTTTGCAGTTCCAGCGATATATTGGATTCATGATGGAAACGATGCCATCGTTCTCATAAATTTCTTTCACCTCCAGATTTATGGACTTGAGAAAAGGTTTCTGATCATTGCTAGAATAGTTCCTGCATTCTATTTCAAACCACTTTTCTGCGTTGCATTTGGGATCTTTCATTCCAAAGGGATAAGGGATTTCAACATCTCCACAAAACGAATCACAACCAGGTTGTGCTGTATTAATACCGTATTGTGCAGATACCAATGGATATAATGGCCATAATATCAAAATGATATGAAATAATGCAAATTGCAAAACCATTCTTAGCACAACAGTCCTTACTTGAATTAAGGAGTGAATCCAACTTGTGAAAAGCATATTTATTGGCCATTTTCGAACATTACTTATAAGAATTTCATGCATAGACATTTCTATGTTTCATGCATAGACATTTCTATGTTTCATGCGAAACTTGACTAGTAGTGGCGGCCTGACCCATGTAAATTGAGTCACATGTTTCAAATTATTTTTTAAACTTGGTTTCTTTTCGCGCGTATTATGTAAAGTCCTGGCCTTGACAAGTCCAATATGAAGCCACGGTGCACATGAAAGAAGGGCCATATGGAATTTATGAACAAATTGACATAAAAGATATATTTGCATGATTAATTTTTGTTGACGATGTCAAAATAATTTAGTCAATGAATTAATATTAAGTGTCTTGTTTATAGGATGATTGCTAAATATATTATGCTACTTAAAGACAGATTTCGTTTGGGTGCAGGTCAAACCAGATGGATGAATTGTGGTATGCATGTCAAAATAATTAAGTAAATAAATTCATACGGGAATGTTCATATGATGAATTGTAGTTAAGTTGACTCACAATTTTATAATTTTGATTATGTGAAATGCCTAGTTTATTTACTTGTTTAATGGAATAATTTTTTAGACTTTTCTATTATACGTGCACGGGTGGGACTCAAGCATTGGCAGTCTTTGGAGAATTATATGCAGTTTGGTCCCCACTTTCCATTATACTGAGGCTTCTTCATTTATTTATCCATTCACTCAAGGTGTCCATCCTTGTCACATAGCTAGTGCAGGAATCTGGGGAGCCAATTGTATTGAACTGTTGCCCTCATAGGAAACGAAGTGGTTTTGATCATCAATAATACAACCTATAATGGCATTAAGCTTATGCACTTTACTAATATATGATAATCTAGAAACTGTAGACAATAATGATAACTAGAAAATTAATTGACCACACTTGAATTGAACTTAAATGTTTTTCACAAGAAGAAACCAAGTAATTAAGAAAAATTGAACAATTATTTGATATATAAAAAAGGTGCAATCTCTGAGGATGAGGAAGTTATGTTGTTTGGAGTTAGCCCGGTTGATGTACAAAGAACAGCCCAAGGTTGGTAGGGTTCAATTCCAGCAAATTCAACTCCATAATTTCGCTGTGAATTAGAAATCTTTCCCAATTTCTGGATTCCTTGCAATTCTATTGTAACTTCTTTCATGGTTGGCCTTTTCCTCCCATTCAATTCTAAGCATCTTTTTGCAAGTTTGGCAACCGCCATTTTCTCTTCTTTCTCTCCCTCTATGATTCTTCTGTCAAGAATATCAAATAGACGATTTTCCTCCATAGACATAATGAAATATGAAGCTAAGCTTCTAGCTTCCTCAGTACCTATGGAAGATATTGGCTTTTTTCCAGTTAAAAGCTCGACCAAAACTACTCCAAAGCTGTAAACATCACTCTTTTCTGTAAATTGACCTGTACGAAAGTATTCAGGATCCAAATAGCCAAAAGTTCCCTGAACTAGGGTTGTGAGGTGAGTATCTTCAATGGAAACCATTCTAGATGTTCCAAAGTCTGCAACTTTTGCTCTATATTTCTCATCCAAGAGTATGTTTGTGGATTTGACGTCTCTATGGTAAATAGGTTGAGAAGCAGCTGAGTGTAAGTAAAATAGAGCTCCTGCAACTTCAGTGGCAATTCTTAAACGCATCTCCCATGTCATTAGAAATTCCTCATTTTGAGCATGCAAATATTGGAAAAGGTTCCCATTAGGAATAAATTCGTAAACTAGCAAAGGAACTTGTGTCTCCAAACAAAACCCTAATAACTTGACCACATTTCTGTGGTTAACTTGGGAAAGAACAACCGCTTCATTTATGAACTCTTCAATACTTCCTTGAACCTTAAACTTTTTCACAGCAACAATTTTGCCATCTACAAGCATGCCCTTATAAACAGTACCTTGGCCTCCCTTTCCAAGTACTCTGTTGAGATTAAAGTGATCAGTGGCTTTTTCAAGGTCCTTTAAGTTGAAGAGTTTGGTATTATCAAAACCGACATCACCAAAAGATAATCCTTGTTGTAACAACAAACCACCATTTTGTTTGAAGTATTTTTTCTTGCGTTTCTTTACTCTTCTTTTCCTACAGATTTTGCATAACCACCAAAGGCTCATGAGGAAAGCAATAATGGTTCCCACGCTTGTGAGCACTACATCACATGTTTCAAAATAAAATAAACGAGGCTTACTTTGTTATGATATACAAACATAAACACACATATTGCGTAGCCTATAGAAAATACATATAAGTGGCATGTCATGAGTATCTATGCACGAAGATAGACAGAAGTAACTTTGTTTAAATTAATTAACTACATTAATATAGTTTCCGCATGAACTTGGAGTTTCTATATGAAATAAGAAACAACGATTTCTTTTGAAGTCACCTTGTTATTTTCACTTCTACTTGAATTGACTTTCAGGTACATATATATAGCCATATATTACGTGACTCAATAGCATCTAGCTAGTTATTTATATGAATCACTAATTAATGCATCATACATAAATTTTATTAATTTAAATACACGAACTCTAACATTAATTTTTAGGTTTACACTCTAACATTTAACTTAAACATTTTAAAAATATCAAATTACTAATTCCAATGCAATATTGTCATTCTAGTTAATACAATAATTTTTGTAAAATTAATAGTTATTGTCGCTAGAGCTAATTAACATAGTCTCATTCTTTTATCTCCTGAAATTGTTTTGGATAATTAACAAAATTAAACCTTTAGATGAAATTAATGAAAAATTTGAATATATGAAGTAATTAATGTTGAGTAATTAAGAAACATAAGCGCTGTACATACCCACTAATATTAAACTCGAATCGCTATCGTCAAACTTGATAACTGCAAAGTCCAAAAACATATAAATTTAGAATTTGATTATATGTTTGGAATAAATAACAATAATACATGGGGAATCGACTCAGACTTAGACAATATTTGTTTTCCAAATTATGAAACTTAGAAAAAAGAAAAAGTAGGTCCAAAGAAACTGACGACAGAGCAAGGCAATATTAATTAACACAATATTTTATGCGGATGCCGCAACTTTAAAACTTTTTTTTTCTATAACAAAATATTTTGCTCTAATCCTCCTTTTGCTTAATTAACAACCACTTCATGCATAGCATTTGCAATCAAACAACTGATATTTCTATTATCAATAAGATAACAAAATTTGAAATTAGGAGTTGACAATTAGAGTCAGGTATACAAAATTGAAGTCATGAAGGTAATAAAATGAGCCAAATTAATTAAAGAGATGCAATGGGCATAATGAAACTTACGAATACATCCTCCAGAAACGTAGGGATTTCCAGAGAAGTCTCTATTGCACTCACATCTATGACCAGAGTTTTTCTTATCTGGAGATGTAATATTAGTTTCAAAGCAAAAAGCATTTTGATCGATAGATTTAATTGGATTCAGAATCTCCCACTCAAGCATGGCAGGAACATAATCCAAATGCTCTATGTTCTTTAAACTCTCCCTTTCATTTAGTTGGTAATAGAAGCCCCTATTCAACCATTCTTCATCTCCAATCAGCGCATAACTGCAGTTATTATCAGTCAGAACGGCCATATTTTCATTCGGAATTATGTACAATGAGGCGTTATATTCTGGGAGGTACTTGGACAGTGAAGTCTGGCAGCAATACTTGCCATGGCAGCCATCCCTTTCCACATCAATGTGTGTCTCTTCTTTGTCTTCACAAATTGACACACACCCACCAACTTGTGAACCATTTGACTCCAAAAGGACCAGTTTGTTACAACCTATGGCCACAAACCTGTTCCTGTCCTGGGAGTACACGAAAGGGCTTCCTCTCAGCCCTATCACTGGCTTAGCATCATTCTTGTTTGGGCAGCTCCAACGGTAAACTGGATTCTTGATCAGAACCATGTGCTCGTTCATGAAACTTACCTCCAGATTAAAGGACTTGAGGACAGGTGTATTGTTCCTACATTCTATTTCGAACCAATTGTCTACGTAGCATTTGGGATCATTCATACCGAACGGGTAAGGGATTTCAACATCTCCACAAGTCCAAACACAATCAGGTTGCCCTACTATACGTGCTGATGATGATAATGACAATAGATATATTAGCCATAATATCAAAATGATATGAACAAGTGCAAATTGCAGAACCATTACTGTTCATTTGAAGAGGGAGAGTTTATGTTCTATGGTCCAAACTACACAAGTAGGAATTTATATAGTTTATACATATATTAAAAAAAAAAGTTGGAATGACTTGTGCTGGCAACCTTAACGGCATTATCCATGTAAATTTCTACATGTTTAAATAGTTTATGATGATAAAAATCTTCATTTTCAATGAACCATCTTTGACCTATGTAAAATAAGAGAATGCTAGTCCTGTGATGGAACGATGGTTCCATCATACATTGAAACAAATTGATACGGTATATCCAACTATATTCTCCAGAAATGGACAAAGAATCCCCATCTTACACATTGAAAGAATCGCCAGAAACACTTACAAACAGTCTTCTTAATTTAGTCACTAGAAAGAACCAGAGCATAGGAAGAAAGGGAGTTCACAATGCTAACTATTGATTTTGATGTTGAGTTGTTGATTAAAAAGTGAAATAGAAAATGCTGATATCTAGTTAAGGGTTGATCAAATAGTACAGGTAAAATAGAATCAAAAGGCAACCTAATACTTTATGTTGGCAATCAAGTCAACATCCGACCCGTGCTGGTATATGCATAATGATTAGAAATTGATTCCAAAATATGACTCTCAAGTTAACCTGAAAAGAACAATCATACGTTTGAATCAATCATTTCAATAGTTTTTAACATTATATTTATTCACATTTATTAAGGAAAAATATATAAGAAGCTATTAATAACGATATAAAAAATTATGAATATGCATAATGATTAGAAATTGTATAAAATTTAAAAAGTTGACCACGATGCACATGAAAGAAGGACCATATCGAACTTATGATCAAAAACATAAAAGATGAATTTCAATGGATTTTTGCTGATCAAAATAATTTAAGTTATTAAATAAATAGGGTAATTTCATATTGGATAATTGCCGAATATCATGCTAGTTAAGACGGGTTTCATTTGGGTGCAGGTCAAAGCAGATGGGTAAATTGTGATATGCACGTCAAAATAATTAAGTACATAAATTCATAAGGAATATTCATGTATGAACAACAGGTTTATGGTGGTTCCCCGTAAAAGCAAATAAATTGTATTTAAGTTGACTCATATATTCTATAATTTTGATTATGTTAAATTCCTAGTTTATCTACATGTTTAATGCTTTATTTTTTGAGACCTTTCTATTATACATGCATGGGAGGGACACAGGAGCATTTGTATTAAGAAATGAATTGTTGCCCTCTTAAGAAATGAAGTGCTCTTTATCAATAATACAACATCTCTAAGGTAACTAATGAACTCAAGGCTGTACCAAAACTTGTGGAGCCAATTGAACACTTGGAGATAAGAAAACAAATGTGGATCAAGAAAAAAAAATGGAATTTCAATATCAAGAATCTCAAGCACAATCCAAATCAAACAATTCCTAATAAACTTTTCAGCACAAACCTCTTTTCTTTTCTTTTTCTTTTTTTTTTCTTCTGGACCCCTCCTTTTCTTTTGTTTTTGGCAGAAATATGAAATTCACACAGACAAACTCAAACAAGCTAATCAATTTTGAAAATTCTAGAAAAACACGTCTGGATAAATATGACTATCATTCATTGTAGAAATTTCGGATTGGAACAATTTCAAAACGAACAGAAAGATGAGATTTTAAACTATGAAAATGACATATCAATCGAAAAAAAAACTCAAAGGAAAAAGTGACGAAAAGCAATTCAAAAGATGGTGATGACTAGAGACACAAAAAGATGAACAAACACAAAAAGAGTAGAAGATACAATCTAAAGATTAAAAAAATATAGAAACAAAAAGATATGATTTGATAAGGAATCGTGCTCTGATACCAAGATGGTGCGAACCCACAAGGAAAGATCGTAGAACCCGTTTCTAAACACGGCGATGCAAACCTCAGAGGATCTATACCTTAGAACCCACAGCCAATGCAATTATATATGCATTCCAAGAAAGTCCAAACAGGTCTGGTTGATCTACTAAGAACCCTTGAACAAGAGAGAACAAGGACCCCCAGTTTTGGAAAATGCCACAAGATTGATCAAGCCTTGATAAGTCTATGAAGAACCCTAGAGAAGAACCCTCCTTTCCAATTTGGTATTTTAGAAAATATGATTTTATTCCAATCTCTAAGTTCCTTTCAAAAAATGAAAGAGATTACATTATATAGGAAAGTCTGATTCCTAACCTAAAAGGAGATTCTTAGGGAATTAAAACTTTAAGAAATAAAAAAATAGAAACTATTAATTATTCAAATTTGACTAAAGAGCCTCTTAAACCTAAAATTTCACTCAAATAGATTACAATATATTTAAATCAGCATATTTTACTTCAATCAGCATAATTAAGGCCTAATGTGTGCTTTATGGACCTAGCTCTTCATTTAATGGTATTTTGGCCCAAAAAGCTCTCAATAAGCCCATATTCAACCTGGATAATGTTTAGCACGTCCTTATAAGTTTTCAGCCCAGATTCTTGAGTCATTTGATTAGATAAGGTGTCTTGAACGAGCCCATTTAAAGCTTCTTTAATTCTTTTTGCTTGAGCTCTAGTAATTGGTCCACTTGAAATTTTTAATGGATCACTTGAACATTTTGAGTTAACTTGATCATTATCATGCTGCTCATCATCTCCTCCTTCCTTAAAAGGATTCTTCCTCGAATCTTCACCTGCATTAAAAGGAGAGAGCTTAGCAACATTAAAAGTGGCACTAATATTATACTCACCTGGTAGATCTATCTTGTATGCATTATCATTGATGTGCTCAAGAACTTGGAATGGACCATCTCCTCGTGGAGCCAGCTTTGATTTCCTTTGTGTTGAAAACCTTTCCTTCCTCATATGCACCCACACCCAATCACCAGTTTCAAAAGTAACATGGCTTCTTCCTTTGTTGACCTTGTTTACATATTGCTCATTTTTCTTCTTAATTTGCTGCTTTACACGTTCATGAATTTGCTTCACTAGCTCAGCTTTCCTGTGCCCATCAAGGCTAGCTCTTGCATCAATCGGTAATGGTATTAAATCTAAAGGAGTTAACGGATTAAAACCATAAACAATTTCAAAAAGAGAATATTCAATAGATGAGTGTACACTTCTATTATATGCAAATTCAATAAATGGAAAATAATTTTCCCATTTTTTCAAATTCTTTTGAATGACAGTTCAAAGCAGTTGGGTTAAAACTTTATTGACAACTTCAGTTTGGCCATCTTTTTGTGGATGATAAGCTGTAGAGAATAACAATTTAGTACCAAGCCTTCCCCACAAAACTCTCTAAAAGTGACTAAGGAATTTTGTATCCTTATCTGACACAATACTTTTAGGAACACCATGAAGTCTCATAATTTCTTTAAAGAATAAATCAGCAATATGAGTAGCATAATTAGTTTTATTGCATGAAATAAAATGTGTCATTTTGAAAAATCTATCAACAACCACAACTATTGAGTCTGAACCCCTCTTTGACCTAGGTAATCCCAAAACAAAGTCCATAGAAATGTCCACCCAAGGTTCACTAAGCACCGGTAAAGGTGTGTACAAACCATGTAGTAAGACTCGAGATTTAGCTTTCTTACATGTAATGCATCTTTCACAAATTTGTTTAACATCACATTTCATTATAGGCCAAAAGAAATGCTCATGCATGCATAATTATAGAGAAAAAGCAGTCCTCAAGGTTTCAAGGAATATTGTAGAGAGACTCACTCACACGTTTTTTCAATAAGAACAACAACTTATTCCAAGAAAAATTCATTGGCAAATTGTACAAAATTTTATAACATAATAAATTTCTAATTAACTAATCAACAAGTACTATCACTATATTCAACAATTACAATGAAATAGAAATCAAAAGCCCCATTTGCTTCCCCAGAATCGTGAGAGACATTATTTGGATTGAACCTCTTCATTCACAGCCTGAAATCACCAACAATATTAATATATAAGAAATGAAAGATCTTCATTCACCATTATATCTTCATTCACATTTACTAGTAGAAATATATAGGTAGCTAACTATTCCTATATAACGATGAAGGAAGTAATGCACATGTGATATGCCTCATTATTTTAAATTGTGAAAAATATAAACATAAAAAGTATAATGAAAACAAAAACTTGTAAAAAGGCTTGCTTTATTCATTAATAGTAGAGATATATACACATGGTGCCGCTAGGGTTTACGTAAAATCTTATCTAAGAATATCTAAGTTGAATATATATCTTATCTGTTATTTGAATGTATTTGAAACATTGGTTGTGATACGTATAAACAACAGTTGTACAGAGATTACATTGGATAAGGTGGTTAAGGTTGTATTACACCAATACGCCCCTGCAAAATAGTAGAGGACTGAACGATACCAATCTTGCCTTTGAGGAAGGAGTGTTGTGGTCCAGAAAGAGGTTTTGTGAGTAAATCTGCAAGTTGATGGCTTGATGGAACATGAGAAACACGCAAAGAACCACTTGCCACCAAGCCACGAACAAAATGATAATCAATTGCGAGATGCTTCATATGAGAATGGAAAATAGGATTAGCACAGAGATAGGTAGCATCGATATTATCTGAGAAAATGTGGGGGGACTAAGGTAAAGTGAGACTCAATTCTTGTAAGAGTTACTGTAACCAGAGAAGTTTCGTAGTGGTCGAGGCAATGGTTCTGTATTCGGCTTCAGTGGAAGATCGAGCAATGGTGGATTGCTTGCGTGAAACCCAGGACACGGGATTGCAGCCAAGATAGGCAATGTAAGCTCTGATGAATTTTTTATCGGTAGAATCACCAGCCCAATCAGCATCACAATAAGCAGTGAGAGTAAGTGAAGTGTCCTTTTTGAGATGCAGACCATGATCATTAGTGGATTTAAGATATCGAAGGACCCATTTTAGAGCTTGGAAGTGATGATGTTGGGGCTGTTGCATATGTTGAGCAAGTTTGCTGATAGAAAATCTAATGTTTGGCCTGGTAAGAGCAAGATATTGCAAGGAGACAAATACAACGATACAACTTACAATCACATGTGGAGGCATTAGCAATAGGAGCAAGAGTGCAATTGGTGGCCATAGGTGTGTGAATTGGTCGAGCATCCTGCATGGAACCTTTATCAAGCAAGTTACAGACATACTTGTGCTACGTAAAAAAGAGACCAGTAGAGGTGGGCATAATTTCGACACCAAGGAAATAGTGTGGAGAACCAAGATCCTTGAGAGAAAACTATTGAGCAAGAACATGTTTAAAATTCTCCAAGAAAGCCAAGATGTTTCCTGTAAGTAAAAGATTATCCACATAGACAAGAAAATATGCCACTGTAGAGTCCTTACGGTAGACAAACAGAGAAGTGTCACACTTGGAATTAGTAAAGCCAAAACTGAGAAGGAAAGATCTGAGTGTTTGATACCATGCTCTAGGCACTTTTTTGAGACTGTAGAGGGCCTTTTTCAACTTGCAAACATGAGTAGAAAGAGTCAAATGGGTGAAACTTGGATGTTGTGCCATGTAAACATCTTCAGTGAAGGTGCCATGGAGAAAGACATTATTGACATCCATTTGGATTAAAGGCCAACCATGAGAGACTGCAATACAGAGAACCAATTTGATGGTCTGAGGACGAACCACTAGACTAAACGTGTCTTGATAGTCAAAGCCAAGGCACTGATGGAAACCCTTAGCTACGAGTCATGCCTTATAACGGGCCACTGAATCATTTGGGTTTCATTTTATACGAAAGACCCACTTGTTGCCAACAATATTATAATCTGGCTTGTACAGAACAAGATCCTAAGTACCATTCTTTAGCAGTGCATTAAATTCATCTGACATAGCTTGTTTCCATTATGGGAATTTAAGAGCCTGAGACACACATGTAGGTTCCATAGGTGATGTTAAAGGATAATTTGAAACAGTATAAGCCTTTTAATGGTTAAAAATACCAGTTTTTGAGCAAGTGATCATAGGATGAGAGGGAAGTAAAGTAGAGATAATACCTGAGGATGCAACATGTGGAGCATGAGAGCGCGTTGCTTCAGCTAAATCAAATGAGGCAGAGTCAAGAGAGTCGTTTCACGTGGGTGAGAGATTAGGTGAAGGAGGGAAAGTGTTATTTAGAGGTTGAAGAGAACTGTGAGGTGGGTTGTTGGGAGGATCAGTGAGTTGTGTTATGGGTTTAGGGTTAGTTTTAGGTGTCGAGAGAGAGAGAGGGAAGTGGAGTTTTCTTGGATATGGGAAGATGGGGGAGAGTTAAGAGAGGCAAGCATTTTGCGGGTCATATAGGATAAGGAGAGGGAAGAGTGTGATAAGGTTTTAAACTGAGGATAAGGGAATATGGTTTTAACAAATTGAACATGCCTATTAGGATGGATACGGTTGGTGTGTGGATTAAAGCATAGGTAAGCACTTTGAGAAGTAGAGTAACCTACAAAGATACAAGGATAAGAGCGTTGATCTAATTTGGATTTGGAATATGGTTTAAGCCAAGGAAAACACAAGCAGCCAAATGTTCTGAGTTTGGAATAATTGGGAGGGGAACCAAACAGTGTGGTGTGAGGTGTGGACATTTGAAGGATGGGGGTGGGAAGTCAATCTATTAAGTAAGCAGTTGTTTGAAGGTCTATAATTGAGGAGGTAGAGAAGCTTGTTGAAGTAGACATCGGGCAGTTTCAACTAAATGACGGTGTCGTCTTTCAGAGATACCATTGTGTTCAGGAGTGTGGAGAGGTGTTGTATAATGAGAAAGTCCGTGAGAGGCAAGATATGGACAAAGCTTAATGAATTCACCATTATTGTCAGTGTAAAATATTTTAATTTTAGTGTTAAATTTATTTTCAACAAGGCTTTTAAATGTGGAAAAAATTAAGGAAATATCATATTTGTGTTTTGACGGGTAAAGCCAAATATATTTAGAATAATGATCAATAAAAATAACATAAAATTGAAAATTGTCAATGGAAGAAATAAGAGCAGGGCCCCACACATAAGCATAAATAACTTCTAGGGGGTGTGTGCTGGAAATAGTAAAATTAGAAAAAGACAATTTATGACTTTTATTGGAAAAACAAGGAATACAGGGATCCATTTTAGAGCTAGTGACAGGCAAAGATTTGGAAGAAATAACATGAGATAAAATTCTAGAAGCTGGGTGTCCAAGCCGTGAATGCCATAGAGCTGTGGTTGGTTTAACAGTGGCCAGAGATGCAGCGGGTGGTATGGATTGTGGTGATGACAGTTTGTAGACACTATCCTTATGCAATCCTCGCAGAAGAAGCACCCTCGTACTCAGTGACTTTACCTCGAAATGAGAAGGAAAAAATTCAATGAAGACTTGGTTATGTTTGCATAATTGAGAAACAGAAAGAAGATTGCATTCAACTGAATGGGACGTATAAGACATTTAATAACTTTAAAAGAACTGAAGTAGTGTTTAAAATTGTGGAACCTATGTGTGAAATTTTCAAACTTGTTTCATTTGCAACAGTGAGTTGATCAGGGCCTTCATAAGGTGTGAGATTGGCAAAATCATTAGTGACATGGTGAGAGGCACCCAAATCCATAATATGTATATATCAATCTAACATAATGCTAATAATTAAAGCTGACTACATTCGAGTGAGTAATAAAGCTAACTGTAAAAAAGAAGAAGTAATAAAGTTAACTACTTTTTTGTACCAAAAAGAAAAAGCTAACTAGTTTTCTCTTCTAATTACCAAACATAATAATTGTGGCACATGACAATTATAGACTACTTTCTTCTTTAAAATAGTGGCTGGCGAGCCTAACTCCTTTAAAAGCATATTGAGTAATTATTTTATTCACTGATAATAGAATAAAATTTATACAAATAAAAAAAAATAATTCAATCTATCGTTGTTGGATAATTTTTTGTCTACCAACGATATCCAACTCATGATATGTGACAAAAATTATATTTTTTAAAATTATTTTTATTATGTATTATAATTTGAACACTATTGATAGATAAAAAATTGTTCTTCGACAGTAAACCAAATACTAACTCTATAAATAAAATATTAAAATATTGATGTATGTATATTTAGATTTAAAGAAATTTTTTTTAACTAAATTAAATATTCGTGACAGCTTTTTAATATTCTGTCTGTGTAAATTTTAATCTACTGTCAATGGATCAAATAAGTTTTGAAGCATATTTATGGTCTATTTTCCAACACTGAGAAACCAAACTTGACTATAGTAGTAGGAAGACTTTATTTTTTTATTTTTTTGGGTAACATAGTGAATGTGTCCTCTTATTTTGTGGGGGGCAAGTTCCTTCTCCAACATCGCACTTCCCCGCGTCTAGTTGATGCGTTTAGAATCTCTAATACCCAGAAAAATCAAATTCACATTGATAAAGAACGATGTAGCTCAGTCCTAGAAGTGAGTGGTCTTCATTCTTCATCGATATAAAACAACATCGATCCCTCAAGTCCGATATATTGAATATGTAGGGCCATTTGTGAAGTGAAGCACAAAAAACTTATCACTAAAATAATTGGGTTGGGTCTAATTTCTTTGCGAGTGGTGGCAATAAAAAGGAAAAAAGATGTTGATATGGTGGGGGAACCAAAGGAATCAAATTGCCGACCCATATATTTCTGGATTCTTACTGTTTCAGTTTTCTATGAAGTAAGAAATATCCTTTTCATTATTCAAACCAGATCATGACCTGCAAATTAAAAGCAAAAGGGGAGACGCTAGCTGCTCCTCATGTTTGTCTACTAGCTAGTTAGGTCGTAGTTGAAAACTTAAAGCCTAAAACATAAAGGGCAACCGTACGTGATCCTTTGGCAATGCATTGTATCCTTTATCTTGTTGTGCAGATGCCGATGGATAAATTGGCCATAATATCAGAACCATATGAAGAAATGCAAAGTCATTAATTTTCTACTCTATCAAACTCAAATTAAATAGACCTAATTTACAAAAAAAAATTGACAAACAAATCATGAGTCATTAATAAATATACATATTAATATATTTTTAAATGAGATATATTTCTTTTGATCTACTACTTTTTTTATAAACTGGTCCATTTAAATTTCTTTTTAATAAACACGTAAGAAAAATGCATTAATTATTGGTCCATCTTAAATACATCCAATAAAAGAAATTAATCCTGTAAATTTGGTTAGGTGGGCGATGTCGGCTGAAAAAAGTTGATCCCGAAAAAAGGTAGTGCTCTACTCTATAATTTTTTTTTTCTTTCAGAATTTAGCCATTTTGATTACTGTTTTCCACTTTTGGACACAAAAGAAAGAGAGAAGGGAAACTTACAAAGCATACTTGTTATTCTTACATTGTCTCATTATATACAAATACAAGTGAGGCAATACGTAGGATTCATGTCCATGTTGGATATTTTTATGACAAAATAAATTTCATAAAAATAAAATAACAGAGAAGTTATTATTTATTTTATAGTAGTGGATCCCTCCTTAAATAGGACTCACATCTCTTTGAATTTAAAAATAGAAATAAGAAGAAAAAAGAGAGGAAGGAAACTTGAAGAAGAGGAAGTGGATGGAGGTGGTGTTAATAAGGAATAGACAAAAATTGTCTTGGACTCGTTTGATTTTATTTTTTTAAAAATTTATTTTTAAAAATTATGTTTAAAATTTTTCTGTAAAACAAAGTAAACAAAATTTGTTTGATAAATTGTTTTGAAAGCATATTATTTTTGGCTTTTTGTAATCTGAAAAAAAAACAGAAAAAAAACTTTATCTTATTTTTATTTTTCTGTTTTAAAAATAATTTATTTTTAAAACTTTTATTCTGAAACAATAACAAAAAACAGTTATCAAACCAGTTTTTTTATTTTGAAAATAAAGAAAAAAATTTAGTTTCCTACAATTGCCATAACAAAAATTAGTCATAATTTTATATATAATTAAGAGTTAATATTTGATATATTATCAGTGAATTTTAATTTTCATCAATAAAATATTAAAATATTATTATCTTTATTTTTTGTTTAATAAAATATTTTATTTTAATTTAAACAAACAAAAAGCAGTAGTAGGTAGTATTTTGATTCCCTCCTAGTAGAGATTAAAGTCCACATCAATTATAGTTGTTCAACTTGAACATAAGAAGCAGACACAATGCAAACTAAAACCATGATCTGCGCAAAACAGCTTGGAATCCACATGAGAGTGTGAAGTGGAGGCCATGATTATGAAGGGCTCTCTTTTGTTTCTCAGTTTGAGAAGCCCTTCATGATCTTAGACTTGGCCAAGCTTCGTGGGGTTGAAGTTGATATTGCCAACAACACAGCGTGGATTCAAGCAGGAGCTACAATTGGCGAATTGTACTACAGAATTTCTGAGAAATCCTCTGTCCATGGCTTCCCAGCACAAGAGTAGGCATTGGTGGGCATATCACAGGAGGTGCTTATGGTAGCATGATACGAAAGTATGTCCTTGGAGCTGACAATGTCATTGATGCTCGAATTTGTGGATGCTAATGGCAGAATCCTGGACAGGGCAGCTATGAGAGAAGACTTGTTTTGGGCAATCAGAGGCGGTGGAGGAGGGAGCTTTGGAGTTATTCTTGGGTGGAAAATAAAGCTAGTTTCTGTGCTACCAACTGTGACAGTTCTTATAGTTACTAGAAGCTTAGAGCAAGTAGCAACCAAGCTTCTTTATTAATGGCAGCATGTGGAACCCAAAATTGATGAAGATCTGTTCATCAAAGTTCATATTCAAGTAGAAAATGGAGCTTCGGAGTTATTCTCTGGTGGAAGATAAAGCTAGTTCCTGTGCCAGCAACTGTGACAGTTTTTACAGTTACTAAAAGCTTAGAGCAAGAAGCAACCAAGCTTCTTTATAAATGGCAGCAAGTGGCATCCATTATTGATAAACATCTGTTCATCAAAGTTCATGTTCGAGTAGAAAATGGCAGTATCTCAGGTCAGAGAACTGTGTAACTTCTTACATTGCTCCATTTCTTGCTGGGGGCTGAAAGACTTCTCGAAGTTATGAAGCAGTGCTTTCCTGAACTGGGTTTAACTAGAAATGACTGTATTGAAACTAGCAGGATCAAATCTGAGCTTTATTTTGCTGGCTATCCAAATGAGACACCTCCAGAAGTTCTGCGTCATGGAAAATCCACATTCAAAGCTTACTTTAAAGCCAAATCAGATTTTGTCAGACAAGTAGTCCCAGAAGCTGATCTTAAAGCACTATGGACAGTTTTTCTGCAAGAAGATGGCGCCTTGATGATTTGGAATCCCTATGGAGGAATTCCATATAGGATGATTGCTGAATATCATGCTAGTTAAGACGGGTTTCGTTTGGGTGCAGGTCAAAACAGATGGGTAAATTATGACATGCATGTCAAAATATTTAAGTACATAAATTCATAAGCAATATTCATATATGAAAAACAGGTTTTTGGTTGGTTACTGGTAGCAGATGAATTGTAGTTAAGTTGACTCACATTTTTTATAATTTTGATTATGCTAAACGCCTAGTTTATCTACTTGTTTAATACATGATTTTTCAAGACTTTTCTGTTGTACATGCATGGGTGGGACACGAGCGTTTGAATAAGAAATGAATCGTATTGAATTGTTTCCCTGTTAAGAAATGAAGTGATCTTCATCAATAATACAGCATCTCTAGACAATGGAGGGAGTATAAGTATACTACAACTACTAGGATTTTTTTTTTTATATAAAAAAAATGTTTAATTGAGCATGAACAAAAGATTGTGATAACTCAAGTCAGACATATTGAATAAGTAGGGCCATCTTTTAAATGAGGCACAAAAAGCTTCCCGCTAAAATACCTGGGCATAATCTTTGTGATGTGAAAATATTTTTTTTTATTTTTAAAAAAGGATTGTTTATATCCTGGAGGACCCATTACCCATCCCTATATTTCTGGCTTGTTTATAGTTATATGAAATAAGAACTAATCTCTTAAAATGTCACTACTCACCCCTGATTTAGCTCCAAAAGGGTTCACAAATAGTAGTAGAAGGGCAGCGTTCGTCGAAGTATATATACCAGGAAGATCCTTTTCTCCACTTTCCCCCACTCACCTACAAAAGCCTCCAGGAGCTCTATGATCCCTCACATACATTGATACATTATAATCAAAATTTATTTGCTCTCAGCAGCATTTCAAAATGGGTTTCAAGTTCAACTTTAAGGCAGACAAAGGGAGAACACTGCCCATAATTTCCGATGTTTATCCAAGATATTCAATCTCTTTTCTGTTGCTGTTATCTTGTAAATTTGTTACTAGTTGTTCTAGGTTTAAATTTCAAATTCAAATTCAAACAATTACCTGTATATGTATATCTCTTCACGTGTATATAAGTGAATATATCTGAATAAATAATTTAAGACCATTTTCCAAACATTTGTTTTATCTCTTTATGGTATCAGAACATTCACGCTTTCACTAGCAAATTGGATCCATGGCCACCTCTTCTACTGCTGCACAAACCACGGAATAAACTCTTTCGTCCAAAACTACCGATCTTCCATATCTTGTTACCGTCAATGTTTCCAACCTTGTTATCAAACTCACTCCCACCAACTATGCTGCATGGGCGAAGCAAATGACTTTTATGCTTATTGGGTATGGTCTCTCTGGCCACATTACTGGTACCAAACCTTGCCCTACCCCACATGTTGCATGTAATGACACAGAGATTGAAAACCCGATATACACTCATTGGATACGGCAAGATCACTTTTTACTCCTTGCTATTATGGCTTCTTGAGAAACTGATGCTCGTGCTATTATTTCTCAGGCAGACTCATCCCAGGAGGCCTGGGAACAATTACGTCATGCCTTTACAAATCGCTCTAGATCACGCATATTGCACCTTAAAGAGCGTCTCTCAGCCCACACAAAGGGCACCTCCACTGTTTCTGACTATTTGCGCACCATCAAAAGCATTGCAGATAAACTTGCCCTAATAGGTCATCCTTTATATGAGATTGATCTCATTCTATACTGGTCTTGGTACTGAATATAAAGAAATCTCCACTGCACTTCGGATTCGTGAAAGTTCAGTTTCCTATGACGAACTATATGAAATGCTCATTGATCATGAAGCTCACTTGCAAAAAGTAGAACCCTTTGTTCCTTTACCTACTATTGCCAATCATGTGCGAAAATCATTCGCTCATACCAAGCCCTATCATCGTCGTTCCCCTCATCCCCAGGCTACATCATCTGTTCAAACCAGCTATCCCAATAGCAAGTCACCTCCACTAGTCTGCCAATACTGCAACCGACGTGGCCATATTATCAAGTACTGCTACAAAATCACCAACAATCCTCATGTAGCTCCCAGTGCTCATGTTGCCACTACTGCATCTCGTAATAACTCTCACTGGTTGATTGACTTTGGTGCAACTCACCATATTACTAACGATTTTGGAAATCTCTCTCTTGCTTCTGAGTATGATGGGTCTGAAAATCTCATAGTTACAAATGGTAATACCCTCCTTATCACTCACACCGGCACCACGACTCTATCTTCCTCTCTCCAACTATCTGATGTCCTTTATGTGCCTACTATCAAAGAAAATTTAATTTTTGTCTCTCAGTTATGCAATCAAAATTAAGTCTCAGTTGAGTTTTTCCCTTCTCATTTTCAGGTCAAGTCATTGGACACGGGCAAGCCTCTGTTGCAAGGACAGAATGAGCACCATACTTACACTCTTCCCATGTCTTCTGCTTGCCATTCCTCTTCTTCTGTTGTTGCAGTGACCGTGACTCCCTTTTCTCTACGATGGCACCACAGATTTGGGCATCCCTCACTTCCCACTTTGCATCACATTCTTGCTTCTGAGCATTTACCAGTGTCTTATATTAATAGTTCTCCTTGTGTTGATTGCTGTTTAAATAAAAGTCATAAGCTACCCTTTGCTAAATCAAGTCTGTCTAGTCATGCTCCTCTTAAAATTGTGTATTCTGATGTTTGGGGTCTTACTTATCTTAATTCAATTGATGGCTATCATTTTTATGTTATATTTATCGACCATTATTCACGTTATGTTTGGCTTCATCCAATTAAACGCAAGTTTGATGTTTCAATTATTTTTCCCACTTTTAAAGCTTTAGTTGAAAAGAAGTTTAACTTCTCCATCAAAACTTTATATTCAGATAATAGAGGTGAATACATTGGTCTACGTCCCTTTCTTGCTAATCATGGGATCTCACACTTAACTACATCTCCCTATACCCCTGAGCATAATGGGCTCTCTGAAAGAAAGCATCGCCATTTACTTGAAACTGCACGATGTCTTTTAAATCATGCTTCCCTTCCTCATCACTTTTAGACTTTTGCTTCAACAACTGCTGCTTATTTAATTAATCGAATGCCCACTCCTCTTCTGCAGAATAAGTCTCCTTTTTCCCTTTTATTTTCTCGCTCTCCCAATTATTCTAAACTTCGTACATTTGGTTGTCTTTGCTTCCCCTGGCTCAAACCATACACTTCCTCCAAACTACAACCTTGCTCCTCTTCTTGTATCTTTTTAGGTTACTCCACCACACAGAGTGCTTACATTTGTTTTGATTACACAATAGAAAAATATTATGTCTCTCGTCATGTCAAATTCTTGGAAGATTCTTTTCCTTATTCTTCCAAGTCACTTACTCCCTTACCTTCCCTTTCTCCCTCTCCTCCATCTTCATTTGTTTCCCATGAGTTGGTTTCCTTTCCTTGTTCATCTCATATCCACCATATTCCTCTAGTCAATCCAGTGATACATGCCTCTCTTCTCACTCACAGCCTGATCCTACTTATACAACTCTAGCACCAGTGGTCTCGCCCTCTACATCTAATGGCATTGACTCAGGTGTGCCTTTTCCTTCTCCTCACAACACACACCCTATGATTACCAGGTCTAAGAACAATATACACAAGCCTAAACATATCTTTTCTGTCTCTAAATACCCTCTCCTTTCCACCATTGAACCCACTTGTGTAACTCAAGCCCTAAAATCTCCTCATTGGCGACATGCAATGTTTAAGGAGTTTAATGCCCTCATGAGCAATGGTACTTGGGAGCTTGTTCCATTTCACTCTCAACAGAGTGTTATTGGCAACAAATGGGTATTTCGTGTGAAGCGAAATCCGAATGGCTCCATCTCCTGTTACAAAACTTGGTTGGTTGCCAAGGGTTTCCATCAGTGCCTTGGTCTTGACTACTTTGATACATTCAGTCCCGTTATCAAACCTCAGACTATCAAGGTTGTGTTCTCCCTTGCTATCTCTCTTGGCTGGTCAATGTGTCAAATAGATGTCAATAATGCATTCTTGCAAGGATCTCTATCTAAGGTTGTGTACATGCAGTAGCCCTCGGGCTTTGTTCATCAGCAGTTTCCTACTCATGTTTGCCATCACAGAAAGGCCTTGTATGGTCTCAAGTAGGCCCCCATGCCTGGTATCACGCTCTTCGATCCTTCCTCCTCCCTTATGGCTTCTAGAACTCAAATACTGATGCCTCCCATTTTATTTACAAACATGGATCTGTGCTTGCATATTTTTTGGTGTATGTTGATGATCTGCTTCTCACAGGTAATACCCCAGCTTTTCTTCAGTAGTTTATGGCCTCTCTTATTGCAACATTCTCACTTAAGAACCTTGGGTTTTCGAATTTTTTTCTTGGCATTGAGTTATTGCCTTCTCCAACTGGGCTTTTTCTGTCTCAACAAAAGTATATCCAGGATATACTGGACAAGTACTCCATGCAAGGTGCCAAACCTGTCAGCACACCCATGTCAACATCCTACAAGTTTTCTTCCACATCCCCCTCCACAGTTGCCTCGGTTTATCGCCAGATAATTGGCTCTCTTCATTATCTATCTCTTACACGACCAAATGTGGCGTTCCCAATTAATTGTCTGACACAGTATATGTCTATTCCTTCAGATGACCACTTTCAAACTCTCAAACGATTCGGTATCTCAAGGCCAGAGTCAATTTTGGCATTATGCTCAGTCACAACTCATCACTCTCCCTCACTGCCTACTGTGATGCAGACTAGGCTAGTGACACTCTGGATTGCAAGTCTACAAGTGCCTATATTGCCTACCTTGGCTCTAATCCCATTTCATGGTGCTCCAAGAAGCAACGTTCTGTGGCACGCTCTTCTACAGAGGCTGAATATCGCACCATTGCTTCTACTTCTGCTAAAATCTTATGGCTTCAACAATTACTTTAGGAACTCGGCATCAAGCTTCCTCACTCACCTATTATTCACTTTGACAATATTGGTGCAGCATATTTGTGTGCTAACCCCATTTTTCATTCTCGTATGAAACATTTAGCTATTGATTACCACTTTGCTCGGGATCTTGTGTCTAGTCAATCACTGCGTGTTTATCATATTCCTTCTTCTCATCAACTTGCTGATCTGCTAACCAAGCCTCTGTCTGGACCCCGATTTTAGTTTCTTCGATCCAAGATTGGCATCATTCCACCTCCTCCATCTTGAGGGGGCATAATAGTGATCTGGCAGCTGACTCATCTTCCGATGTTTATCCAAGATATTCAATCTCTTTTCTGTTGCTGTTATCTTGTAAATTTGTTACTAGTTGTTCTAGGTTTAAATTTCAAATTCAAACAATTACCTGTATATGTATATCTCTTCACGTGTATATAAGTGAATATATTTGAATGAATAATTTAAGACCATTTTCCAAACATTTGTTTTATCTCTTTACTTTAAAGGCTCCAACATAAAGGGCAACCACGATCCTTTGCCAATAATGTATCCTCTTTTTTGGGTAAAGAATATTGCATAATTATAGAGAAAAAGCAGCACCCAAATTTTTGGGAAACCCAAATAGGAAGATTGTAGAGAGGTTCGCTCACACGTTTTTTCAATAAGAACAGCAACTTATTCCTACAAAAATTCATTGGAAAACAACTTTTATAACATAAAAAATTTCTAATTAACTAATCAACGAGTACTATCACAATATTCAACAATTACAATGAAGGTTCAAGGGTTGCAAGGCAACCCCATTGAAACAAACTTAGTTACACTCCCTATTACTACTAAAGGTCAGGGGGAACAACCGAAGACATTACTACTGCTTCCTCAGATTGATCTAGTTTCGTCATACAAGAAATTAGAAGTCCCATTTTCTTCCCTAAAACAGCATGTGACATTAGTTCGATTGAACCTCTTAATTCATAGCATGAAATCACCAATAATAATATATTGGAAATGAAAGACCTTCATTCACCATTTTATCTTAATTCACATTTACTAAGAGAAATATATATGTAGCCAGCTATTCATTTATGATGATATAAAAAGTAATGTGCATATTTCATGATTTTAAATTGTACAAAATATGAACATAAAAAGTTGACCCAGTACAAGTGATAATGGATCTTCGAACAAAAAAGGAAATCAAGGAAGAAAAACTACCAAATATTTATTAGAAAGAAAAGGAAACAACACCGAGGATGAGAAAGTTTTGTTGTTTAGCATTGATCCAGTTGATGCAGAGTCCACAGCCCAACGTTGGTAGGCTTCAATTCCAAAAACTGCATTTTTTCATGGTTTTGCTCTACAATATTAGACCTCTTCCCCAATTTCTGAATTCCTTCTAAATCTTTTGTAACTTCTTTCATGATTTTGCTCTGCAATATCAGACATCTTCCCCTTTAGGTTTTCATTTGAAATTTGAACTCTTGTGTTTCCTTTGTCCAACACTGACGATTGCAGCTTGTATCCCGATCATCGCAAAACGTCTTCTCCATTGAATTTTGGTCTCTGTCATCTATCGTAGCTTGAATCCCAGTCATTGCATCCCTATTGTTTGTTTTTGTTGACCATTGAGAGTAAGTTTCTCTATTTTCTCTTCTTGAATTTGTCTGTGCATGTGGCTATGGGCATATTCCTTTTTCAACAAGAGTTTTCGAAGTTCATTAATTATTTTGTTCTTATGCAAGTATATATACCTATTCAAAAGTTTGCTTTTGGGGTTCAAGAGCTTTTCTATGGAGGAAAAGGAAGCCAAATTCTTTTGATTTTTGTGTTGTCTCTTAATGTCTTACTTAAACACAATGGCAAAGAACTGAGATAGCTTTTATATATGATGAGGGAATTGAATTATAAAAATGCACATAATAATTTTTTTTGGAGTTGCTCTCTTGCTTTTGTTATTTGTTATTGCTATATGCGCACATAATTTTTTTATTCTTTGTTATTTCTTTTTATTGTTGATGTTGGAGTTTTATTGATTGTAAATCTATCTTTGATAAATCAGAATTAGAAAGAGCTTTTTTCACATATGAAGGGAAAAAATAATAGCAGTGATGAAGAAGGCATTGGAGAAGAATGAATGTTGATTGTATTATAAATTTATGATAATTTTTTTGGATTAAATTGTGATGTAAGTTGTAAATATTATTGTTTTTTGGTTATATATATATATATAATTTTTTTTAATTCACATATTTTCAACGTGTCGTATCTTACATTTTTAAAAATTTACGTGTCCGTGCTTCATAGATCAAAGAGATCAATATAATTATACTTTGATTATTTTCCATTCTTCTTGAAATAAAATGATTGCAATTACATGTATTTGTATTATACAATTTTGATTTTAGGAATTTGATAAAATTAAGTTTATTAATCTAGCCATTGTACAAAAATTTTAAATTCCAACTTTATATATAACTTTATAACTATAGGGATCTTTTAGTTACAATTTACCTATTAATGATTAGTACAAAATCTACTTCATCTATACCTCTATGGCTTCAAAAGTTTCATTATGAACTCAATCGAAATATTGCATATCTTCCTCTATTTACAGTCTAGCATTAGATACTACTCAATTCTTCCCATAAAACATAGGAAAGTGATACATTTCAGGACATTTTTATCGCTGGAACTGACACATTTCAGGACATTTTTGTCGCTGGAACTGACACATCAGCAACAACAATATTGTGGGCAATGTCAGAATTGCTGAAAAATCCAAAAATAATGGAGAGGGCACAAGCTGAGGTAAGAAGGGTTTTTGGGAGCAAAAAACATGTGGATGAGACAGACATTCACCAACTCAAATTCTTACAGTCCATCATCAAAGAAACCCTGAGGCTACACCCCCCAGCCCTAGTGCTAATTCCAAGAAAGGACAAGGAGAGATGTATGTGATCAATGGCTATGAAATTCCTCCTAAGACAAGGACCATTCACTACTAGAAAAAGGAGATTTAGAGATGAAAATTAGACACGGAATAATTTCTATCTCTAACAGAGACGAAAATAGAGACAGATTTGGGAAGTTAGAGACGAATGATAAATTTTGTAATTTAGAGATGAAAAATTTCTGTCTCTAAAAATTCGTCTCCAATTCCGTCTCTAAACTCAGTTAGAGACGGAATTTGAGACGAAAATTATTCCGTCTCTAAATTTAGAGACGGAATATTCCATCTCTGACTTCAGAGAGGAACAGAGACAGACTATTTCGTCTCTAATTCCGTCTCTAAATTCATAAACAGTGAAAAAAAAATTTTTGAGACGGATTTAGAGACGGAATTTCAGAGATAGAATATTTTCCGTCTCCAATTCCGTCTCTAATATATAAATTGTGTATATAAATTTTTTATTTCTCATTTTGTATATAATTTTTGAAATAATATTTAAATTATTAGTAAAATTATCTAGAATTTAGATAATTTTTTTAAAAAATTTAAGTCTTGTTAAATTTGTAGAAATAAATTGATGGAATGGAAATCAAAATTCTCTTACATTAATTTATTTTGTTTGTTTTATATAGTTGACTATAATTTTTATTTCCACAATATACATATTCTCTTCTAAGAAGAAGATGATTTTATCTTTAAAAACTTCTAAAAAAAGAACAAGTAAAATGAAATATAAAAAGAGGTTAAAAGATATAAATGATGAATAGATATATTTTATTGATATATTTTATTTTACAAATTTTTCATATTTACTTTCATTTTACATTTTTTAAAATTGATGAGTAGATATATTTTATTAATATTATGAAAAATGATTTAATAATTTTAAAAAGAAATAAACATTTATGAAAAATAAAGACATGTCTTCGTAATAAATATATGTACGCTTAATTTTGAAAATAATATAATTTTGGTCACAATGATTATGTAGTATATAGTATGTTCGTATATGTGTATATATGTATGTATCTATACATACATACATACATACATATAGATATATATAAATTGTGTATATAAATTTTTTATCTCTCATTTTATATCTAATTTTCAAAATTATATTTAAATTATTAATAAAATTAGCTAGAATTTAGATAATTTTTGAAAAAAATTTAAATCCCGTTTAATTTGTAAAAATAAGTTGATGGAATGGAAATAAATATGTTCTTATATTAATTTATTATTTTGGGTTGATATAATTGACTATAATTTTTATTCTCACGATGTACAGATTCTTTTCTATATATGAGATGATTTTATCGTGAAAAATTTATAAAAAAGAAAAAAGTGAAATGAAATAAAAAAAAGTTAAAAGAGATAAATGATGAGTAGATATATTTTATTGTAAGAATTTTTTATAATTACTTTCATTTAACAGTTTTCAGAATTGATGAATAGATATATTTTATTAATATTATGAGAAATAATTTAATAATTTCAAAAAGAAATAAGCATTTATGAAAAATAAAGATATGTCTTCCTAATAAATATATGTAGGCTTTAATTTTGGATGTAATATAATTTTGATCAATATATATATATATATATATATATATATATATATATATATATATATATATATATATATATATATATATATATATATATATATATATATTTGTGTGTGTGTGTGTGTGTGTGTGTGTATATGTGTTTATTATAAGAAAATAAAAAAAATATGAAGTTAAAAGAGGTAAATGAAATTTTCTATGAAATATAAATGTGTTTTAAATTGTATTTTTTATATTTTATGTCATAGAATACTATTAAGAAATTATAGAAATATTATTTTATCTATAATTACCATAGGAGAAGAAATTTTTATCGAAGAAAAAAAAAGCTCACGCCAGAATTTTTTTAGTCTTATTTTTAAATAGAAAATAAATTTATAAATAAACAATTTTCTTTTTAAAATTTGGATTATTTTCTTTTTGAATTTATTGTAATATATTTTTAAATTTTAATATTTTGAACAAATTATTTAAGAAATTATATTCTTTAAAAATTAAAAAGAAAATAAACTTAAGAAATATAAAGATTTGTTAAAAATCTAAAATTTTCATTTAAATATATAAAAGGTCATTTAAAATATTTATTTTATTAAATTAATTGAAAAAATTTATTAAAAATAAACTTAAAAATAAATAAGTGAAAATACTTCAACATACAGCAAAAAAGACATATCTTCTTAATAAATATATGTACGCTTAATTTTCACTACTAGAAAAAGTTTATTTAAAGATAGAAATTACAGACAAAAATATTTTCGTCTCAAATAGAGACGGATTTTTAAATTTAGAGACGGATTGTAACTTTTGTCTAACAGAGACGGATTTAGAGATGAAATTTTTTTATCTCTAAATCCGTCTCTATTTAGTAAAATACTTATTTAAAGATAGAAATTAGAGACAGAAAATTTCCGTCTTTAAAACTTCTGTCTCCATTTGTTAGAGACGGAAGTCATTCGTCTCTAATTCTCAAATTAAGATGATTAAATATTTATCATAATTAAAATTTTCAAATTCAATAAGTAGTTCAATAATTTTTTAACTTAAATGATTTATAAAAATTAAAACTAATTTTAACAAAAAAAATGATATTCAAATTAAGATAATTAAATATTTGTAAAATCATATAGAGAAATGTAAAACCTATGCTAAATTTATTAAGAACTACCTTTTGTTAAAAATTTATAATCACAACAAAACTACTTTTTGTTTTATTGACCCAAAAAAATATGTTTTGCTTCCTTAGAGTATTTTTTTTAACATATGCACATTTTTAATATAATACATAAGTAAATATTTTTATTTTATTACTTTTATTGTCAAATGTATACATTTTTTTTAGTGAATATATGATTATGACATTTAAGTTTTGAACATCGTGCAAATTTTTTTTCCCAAAATATAATAAGAAAAAATTTAAAAGAAGAGTTTTATGTATATATGTATATATACACAGATACATATATACATATATGTATCTGTATATATATGTATATATGTATGTATTTATATATATATATATATATATATATAATAATAATAATAATCACACAATATAATCATTTAATTTAAATATTAAAATAAACTATCTTATATATTTTTAATAAATAAAAATGAGTCTTTATTAAAAAATATAGAGACATACTTAATGGTAAAAGAAACAAAAGATGTGAGTCGAAATTATTCTAAGTCTCTTCCTATCCAAGTCAGCTCAAGTAATGCACTAAGTAGTCCTATAGTATATATAAAATCCCATAGATCAGTATTTTCTCGCCTTTCGCTGAATGTAACAACTCCATTTAAGTAAATGTAACAATTTTTTTATATATATATTTGAAAAATTCTATGAAGTTATTACTACTTTAATTCTAATCACTTAACTCGTAATAATAATCACTTTAACCAAGTATAATTGTTATTAACAGTGATACAATACTTATAATACAATACTTGGTTTCCATACACACCATTATTTTACAAACATTTGTACAAAGATACATAGTAGCTCTAATAATCTATGTCGACTACTTCCGGGGACACTGGTGCGGGTGGCACGTCCACCAGAATCTCAGTCACATCTACGACAGATACATCTGATATAGTTGGTAGTTGCCCAAGGTAGGGTACCTCGATCCAACGTATGGAAATAATAAGTGTCATAGAGAAAATCTGCATATTATTCTTCTGAACATGATATGAAAATATAGTGAGAATTAAATCACAGTAAGTTCAACAATAAATCATAATTTACCATCAATATAGTTCATCATGTCATGTTCAGCTGTATAAACTACAGAAAATATCTTTGGTCACATGAATGCATTATATCTATGCACATAAGAATAATACAATAATGATATGTATCACAGGATTAACTATTTTCAGAATATCATATGATGACTATCAATTTATTCTCATATCAAGCTACCCCGGTCAGGGTGAGTATTTTATACTCTCCGGTATGGCTTTTCTCGCTCCGTCCGACATGGCCCACTTTCTCTTTCTTTTCTCATTAACATGATCATAACCGTTGGTAGGGCGTCCCCTACTGGTGCACCACACGGATTGCCATGTGACCGTGCTCATTTCTTTTCTTTTCACAATGATAGCCAAAAATATGCTTTCAATAACAAGTATGTTCATCAAAATATAACTATTACCATAAATTATTGGTAATCATGCCATGAATATAACTATTTCAAATATCACTTTATAAAATATTTTCATGTCAGAATTTCACACTTAAGATGGTAAGAAGTTCATACAATGGCAATGGCTATGGCATATACTAGTCATTTATAAAATTCGTCTTCTTTTTTAAATATTAATTTTATTTCTTTATTTTCTTGATGAAGGTTTTCATCGTATCTAACCTTCTCTTACTAATCAGAGCATAACTCCCTAAATTGAACTCTGATGTAGGTGATATTGGTGTCAATTTCAATATGAAACAATTATCTAAAACTATTATGTTGAACATTGTAGTGAATATTAAGAAATCAAGGTGATATTACTCCCTAAATGTATAGGTTATTTCTTCTCGGATATGTTTTGACCTCTACCTACTAATCGGACCATATCTACCTCATATGGACTCCAACTTGAGTGATTCTAGTGGCTAAAAGTCCGTGACACACATATCTATAATTCTTATGTTAACCATTTATTTTAATTCCATACAGATAATTCTCAGAAATTAAAATACAGAAACTATTGTAACATATTCTTCCCTGATGAAACATTTTCTAACCTTTGACTACTAATCAGCTCATATCTTCCTCATATGGACTCCAAATTGAATGATTCCAGTGGTTAAAAATCCGTGCCCCACATGGCAATAATTCTTATGTTAACCATTTATTTTAATTCCTTATAGATAATTCTCAGAAATTAAAACACAGAAACTATCCTAACATATTCTTCCCTGATAAACCATTTTCTGACCTTTGCTTACTAATCGGAACATATCTACCTCATATGGACTCCAAATTGAATGATTCCAGTGGCTAAAAATCCGTGACACATATATATTTAATTCTTATGTTAACCATTTATTTTAATTCCCTATAGATAATTCCCAAAAATTAAAATACAGAAGTTATCCTAACATATTCTTCCCTGATGAAACATTTTCTGACCTTTGACTACTAATAAGCTCATATATTCCTCATATGGACTCCAAATTGAATGATTCCAGTGGCTAAAAATCCGTGCCACACATAGCTATAATTCTTATGTTAACCATTTATTTTAATTCCTTATAGATAATTCTCAGAAATTAAAACACAGAAACTATCCTAACATATTCTTCCCTGATGAACCATTTTCTAACCTTTGCTTACTAATCGGAACATATCTACCTCATATGGACTCCAAATTGAATGATTCCAGTGGCTAAAAATCCGTGACACATATATATTTAATTCTTATGTTAACAATTTATTTTAATTCCCTATAGATAATTCTCAGAAATTAAAATACAGAAGCTATCCTAACATATTCTTCCCTGATGAAACATTTTTTGACCTTTGACTACTAATCAGCTTATATCTTCCTCATATGGACTCCAAATTGAATGATTCCAGTGGTTAAAAATCCGTGCCACACATAGCTATAATTCTTATGTTAACCATTTATTTTAATTCCCTACAGATAATTCTCATAAATTAAAACACAGAAGCTAAAAATTTTTCCACCCATAGCCATACCCATGCAGAACTATCTACACCAACCTAAATATTCAAACATACATCACATGCAAGATCAATATGTAACATGATATAGCAACATCATGACCAATATAAATATTATAAGTTTCAAAAGTTTTCTTCAAAAAAAAATATTGTTAAACTTACCTAAGAATCTCCCTAGCTTACTTAGTGAATTGGTTTTCTTGTTTTCTCTTGAAAGAAGTAGCAAGATTCCTCCCTTCCCTTAGCTTTTCTAGCAGCTTAGGTAAGAGAAGGAGGGTGAATTTTTGAACCTCAAGGATGAAGAAGTAAAATGGACTCAAGTGGAGATTAAGGTAACTTACCTTGAGTACTTAGCCTTCTAAACTTCTCCTTCTTCCTTTCTTTCTTCTCCTCTCTTTCTCTCATTTCCTCATTCTACCTTGCTTCTATTTCTCTCTCTTCCTCACTTGGACGAAATTAAAATGTTGTAGGGGTGGATTTTGCTTATATAGACCACCAAATAATACACCTTTCATGATCATGGGTCTACCTTATCACAATTAGGATACACTTTGTTGAATTTTTGGAAAACAAACAACTTATGTTCTTGTCTTCCTCTTCCTTAGTCAAGATATGCATAGGAAAAGGAGATTTGTATTTTGAAAATTATGATGATATGTTCTTAAGATAAGGGACAAGGTCCCTTTCATTTAGGGATTCATTTCCATTTTCTTTTGTCTTAAACAAGTATGATAGGTTTACCTTTTTAGGTAGCAAATTTCTAGCCCTTGAATCTCTATTATTTGGTTGATATTATTTGTGTGGTATAGGAATTTTTTATCCTAATGCCATGTATTATCATACCACTTGTTAAAATTATGAGTATAGGATATAGATGTTTTTGTCCTAAAGCCTTGTATTATCATGCCACTTGCCAAAATGATGAATGTAGAATCACACCACTTGCTAAATTTTTGTCTTAATGCCATGTAACCTAATCTTTATTATTATTACATTATTATATCATCACCTAATTTATTTTATTTTATTTTTCCTCTTGGATTTGGGCTTATTCCTACCCATTTTCTTTGCTTTGGATAAAATTCTACCTTTCTTGGAGGGTTTGGTCACATTTTCATAATTTTTGGGCTATTGGTCCAATTACTATATCCTAGTCCAAGTCTATATTTTATTTCTTACTTAAGTTATCCAATGGGCTTGCTAGAAACTTATGTGAAGTGGAAAAACTCTATATGAAGTGTCCATAGATAAAAGCCCAATGTATGGGTAAAGATTTTAAACTCAGTAACTCTAGTTCTTGAATTAGGAAAAATTACCCTAATCCAATGTTCTTGAAATTTTAAGACATTTACTTGTTTCTAAAAATTTATCTTCCTTATCCAAGAATTTTGCATCTCTTTAGTATGTTATTTCTAGTTTCTTTCCTATTAGGTTTTCCCTCTTTATTTGTTCTCTTAATGTTAGAAACATTTTCTATGTATATACATAAGGGGAAGAATATCTAAGGATTATATTTCCTTAGATATCTAAAATATTGTCTAATAAATTTTATTTTCTTAATTAAATATTTATGTACTTTTATCAATAAAAGAAACGAAATTAGGGATGTTACATTGAAAACCCTAAACCCTATTAGTATTACACCTTCAAATTCTCGTTTCTCTTCCTCTGTGTCGTCTGCCAATTTTTCTCACGGTTTTAGGATTTCGGTCTTCAATGGCACTTTATCTACTTTACGAATCTGCTTCTGGGTATGCTCTATTCCATGCTAATGGCCTTGATGAAATAGGGCAGAACACCGAAGCGGTTAGTAACTCCGTTTCGGACTTGAATCGGTTCGGGAAGGTCGTGCAGCTTACAACTTTTATTCCCTTTGTGTCCGCTCTTGATGCCCTCAAGCAGTGCAACTCGGTCTCTGAAGGTAATTACCCCCAAGCTCTAAACTTCTATTCTCAGAATGAATTTGAAGCTTCTAAATGTCTAGTCATTGTTAATTTGTTCAAAATTATTATTCTCTCCACGTATTTCTATGTCAACATTGGCTTGTGTTCGCGAAAGTTTATGAATTGCTAGTGTATTATGGCGTTATGACTGTCTTTGTATTCATGTTACTGCTGGGTCTTATATGAAAGCGCTATATCTAAATATTGAGGTTCACTTAATCTAAAGTCGTATTAACTAGGGTGACTTCATTCCCTTATTCCTTTTTTTTTCCAGCGTTTCAATTGTTTGCTGAAGGTCAATGGAAAACTGATGTTAAAACGTAATGTTTATAGAGTCCTTGTTTTCTTCAGAGTATCTCGTGAGTCAAATTTTCCTAAGCATGCAGCTTTTATAGCTTTGAGTTATATTTCTCATCTTCGAGAATTGAGATTTGTCAGCTTCTTCAACCCCATTTAGTTGGTCGTAAAATATTTATTCTTCTAAAATTGTGATCATATTTCAAGGTTCTACGTTTTTTCATTATTTGCTCCCTTTGTTGGGTTCTCAAAAGTAGACAAGATATTGAGAGCTTGAATCTTAGGTTAATGATGGATTTTTTATTTTTCTGAGAGTTTAAAAGACGTAACTATTCCAAGGAACTTCATTTTACTAAGCTTTGTTGGGGTTGAAATTGGGATTTGTTGTTCTTCCCTAATAACATGTTTTGCTGGTCCTTTTTGCACACAACTGAAATTCGATGGTTTAGTTTGTTGTATAAAATGTTCATTTTTTTAATTTCAATTATTTTCGCTTTCAGACATATTGATTGATGAACTGAGGAGCTTTTTGGAGCTTAACCTCCCTAAAGTTAAGGAAGGTAAGAAGCCAAAGTTCAGCTTAGGTGTAGCAGATCCCAAGATTGGTTCACAGATTTCTGAAATGGCTAAAATTCCTTGCCAAAGTAATGAGTTTGTGGGTGAGCGGCTTCGTGGTGTGCGGCTTCATTTAGATCGGTTTATGAAGGATCTCAAGGTTAGGATGTTCTCTGGCCTGTTTTAGTGTTTATACATCCAGGGTCTGTTTCCCTTTCCTGGATATATCTTTCTATTATTTATCATCATTTTTTTGGTACTTTCTTAAATTTCATAGCCAGGAGATTTGGAAAAAGCGTAACTTGGTCTGGGGCATAGTTATAGCAGGGCAAAAGTGAAACTCAATGTTAATCGAGTTGATAACATGGTCATTCAAGCAATCTTCCTTCTTGACACACTTGACAAGGATATTAATTCCTTCTCAATGAGAGTCATGTAAATTGTTGATATTGATGTACAAATGGGGTCAATTTTTGAACCTAGGAATCTTCATATTCAAGAAGGTTTAATCTTTCTTAGAAAAGAAGTAACATTTAAAGCATGGATCTGAAGAACTCAAAATTTTTATTTGAGCATAAGTTGTTGTCTGCAACAATAACTATAAATCAGTAAAATTACACCGGCCCAAAGGAAAGGCATCGGGGTGGTTCAACGAGCAGCAAAGAAGAATTGCTGTATGTAGTTACTATTCTTTTATTTTCATCTCTTTACAAATATTTACTTTGTTTAATAATTTTATTTTTTCAAGAGATGTATCAAACAAGAATAGCTGAGAGACAGTCCCAATCTCAGAGCGATGAGGGTTTTAGCCAACACTCCACCTAACATTCAGATAATGTTGTTTATTTGGATGTGGTTGGCGGCATGAACAATAAAGGACGGATATATGAGCTAGGATCTCAAGCACATAATGTATTAGCAGCAAGTTCTACTTCTCAGTCTTACGCTTCTGATGGAGTTTCAGAAGAACGAGCCATTATGAATGTGTGAATTGATGCTTTATCTGCATGGCTCAAACAGAGTGAAGATGAAAATTTTATGTTAAAGCAAAAGGTTGAGAAATAGGATCTGATATTTCGGTGCCTCATGATAAATACTAATATAAGAATGTTTTCATCTCCACCAAGAGAGGATGAGAATAATAACAATGAACAAAATAGTAATGCTGCTGATGGATCATGACAGTTTGTGTTATTTATGTATGACTTTGTGTTATGTATTATAATGCAAAAGTGTTATTTATGAATGATGATAGTTTGTTATTTACATGAAATATTTTTGGATAGGTTTGGTTTCTGGCTGTATTGGTATGGGATTATTTAAAAATTTATATTGCTAAATTTTTGGCGTCAGAGACAGAATTATTTCCGTCTTTGACTATTTCTACGTATCAGAGATAGAATTTTCCGTCTCTAAACTCAGAGACGAAAAATTCCGTCTCTAAACTCAGAGACGAAAATTTAATAAAAATTAGAGATGGATTTTTTTTACTTTCAGAGACGGAATTTTCTGTCTCTAATTAGAGACGGAAATTCGTATTCCGTCTCTAAGATTTAGCGACCGCAATTTTAGAGACGGAATTTTTTCCGTCTCTAATTCCGTCTCTAACAATGTTAGAGACGAAATTCAGTCTGTTTAGAGATGGAAAAATTCCGTCTCTAAACCGAATTTTTCTAGTAGTGATTGTTAATGCTTGGGCTATTGGGAGAGATCCCAGGTATTGTGTTGAAGCTGAGAGATTTAAACCAGAGAGATTTCTTAATAATTCCAATTATTACAATTTCAGAGGAACAAAGTTGGAATATATCCCATTGGGATCTGGTAGAAGGCTATGCCCTGGAATTGCTTTTGCAACACCCAACATTGAGCTGCCTCCTGTCAATTTGCTTTATCATTTTGATTGGAAACTTCCAAATGGGATCACCCATGAACAATTTGACATGGCCGAGTCCTTCGCAGGCATGCTCAGAAGAAAAACCGACTTGCTTTTAGTTCCTGTTTGTTTTCACCCTTGAGTCTAAGTAGTATTAGTTTTTCGAACACTTATCCTATCAGTCAATTTATCTGGCTCTTGCTTGCATGATCGATGTACTATCCATCCGAAATAATAAATTTCATGAGAATTACACTAAATGTATTAGTAGACAAGTTTAAACACAAGCAGACCAGTGTGGGTTCCTAGGTCTGAGTGGCCAAAGCTGTAGAAACAACTTTTGGGAGGAAGAAGGAAAAATTATGTGCACGTTACTTCTATTTTTTTCTTAACGTTTTAAAAATATTTTTTAAAAAAATTATAACCAAAAAGTAAATAATAATTAACTAAATTATTTAATATATAAGTGTTTTTACCAATATCATTGTTTGACTAGTCTTTAAAGAAAAATTATTTTAATTTTACTGTTAAAAATTAATTACTAATAAAAACATATTCAGAAGATCAGTGATAAGGTTGTATAATATTTATAATATTTTTGTCCGAATAAAACTAAGTTTTTACTTCTAATCTTTAATGGAAATGCTCCAATTTTTCACTTCTCCTCTATAGGCATTTTTTTAAAAAAATTATGCTCCTATTTGAAAATAATTTCGTGTCTCATCCAAATATATGCTGTTATTTAAAAGTAATTCCATGTCTCGCCAAGCTATTATTTAAAAAGTAGTAATTTTCTCTTCCACGGTTAGGTCAACACATGCTTTAAGTTTAGTTTGTCAAAAGATAGTCCAGTTCATATCTTTAATGCATAGTTAAAATAATCCTTTTCACCAATTTCATGGTTAATTATGCACAGCAAAAGAGATTGTATCAGACAGGCGTATGTATGCTCTAACGAAAGTAGCTTTCTCTTCCCCACATGCGTTTTGGACTCATAGCTCCTCTGATTACTCCTTTTCTCATCATTGAATATTTGGGCTTACATCCAATATTTCTCTAAACAATTTTATAGTTATTTAACTTAAGAAATTCGTGATTAATATATTATATGAAACACAAAGAATGAAAAAAGAGTGTTATAGTATTTTCAAAGCATACGAAAGCTAAAGATAAGGGAGATGACTAGAGTTTAGATTTAAACTTCCACCTAAAACGCTTAGAGTTGACTATTACAGCTTCCACGACTATCATGCCGCTGCATGCTTATCCACGGAAACTTGGAAATTCTTTCTTTCTATTTTCAAATCATGTTCACAACACCAATATGTTTTCACTCTCGAAATCTTTTACGGGAGCTAATATGAGGTAGACCAGACGTATTGGGTATTCTAATAAATTTAAGTTCAGGCTCAAAATTAGGATTGTAGAGTTGGAAGATATATATATATGGTGTATAACTAATAAGTTTCAGAATGAAACGTGATGAAAAAAATTGGAAAGATAAGCTCGATAGGCATTCAAATGCAAAACGATTAGGAGTGCATGGTTGGACTATATTAGGATGACTAGTTCAACAAGCGTACACAGATTACATTCCCAAATACGAACTGAGCAGCCCTAATTAATCAAGGGAGTTGACATTTGGCACAGCTTCATAGGCTCGGCCAGTTTAAAAGTTACGTAAATTTTTAGTACTTTTTACCCAATTAGGAAGATTGCAACGAGAAAAATAAATTAAGAGGGACTCCGACCTTTCGTACTAAAAAAATTAATGTCAGTTTTGGAATTTAAAATTTTTTGTGTTAATACTTTTGATAATAAAGATTATACTTAATTAAAACGTGTGAAATGATCTTATAAAGACTTGAATTTGAACATAGACTATAAATTTTCAATAAAGTGTGAGAATTTTTTTTTATCTTCTGTTAGGTTCAATAAAATATTTATGACTTATTCGTATCATTGTTTACCGTTATTGACTTTTTATCACCATCTCTCTTCTCTACCAGTTTCTTTCATCGTCCTTTCATTTTATTATCATCATCAGGTATCTTGGTTTTTTTTTTCTGTACATGCGTAAATATTTGAGGTAATTCATTCCTTAAAATTTTTGGTTTTTTTTAAACAGACTTCCAATATATAATTGAAACAAAAAAAAATGTAAATGTATCTTAGGTAAAATATAAATAAATTTAATTTAATACGGTAATGAAAACTCGAAGGCAATCAAACTTCCATTACTAAAGAAAATTGATGATAGGCACACAAGTTGTCAGAAATGAATTAATGTTCTCTTTCTTTATTTTTATATAATTAATTGAGTTACAATTATCTCCATTCCTTTGAATAGCAAACAAATTCTGTATGCCGTAATGTCATTCCATATATATATATATATATATATATATATATATATATATATATATATATATATATATATATATATATATATATATATATATATATATATATTTAAAGAAAGGAGTTATTAATGTGGTATACATGCATGCATATATCACACCAATATTGATTATAGGACAATAGTGCCGGTCTCAAACTTTGACATCAATTAAGCACAGCCGATATTGACGTAAATGAAAGAAAAGAATGCATGTTTAGATCATGAAATTAATCAATGAAAAGTGTGAAAGCGACGATGATCCCAGCATTTTCAACTCTAGAAGCCAACCGCCGGCGCAAACCTACAAGACCATCGCATTTCATAGCAGAGATTCCCAAAGAATAAGAAGTATTACTTTTTCACAATCATATTTTAGATGGTCAATGAATAATTGAGTTACGTTATCTATTTGTGTTTTGAAAATTCGTGGTCAATTTGGGAGGTAACCTAAATGATATTCTCTTTTATTCTTTAATAATATTTATTGCCAAAGTGATCCTTATAAATTCCAACACAGATTGCCCTAGACCTACACACACAAAATTTCCCTATTTTTGTTTTAAACTCTCACATTAAGATAAACAAAAAAATGGGTCCTAGACTACTACTACTCTCCTTGCTTCCTACTATTGTCTTGCTTTCCCTTCCTTGGCAAACTACTTCATCTTCATATTCATCTGAAAACACTTTCATCCGTTGCCTAGTAAACCATTCTGAGCCCTCTCAACCCATAACTTCTGCAATTTTCACCCGAAACAATTCCTCATTCTCTTCAGTCTTGCAAGCCTACATCAGAAACCTTCGTTTCAACACCTCTACTACGCGAAAGCCGTTCCTCATAATCACCGCTTTGCATGTCTCTCACGTACAAGCATCTGTTATTTGTGCTCAAAAGCACAACTTGCAGATGAAAATCCGAAGCGGAGGTCACGATTACGAGGGTGTCTCTTATGTAGCTGAGGTTCCCTTCTTCATCCTTGACATGTTCAATCTTCGATCCATCGAGGTTGATATAGACACCGAGACAGCTTCGGTCCAAGCTGGTGCAATTCTAGGTGAAGTTTACTATAGAATTGCTGAGAAAAGTAAAACCCATGGGTTCCCAGCTGGGGTTTGTCCCACGGTTGGTGTAGGAGGTCACATTAGTGGGGGTGGCTACGGTAATATGATGAGAAAATATGGTCTCTCCGTGGATAACGTTATTGATGCACAAATAGTAGATGTTCATGGAAGGTTACTTGATAGAAAATCAATGGGTGAAGATCTATTCTGGGCAATTAGAGGTGGTGGCGGAGCTAGTTTTGGGGTGGTAATTTCCTACAAATTAAAGCTAGTTCGAGTTCCTGAGGTAGTCACAGTTTTCCAAGTTCGTAGAACTTTGGAGCAAAATGCCGCGAACATAGTATATAAATGGCAGCATGTTGCTCCAAACATTGATAATGACCTTTTCATTAGGCTTATCATGGACGTGGTAAATGGTACTCAAAATGGAACTAAAACTGTTAGGGCTAATTTCATAGCCTTATACCTAGGTGACTCCAAAACACTTGTTTCTATCTTGAACAAGAGCTTCCCTGAATTGGGTTTGAAGCAATCAGATTGTATAGAAACAAGCTGGCTTCAATCGGTTTTGTTTTGGACAAATATAAATATTTCAACGCCGGTGGAGATTTTACTTGATAGGACTCCTCAATCACTAGACTACTTGAAAAGGAAATCTGACTACGTCAAGGAACCTATTTCAAAAGAAGGGTTGGAGGGGATTTGGAAGAAGATGATTGAATTGGAGGATACAATACTATATTTCAATCCTTATGGAGGAAGAATGGCTGAGATTCCGGCCACAGCAACTCCTTTCCCTCACCGTGCCGGGAACCTATGGAAGGTGCAATATCAAGCGAACTGGAACAAGGCGGGAAAAGAGGTAGCAGATCACTACATAAACTTGACGAGGAAACTTCATAGGTACATGACTCCCTATGTGTCCAAGAACCCCAGAGAGGCTTTCTTCAATTATAAGGATCTCGACTTGGGTATCAACCACAATGGTAAGAACACCTATAATGAAGGAAAAGTCTACGGAGTGGAATACTTCAAGGACAACTTTGACAGGTTGGTTCAAATCAAGACTAGGGTTGATCCTGGTAATTTCTTTAGGAATGAACAAAGCATCCCTACTCTACCACCAAACCGGAGGAGTTAGAACTTAATTACAATGGTGGACCAGAACTGCTTGATTTTATGTTCGAGTATGGAAATAAGAGCTCAGTATTTAATTATACATAGTCTTTCATTTCTTTCTTCTTTTTTAGATTCAATAATGCCCAATCTGCTATTGATAGATTGGACTCCTTGTACACAATTTATCTGGATTGTTTGCTTTAACCAAGAATAATGTCAACAAGTTGTTATATCTTAATTGGTCAGCTTTTCAAACATTTTTATTTTATATACAGTATTTATAATAAAATATATAATATTATAAGGACATTAACATGTAGTTCACAATTTTTATCGAGAACCTTTTTTGTCGTATATTTGTTTATAGATAAATTGATCTCGAAAACCAATTTAATTAGTGGACGACAATTTATTTTAGATGATGTTTTAGTGTTTGCTACGTAACTAAAGTGAACAATGAAGTAATTAACTACATCCGAATATGAAAATCCATTCTTTCCCTTTCAGTCTAGATCAAAATTATTTTAAACCTCTTAAGAATGTATGTTCAATCATAATTTCAAGTCATATTTTGAATTTCAGGACATAATTTTTTTAAATCTAATTAAAACCATAGAATGTAAAGATAACCACAGTGATTCGGTAGCTAGCTATATGTAATTTTATATAAAGTATTTGGCTGTGCTATCCTAAAAAAGAAAACTATGACGAAATATTTGCTAACGCAAATCTCAAAGTTAATTTTTACGATGGATAAAATATATAATTCCATTCAACAAAGTTTAACAACTCTCGCGAGAGAGTAAAATGAATTAAGTTTAAAAAAAAAGGGCAAAACACAAACGGTAAGTTATGATGATGTGGCAGTATATTAGAGGCTAAGTTAATGGTCAACAATTATATATAAAAGCTGATGTACCGACTTTCCGTTAAGAGTTAATTCATTCAGTTCAATTCTAAGATCTCTCTCGCTTTCATCTTATTGATAATCTTAAGCTATTATATATAGTAGTATTGGGACCAAATTATAATTTTCCTCTATATATAATTGTAGTGGACTTCCTTAATTTAAGCTCGCTTATGAGATTATATTAAAATGTATATGACATTCTTTACCCATTTTTTTAAAAGCATACCTTTGTATGACGATCAACTGATAAAATATTACATGAAAATGAACGAACAATACCAATTGGTAATTGTTTTTTTCGTTCAGTCAAACGTTGAAGTCTTTGATTTTGGCTGTTTACCTTTCTAGCTCCTGTTTCTTTGAATAATTCGTACGTTGGAGAAGGATGATAAATGAATTGCAATAAAAAGAAAAACGAATCTGATTATGAGTTGTGAAGCAATAAGAATATATGGATAAATGAAAGGGTGAAAGAAAGTGAGAAAAATAATATCAATGATATATAATTTTATTATGTAAGGTCTATGATTCATCTTATAAAAGGTAGTGTAATAAAGCATCTCAAGAAAAAAAGAAAATAAATCAAAAATATATATTTTTGTTCAAGAATAAAATCTTATTGGAACAGTCCAGTTCATCCTTTAGAACTTTATCACATCTCGGATCTAATGAAATAGAATGAATTGAGATGGCATTTTATAAATACATAATTATCTTGAATATATCAACTATTTTTATATTTTTTGGTCCTGGAAAGAACAAAAGAAACATCTTGTTCTTTCTTCAACAATTTATGATCTCTAGTGGATCTCTCAATAGGATTCGAACTCAGATGAAATTCTGATCATCTTTCAGTGAAAAAAGAACGAATGAATCTTGTAGGATTTCCAAGAAATTCTTCGATTTCTTCCGGAACCAGATGATTATTCATCTGCTTCTCACGTTCCATGAATAGCCGGGACATTGAGGAGTATCCAGAAAGATATTTAGAAAATCGCTCTGATTCTATCTCTGTTCGTTCCGTTTGAAGAAAGGAAGGATCCCAACAAAGAATCGATCTTTCTTTTAGTTAAATACGTACTACGTAAAATTCACATCTTGCCTACAAAATTGAGCTTAAAATTTTTAATATCAATGTGTAATTCTAGAAAACTGATAGGTTTTTAAATCCGAATTCAAGCATACCAGTTAGGTTCCTCTGAATGACAGATATAAACTGATAGTTTTTACAAGTTGGCATGTTTCTGGCTTTCGTCATCGAGCTCTGGTTATCTTAGTTCGTCGTTGCAACCTCGTTAGAAATTGTACAAAATTTTAAAAGTTGACCCCGCTCCAAATTAGAATCATTATAACTTTATTATGTTATTCTAGTTAATAATAATTTTCCTGGATGTAATGTGACTCGACCCACTAAAAGTGATTGGATCTTTAAACCAAGAAAAAAAAGGAAACAAAATAAGAAATAGCTTATTTAATTAAAATAGAAGGAAAAATCCGCGAGGATGAGGAAGTTCTGCTTTTTCGAGTTCGCCCAGTTGATGTAGAATCTGCTGCCCAGGCTTGGTAGGCTTCAATTCCGTCAAGATCAATTTCTTCGTGGTTTTGCTGTGTATTTGATTTCCTCCCCAATTTCTGGATTCCTTCTAATTCCATTGTAACTTCTGTCATGCTTGGCCTTTTCCTCCCATTCAATTCTAAGCATCTTTTTGCAAGCTTGGCAACTGCCACGATATCTTCTTTCTCTCCTCCCTTCATGATTCTTGGGTCAAGAATATCAAACAAATGATCTTCCTCAATAGACATAATGAAATATGAAGCTAAGCTTTTAGCTTCCTCTGGTCTTACGGAAGATATTGGCTTTTGGCCAGTTAAAAGCTCAACCAAAACTACTCCAAAGCTATAAATATCACTCTTTTCTGTGAACTGACTTGTATGAAAATACTCAGGATCTAGGTACCCAAAAGTTCCTTGAACTAGAGTTGTGAGATGAGTATCTTCAATGGAAACCATTCTAGATGTTCCAAAATCTGCAACTTTTGCCCTATACTTCTCATCCAAGAGTATGTTTGTGGATTTGATGTCTCTGTGGTAAATGGGTTGAGAAGCAGCTGAGTGTAAGTAAAATAAAGCTCCTGCAACTTCAGTGGCTATTCTTAAACGCATCTCCCATGTCATTGGCAATTCATCATTTTGGTCATGTAAATATTGGAAAAGATTCCCATTAGGAATAAATTCGTAAACTAGCAAAGGAACTTGTGTCTCTAAACAAAATCCTAATAACTTAACCACATTTCTATGGTTAATTTGGGAAAGAATAACAACTTCATTTATGAATTCTTCAACATTTCCGTGAACCTTAAATTTTTTGACAGCAACAATTTGACCATCTACAAGCATGCCTTGATAAACGGTTCCTTGGCCACCCTTACCAAGTATTCTATTCACATTAAAGCGTTCAGTGGCTTTTTCAAGATCTTTGGAGCTAAAGAGTTTGGTTTTGTCAAAATTGACTTCGCCTGAAGATAATCCTTGCTGCAACAGCAAACCACCATTTTGTTTGAAGTAATTTTCCTTGCGTTTTTGTATTCTTCTTTTCCTTAAAATTTTGTATAACCACCATAGGCCAATGAGGAAAACAATGGATCCTATGCCTGAGCAAATTCCTGCACGCATACATGTCAAAATAAATTTAGATGTAATACTTGTCAAATACAAATATAAAATCGTGTACCTTTATATGTTAATATGCTATTATTAAAGGGGAGAAAAAAAAAAGAATAGCTTCTCACAACTTCCATCAATCAGCATAGACAAACATTATTGTGGTAGGATACGAATCAAAGCAATTGACTGCTAAAAGACCTCGTTGAATGATTATAAACAAACTTTTTCATATCTTTCCATTCTATATTGTGTAAAAATTCCTGTTCATGTGCAAAATATTGCAGTATAAATATTAAATATATTTATTATACAAAGGAAATAATAAACAAAACTTTCCATCATGTATAAAGGTAATTCCTGAATTAAAAAATATACTGAAAAGTCAAGAATCAAAATTGATTTTCTAAATTAAACAAAAATAAACGTACCTGCTATAGCCCACTTAGCTCGATTTTTGTATATATTTATAGAATGAAAATTAGGTTGAGAAAGACTACAATCTAATTTTATACCTAAACATCCTCCGGAAATATAAGGATTCCCATAGAATCCAGGAGTGCATTGACATCTCTGACCTGAGTGTTTCTTCTCCGAAGATGTTATATTAGTGTCATAGCAATTGCTATATGGAAGTTGTATACTGGAATTCAAAATCTCCCACTCAAGCTGCGCAGGAACATAATCCAAATCCTTTAAGTCACTGAGACTCCTAATCCCCATATAGTAATAGTCGTCTAGCCACGATTCGTCTGCAATTACTGCATAATTGCACTCATCACTCGCACTTGTGTTTCTTCCTATATCTTCAATTGTTACGTTATATTCTGAGAGATACATGGGCAGTGAAGTCTCGCAGCAATACCTCCCTAGACAACCATCCCTTCCCAAGTCATTGTTAGATAAAAATTCCTCATTGTTGTCGCAAATTGACACGCACCCCTCAATTTCTGAGCCATTTGACACCAAAAGAGCTAGATTATTGCAGCCCACACCCACAAATTTGTTCTGCTCCTGCGAGTACACAAAAGGACTTCCTTTCATGTCTATGCGTGGCTTGCCATCTTTGCTTTTGCAGTTCCAGCGATATATTGGATTCATGATGGAAACGATGCCCTCGTTCTCATAAATTTCTTTCACCTCCAGATTTATGGACTTGAGAAAAGGTTTCTGATCATTGCTAGAATAGTTCCTGAATTCTATTGCAAACCACTTTTCTGCGTAGCATTTGGGATCTTTCATTCCAAAGGGATAAGGGATTTCAACATCTCCACAAAACGAATCACAACCAGGTTGTGTTGTATTGATACCGTATTGTGCAGATGCCAATGGATATAATGGCCATAATATCAAAATGATATGAAATAATGCAAATTGCAAAACCATTCTTAGCACAACAGTCCTTACTTGAATTAAGGAGTGAATCCAACTCGTGAAAAGCATATTTATTGGCCACTTTCGAACATTACTTGTAAGAATTTCATGGATAGACATTTCTATGTTTCATGCGAAACTTGACTAGTAGTGGCGGCCAGACCCATGTAAATTGAGTCACATGTTTCAAATTATTTAAAAGTCCTCGTTTCCTGCTAGGTCAAGACAAATTATTTATGTTGTACAGGGTGGATTTAGGTAGTATATTTTTAAACTTGGTTTCTTTTCGCGCGTATTATGTAAAGTCCTGGCCTTGACGAGTCCAATATGAAGCCACGGTGCACATGAAAGAAGGGCCATATGGAATTTATGAATAAATTGACATAAAAGATATATTTGCATGATTAATTTTTGTTGACCATGTCAAAATAATTAAGTCAATGAATTAATATTAAATGTCTTGTTTATAGGATGATTGCTAAATATATTATGCTGCTTAAAGACAGGTTTCGTTTGGGTGCAGGTGAAACCAGATGGATGAATTGTGGTATGCACGTCAAAATAATTAAGTAAAAAAATCCATACGGGAATGTTCATATGATGAATTGCAGTTAAGTTGACTCACATTTTTATAATTTTGATTATGTGAAATGCCTAGTTTATTTACTTGTTTAATGGAATAATTTTTTAGACTTCTCTATTATACATGCACGGGTGGGACTCAAGCATTGGCAGTCTTTGGAGAATTATATGCAGTTTGGTCCCTACTAAAGAAGCAAATGCTATGGACGTGAGAATAAAAACAACCTTAATTCTTCTCATTCATATTAGGGTTTATATACATCGTATAAACAAAGATGATTACAACAGAATTGCCTAAACCTAAGGAAAAGATAAAATGATGTTTGAATGTTTAAAAATTAAATACAGATAAGTTTGTTCAAGATATCCTATCTCTATCACGCCCCCGCAAGATAGGCGTGCCATCAAGGACGCCAATCTTGGACCAGAGAAGGCAAAATTGAGAAGTTGGTAGAGGTTTGGTAAGCAGATCAACAAGTTGATCCTTTGAGGAGACATGCACGACGTGGAGCTGGTTGGAGGAGACAAGTTCCCGAACATAGTGGTAGTCAAGAGCGATGTGTTTCATCCGGGAGTGAAATACTGGGTTGGCACAAAGATACGTAACACCAATATTGTCACAGTGAATGACCGGTGTGTGGGAGGAAGGGATGCCAAGCTCTTGAAGGAGGTTAAGGAGCCAGGTGAGTCCAGTAGTTGTGGATGCAACAGCACGGTATTCTACCTTGGTGGATGATCTAGCCACGGAGCGTTGTTTCTTGGAGGACCAGGATACTGCATTAGGGCCAAGAAAAAGCAATTGACCGGAAGTGGAAGTGCGGTCATCAGGGTTGCCTACCCAGTCCGCATAAGAGAAAGCATGTAGGTGTAACATGGAGGAAGGTGAGAGATGAAGACCAAGCGTAATAGTGGACTTAAGATACCTGAGGATCCATTTAGCAGCCTGAAGATGGAGAGTAGACAGGCAATGCATGAATTGAGCACACCTGTTGACTGCATACCCAATATTTGGCCGAGTCATCAATAGATATTGAAGGCCTCCAACGATACTTCTGTATTCTGTGGCATTTACCGTGGTGGTGCCATCATGTAGCTTGAGAGAAGCAGAAGTGGACATAGGAGTAGTGGTGCCCTTGGCTTCGGTCATGGAGGTCCTCTCCAAGAGATCTCGAATGTATTTTTGTTGGGAGAGAAACAAACCCTGGTTGTGTGGAATGAATTCTATACCAAGGAAATACGTGGGTTGACCTAAATCTTTGAGGGAGAATGTGTTGGCTAGAGCAGTGCAGAATGTAGATAAAAACGCGAGGTATTGCCGGTGAGAAGTAAATCATCCACATAGACTAAAAAATAAGCAATGACACCATGAGATCAATAGATAAATAAGGACCCATCAGATTTGGAATTAAAGAAGCCATAGGATAACAGAAAACGAGCAAGTTCTTGGTACCAAGCTCGGGGAGCTTGTTTCAAACCATAAATCGCCTTATGAAGCTTGCAAACATGAGTGGGATGGGTGGGATCGATGTGGCCCGGAGGCTGACTCATGTAGACCTCGTCATGAAGGGTGCCTTGAAGAAATGCATTGTTGACATCCATATGCTTGAGGGGCCAATGATGATGGAGAGCAATGGTTAAGACTGACCGAATGGTGGGAGGTTTAACAACGGGGCTGAAGGTGTCTGTGAAGTCAAGACCCGTGCATTGGTGGTATCCTTTAGCCACCAAGCGCGCCTTGTAACGTTCAACTTCTCCGGTAGGAAGATGCTTAATTTTATATATCCATTTGCAACTGATGATATTGGCTTAGGGTGGTGGAGGTACAAGTGACCAGGTGCCATTGTTGAGTAAGGCTGTAAATTCTTGAGACGTGGCTTGACGCCAAGATGGGTACTGAAGGGCTTGGGAGAGACAGGTGGGTTCAGAACTAGGAGGAAGTGGGTGTTTGGAGTTGGTGAGGTTGAAGGGAAGTTTAGGTTTAAAAATGTTGTTTTTGGAACGGGTGATGATTTGGTTAAGGGAGGGAGCAGGATTGAGGGGGGGAGGAGAAGTAGTAGGGGAAGAAGGAGATGGATTAGGGGAAGGAATGGGAGTAGGAGGAGAGGAAGAGGAGGTAGGAGGAGTTAGTGGAGAATGGGGAAAGGAAGAAGAAGAAGCTGGGGTAGGGTTAGAGGATGGGATGAGATCTGATTGGGGGGGAGGAGGAGTGGGAATGGTAGTTGAAATGGGGATGGAAAGAAAGGTGGGGATGGGGGGTTCAGGAGAGGAGGGGGAAGGAGTGAAAGGTAAGTGATGATAGGGAAAGGAAGATTCAAAGAATTGAACATGACAGGAAATGTAAAGTTTGGAGTTTGTGTAGTCAAAGCAAAGGTAAGCATGATGGTGAGATGAGTAGCCAAGGAAGATGCATGGAGAAGATCTAGGGCAGAGTTTGTTGGAGGAATAAGGACGGAGCCATGGATAACAAAGGCATCCAAAGACACGAAGGGAGTTGTAGTTAGGTGGTTGCTTAAAAAGTTTGAGATATGGAGAGGTCATGTTGGGGATAGGAGTAGGAAGACGGTTGATTAAGTAGTTGGCAGTGAGGAAAGCAAAAGACCAAAAAGAGGAGGGAAGTCCAGCGTGATGAAGGAGGGATAACCCGGTTTCAACAATGTGCCTATGCTTACACTCAGCCAAACCACTTCTTTCAGGGGTGTAGGGAGGAGTGGTGAAGAATGAAATTCCTGATTGTGCAAGGATTGGCTTGAGTTTAATAAATTCGCCCCCATTATCTGAATGAAAGGAACGGATAGGAAGGTTAAAATATTTTTCTACAATGCGTTTAAAGTTAGTGAAGGTACTAAGTACATCAGATTTGAGAGCAAGTGGATAAATCCATGAATAACGTGTGAAGTGATCCACAAACACAACATAATAGCGAAAATTATCAATTGAAATGGTGGGTGCAGGACCCCATACATCAGCAAAAATACATTCCAAAGGTGCCGAGGTACATAAGCTAGAAAATGAAAATGGAGTTTTGTGACTCTTATTACAAGCACAAGAATTACATGTAGATAAATTTTTAGGAAGAGAAAATGAAGTAGCTGCAGCAATGTGATGGAGAATGCAAGAGTGTGGATGTCCCAAGCGATGATGCCAGAGGAAGGAAGAGGTAGTGCGTTGAAGAGATAGTGCCTGAGGAGATGGAGACAAGGTGGATGAAGCAGCTGGAATGGGATATGTGTTGGAGTCACTCGGCCCTTGGAGAAGACACGCCCCCGTGGTGAGATCCTTCACACGAAAAGAGTGAGGTAAGAATTCAATTGAGGTGTTGTTAGTTTTACAAAATTGTGAGACAGAAATGAGGTTATGTTTCATGGTGGGAACACAGTGTACGTTGTGGAGAGTAAATGTAGAGGAAGGGAAAGTAAGAGTAGTTGAACCTGTGTGAGTGATGGGCAAACCTGCACCGTTGCCTACCAGCATAGCATCCGAACCTTCATATGGAGTTTTGGGGGAAAGTATGTGGGAGTCATGTGTGACATGATGAGATGCACCCGTGTCAAGGAGTCAGGTTTGAGGGTTAAGAGATGAAGAAGAGTGGGTGAAATTGGCTTGTGGAGCACGATGGGGTCGAAGATGAGGAAAAAATTTGTAGCATTTGGAGGCAGGGTGACCAGGTTTGGAGCAAAGTTGGCAAGTGATGGAAGAGGAGTGTGGGGAAGATGGTGGTGTGGGAAGTAAGGGACGATGTACTGAAGTAGAAAATCGACTTTTGAAATGAGGGTGGGACTTGTGGATAAGGTTAGCAGTGAAAGGAATGGGAGAGTGAGAGAGATCATCTTTGGTCATGTAGGTTTCAAAATCTACCAGTTTATCTCTGAGTTCGAGGAAGGAGATAGGAGTGTCACGAGCACGCAGAGGTCCGGAGATATCCTTAAAGTTAGATCCAAGGCCATTCAAGGCATAGATAACCAGATCAAGTTCATCGATGGGGTTGGAGATTAGTGCAATTTCATCAGCAAGATTTTTAAGATATTGGAGATAGGTGTTGATGGATTGAGTACCTTTCTTAGCAGTGGAGAGTTTTTCTTTGAGGGACATGAGATGAGAACGTGACTAATTGGCAAAGAGGGTTTTGAGATGATCCCATGCTTCCTTTGAGGTTTTAGGGTTGCCTAAAAGTTTCAAGACATGGGGTTCAAGGGAGGCTACGATAGCATGCAGGATAAGCTTGTCTTGTCAAGTCCAGAGAGTGAAGTCAGGATTAGGGATAGGAATATTTTGATATAGAGTGGTGGGTGGTGGGGAAGGATGAGTTCCATCAACATAAGACATGAGATTATGGCCAACGAGTAACGCATCAATGAGGGTTCTCCATGAGGAGTATTTATTGTGATTAAGTTTGAGAGGAATATGTGCAGAAGTGAAAGAAATTAATGTTGCAGTAGAGATAGGATTAGATGATGAAGAAGAGTGGGATTGAGTACTTGAGGATGATGAGTCTGACATGTTTGAGGTTGGGAAGATTATGTTAACCATGAAAGAGCTGTTAAGCGAGAGGCTCTGATACCATAAAGAAGCAAATGCTATGGACGTGAGAATAAAAACAACCTTAATTCTTCTCATTCATATTAGGGTTTATATATCGTATAAACAAAGATGATTACAACAGAATTGCCTAAACCTAAGGAAAAGATAAAATGATGTTTGAATGTTTAAAAATTAAATACAGATAAGTTTGTTCAAGATATCCTATCTCTATCACCTACTGTCCATTATACTGAGGCTTCTTCATTTATTTATCCATTCACTCAAGGTGTCCATCCTTGTCACATAGCTAGTGCGGGAATCTGGGTGAGCCAATTGTATTGAACTGTTGCCCTCATAGGAAACGAAGTGGTTTTGATCATCAATAATACAACCTATAAAGACATTAAGCTTATGCACTTTACTAATATATTATAACCTAGAAACTGTAAACAATACTGATAACTAGAAAATTAATTGACCACACTTGAATTGAACTTAAATGTTTTTCACAAGAAGAAACCAAGTAATTAAGAAAAATTGAACAATTATTTGATATATGAAAAAGGTGCAGTCTCTGAGGATGAGGAAGTTATGTTGTTCAGAGTTAGCCCAGTTGATGTACAAAGAGCAGCCCAAGGTTGGTAGGGTTCAATTCCAGCAAATTCAACTCCATAATTTCGCTGTGAATTAGAAATCTTTCCCAATTTCTGGATTCCTTGCAATTCTATTGTAACTTCTTTCATGGTTGGCCTTTTCCTCCCATTCAATTCTAAGCATCTTTTTGCAAGTTTAGCAACCGCCATTTTCTCTTCTTTCTCTCCCTCCATGATTCTTCTGTCAAGAATATCAAATAGACGATCTTCCTCCATAGACATCATGAAATATGAAGCTAAGCTTCTAGCTTCCTCAGTATTTAGGGAAGATATTGGCTTTTGTCCAGTTAAAAGCTCGACCAAAACTACTCCAAAGCTGTAAACATCACTCTTTTCTGTGAATTGACCTGTAAGAAAGTATTCAGGATCCAAATAACCAAAAGTTCCCTGAACTAGGGTTGTGAGGTGAGTATCTTCAATGGAAACCATTCTAGATGTTCCAAAGTCTGCAACTTTTGCCCTATATTTCTCATCCAAGAGTATGTTTGTGGATTTGATGTCTCTATGGTAAATAGGTTGAGAAGCAGCTGAGTGCAAGTAAAATAGAGCTCCTGCAACTTCAGTGGCAATTCTTAAATGCATCTCCCATGTCATTAGAAATTCTTCATTTTGGGCGTGCAAATATTGGAAAAGGTTCCCATTAGGAATAAATTCATAAACTAGCAAAGGAACTTGTGTCTCCAAACAAAACCCTAATAACTTAACCACATTTCTGTGGTTAACTTGGGAAAGAACAACCGCTTCATTTATGAACTCTTCAATACTTCCTTGAACCTTAAACTTTTTCACAGCAACAATTTTGCCATCTACAAGCATGCCCTTATAAACAGTACCTTGGCCTCCCTTTCCAAGTACTCTATTGAGATTAAAGTGGTCAGTGGCTTTTTCAAGGTCCTTTAAGTTGAAGAGTTTGGTATTATCAAAACCGACATCACCAAAAGATAATCCTTGTTGTAACAACAAACCACCATTTTGTTTGAAGTATTTTTTCTTCCATTTCTTTACTCTTCTTTTCCTACAGATTTTGCATAACCACCATACGCTCATGAGGAAAGCAATAATGGTTCCCACGCTTGTGAGCACTACATCACATGTTTCAAAATAAAATAAACGAGGCTAACTTTGTTATGATATACAAACATAAACACATATTGCGTAGCCTATAGAAAATACATATAGATGGCATGTCATGAGTATCTATGCACGAAGATAGACAGAAATAACTTTGTTTAAATTAATTAACTACATTAATATAGTTTTCGCATCAACTTGGAGTTTCTATATGAAATAAGAAACAACGATTTCTTTTGAAGTCACATTGTTATTTTCACTTACTTGAATTGAATTTCAGGTACATATATATAGCCATATATTACGTGACTCATTAGCATCTAGCTAGTTATTTATATGAATCACTAATTAATGCATCATACATAAATGTTACTAATTTAAAGAGAAAATATTAAGTACACCGCCGGTGGACAGAAATCTGTCCACTGGCGGTGTACCAAATCATTACTCTAATTTAAATACATGAACTCTAACATTAATTTTTAGGTTTACACTCTAACATTTAACTTAAACATTTTAAAAATATCAAATTACTAATTCCAATGCAATATTTTCATTCTAGTTAATACAATTAATACAATAATTTTGGGTAAAATTAATAGTTATTGCCACTAGAGCTAATTAACATAGTCTCATTCTTTTATCTCCTGAAATTGTTTTGGATAATTAACAAAACTAAACCTTTAGATGAAATTAATGAAAAAGTTGAATATATGAAGTAATTAATATTGAGTAATTAAGAAACATAAGTGCTGTACATACCCACTAATATTAAACTCGAATCGTTATCGTCAAACTTGATAACTGCAAAGTCCAAAAACATATGAATTTAGAATTTGATTATATGTTTGGAATAAATAACAATAATACAAAGGGAATCGACTGAGACTTAGACAATATTTGTTTTCCAAATTATGAAACTTAGAAAAAAGAAAAAGTAGGTCCAAAGAAACCGACAGAGCAAGGAAAAATTAATTAACACAAAATTTTATGCCGATGCTGCAACTTTAAAACTTTTTTTGTATTATAACAAAATATTTTGCTCTAATCCTCCTTTTGCTTAATTAACAACCACTTTATACATAGCATTTGCAATCAAACAACTGATATTCCTATTTTCAATAAGATAACAAAATTTGAAATTATATAGGAGTTGACAATTAGAGTGAGGTATCCAAAATTGAAGTCATGAAGGTAATAAAATGAGCCAAATTAATTAAAGAGATGCAATGGGCATAAAGAAACTTACGAATACATCCTCCAGAAACGTAGGGATTTCCAAAGAAGTCTCTCTTGCACTCACATCTATGACCAGAGTTTTTCTTATCCGGAGATGTAATATTAGTTTCAAAGCAAAAAGCATTTTGATCGACAGATTTAATTGGATCCAGAATTTCCCACTCAAGCATGGCAGGAACATAATCCAAATGCTCTATGTTATTTAAATTCTCCCTCTCATTTTTTGGGTAATTGAAGCCACTATTCAACCAATCTTCATCTCCAATCAGCGCATAACTGCAGTTATTATTAGTCAGAACAGCCACTTTTACAAAATCATTCGGAATTATGTACAATGAGGCGTTATATTCTGGGAGGTACTTGGACAGTGAAGTCTGGCAGCAATACCTGCCATGGCAGCCACCCCCTTCCATATCAATGTGTGTCCGTTCTTTGTCTTCACAAATTGACACACACCCACCAACTTGTGAACCATTTGACGCCAAAAGGACCAGTTGGTTACAACCTATGGCCACAAACCTGTTCCTGTCCTGGGAGTACACGAAAGGGCTTCCTCTCAGCCCTATCACTCGCTCAGCATCATTTTTGTTTGGGCAGTTCCAATGGTAAACTGGATTCTTGATCCGAACCATGTGCTCGTACATGAAACTTATCTCCAGATTAAAGGACTTGAGGACAGGTGTATTGTTCCTACATTCTATTTCGAACCAATTGTCTACGTAGCATTTGGGATCATTCATTCCGAAGGGGTAAGGGATTTCAACATCTCCACAAGTCCAAACACAACCAGGTTGCCCCACTATAGGTGCTGATGATGATAATGACAATAGATATATTGGCCATAATATCAAAATGATATAAACAAGTGCAAATTGCAGAACCATTACTGTTCATTTGAAGAGGGAGTTTATGTTCTTTGGTCCAAACTACACAAGTAGGAATTTATATAGTTTATACATATATTTAAAAAAAATTAGAATGACTTGTGCTGGCAACCTTAACGGCATTATCCATGTAAATTTCTACATATTTAAATAGTTTATGACGATAAAAATCTTCATTTTCAATGAACCATCTTTGACCTATGTAAAATAAGAGAATGCTAGCTAGTCCTGTTATGGAACGATGGTTCCATCATACATTGAAACAAATTGATACGGTATATCCACCTATATTCTCCAGAAATGGACAAGGAATCCCCATCTGACACATTGAAAGAATCGCCAGAAATACTTACAAAACAGTCTTCTTAATTTAGTCACTAGAAAGAACCAGAGCATAGGAAGAAAGGGAATTCACAATGCTAACTATTGATTTTGATGTTGAGTTGTTGAATAAAAAATGAAATAGAAAATGCTGATATGTAGTTAAGGGTTGATCAAATATTACAGGTAAAATGGAATCAAAAGGCAAGCAAATACTTTATGTTGGCAATCAATTCAACATCCGACCAGTGCTGGTATATGCATAATGATTAGAAATTGATTCCAAAATATGACTCTCAAGTTAACCTGAAAAGAACAATCATACATTTGAATCAATAATTTCAATAATTTTTAACATTATATTTATTCAATTTATTAAGGAAAAATATATAAGAAGCTATTAATAACGATATAAAAAATTATGAATATGCATAATGATTAGAAATTGTATAAAATTTAAAAAGTTGACCACGATGCACGTGAAAGAAGGACCATATCGAACTTATGATCAAAAACATAAAAGATGAATTTCAATGGATTTTTGCTGATCAAGTCAAAATAATTTAAGTTATTAAATAAATAGGGTAATTTCATATTGGATGATTGGCGAATATCATGCTAATTAAGACGGGTTTCGTTTGGGTGCAGGTCAAAGCAGATGGGTAAATTGTGATATGCACGTCAAAATAATTAAGTACATAAATTCATAAGGAATATTCATGTATGAACAACAGGTTTATGGTGGTTCCCTGTAAAAGCAAATAAATTGTATTTAAGCTGACTCATATATTCTATAATTTTGATTATGTTAAATTCCTAGTTTATCTACATGTTTAATGCTTTATTTTTTCAGACCTTTTTATTATACATGCATGGGCAGGACACAGGAGCATTTGTATTAAGAAATGAATTGTTGCCCTCTCAAGAAATGAAGTGGTCTTCATCAATAATACAAAATCTCTAGACAATGGAGGGAGTATAAGTATACATCTACCATTAGTTTTTTTTTTTAAAAATTGAGCATCAGCAAAAGATTGTGATAACTCAAGTCTGACATGTTGAATATGTAGGGGTCATCTTCTGAATGAAGCACAAAAAGTTTATCACTAATATACCTGGGGCTAACCTTTGTGAAGTGAAAAATAATTAAAAAAAAAAAAGACAAGTTGTTTATATCGTGGTGGACCCATTGCCCATCCATATATTTCTAGCTTATTTATGGTTATATGAAATAAGAACTAATCTCTTAAATGTCACCACCCACCCCTGATTTTGCTCGAAAAGGGTTCTCAATCAGTAGATGGGCAGCGTGCGTCAAAGTATATATAATAGGAAGATCCTTTTCTCCCCTTTCCCCCCATCACCTACAAAAGCCTACAAGAGCTCTATGATCCGTCACATAATTGATACATTAATATCAATTTCCCTTTGCTATCAGCAGCATTTCAAAATGGTTGTCAAGTTCAACTTCAAGACAGAAAAAGGGAGAGCGCTGTTCATAATTTTTCTCTACTAGTTATGTCGTAGTTGTTAGCTGTAAAGCCTCCAACATAAAGGGCAACCCACGATCCTTTGCCAATATCCTCTTTTTTGGGTAAAGAGTGGGATTACATAATTATAGAGAAAAAGCAGTCCTCAAGGTTTTAGGGAATATTGTAGAGAGACTCGCTCAACCGTTTTTTCAATTAGAACAGCAACTTATTCCTACAAAAATTCATTGGCAAATGGTACAAAATTTTATAACATAATAAATTTCTAATTAACAAATCAACAAGTAATATCACTATATTCAACAATTACAACGAAATTTCAGGGGCTGCAAGGCAACCCCATCGAAACAATCTTAGCTACATTTCCTATTGGGAATAAAGGTCAGGGGTAACAACCAAAGACATTACTTCTGCTTCCTCATATTGATGTAGTTTCGACATACAAGAGATCAGAAGCCCCATTTGCTTCCCTAAAACAGCGAGAGACATTAGTTCGATGGAACCTCTTCATTCACAGCCTGGAAATCACCAACAATAATATATAGGAAATGAAAGATCTTCATTCACCATTATATCTTCATTCACATTTACTAGTAGAAATATATAGGTAGCTAACTATTCATATATAACGATGAAGGAAGTAATGCATTTGTGATATGCCTCAGTATTTTAAATTGTAAAAAATATAAACATAAAACGTTGACCCACTACAACAAGCAATCATAGACCTTTGAAAAAGAAAAGAAATCAAGTAAGAAAAAGTACCAATTATTTATTAGAAAGAAAAGGTAACACCACCGAGAATGAAGAAGTTCCTCTGTTTAGAGTTGACTCAATTGATGTAGAATCTGCAGCCCAACGTTGATAGGCTTCAATTACAAAAACTTCAATTTCTTCATGGCTTTGCTCTGCAATATTAGACCTCTTTCCCAATTTCTGAAGTCCTTCTAACTCTATTGTGACTTCTTTCATGGTTGGCCTTTTCCTTCCATTCAATTCTAAGCATCTTCTTGCAAGGTTGGCAACTGCCATGATCTCTTTTTTCTCTCCTCCTTCCAAGATTCTTTTGTCAAGAACATCAAACACACGATCCTCCTCCATAGTCATAATGAAATATGAAGCCGAACTTTTAGCTTCCTCTGGTCTCATGGAAGATATTGGCTTTTGTCCAGTTAAAAGCTCAACCAGAACAACCCCAAAACTGTACACATCACTTTTTTCTGTGAATTGGCTTGTATGAAAATACTCAGGGTGTAAATACCCAAAAGTTCCTTGAACTAGGGTTGTGAGATGAGTATCTTCAATGGTAACCATTCTAGACGTTCCAAAATCTGCAACTTTAGCCCTATATTTCACATCCAAAAGTCTGTTTGTGGATTTGATGTCTCTGTGATAAATGGGTTGAGAAGCAGCTGAGTGTAAGTAAAATAGAGCTCCTGCAACTTCAGTGGCAATTCTTAGACGCATCTCCCATGTCACTGGAATATTTTCCTCATTTAGGTCATGCAAATATTGGAAAAGGTTCCCATTAGGAATAAATTCGTAAACTAGCAAAGGAACTTTTGTCTCCAAGCAAAACCCTAATAACTTAACCACATTTCTGTGGTTAACTTGGGAAAGAATAATCACTTCATTTATAAGCTCGTCAACATTTCCTTGAATCTTATACTTTTTCACAGCAACAATTCTGCCATCTACAAGCATGCCCTTATAAACAGTACCTTGGCCTCCTTTTCCAAGTACTCTATTGACATTAAAGTGGTCAGTGGCTTTTTCAAGGTCTTTTAAGTTGAACAGTTTTGTTTTGTCAAAATTGATTTCGCCAGAAGATAATCTTTGTTGCAGTAGCAAGCCACCATTTTGTTTGAAGTGTTTATCCTTGCGTTTCTGTATCCTTCTTTTCCTGAAGATTCTGTATAACAAGGATATGCCAATGAGGAAAACAATGGATCCAAGGCTTGAGAAAACTCCTACACACATACATAAATAAAATTAGAGCTATAATACTGTTGGAACAAGGCAAGGGTTTGAAGTATTAGGATCACATCTCTCAAAAGTTTTTAAATATTAAATGATAATTTGGATTTCGTTTGGATGAAGCAACCTTACACACAAAGGTTATAATCAAGAGCACCTTTTTTAACATTTGGATAAAATGGCTCTCTCAGACTACCCAAATAAACTAAAAGGAACCAGGATATTAAAGGAAAATTGAGAAACAAGGAAGACTAAAAGCATAAATAAATAATATAAGATTCAAGAAGCCTTCCTTAATATAAGAGCTGTTGAAAAGCTGGAAGAGGATATCACAGTACTCTAAGAGCTACTTCTAGCCTTCATATATATCATCCCTATTCAAGCATTCAAGAGCAGGAAGACAAGTGCCATCAACTTGCTTTAAAGACAGCTCTCTTTTTCTTCTATTTCGTTATTGAGCTTTGAGTGTATTATTCCCTATATTGGAGTGTTTACGAGCTCTTTATGAACATTTAGTTCATTTACATTAAAGTTTGCAAAGATTTTGTTAAAATCTTAATTATTAGTGTTTAAGCTCTGGGAAAAAAAACCTTGAGTCTTGAAGGTTACCTGGTGTTAGATTATAAAGGTTGGTTAGACCTTTTTGGGTTAAATTTTGTCAGGTTCTTGTAAGCGAAAATTTTAGTGGTGTTGAATTTAATTTGTCCATGTGTTGAGTTTCTAAAGTTTGACTGCCTCTTTAAATTGTGATGATTAGCCCTTGTTTATAAAAAATTCTTTTATTTTGCACTTGAAAAAAGAGTGTAGGGTCAATTTGATCTGAACCTCTATACATAACTCTATTGTTTTATTTCTCTATCTAGAAGTGTTGGCTTGAAAATCTGTTTTACATTAACTTTTTTCTGAAAAGGTCTTAAAGTCTGGAATTTTAAGCCTAGTCTTTTGTCTCGAACCGAATCATGCTTGTTAGAATCATTCTTTAAATTTAACCACAAAACGAACAACTACAAAAGTCTATTTTAGTTAAGTATTTCTGCCTTTTATTTACTAGTGCATTACAAATTTTCAAAAAGTTCATTACTCCGTGTCATCACAATTCAAATATAAATATATACACCTTTGTTAACTGCTAAGGTGTAGATTCACAAGACATAAGCAGTTTAGCATATACGCTATAGATTCTCACGAACTCTTTACCAATTAATCATCATCAGAAAATATTTTAAGAAGAAAATTATTCTGGAAGGATGAATGAAAATAAGCAGTTTAGCAGCGTGCTAGCATATAAAAACGAATTTATTGAAGGATTACAGATAAAAAAAAATTTATGAAACAATATTTGATATACGGGTGATGTACAAAATTTTACATAGAAAAATATTTAAAACTGTCATATGTATTTAATTCAATTAAAAAATATTTTAATTATTTAAATAGATAATTGACAGACTTTTAATGTTCTCCTGTAAAATTTGTAATGAACCAAATACTTACTTAATTTTCATACCTTTTCCTTTCTAGCTAGTTACCGTACGTGTAAAAATTCTTGTTTCGAGTACATTGTATTGCCAAAGAATTATTACATCTATTTACCAAACAGAAAGAAATATGAATCATAACTTTCCACCATATATAGCTAGCAATAATTTTAAATTAAAAAAGATACTGAAAAGTCAAGAATCAAGCTTGATTTTTATAAATTAAACGAAAAAATAAAAAATAAAAATAAACGTACCTACTATAATCCACTCAGCTCGATTTTTCCCACTAAAGTACCCTGGTATAGCTGAAAAGTCAAGAATAACTCAATTAGAAGTTAGAACTCAAAAGTGTGTGTGTGTATATATATTTGCAGAAGAGATTATACATACATGTACATCCTCCAAAAACATAAGGATTCCCATAGAATCCAGGACCGCAATCGCATCTCAGACCTGAGTGTTTCTTCTCCGAAGATGTTATATTAGTCCCATAGCAATTAGCATATGGAAGTTGGATAGTGGAATTCAAAATCTCCCACTCAAGCGTCGCAGGAACATAATCCAAATCCTTTAAGTAATCACCAAGGTTCTCACCGTCCGTATAGTAATATTTGTCAATAATTAGCACATAACTGCACTCATTAGTCGCACCTGTGTTTCTTCTGATATCTTCAAACGTTGCGTTTATTCTGACAGATACATAGGCAGCGAAGTCTCGCAGCAAGACCTGCCAAGACAACCATCGCTCCCCAAATAATTAAGTGTTAGATAAATATTCATCATTGTTGTCACAAATTGACACACATCCCCCAACTTCTGAGCCATTTGACACCAGAAGAGCTAGATTATTGCAGCCCACAGCCACAAATTTGTTGTCCTTCGAGTACACAAAAGGGCTTCCTTTCATGTCTATGCCTTGCGTAGCATCTTTCCTTTTGCAGTTCCTGCGGTATATTGGATTCATGATCGTAACAGTGCCTTCGTTCACGTCAATGTATGTCACCTCCAGAATATCTATGGACTTGAGAAAAGGAGAATCGTTCCTGCATTTTATTTCAAACCACTTGTCTGCGTAGCAGTTGGGATCTGTCATTCCAAAGGTTAAAGGGATTTCAACATCTCCACAAGTCGAATTACAACCAGTTTGTGCTATTGTATTGTATTGCGCAGATGCCAATGGATATATAGGCTGATAGGAACCCAATGGAGCCCGACTCAAGCCATCCAGACGTGAAAACAGATGCATGGAATAATAACCCTGAAGATGGTCCAACTCCACGTGGGGAAATGCGGAAATCCAAACGTAACAAATCCAAAACGGCTTGGGCGAAGGATACGTGATATAAGGGTCGGGTAACCGTGATTGTTATAGATGGGGTAGTTAGGCCAATGAGTTGTTCCTTTTTGATTGGCTAGTATTTCCTATATATATGTAAAGCTTGTTCATCAGATGGGATGGAATGAAATCAGTATTTTTTTCAGTATTTCCTTTCTTAGTTTTCAGGAGGTTCTTGCCCTCGAAGCAAGATCATAACATAGGCCATAATATCAAAACGATGTGAAGAAATGCCAATTGCACAACCATATTTTTGGCACTTGAAGAATTGTGGTGAGCCTAACTCCTCCTAAAAGCATATTTATGGTCCATTTTCCAACACTAAAAAGCCAAGCTTGACTATGGTAGTAGGAAGACTTTGATTCTTCTTCTTCTTTCTTTGGTGATACAATCAACGTGTCCTCGTATTTTGGTGCGTTTAGAATTTCTAATATCCAGAAAAATCAAATTCACATTGATATAGTTCACCAGTCCTAGAAGTGAGTGGTCTTCATTCTTCATCAATATGGATCCCTCAAGTCCGATATATATATTGAATATGTAGGGCCATTTGTGAAGTGAAGCACAAAAAACTTATCACTAAAATAATTGGGTTGGGTCTAATTTCTTTGCGAGCGGTGGCAATAAAGACGAAAAAAGATGTTGATATGGTGGGGGACCCAAAGGAATCAAATTGCTTACTGAAACAAGTCATTGTGGGGTGGTACTTAAGCTTGAGAGGTTCTCTCACCTAATAGACTAGTCTTTTGGGTTGAGCTCTTCTCTTGGGTTTGGGCACCTAACATTGGTGCTTTCATTGAGAGACGGAAACGCAACGGAAGGGAGCGACCTTGGAAAGGAGCGACCAGGGAAAGGGCTACCTGACAAGCAGAGTAAAAGCCACCTTGAGTAGGCAGCCAAGAGTGGGCCGTCTGTGGGCGTCCTGTTTCTCAAGGAGAATGGAATGTTACAAGTCTCATATTGGTGAAACAAGTCATTGTGGGGTGGTACTTAAGTTTGAGAGGTTCTCTCACCTAATAGGCTAGTCTTTTGGGTTGAGCTCTTCTCTTGGGCTTGGGCACCTAACATTGCCCAAGCCCAAGAGGAGAGCTCAACCCAAAAGACTAACCTATTAGGTGAGAGAACCTCTCAAACTTAAGTACCACCCCACAATGACTTGTTTCACCAATATGGGACTTGTAACATTTACCCATATATTTCTGGCTTCTTACTGTTTCAGTGTTTCGATGAAGTAAGAAATCTCTTATTCAAACCAGATCATGACCTGCAAATCAAACGCAAAAGGAGAGACGCTAGCTGCTCCTCATATTTGTCTACTAGCTAGTTAGGTCGTAGTTGTAAGCATAAAGCCTAAAACATAAAGGGCAACCGTACGTGATCCTTTGGCAATGCATTGTATCCTTTATCGTGTTGTGCAGATGCCGAAGGATATATGTCACGACCCAAAAATAGAAGTACGTAACTGGCACGGGTTTTGAGAATAATCTCATCCCGTAAGCCTCTAGTATGATACATATAAATGATTTTTTCATAAATAATATAGATTGTAACCAAACACATAATCGCATTCATTTGAGAGCTTACTGTATAATTTCAATAATCTCAAATATACATAAATACTCTGCAAATGGAAGCTAAGATCCTGCCTATGATATATGGAGCAACTCTAGAGTACAAGTACAATGTAAATTAAAATCTACGAGCCTTGGAAACAAAGTAGGCTCACCCAAAGATCATGTCGTCTAGCTGGTCAACTATCTGAAAAAAATGTAGAAATATCGTGTAGTGAATTTGACAACTCAGTGAACAAATATAATTTACTATAACTGAAACAGAACAGACCATTCGCACGAGTTTTCATAAATAGAAATTATGGTAGAATATAATATTATCTAAATCAATGTATATAACAGTAAACTAAAACTTTAAAGAAGGTAAATTTTGTTAAAAGAAAATCTAAAATCTTAATATTTAGTATAATAAACAATAATTTCAAAATCAGATAAGGAAATAGGAAGATAATTTTTTATATAAAAAAATGTTTAGAGGATGACTCAAAGTAAATCCATAATTATAATTTTTATACCCAAGCACAGAGCTTGGTAAAGGCAATCACCATATACATTGTTTTAGCCCAAGCACATAGCAATGGGATGGGTAAATCACCATATTCTCATAATTTATATCATAAGGTTGGGAGGAGCTCTCCTCAACTCCCTAACATTTCCATATGTTGACTGTCCTAAGCACACAACAATAGGACGGGTAAATCACATCATTCTCATCATAAGTAATCAGGCCAATTGACACTGGTTATTGGAGGAGACATACTCAACTCCATACTTATTCATAATTCAATCCTCATGTGCCCGTTCGCATAAGGGGCTAGCAACTTTCTTGCTAGCTAAAGTTTCATGGTGCACCAAGGCTAGCTACCTCTGTCGCTAGCTAACAGTGTTTCTATCAATGATTCCTCCAAAATAAACTAGTTTAATAAACCAAAAATATAAACTGAAAGGAAAATTGAAAATTATGAGGTTAAAATTCTTTTTAAGACAAAATATATCCCTTCCTTCCAAGATATTCCTCGGACAGAGTTCCGGCATAGAAATTTATTCTCCAAAATCAGAAATACAACATTTTCATTCCAGTCCAGATAAACCATAATATCCAGTATCAATGACACATTTGAAAGTCAAATACAAATTCAATTTCACCATATCCATGAAACAATGAAGTATCATTTATAACACAAATCATATGAAATAATATGAAAGATGATACAATTATAAGATTCAATAAAGTGTAACATAATACCACATTTTCATCATAAATTCAGGAGGGACTTATTAGAGGTATGTTCTGCATGTCCTATAGCTTCTAAGAATATAAATCAATATAAACATGAAATTCAATTTATACTATTCACAATTAAAACTTTGTTTTAAATGCATGGACATGGGAGATATTTAAAAATGCTTTATAGTAAATTATATTCACTCATAGAGTAAGGGCTCCAGATTGAACAGCCCCAAAATCCACATTTCCCATATGAATTTGATCAATTAAACCTTAAAAATGAGTCCGGAAGGTCCAAAAACCTAAAAAATGAGCTCAGGACGCGGGGGCACTGTTCACGGCCGGAAACACTGTTAACGCGCGGCTGAAAGCACTATTCACACGCAAATACTGTTCACAGGCACTGTTTGGAACTGTTTATTGTTACTGTTCACCAAAGTAAATTTTGCAAAATTAAACCACCAAATCACATTTTCTGACCGTAAATTTTATCCTACAACTAATATTCTACATTCTTAACAAAACCCCTAAGTTGAAATATTGAAAAACCATCAAAAATCCAGTATTTTGAAAAATTTACCTTTAAGTTACTATTTACGAAATTTCGGCGAACCTCTGGCGAAAATGATCGATGGGTTTTGAAGCTCTCGCCGCCATGAGTCCAACGGTACCTCCGATATCTCAATTGGATGTCTAAAATCGGAGAAATCTTAGAGAGGAGTTTTAAAAAAAAATTAGAGAGAGAGATTTTGTTTTTCTTCATCTTCGCGTGCGTGCACCCATTCCTTCCTCCGCCCCTTCTTTTTTTTTAATAATATTATTATTATTATTTAATAATTAAATAATATGATTTCTTTAATATAAATTCATATAAATTCAATTTTTCATCCGAAAATATCCCAAATTTTTTTAAAAATTTACTTTCTAATTAAACTCTTAAATTATGATTTTTCTTGATAAAAATATTAATAAAAAAAATCACAAAATAAATATATTTATGCATAATAAAAGAAAGAATATTTCTAAAAATACAACAAAAATTTATTAAAAGCCAATATAATTAGTTTGAGCAAAACAATAATTATTTTAATTAAAAATATACTTCCTTTTAGCAAAACATAATCATTTACAATAAAAATATATATTTTTTTTAGTAAAACATTATTATTTAAAAATAAAAATTACGGGATATTACATTCTTCCCCTCTTAAGAAATTCGGTCCCCGAATTTCAACACATCCTACCACATGTAGGAAATGAAATCAGGGCATAATTTGGAGTTATCAACCTTATTGCTCAAATAATTAGAAATATCATTTCTATATATCGTCTTTACTTTTTAAGAAATCTCTTCTGAAGAGTGATTATGCTATATCACTTTCATTGTAGTATTTCTTTTGAATGTAATTTCTTCATTTGTCTATCTACTATAGTCACTAATTTTTTTCTCATATGACAAATATTTGTCTAACTAAATTTATCGACATTGAATAACATGTGTTGGGCTTGATAGATACTTTCGTAGTATAAACACATGAAAGACTAAATGAATATTATCCAATTCAGATGGCAAAACCCAACGGTAAACTACTGGGCCGATTCTATATACCGTGGACCTAACTTTACTCAACTTACTAACTTATTAGGAGATCTATACTATTTCTTATATATAACCTCAAATGGTGTCATTTGTATATTGGCCTGATAACCACGGATATGAGCAAATTCAATCAAGGACAAATAATTTCTCCTTTCTCAACAATTATTCACACATAAATTTCAATCTCAACATAATTCAAATCCTAGATACTAAACTCATCTTTGCATAGTATAATCCCTTAATTCAAGTACCTTGATCCTTTCATTATTTTCAGACGTAGTTCTCAAAATATTCTCCATATTTTCAAATTAAGAGTTCAAAGATTAATTTAAATCATACTTCCCATATTTTATTCCTCAAGAACTTCAACACCACTAATTCTCTTGATTACAGTCGTCAAAACACCATAAGGTCATCATCTGTCTATGTCTTTCAAACTTTTCATTACTTTACCTACTAACCACTTGGACACCATAATAACCGAGTTTCAAAGAAAAGAAATTATCTTTCCTTGCAATGAGGGAAAAGAATCTTGCATTTAATGCCAACCATTAATGAGGGAGAATGCAATGAAACAGACGAAAAGCATAATAGAGAATGGTGCCAAAATAAAAAGTCAAAAATTTGGACAAACATTGAAAAGCATTAGAATCGGTGGCCGTAATTCTTGAAAATCTGTAAACAAAATCTATCTACGATTTCGGCAAAAATCAGTGGCCGCAAACTTTGAATATATGTGCCAGAATCTACTTTAAAGATGTTGATATTCGATGAAAAAGAAACATTTCCGAACTTATAAAAGTCTGTGAAAAACAAAGAGTACGTAGTTAACTAGTAGGATGCAGTTGATTGCTTCAGAATAGATGTAATCAATCAACTGTAAAATAACCAGTCTAAATTAAAATTTCTCAAAATAGCTAGTCGACTTAATAATACCGATAGTCGACTGGAAAAAATATTGAGAAAACAAAATAAACCATTTGATTGTTCCTCTTCAACAATTAATTGGTTTGCATTTTCACTCTTTTTTTTTACAATGACGGCTATCACCTACAACTTTTCTACATGAATCAAGACATCAATGTTTCATCAAAGACAACAAGAAAAAGACAGATTTCTGGTGATATCTTATCTTATGCTCTTTATGTGCTTAATATGGGTCACAGTCATAACTACTGTACATATACATGCTTGCCGTTATTTTTGAAAATTTTCACCTTCAATTTAGCTAATATCCACCAATCACTCACATAGTTGTTCTAATAATACCCGGCCTATTCGCATAACTATTATAAATATGCCATTCTCTGAGTTCTATAAATGCTTATATTAGTATCTTTATCTTCATACTCAGAGTTAAGGTGATAGAAATTATGGAGGGAACCGCATTCCGTCAGTTTCGAAATATCTGTGTCTTTTGTGGTTCCAGTCCTGGAAAAGATGGAGAGTATGTTAAAGCAGCACAAAATCTGGGTATGGTGCTGGCTAGGAGAAGAATTCATTTAGTGTATGGTGGAGGTAACCGTGGGTTAATGGGGTGTGTGGCTACAGCTGCACATGTAGGGGAATGTCAAGTTCTAAATATTATTCCTACAGCTCTAGCTGCATCCAGCAACATAGGGAAGACAATTGGGGAAGAATATAGAGTAGCTTCCATGCATGAACGCATGGCTAGAATGATGAGCAATGCTAACGCCTTCATTGCCTTACCAGGTGGTTTTAGTACTTTAGAGGAGATTTTTCAAATAGTCTCTTGGGCACAACTGAATATGCATCACAAACCCATAGGTTTGTTAAATGTTAATCACTTCTTTGATGGTCTGTTGTCTTTTCTAGATCAAGCTGAGAAACAGAGGTTTATCCCACACTCAGCACGACGACTTCTTATCTCGGCTTCAAATGCTGAGGAATTGATTGATGCCTTACAAGCATATGTTCATGTACTTGATCCAACTATTGCTCAAATAGAATGGACGGCAGACAACCGCAGGAAGCGCAAATTGGATTTGGATCTTCATCTGTAACTGTAGTAGAACGTAGCCATTGCTGTTCCACTTTTATTTTCTTAGGGTCTATTTGGATACTATCCTTGATAAACATACTCCTTTAGAGTTTGTAAAACTATCTTTAACTGTTGCTTATGATCCTTTGAACTCTTGTAATATTTTAGTGTATCGTCAATAATTACAATAAAAAATTGATCCAGGAATGGCTTAAGTACTCTATTTATTAAGTCTATGAATAAAGTTTGGACATTTGTCAAACTAAATGACATAACCAAAAATTCATAATGTCCATAATAAGTCCTAAAAGAAATTTTTCGAATATCCTCTTCCTTTATCCTCAATTCATGATACTCAAATCTCAAATCAAGTTTTTTTTTTTTGAAAAAAATACTGAGCACCTTATAACGGGTTAAACAAATACGAGGTAATGGATTTTTATTTATTTATTCCACATTGTCACCTTATTCAACTGTCTATAATCTATGTATAGTTATAGTGATCCATCCTTCATTTCCACAAATAGGTCTAGAGCACCTCAAGGAAAGTACTATAGAGTATAAATCATTTGTCTAACAAGTCTTGTAACTTTTTTTTTAAGTTTAGTCAATATCATTCTATAAGGGGGTATAGACAGACACTAGTTAGGTTTCAGGAAGTAAATCAATACCAAATTTTATTTTACGTTTCGAAGTAATCTTGGCAATTCCCCAAGAATTACATTAGAAAATTCTTTGACCACTAGAACTTGATTTACACTGGCATACGTCATATCAATATCTCTCACCATTGCCAAATATCCTTAGCACTTTTTTTTTGTAATCACTTATTGGCTACTAAAGCAGAGATTAGATTATTGGATATCTTACTATGGTCTCTATGTATCAAGAAAGAAAATTCTCCAAGAATATTAAATTTAATCAACTAAAGTGACATTCTAAAATGGCATGGCTTGATACCAACCAATCCATTCTCAGTATCACATCAAAATCTATCATAACTAGACAACAGGGTAAAACGAATATTATATTCAGAAACGATCGTAATTGGTATTTGTCTCAATTCTTTAAATTCTCAAGGATGCCTATCCCTTTCACTTTCAGGCAATAATTGACCTATAGATACTTTTTTTTTTAAATGTCACAATATTCAATAAACATTATACTAGGAACTTTAGCAATCTTAGAATAGAAAGGAAAGCGAAACCCTATAGAATCCTTCAGCAGCACTAGAAGTATAAATATGTCCGGCTCATACCCATACTAAAGGTCCTACTAAAGAATCCTTTGCTCCGATAGTCACAGGGAAACCTAATGCTCTGATACCAACTTTGTCACGACCCAAAAATAGAAGTACGTAACCGGCACGGGTTTTGAGAATAATCTCATCCCGTAAGCCTCTAGTATGATACATATAAATGATTGTCTCATAAATAATATAGATTGTAACCAAACACATAATCACATTCATTTGAGAGCTAACTGTATAATTTCAATAATCTCAAATATACATAAATACTCTGCAAATAGAAGCTGAGATCCTGCCTGTGATATATGGAGCAACTCTAGAGTACAAGTACAATGTAAATTAAAATCTACGAGCCTTGGAAACAAAGTAGGCTCATCTAGAGATCATGTCGTCTAGCTGGTCAACTATCTGAAAAAAAAATGTAGAAATATCGTGTAGTGAGTTTGAAAACTCAGTAAGCAAATATAGTTTACTATAACTGAAACAGAACAGACCATTCGCACGAGTTTTCATAAATAGAAATTATGGTAGAATATAACATTATCTAAATCAATGTATATAACAGCAAACTAAAGCTTTAAAGAAGGTAAATTTTGTTAAAAGAAAATCTAAAATCTTAAGATTTAGTATAATAAACAATAATTTCAAAATCAGATAAGGAAATAGAAAGATAACTTTTTATATAAAAAAATGTTTAGAGGAGGACTCAAAGTAGATCCATAATTATAATTTTTATACCCAAGCACAAAGTCTGGTAAGGGCAATTACCATATATATTGTTTTATCCCAAGCACATAGCAATGGGATGGGTAAATCACCATATTCTCATAATTCATATCATAAAGTTGGGAGGAGTGCTCCTCAACTCCCTAACATTTCTATATGTTGATTGTCTTAAGCATACAGTAATAGGACGGGTAAATCACCTCATTTTCATCATAAGTAACCAGGCCAATTTCCACTGGTTATTGGAGGAGACATACTCAACTCCATACTTATTCATAATTCAATCCTCATGTGCCCATTCGCACAAGGGGTTAGCAACTTTCTTGCTAGCTAAAGTTTCATGGTGCACCAAGGCTAGCTACCTCTGTCGCTAGCTAACAGTGTTTCTATAAATGATTCCTCTAAAATAAACTAATTTAATAAACCAAAAATATAAACTGAAAGGAAAATTGAAAATTATGAGGTTAAAATTCTTTTTAAGACAAAATATATCCCTCCCTTCCAAGATATTCCTCGGACAGAGTTCCGGCATAGAAATTCATTCTCCAAAATCAGAAATACAACATTTTCATTCCAGTCCAGATAAACCATAATATCCAGTATCAATGACACATTTGAAACTCAAATACAAATTCAATTTCATCATATCCATGAAACATTGAGGTATCATTTATAACACAAATCATATGAAATAATATGAAAGATGATACAATTATAAGATTCAATAAAGTGTAACATAATACCACATTTTCATCATAAATTCAGGAGGGACTTATTAGAGGTCTGTTCTGCATGTCCTATAGCTTCTAAGAATATAAATCAATATAAACATGAAATTCAATTTATGCTATTCACAATTAAAACTTTGTTTTAAATGCATGGACATGAGAGAGATTTAAAAATGCGTTATAGTAAATTATATTCACTCACAAGGTAAGGGCTCCAGATTAGACAGCCCCAAAATCCACGTTCAAGACCTTAAAAATGAGTCCGGGACGGGGCACTGTTCACGGGGCGGAAACACTGTTCACGCGCGGATATTGTTCACAGACATTGTTTGGAATTGTTTATAGTTACTGTTCACCGAAGTAAATTTTGCAAAATTAAACCACCAAATCACATTTTCTGACCGTAAATGTTATCCTACAACTAATATTCTACATTCTTAACAAAACCCCTAAGTTGAAATCTTAAAAAACCATCAAAAATCCAGTATTTTGGAAAATTTACCTTTAAGTTACTATTCACGAAATTCCGGCGAACCTCCGGCGAAAATGATTGGTGGGTTTTGAAACTCTCGCCGCCATGAGTCCAACGGTACCTCCGGTATCTCAATTGGACGTCTAAAATCGGAGAAATTTTAGAGAGAAATTTAAAAAAAAAATAGAGAGAGAGAGAGAGAGATTTTGTTTTTCTTCTTCTTCGTGTGCTTGCACCCATTCCTTCCTCCGCCCCCTCTTTTTTTTTAATATTATTATTATTATTATTTAATAATTAAATAATATGATTTCTTTAATATAAATTCATATAAATTCAATTTTTTATCTTAAAATATCCCAAAAATTTCTAAAAATTTATTTTTTAGTTAAACTCTTAAATTATGATTTTTCTTGATAAAAATCTTAATAAAACAAATTACAAAATAAATATATTTATGCATAATAAAAGAAAGAATATTTTTAAAAATACAACAAAAATTTATTAAAAGTTAATATAATTATTTTGAGCAAAACAATAATTATTTTAATTAAAAATATACTTTCTTTCAGTAAAACATAATCATTTACAATAAAAATATATAATTTTTTTTAGTAAAATATTATTATTTAAAAATAAAAATTACAAAATATTATAATATATTAACCATAATATCAAAATCATATGAAGAAATACAAAGTGCAGAAACATACTCTTGGCACCTTGAAGAGTCGTGATGAATCTAACTCCTCCTGCAAAAAGGATTTTCCAAAACTCAGTCAGAAGCCAAACTTGACTAGTAGTAGGAAGATTTTATGCTGATAAGGAAAGATGTAATTGACGAGTAATTAGTTGTGTTATTAATAATTAACTACCATTTTTTTAAAAACATGCATGGAAAGATCTTTTCATTCATACATCGCTGGGTCATGTCCTGTGATGGTGGTCAACATATCGACTTGGACTTATTTATGTCATGTCACGTCGATTCACTCCAAGGTGTCCATCTTTGCCTCAAAGCGCTAGCCAAGGGACGTGGAGTTAATTGAATTGACATGGGTGTTGCCTAGTTGCTCTCATAGGACTCGTTTAGTTAGTGAAAAAAATAAAAATTAAAAAAATTAAAAATAAAATAAAATAAAATATTATAAAAAAAATTATATTTAATATGCAATAAAATAGAATAAAAAAAATTAACAAAAAGATAAAAATACTCTTGAAATATAAAAATAGTAAAATAATATTATTTAATTTTAAAAAATTATTTAAAAATAATATAAATCTAAAAATAATTAATAATATTTTTTAAAAAATATTAATAAAATTAAGAAATAATTTAAATATTATTTTTTTTTTATCAATAATAAATAATTTGTAATTTATAAAAAAATAATACGAAATTGTTTATTTTATTTTATTTTTATTTTTAAATACTTTGAGGATTGTATTTTAAATTATTTATTATTTGTGAATCTCTTTACAGACAACACTTCAACGAATCACAAAAAATTTGTACAAATTTTTTATGATTTATTTATTACTTTTTTTAAAAAATACTTATGTTACCTATTTAATGAAAAATATTTTGATTTTTTAAAAATAAATAAATTTTTATTATACATGATAACACAAAAAAAATATTATAATTTTTAAATCCTTTTATATGAATTGTAAATAAATATTATTCATATAAAAAAAATAGATATGGTAGACAATTTGCTGATTTAATATAATATAACTTACTACGTCTATTTTAACACAAGAAAATAACATAATTTACAAACAATTTGTCCCTTCATCCATAAACAACACTAAAATAGTCAAATACAAAAGTTGAATAACTAATAAACAGCAGAAATAATTAAGCACAAAGATAACATAAATAACAATCACATATAACAAATATCATCAGGGATTATGTCACCATATCCTGATTACCTAGGTAGTGTCCATTACTAAAAAATGTGGAATAACTTTGTTACAGAAAATTCTTTCTGGTTATCAACAATTGATGTGGTAACAGCAGGTTTTCTGGATGATTTACATGAATGAAAATTCTCAGATTCATCAGCAGGGCTAGTATTCACACTCTTCAGGGAAGTCATCTTTTGTGACTGTTTCTGATTGTTTCTGCTCTTCAGAATGTGAGCTTTCACTCACATCATCAAACCATTGAAGCAGAAAGTTCAAAATGTCATTCTAGAAGAAGGCAAGGTTTATGGAGAGAAAAACACCCAGCCATCCCACTCGAACCTTGACACAATATATAGCATATATAGACGCCATTAATACCACCAAGCGTGCATGATTTAGGGAGAATAAATAGCCTGCATTTATATAAAGACCAACAATATATTAAAATTATAGAACAAAAGATAAAAGGTTTCAGGATTTAGGGAGAATAAATAGCCTGCATTTATATAAACCCCAGTAATTCAGTATTTTGAAGACTAGGGATTATTAATTCAGTCTTACCACATTTTGTTATTCCACTTTTGTGAGAGTGAGTTTACAAACCACCATTTTCATTTTCATATGCACCAAGATTTTAATTCCAAGAGAAATAAGTGAGAGGTTCCTTAACTCACAAGTGAAAGCTGCAAAATTTCTCAACAGAGAGCCATTAAATGTTTTCTCAAATTTGACATAAAAAAAAGAAACCGAATTTCACTTTGAAGTTAAAACCAAGCAGAACCCACCACATCTTGGAATTGTTAAATATCAAAACTGATATTGCTTTTAACACGTTAGAGAAAGGCAAAGCCACATTGAAATGAATCAAACTAAAAGTACTTTAAAGACTCAGAGAGATTCACTATGAATCAAACTAAAAGTACTTTAAAGACTCAAAGATTTTATCCAGTCCTGTCATAAAACATAATAATGTACGCCTCTATGCTCCAAACACCGAAAATAATTTCAACACTTGTCAGACTATTCTCTACAAACTCAAAAATCAATTTATTCACAATCTCAACATATGGACCACTACTAGGTAAAAATAAGGTGTTGCTTCAATTAAAGAACTTACAGAATCATTGGGTATAAACTATAATTCAACAGTTACAACATTGGGTCACGATTTAAACTTATAAAATATGGATACTTCAGTTCCTAACACACCTACTTTTATATAATTGTACATATACTAATGATACTGCTGAAACAGCAGCAATTCTGTCAATGTTTCAGTTCCTAATAGCAGCAGCAGCAAACTGTTGCCATAGAAACCAAAGGATGTCCCTTTAGCAAGGAGCAAAGGGACCATCTTTTAAAGATGCTAAAGTCCAGTAACACATTGGGTATCCCCAATGTTTCTCTTGCACAAATAGGTAGTGCACCTATTGCTTTTTCATGTTTTAATTCTACTCCATGGATAAGTGATTTTGAAGCTTCTTTTTCTCCTTTTTATTAAAGTAATTTTACCAAAAATGAAACTTTCTTTTCCCCTCTCCCTCTCTCGATAAAGTAATTTGCTCCAATCAAATTGCTATCATACTTGCCTCTAGATCCACCATAGCCTCTCCCCCCCCCCCATGAATCTTCATCCTCAATCAACAGAGTAAAACTAGAAAAAGTAAACACCAGAAAACCCAGAGCAAAATGTAGAAAATAATGCACAGAAAAATGCAGAGCAAACCAGAAAAATTCAACACTAGAAAATGCAAAATGCAGAGGAAAACCAGAAAAATTAAACACCAGAAATCACAGAAAAATGCAGAAATATTCAAGACAAGAAAATGCAGAGAATAACCCAAAAATGATGGCATCATGGCATAATCTAGTATTGCAGATGCTTCTCAGTACTAATATGAGGGCAAACCAACTCAGAAATACTAACCAGTTGCAGAAAATAGCCAACAACCAAGAAATTTAGAAGCTCAGAAATACTAACCTGTGTGCAGAGCAAAAACCAGATCCCAGATGCGCTGAGCAGGAGGCCGAGAGAGGGAGTGGAGGAACAGAGGTCGAGAGAGAAGTAGAGAGCCCAAACCGAGAGAGAAGTGGAGAGCCGAAGCCGAGAGAGACGAAGCAAAGAAGCCACGAGCTCGGGATGCAGATCGAGGAGCTTAGAGGAAATGGAAGAAGGGGTGAGCTCGGGATGCAGATCGAGGAGCTCTGGAGGAAATGGAAGAAGGGGTGAGCTCGGGATGCAGATCGAGGAGCTCGGGAGGAAATGGAAGCAGGGGTGAGCTCAGGAGGAAAGGGAAGAAGGGGTGACCTCGGGAGGAAATGGAAGAAGGGGTGAGCTCGGGATGCAGATCGAAGAGCTCGGGAGGAAATGGAAGCAGGGGTGAGCTCGGGAGGAAAGGGAAGAAGGGGTGACCTCGGGAGGAAAGGGAGGAGCTTCGAAAAAGTATTCACGGGTGAAGAAAAAAGCGGGAAATGTTGCAGGGCCCGAAGAAAAAGTAGACAAGAGTAAACAGGATAAAGTAAAAAATGGGGGTATTTTCGGTTTTTCATCTGTTATTCCGTGCCTTTCTCTCGCTTTCCTTCGCTTTTTAGAGGGAATGTGCATTACCTTATTTGATTACACTCTATTCCCTGGAACATATTAATCTATCTATCAAACACGGTGATCTAATGGAATGGGAATTTGGATTCCCATTCCATCAGCAGAATTCCGTGTAACAAACGGAGCCTTAGCTAGCAGCCATTGAAGTGCTCTTCACTCTTCTTACCAATAATAATAGACAACATGCATCCCTCGTGTTTTATGTGGAAAGCCCAAAATAATGTTATTCCTACAAGAAGCAATTTATTTGAAAGACCATTGTCTCAATACAACTTGTGCCCAATATGCAATAAAGAAGAGGAAATAGTGGAGTATCTGCTAAGCCACTGTAATTGGCCTAGACCTGTGCGATTTGGGTCTAATTTTCTACTCTATCAAGTTCAAATTAAATCGACCTAATTTACAAAAAAAAAAAATTGACAAACAAATCAGTCATTAATAAATATACATGCATATTAATATATTTTTAAATGAGATATATTTCTTTTGATCTACTAATTTTTTTTATAAACTGGTCCATTTAATTTTCTTTTTAATAAAGACGTAAGAAAAATGCATTAATTATTGGTCCATCTCAAATACATCCAATCAAAGAAATTAAACCTGTAAATTTGGTTAGGTGGGCGATGTCGGCTGAAAAAAGTTGGCCCCGAAAAAAGGTAGTGTTCTACTCTATAATTATTATTTTTGTCTTTCAGCATTTAGCCATTTAGATTACTGTTTTCAACTTTTGGACAAAAAAGAAAGAGAGAAGGGCAATTTACAAAGTATACTTGTTATTCTTACAATGTCTCATTATATACAAATACAAGTGAGGCAATATGTAGGATTCATGTCCATGTTGGATCTTTTTATGAAAAAATAAATTTCATAAAAAATAAGGAGATAAGTTATTGTTTATTTTATTGGGGTGTCTCTCTCCTCAATTAGGATTCACATCTCTTTGAACTTAGAAACAGAGATAAGAAACAAAAGAGGAAGGAAGCTTGAAGAGGAGAAATTGGTTGGAGGTGGTGTTAATGAAGGAAGAGACAATAATTCTCATCTTTTTCCCTTCCTTAGGTGATCAGGGAAAGAGAAAAAAAAATGCAGGGGAAAAGTTTTAAGTCCCGTCTGGTAGACGGAATTTGGGGCAAGGAATGAGAATCCTTGTCTCATTCCATTCTCTCATTTAGTTGAGAGAATTGATAATAAAAAAATATGAATCCTATCTCCTATAAGAAAATTAGCATTACCTCAAAAAATAAGTGAAAAGTAAATAGTACAATAAAAAAAAATTAAAATACCATTCACCATTTTATTTATTTATAAATTTTTTTATAATTAAAAATATATATATATAAATTAAAATTTTTAATATTATTTAACAAAATATAATTCAAATTTTTATATTACTAATAATTTTTTTTTATAATATTTAAAATGATTTTTGAAATTAAAATAATACTATTTTAATAATTTTACTCTTTAATGATATTTTTGTTTTTTTTTATTAATTTTTATGTCATACCAAATGTAATTTTAATAATAATATTTTATTCTATTCTATTCTATTTTATTCTTAATTTTTATTTTTATTTTTATTTTTATTCTTTATTTTGTCAATAACCAAACCAGGTCAAATGTATATGTTCAACTTTAACATAAGAAGCAGACACAATGCAACCTAAAACCATAATGTCTCAAAGCTCATACTTGGCCAATTTTTGTGCTGCTTCTGTTATCACTTTCAATCACTGCTTCTGCTTCAATTCAACGAAGTTTCGAACTTTGTCTAACCCTCCATTCTCTAGTTCTGATTCCATTCCCTACATCATTTTACACTCCTAACAATCTTCTTACACTCCTGTCGTTCAATCAACTGCACAAAATTTAAGGTAATTGTTGTTGGAGAAAAGTAGTTTGAAAATTAAAATTGTTTATATATAACTTTTCAAAAAAGATACAACTTTTTAGAAAAATTACAATTTTTCATAGAAATCACAATTTTTCAAGAAAAGTCACAATTTTACTGAAGAGTCATGTCTGATCATATTTTTATTATAAATAAGAGTCTGGAGATTTAAAAATTTATAATTAAAAACACCAATTCTTCTCCTTTATTATCTTTTTTGAAACTTCAAATTGTTCTACATGAGAGATTCTAGAAGCTATTATCTATCAATCTCTGGGTACTTGGGATTACTCTTAGGGGTGATTTGCCATATACCCTGTAGCAAACATAGTAGGGCCAAATATCATCTTAAAGACAGTGTGATTACACACGTTTCTTAGTACAACTTCATCTTCAATCCACTCAATTTTCCTAACGCTTGATGCCTTCAATTCCAAAACCTGATTTTCTCTTCACCCCTATTCATGACTCTCATGTCCTAGCATCTTTGATCTGCGTAAAACAGCTTGGAATCCACATGAGAGTGCGCAGTAGAGGTCATGATTATGAAGGGCTCTATTTTGTTTCTCTGTTTGTGAAGCCATTCATAATCTTACACTTGGCCAAGCATCGTGGGGTTGAAGTTGATATTGCCAACAACACTGCTTGGATTCAAGTAGGTGCTACTATTATTGGCGAAGTGTACTACATAATTTCTGAGAAATCCTCTGTCCCTAGTTTTCAGCACAAGCGTAGGCATTGGTTTGCATATCAGATGAGGTGCTTATGGTACCATGATAAGAAAGTATGGCCTAGGAGCTGACAGTGTCATTGATGCTCGAATTTGTTCATGCTAATGGCAGAATCCAGGACAGAGCAGCTACGAGACAAGACGTGTTTTGGGCAATCAAGGCGGTGGAGGAGGGAGCTTTGTGTTGGGCACAGCGGGTATACCAGCAAGAAATAAATGCGGAATAATCAACAAAAATAACACCAGAAAATTAATGTAGTTCACCTTTGAATTTTAAGCTACGTCCACGGGACCAAATTCAAATAAATCTTCCACTATAAAATAGCAGGTACAAGGAGAGTCTTCCCCAGAATAAATCTAGAGGCTACAACAGAGATCTAACCAAAATAGTGGCTCACAAAGTGTTTTCCATAATACCCCAAGAGTATTTCCTCACTATTTTGTCACTCACTATTTAAGAACTATTTTCTAAATATTACACCAAACTCTCCCCTATTTTTCTCTCCTCAGAGAACATCTATGGCTTCTCCTCAGGCTACTCTTGTTGCTTGGCTCTACATCTTGGTGTTAATATCCTTCGTTCCTCTCCTGCCTATTTATAGGCAGAGGGTGATGAGAAGTCGGTTTTCGCATGTAGGTTCTACGTTTCTCTTCTGCCTTCTGCCAATTTCTCCATGCAGCAGCCGCAATTGCTGACCATGTAGAAATTTCATTGCGTTTCCTGCTTCTTCTTATAAGTGTGTAGAGGGACAAATATTTCGGCTTCCTCTTCTTGCAAATTTGGTTTTCGTAAGTCAATAGCGGTGGGCCCTTCTATGTTGGAGGGACCCACCCCAATCACTTACAAATCTCTCCCTCCCGACTACATAGAGGGATCCACCATTCCTGCAGCTAATTGACAGAGCAACACACTTTTGCAACTTTGATTGCCATGACACAGCTCCCCCTGCAAATGTAATCAGATAACCCGAAGTAGACTTTCTTAAATCTACATCACCAGCCATATTTGCATCTGTGTAGGCGACTAACACATGCTTAGTATCTCCAAAACATAAACATATTTTGGAAGTACCACGAAGATATCTGAAAATCCATTTCATTGCAACCCAATGTTCCTTACCAAGATTAGAAAGGAATCGGCTCACTACTCCAACCAAGTGAGCAAAATCTGACTGTGTACATGCCATGGCATACATCAAACTTCCAACTACTGAAGCATATGGAACCTTGTCCATTTCTTTCTTCTCCTCATCTGTAAAGGGATTCTGTTTAGAACTTAGTCTAAAGTGATTAGCAAGAGGACAACTAACCGCTTTAGCTTTATCCATACTAAACCTCTTAAATACTTTCTCAATGTACTTCTCTTGTGACAACCATACTTTCTTGGCGCATCTATCTCTGGTAATCTTCATGCCAAGAATATGCTTTGCTGGCCCCAAGTCCTTCATGGCAAAAGACTTACTCAATTGTGTTTTCAAACAATTGATTCTGGAAACATTCCGGCCAACTATCAGCATATCATCCACATAGAGTAAAAGAATAATAACATCATCAGAGAAATTTTGCACAAAGACACAATGGTCTGAAGTAGTCTTCCTGTAACCTTGCTCCCCCATAACAGACTCAAACTTCTTATACCATTGTTTTGGTGTCTGTTTCAAGCCATAAAGACTTTTCTTCAGTCTGCAAATATAATCCTCTTTTCCTTTCTTTTTGAAACCCTCTAGCTGCTCCATATATATCTTTTCCTCCAAATCACCATGAAGGAAGGCAGTTTTCACATCCATTTGTTCAACCTCCAAGTCAAGGCTCCCTGCTAAGCCCAGCACTGTACGGATGGATATCATTTTCACAACTGGTGAAAACAAATCTCGTCAAAATCAACGCCTTTTCTTTGGTTGAATCCTTTAACAACCAGTCTAACTTTGAATCTCAGATGGAGACTGTGTTCATCATGCTTGATCCTGAACACCCATTTATTTTTCAAAGCTATCTTGCCTTTCAGCAACTTCACCAGCTCAAACGTTTTGTTCTCATGCAAGGATTTTATTTCATCTTGCATGGCTTCTCTCCACTTCTGTTTGTGCTCATCTTCCATAGCTTCTTCAAAGCTATTAGGTTCTCCCCTGTTAGTGAGTGTTACATACTCATCATCAGGATATCTAATAGAATGTTGTCTTATTCTGCTACTTCTCCTCAATCGATCTGGGGAAGTCACAGGTGTAGGTAGTTGATGGTGAACATCATCATCATCTTCTTCCGATTCAGCCTCTAAGGGAGCATCATCAGGCTGATCATCATCTCCAACTTGCCTCGGCACCACTGTTGGAGGAACTAATCTCAAGTTTGTTGAGTCGCCATTGGAATCAGGAACATCCTTCTCCATTTTGTCTATGTCTTCAATGGTCTGATCTTTAACAAACACAGCATCACGGCTTCTAATGAACTTTTTCTGGACCGGGTCATAGAATCTATAGTCAAATTGATCTTGACCATAGCCAATAAATACACACTATCATGTCTTGGCATCGAGTTTGGCTCTCTCATCCTTAGGGATATGCTCGAAAGCTTTGCAGCCAAACACCTGCAGATAATCATAGAAAACATCCTTTCCTGACCATACCTTCTCTGGTGTATCATACTGTAGAGGAACACACGGTGATAAATTCAACATGTGTATAGCTGTAAGCAAGGCTTCACCCCAAAAAATTTTGGGTAACTTTGCATGTGAGAGTAAACATCTAACTCTCTCCATCAAAATTCTATTCATCCTCTCAGCTAAACCATTTAACTACGGTGTTTTTGGAGGTGTCATCTGATGCCGAATACTATGCTCTTTACAATAAGCATCAAATGGTCCAGTATACTCTCCACCATTGTCTGTCCGGATGCATTTTAACTTCTTCCCAATCTGTCTCTCAATTGAGGTATAGAACTGTTTGAAGACATCTAACACTTGATCTTTTGTCTTCAAAATGTATGCCCACGTTTTTCTAGAATGATCATCAATGAAAGTCACTAAGTATTGAGCACCACCAAGTGACTTTGGCATTGGTCCACATAAATCTAAATGTACTAGATCCAACACATTCTTCATTCTGGAAAAAGGGGAACTCTTGAAAACAACTCTGTTCTGCTTTCCTGCCAAGCAATCAGCACATTTCTCCAAATGTACTTGATCCATTCCAGAGAGCATTTTCTTCTTAGCCAAACGTGTCATATTTTTCTCACTCATGTGGCCAAGTCTCCTGTGCCACAACTCAACTGCATTTTCTTTCTCCACGGCATTCACAGCGTCATTGGAGAGCTTTGTATGCATAACATACAACGTTGAGTCTTTTCTACCTCTAGCCACCACCAAAGAACCTTTAGTGAGTTTCCATTGGCCATTCATGAACATGTTGAAGAATCCTGCATCATCAAGTTTGCCGGTAGAAATCAGATTCAGGCGAATATCTAGAATATGCCTGACATCTTTCAGCACTAATCTGGTGCCGTTCTCTGTCTCCAAGCAGATATCTCCTCTGCCAACAACTTTTAATAAGTTGTCATTTCCCATCTTAACAACACCGAAATCTCCTTCCGTGTAAGATGAGAAGAATTCTCTACGAGGTGTGGTATGAAAGGTAGCTCCATTATTAATCACCCAACTGGTCTCATGGGATGTAAGATTGACAATATCATCATCATAAACGACATTGAATTCGTCTATGGCATTTATGTTGATCATCTTGCTGGTCTTTGCCACCATTTTGAGCAGTATGAACAGTACCGTATGTATGAACAGTACCCCGTACGTATGAATAGTATTGTACGTATGAAACAATATCCCCGTACGTATGAATAGTGCCTCGTACAAACTTCCTTCAACCAATAGTAATTCCAATAAAATCTTTTATGATGTGGAAGATCAGTCAATACTGCAACCACAGAGCATACTAAGAATTTTAAAGGAAAAACCACCACGGCTCTGATACCATTTGTTGGGCACAGCGGGTATACCAACAAGAAATAAATGCGGAATAATAAACAAAAATAACACCAGAAAATTAACGTGGTTCACCTTTGAATTTTAGGCTACGTCCACGGGACCAAATCCGAATAAATCTTCCACTATAAAATAGCAGGTATAAGGAGAGTTTTCCCCAGAATAAATCTAGAGGCTACAACAGAGATCTAACCAAAATAGTGGCTCACAAAGTGTTTCCCATAATACCCCAAGAGTATTTTCTTACTATTTTGTCATTCACTATTTAGGAATTATTTCCTAAATATCACACCAAACTCTCCCCTATTTTTCTCTCCTCAGAAAACATCTCTGGCTTCTCCTCAGGCTACTCTTGTTGCCTGGCTCTACATCTTGGTGTTAGTATCATTCGTTCCTCTCCTACCTATTTATAGGCAGAGGGTGAATAGAAGTCGGTTTTTGCATGCAGGTTCTATGTTTCTCTTCTGCCTTCTGCCAATTTCTCCATGCAACAGCTGCAATTGTTGACCATGTAGAAATTTCGTTGCGTTTCCTGCTTCTTCTTATAAGTGTGTAGAGGGTCAAATATTTCGGCTTCCTCTTCTTGCAAATTTGGTTTTCGTAAGTCAATGGCGGTGGGCCCTTCTATGTTGGAGGGACCCACCCCAATCACTTACACTTTGGAGTCATTCTCGTGTGGAAGATGTAGCTGGTTCCTGTGCAACCAACTGTGACAATTCTTACAGTTACTAAAAGGTTAGAGCAAGGAGCAACCAAGCTTCTTTATAAATGGCAGCAAGTGGCACCCAATAGTGATGAAGATCTGTTCATCAAAGTCCATATTCCAGTAGAAAATTGCAGTGTTTCAATAACTTCTTACAATGCTCTTTTTCCTGCTGGGGCTGAAAGAGTTCTCCAAGTTATGAAGCAGAGCTTTCCTGAACTGGGTTTAACCAGAAATGACTGTATTGAAACTAGCCAGATCAAATCTGCGCTTTATTTTGCTGGCTATCCAAATTGAACACCCCCAAAATTTCTGCTTCATGGAAAATCCACATCCAAAGCTTAGTTTAAAGCCAAAACAGATTTTGTCAGACAAGTAGTCCCAGAAGCTGATCTTTAAGCACTATGGACAGTTTTTCTGCAAGATAGCGCCTTGATGATTTGAGGGAAACCAATATTTTAGCCTACCATAATAACCAAGGCATGGTTCTTATAATTAACAAACTGGATCACTAAAATGAGTAAATTTTGGTATTATAAGGTATTAATGTAGTAGGTAACAAAATCTTAGTACATTTAACAAAAACAGATATTAGTACTTACCAGGTACATTTGCTTATTTTATCAGTATGTATGGACAAATTATTGACAAGCACTAACTAAGCAAACGGCGGCAAAACTCCAAGAAGATTCTTCATTCACTCTGTCAATATGCCATTTATGGTGAAAAACTATGCCATCTGAAGCAGAGGAAAAAATTGTCGTACCCATTAATGTATTGGTTCCTTATCCTTATGTCTCTTTCTATCAGCAGCTGGCATAATTTTTTCCTAACCCTTGTGTTATGTCTCATCCCTTCAGGTAACATTTTTTGGCTTATGTTTCCATGCCTCCATGGTTTCCTTTTGTGCTTCATGTCTCATCCTCATGGCAGGACCATCAGTATATGGACCTTTTCTTCGGTGCCTAATAGACCCCACTAATTCCCCAGATCAAATCTCTGATATAGTCTATACTCAAGCCAACGCTTCCGACGCAAGTATTCGCCGAGCCTATATTCGTAATTCTCTGTCCAACATCTCCTCTACATAATAAATTCAGTAAAATAAAAAAAATAAAAAAAAGTCACTCCTCTGCAAGAATTCCATGTCCAAGCTACTGTTATTTTTGCTGATCAAGTCAACATAATTAAGTTATTAAATAAACAGGGGAATTTCATATAGGATGATTGCTGAATATCATGCTAGTTAAGACTTAAGACGGGTTTCGTTTGGGTGCAGGTCAAAGCAGATGGGTAAAATGTGATATACATGTCAAAATAATTAAGTACATAAATTCATAAGGAATATTCGTGTATGAACAACAGGTATATGGTTGGTTCCCTGTAAAAGCAAATGAATTGTAGTTAAGTTGACTCACATATTCCATAATTCTGATCATGCTAAATTCCTACTTTATCTACATGTTTAATGCATTAGTTTTTAGACCTTTCTATTGTACATGCATGGGTGGGACACAGGAGCATTTGTATTAAGAAATTATTTGTATTGAATTGTTGCCCTCTTAAGAAATGAAGCGATCTTCATCAATAACACAGCTTCTCTAGACAATGGTGGGAGTATAAGTATACCGCTACGATCAATCTTTTGTTTTTGTTTTTTTTTTTTTAATTTTTAATTGAGCATCAATAAAAGATTGTGATAACTCAAGTTCGGTATATTGAATATCTAGGGCCATCTTTTAAATGAAGCACAGAAAGCTTATGGCTAAGATACCTGGGGCTAATCTTTGTGATGTGAAAATAATTAAAAGACAAGAAGTTTATATCGTGGTGGACCCATTACCCATCCATATATTTTTGGCTTGTTTGTGGTTATATGAAATAAGAACTAATCTCTTAAACGTCACCACTCACCCCTGATTTTTTTCCAAATGGGTTCTCAAATAGTAGATGGGCAGCGCGCGTCACAGTATTACACCAGGAAGATCCTTTTCTCCACTTTCCCCCAATTGCCTACAAAAGCCTCCAAGAACTTTGTGATCCCTCATATACATTGATACATTACTATCAAATTCTCCTTGCTGTCAGCAGCATTTCAAAATGGGTGTCAAATTCAACTTTAAGGCAGAAAAAGGGAGAACGCTGCTCATTATTTTTCTCTACTAGTAAGGTCGTAGTTGTAAGCTTTAAAGCCTCCAACATAAAGTGAAACCACGATCCTTTGCCAATAATGTATCCTCTTTTTTGGATAAAGAATGGAATTGCATAATTATAGAGAAAATGCAGTACCCAAGGTTTTCGGGAAACCCAAATAGGAAGATTGTAGAGAGGCTTACACGTTTTTTAAATCCAAACAGCAACTTATTCCTACAAAAATTCATTGGCAAATGGGTCAAAATTTTATAACATAATAAATTTCTAATTAACTAATCAACAAGTGCTATCGCCATATTCAACAATTACAACGAAAGTTCAGGGGCTACAAGGCAACCCCATCTAAACAAACTTAGTTACATTTCCTATTACGACTAAAGGTCAGGGGGAACAACCAAAGACATTACTCCTGCTTCCTCAGATTGATCTAGTTTCGTCATACAAGAAATCAGAAGCCCCGTTTGCTTCACCAGAACCGTGAGAGACATTATTTGGATTGAACCTCTTCATTCCCTGCCTGAAATCACCAATAATAATATATAGGAAACGAAAGATCTTCATTCCCCATTATATCTTCATTCACATTTACTAGGGGAAATATATAGGTAGCTAGCTATTCATATATAACTATATAAGAAGTAATACATATGCATCATGATTTTAAATTGTAGAAAGTATGAGCATAAAAAGATAACCAAAGTTGACCCATTACGACAAGTCAACATGGATCTTTGAACAAAAAAGGAAATCAAATACGAAAAATTACCAATTATTTATTTGAAAGAAGAGATAACACCATCGAGGATGAGGAAGTTCTGCTGTTTAGAGTTGACTCAATTGATGTGGAATCTGCACCCCAATGTTGATTGGCTTCAATTCCAAAAACTTCAATTTCTTCATGGCTTTGCTCTGCAATATCAGATCTCTTTCCCGATTTCTGAATTCCTTCTAACTCTATTGTAACTTCTTTCATGGTTGGCCTTTTCCTCCCATTCAATTCTAAGCATCTTCTTGCAAGGTTGGCAACTACCATGATCTCTTCTTTCTCTCCTCCTTCCATGATTCTTCTGTCAAGAACATCAAACACACGATCTTCCTCCATATTCATAATGAAATACGAAGCCAAACTTTTAGGTTCCTCTGGTCTTATGGAAGATATTGGCTTTTGTCCAGTTAAAAGCTCAACCAGAACTACTCCAAAACTGTACACATCACTTTTTTCTGTGAATTGGCTTGTATGAAAATACTCTGGGTCCAAGTACCCAAAAGTTCCTTGCACTAGGGTTGTGAGATGAGTATCCTCAATGGTAACCATTCTAGATGTTCCAAAATCTGCAACTTTAGCCCTATATTTCTCATCCAAGAGTATGTTTGTAGATTTGATGTCTCTATGGTAAATAGGTTGAGAAGCAGCTGAGTGCAAGTAAAATAGAGCTCCTGCAACTTCAGTGGCAATTCTTAGTCGCATCTCCCATGTCATTGGAATATTTTCCTCATTTCGGTCATGCAAATATTGGAAAAGGTTTCCATTAGGAATAAATTCGTAAACTAGCAAAGGAAGTTTTGTCTCCAAGCAAAACCCTAATAACTTAACCACATGTCTATGGTTAACTTGGGAAAGAATAACCACTTCATTTATAAACTCGTCAACATTTCCTTGAACCTTATACTTTTTCACAGCAACAATTTTGCCATCTATAAGCATGCCCTTATAAACAGTACCTTGGCCTCCTTTTCCAAGCACTCTATTGACATTAAAATGGTCAGTGGCCTTTTCAAGGTCCTTTAAGTTGAATAGTTTTGTTTTGTCAAAATTGATTTCGCCTGAAGATAATCTTTGTTGCAGTAGCAAACCACCATTTTGTTTGAAGTGTTTATCCTTGCGTTTCTGTATCCTTCTTTTCTTGAAGAGTTTGTATAACAAAGATATGCCAATGAGGAAAACAATGGATCCAAGGCTTGAGAAAACTCCTACACACATACGTAAATAATATTAGAGATATAATACTTGTTGGAACAAGGCAAGGCTTTGAAGGATTAGGGTCACATCTCTCAAAAGTTTTTAAATGTTAAATGATATTTTGGATTTCGTTTGGATGAAGCAACCTTATACACAAAGGTTATAATCAAGAGCACCTTTTTTAGCATTTGGATGAAATTTTAAACAGGTGAGACTAACAAGTAGTCCCATACTTTTGGAAACTTCCTTTCTTCACAAGTTTTAATCTTATTAAAATATATTTCTCTTGCTATAATATCGAGTTTTAAGATATCATCACATCTTGGAAAAGTGATTGCTAAAAGTGACAGAACCAAGAAGGGCATATAGATCGATCTAGACTTGAGAAAAAGGCTCTCTCAGACTACCCAAATAAACTAAAAGGAACTAGGATATTGAAGGAAAATAGAGAACCAAGGAAGACTAAAAGCATAAATAAATAATAAAAGATTCAAGAAGCCTTCCCAAATATAAGAGCTAAATGTTAGAAAGCTGGAAGAGCATATCAATGCACTCTAAGAGATACTTCAAGCCTCCATAAATATAATCCCTATTCAAGCATTCAAGAGCAAGAAGACAAGTGCCATTAACTTGCATTAAAAACAGCTCTCTTTTTCTTCTCTTTCTTTTATTGAGCTTTGAGTGCACTATTCCCTATATTGGAGTAGTGTTGACGAGCTCTTTATGAACATTTAGTTCATTTACATTAAAGGTCGCAAAGATTTTGTTAAAATCTTAGTTATTAGTATTTAGGCTCCTTGGAAAAAAAATCTGGAGGCTCGAAGGTTACCTGCAGTTGTTAGATTATAAAGGTTGGTTAGACCTTTTTTGGTTAAATTTTGTTAGGTTCTTGTAAGTGAAAATTTTAGTGGTGTTGAATTTTGTCCTTGTGTTGGGTTTCTAAAGCTAGACTGCCTCTTTAAATTATGATTAGCCTTTGTTTATAAAAATTCTTTTATTTTGTACTCGAGAAAAGAGTGTAGGATCAATTTGATCTGAACCTCTATACATAACTGTGTTGTTTTATTTCTCTATCTAGAAGTGATGGTTTTAAAATCAGTTTTAGAAGAACTTTTTCTGAAATGGTCTTGGTCTGGAATTTTAACTTAACCTTTTGTCTTGAACATAAGTCATGCTTGTTAAAATCATTCTTTAAACTTAACCAGAAGACGAGCGACTACAAATTTAAAGTACATTTTTGTTAAGTATTTTTGCCTCTTATTTACAAGTGCAGTACAAATTTTTTAAAAGTTCATTAGTTCGTATCATCACAATTCAAATATAAATATATGCACCCATGTTAACAGCTAAGGTGCAGATTCACAAGACATAAGCAGTTTAGCATATATCCTATAGCTTCTCACAAATTCTTTACCAATCAACCATCATGAAAAAATATTTTAAGGAGAAAATTGTTCTGGGAGGATGAATCAAAATAAGCAGTTTAGCACCGTGCTAGCATATAAAAACGAATTTGTTGAAGGATTACAAATAAAAATTTGCATAGCTTTTCCTTTCTAGCTAGTTACCGTACCTATAAAAATTATCGTTTCGAGTATATCATATTGCCATAGAATTATTACATCTATTTACCAAACAAAAAGAAATATTAATCATAACTTTCCATCATATATAGCTAGCAATAATTTTAAATTAAAAAAGATACTGAAAAGTCAAGAATCAAACTTGATTTTTCTTAATTAAACAAAAAAATAAATAAACGCACCTACTATAACCCACTTAGCTCGATTTTTCTCATTAAAATATCCTGGTATAGCTGAAAAGTCAAGAATAACTCAATTAGAAGTTAGAACTCAAAAGTCTATATATATACCTAAGATTTGCAGAAGAGATTATATATACCTGTACATCCTCCGTAAACATAAGGATTCCCATCGAATCCACGACCGCAATCACATCTCCTACCTGAGTGTTTCTTCTCCGAAGATGTTATATTAGTCTCATAGCAATTGGCGTATGGAAGCTGGATAGTGGAATTCAAAATCTCCCACTCAAGCCACGCAGGAGCATAATCCAAATGCTTTAAGTAATCACCAACGTTCTCACCGTCCAAATGGTTGTATTTTCCAATAATTAGCGCATAACTGCACTGATTAGTCGCACCCGTCTTTCTTCTTATATGTTCAAACGTTGCGTTATATTCTGAGAGATACATAGGCAGCGAAGTCTGGCAGCAAGACCTGCCAAGACAACCATCGCTCCCCAAATAAGTGTTAGATAAAGATTCATCATTTTTGTCACAAATTGACACGCAACCCCCAACTTCTGAGCCATTTGACACCAAAAGAGCTAGATTATTGCAGCCCACGCCCACAAATATGTTCCACTCGTGCGAGTACACAAAAGGGCTTCCTCTCATGTCTATGCCTCGCGTAGCATCTTTCCGTTGGCAGTTCATGCGGTATATTGGATTCATGATCCTAATAGTGCCTGCGTCCACGTCAATGTATGTCACCTCCAGATTATCTATGGACTTGAGAAAAGGAGTGTTGTTCCTGCATTCTATTTCAAACCACTTGTCTGCGTAGCAGCTGTGCTCTGTCATTCCAAAGGGATAAGGAATGTCAACACCTCCACAAGTCGAATTACAACCAGGTTGTGCTATTATATTGTCTTGTGCAGATGCCAATGGATATATGGACCATAATATCAAAACGATATGAAGAACTGCAAATTGCACAACCATATTGTTAGCACTCGATGACAAAGTAACAAAGGAGAGGAAGAGAGATGTAACAAAGTAACAAAGGAGAGCAAGATGTTTTTCTGTGTGTTTTATTAAGAGGGTTTATATAATATGTATATATCAATCAAACATAATGCTAATAATTAAAGCTAACTACATTCGAGTGAGTAATAAAGCTAACTGTCCAAAACAAAAAAAACAAAAAAGTAATAAAGCTAACTACATTTCTCTTTATTTCTAATTACCAAACATAATAATTGTGGAACATGACAATTATAGACTACTTTCTTCTTTAAAAGTTGTGGCTGACGAGCCTAACTCCTTTAAAAGCATATTGAGTAATTATTTTATTCATTGACAATAGAATAAAATTTATATAAATAAAAAAATAATTCAATCTAATTGATAATTTTTTATTTACTAACGATATTCAACTCGTGATATGTAATAAAAATTATTTTTTTCACATATCATGATTTGAATACTACTTGTAGACAAAAAATTATCTATTGACAATAGACTAAATATTAACTCTATAAATAAAATATTAAAATATTGATGTCTGTTTATTTAGATTTAAAGAAAATTTTTTTTAACTAAATTAAATATACATGACACTTTTTTAATATTCTGTCTGTGTAAATTTTAATATACTGTCTATGGATCAAATAATTTATGAAGCATATTTATGGTCTATTTTCCAACACTGAGAAACCAAACTTGACTATAGTAGTAGGAAGACTTTATTTATTTATTTATTTATTTTTGGGTAACATAGTGAAGGCGTCCTCTTATTTTGTGCGGGGCAAGTTCCTTCTCCAACATCGCACTTCCCCGCGTCTTGTTGATGCGTTTAGAATTTCTAATACCCAGAAAAATCAAATTCACATTGATAAAGAACGATGTAGCTTATCAGTCCTAGAAGTGAGTGGTCTTCATTCTTCATCGATATAAAACAACATCGATCCCTCAAGACCGATATATTATTGAATAGTGGGGCCATTTGTGAAGTGAAGCACAAAAAACTTATCACTAAAATAATTGGGTTGGGTCTAATTTCTTTGCGAGTGGTGGCAATAAAAAGGAAAAAAGAGGCGTTGATATGGTGGGGGAACCAAAGGAATCAAATTGCCTACCCATTTATTTCTGGCTTCTTACTGTTTCAGTTTTCTATGATGTAAGAAATCTCCTATTCAAACCAGATCATGACCTGCAAATTAAACGCAAAAGGGGAGACGCTAGCAGCTCCTCATGTTTGTCTACTAGCTAGTTAGGTCGTAGTTATAAGCATAAAGCCTAAAACATAAAGGGCAACCGTACGTGATCCTTTGGCGATGCATTGTATCCTTTATCGTGTTGTGCAGATGCCGATGGATATATTGGCCATAATATCAAAACCATATGAAGAAATGCAAAGTCATTAATTTTCTACTCTATCAAGCTCAAATTAAATAGACCTAATTTACAAAAAAATTGACAAACAAATCAGTTATTAATAAATATACATATTAATATATTTTTAAATGAGATATATTTCTTTTGATCTACTAATTTTTTTTATAAACTGGTCCATTTAAATTTCTTTTTAATAAACACGTAAGAAAAATGCATTGATTATTGGTCCATCTCAAATAAATCCAATAAAAGAAATTAAACCTGTAAATTTGGTTAGGTGGGCGATGTCGGCTGAAAAAAGTTGATTCCGAAAAAAGGTAGTGTTCTACTCTATAATTTTTTCTTTCTTTCAGAATTTAGCCATTTAGATTACTGTTTTCCACTTTTGGACAAAAAAGAAAGAGAGAAGGGCAATTTACAAAGCATACTTGTTATTCTTACAATGTCTCATTATATACAAATACAAGTGAGGCAATACGTAGGATTCATGTCCATGTTGGATATTTTTATGAAAAAATAAATTTCATACAAATAAAATAAGAGAGAAGTTATTGTTTATTTTATTGTGGTGGATCCCTCCTTAAATAGGACTCACACTCTTTGAATTTAAAAATAGAAATAAGAAGAAAAAAAAGAAAGAAGGAAACTTGAAGAAGAGGAAGTGGATGTTGGTGGTGTTAATAAAGAAGAGATAAAAATTATATCGTCTTTTGCCCTTCCTTAGGTGACGCGGGAAAAAGAAAAAAAAAAAACATTGGGAGAAAAAGTTAGGGTCTATTTGATTAACTTGTTTTTAATTTTTATTTTTACTGAAAATTAAAAATAGACATAAAAATGTATTTGTTTACTATTTTTTTTTTTAAAAAATATTTTTTGAATTTTTAAAAATTCTGAAAACGTTAAAAAGACGTTTTAAAAATTTTCAATTTTATAATACATTGTAACGATGAAATTTTCATAATTATTTTGAATTATATACACAATGTCTTACTATTTATATAATTATAAAATAATAAAAATAAAATTACAATAATATAATTAAAAATATTGAAAAAAAACACAAATAAAACATATTTTCAAAAATATAAAAATTAAAAAATAAAAAATAAAAATTATTTTTAAGAAATAAAAATAAAAAACATTTTTGAAAATCAAATACACCCTTAATTTCCTACAATTGCCGTAACAAAAACTAGTCATAATTTTATATATAATTAAGAGTTAGTATTTAACATATTACGGTGAATTTTAATTTTCATCAATAAAATATTAAAATACTATTATCTGTATTTTTGTCTAATAAAATATTTTTTAATCTAATAAAATATTTTATTTTAATTTAAACAGACAACTAGCAGTAGTAGTATTTTGATTCCCTCCTACTAGAGATTAAAGTCCACATCAATTATATTTGTTCAACTTAAACATAAGAAGCAGACACAAGGCAAACTAAAACCATGATGTCTCAAAGCTCATACTTGGCCAATTTTGTGCTGCTTCTGTTATTATCTTCATTCTCCACTTCTGCTTCGATTCAACGAAGTTTCGAACTTTATCTAACCTTCCACTCTCTAGTTCCAATTCAATTCCCTACATCATTTTACGCTCCTAACAATCTTCTTAGACTCCTGTCTTTCAATACACTGCGCAAAATCTAAGGAACCCCCGAGATCCGTCGATCGGTTTCTTCGTCTTCTTCTACTACAAACCAAACAGGCGAAAATCGAAGGAAGTGGCAGATCGTACAGGGAAAGGATCGAAGTGTTTTAAAGAGACGACGTTAACGAAGGAGGAGAGAGGGAGCGCCAAGTTACGAAGATTGTCCACGTGGATGATTTTTATTGGACCAGCGACCCCTCTCAGGCTCCTGATTGGCTGCATAAACGCAAATCTCCATTGTGAGTGGTAGTGATGACAAGTCAAGCTTGCTTCACACAGGCTTTGCTCACTCTACCGTTAAGTTCTGATAAATGGAGCTGTTCGTGGGGATTAAAATATGTAAAATGTGGGGTTATTATAAATAAAACTATATTTATCTATTTAAAATTTATAATAATTAATTAAATTTTGGTTTAATTCCATTTATTTATTCTTTTATTCATCCTATTAATACTTTAATGCACAATTCAGTGTCATCAATTGCAAAGGAAAATCTTTTGTCCTTATTTGATTGCATTATTGAACTTTAAAAAAATAATTCCCTCTTCATTGAAATCACCTTGGAGGGTTTTATCAAATTCATTATATAATATTTATTTTATAACTTTTAAAAATATTAAATTCATTACTCATTAATTTTTAAACATTTGAAAAAAGAATTAATTTATATATAAGTTTGATATTTTTAAAAATTAACTGGTGCATTAAATATATTATAGACGTGTATTTTTTTTTTATCACGTACACAAATACAGAGAATTATTGTATATATTATAACCAGGTGATCGTAAAAGAGGGAAAAAAATATCAAAGTAATAAATTATAGAAAATGGTGTTGTTAATACCATGTATACCATATATCGCTATTATCATTTGGTGCGTTTACTTGATCCTATCATATTATAATTTAATGAGTTCCCTTCATTTTATTTTTTAATTCCCTAAGAAGAGGTGCATTGAACTAAAAATGCCAACTGTGACAGTTCTTACAGTTACTAAAAGCTTAGAACAAGGACCAACCAAGCTTCTTTATAAATGGCAGCAAGTGGCACCCAAAATTGTTAAAGATCTGTTCATCAAAGTTCATGTTCAAGTAGAAAATTGCAGTGTTTTCAGGTCAGAGAACTGTGATAACTTCTTACAATGCTCGACTTCCCCAAGTTATGAAGCAGAACTTTCCAGAACTGGGTTTAACCAGAAATGATTGTATTGAAGCTAGCTTGATCAAATCTGCACATTATTTTGCTGGCTATCCAAATGAGACACCCCACAAGTTCTGCGTCATGGAAAATCCACTTTCAAAGCTTACTTTAAAGCCAAATCAGATTTTTTCAGACAAGTAGTCCCAGAAGCTGATCTTAAAGCACTACGGACAGTTTTTCTGCAAGAAGATAGCGCTTTGATGATTTGGAATACCTATAAAGGAATGTACGCGACTTGGTGGCATGGAGAGAAGAACATGGCAAAACATATGGAGCGGATAAGGAGATTTTACAACTCCATGTCTACCTATGCTTCGATATTTCGAAGGGAGGCTTATGTAAATTATAGAGATCCAGATTAATAGCACAAGCATTTTAAGAGCTTACACTTGGTATTATAAACATTTCAAAGATAAGCTCAGCAGTTGGTGAACTTAAAGACCAAAGTTGATCCACATAACTTCTTTAGACAAAAGCCGAGCGTCCCTCCACTACAAGTTGAATGCTTAATTGAAGAAGAATTAGGAATTTTATGTATATCATAGATGACATTTGAAAATAATGTGATTCATTTAAACTGCGGTTTCCTTTTTTTTAAAAAAAAAATTTCTTTGAATTATGGCTTATGCTGTCCCTTTTGGAAGACACGTGTGTTTGCATTGACACACAAATAGTGGAATACAATTGTGTATATGCAAATAGTTTTCTTTCACATCAAAACAATTTAATCATATGTATCTATTATGCGGGACTAAAATCAAAATTACTGACATCATAAATTTTGAGGGAAACCAATAAATTTGGGCCCATGTTTCTATGCCTCCATTGTTTCCTTTTGTTATTGTTCTTATGCTTCATATCTCTACCTCATTGGCAGCCCCAACAATAGGACCATCAAAATATGTCCCTTTTCTTCAGTGCCTGGTAGACCACACTAATTCCCCAGATCAAGTCTCTGATATCGTCACACGCTTCCTACACAACTATTCTCCGAGCCTATATTCGTAATGCTCTGTCCGACATCTCTGCACCAAAACCCTTAATCATAGTAACTCCTCTGTAAGAATTCCATGTCCAAGCTACTGTTATTTTTGTTGATCAAGTCAAAATAATTAAGTTATTAAAAAAATAGGGGAATTTCATATAGGATGATTGCTGAATATCATGCTAGTTAAGACGGGTTTCGTTTGGGTGCAGGTCAAAGCAGATGGGTAAATTGTGACATGCATGTCAAAATATTTAAGTTCATAAATTCATAAGCAATATTCATATATGAAAAACAGGTTTTTGGTTGGTTACTGGTAAAAGCAAATGAATTGTAGTTAAGTTGACTCACATTTTTTATAATTTTGATTATGCTAAACGCCTAGTTTATCTACTTGTTTAATGCATGATTTTTTAAGACTTTTCTATTGTACATGCATGGGTGGGACACGAGCGTTTGCATAAGAAATGAATCGTATTGAATTGTTTCCCTGTTAAGAAATGAAGTGATCTTCATCAATAATACAGCATCTCTAGACAATGGAGGGAGTACAAGTATACTGCAACTACTAGTTTTTTTTTTTCTCTACTAGTAAGGTGATAGATGTTAGCTTTAAATCCTCTAACATAAAGGGCAACCACGATCCTTTGCCAATAATGTATACTCTTTTTTGGGTAAAGAAAAGAATTGCATAATTATAGAGAAAAAGCAGTACCAAGGTTTTGGGAAACCCAAATAGGAAGATTGTAGAGAGGCTTACACGTTTTTTAAATCACAACAGCAACTTACTCCTACAAAAATTCATTGGAAAATGATACAAAATTTTATAACATAATAAATTTCTAATTAACTAATCAACAAGTGCTATCACCAAATTCAACAATTACAACGAAAGTTCGGGGGCTGCAAGGCAACCCCATCTAAACAAACTTAGTTACATTTGCTATTACGACTAAAGGTCACGGGGAACCACCAAAGACATCACTTCTGCTTCCTCAGATTGATCCAGTTTCCACATACAATAAATCAGAAGCCCCATTTGCTTCCCCAGGACAGTGAGAGACATTATTTGGATTGAACCTCTTCATTCACTGCCTGAAATCACCAATAATAATATATAGGAAATGAAAGATCTTGATTCACCATTATATCTTCATTCACATTTACTAGGGGAAATATATAGGTAGCTAGCTATTCATATATAACGATATAAGAAGTAATACATATGCATCATGATTTTAAATTGTAGAAAGTATGAGCATAAAAAGATGACCAAAGTTGACCCATTACGACAAGTGAACATGATATTCGAACAAAAAAGGAAATCAAATAAGAAAAATTACAAATTATTTATTAGAAAGAAGAGAAAACACCACCGAGGATGAGGAAGTTCTGCTGTTTAGAGTTGACTCAATTGATGTGGAATCTGCACACCAATGTTGATTGGCTTCAATTCCAAAAACTTCAATTTCTTCATGGCTTTGCTCTGCAATATCAGATCTCTTTCCCCATTTCTGAATTCCTTCTAACTCTATTGTAACTTCTTTCATGGTTGGCCTTTTCCTCCCATTCAATTCTAAGCATCTTCTTGCAAGGTTGGCAACTGTCATGAGCTCTTCTTTCTCTCCACCTTCCATGATTCTTCTGTCCAGAACATCAAGCACACGATCTTCCTCCATAGTCATAATGAAATAAGAAGCCAAACTTTTAGCTTCCTCTGGTCTTATGGAAGATATTGGCTTTTGTCCAGTTAAAAGTTCGACCAGAACTACTCCAAAACTGTACACATCACTTTTTTCTGTGAATTGGCTTGTATGAAAATACTCTGGGTCCAAGTACCCAAAAGTTCCTTGCACTAGGGTTGTGAGATGAGTATCCTCAATGGTAACCATTCTAGATGTTCCAAAATCTGCAACTTTAGCCCTATATTTCTCATCCAAGAGTATGTTTGTAGATTTGATGTCTCTATGGTAAATAGGTTGAGAAGCAGCTGAGTGTAAGTAAAATAGAGCTCCTGCAACTTCAATGGCAATTCTTAGTCGCATCTCCCATGTCATTGGAATATTTTCCTCATTTCGGTCATGCAAATATTGGAAAAGGTTTCCATTAGGAATAAATTCGTAAACTAGCAAAGGAAGTTTTGTCTCCAAGCAAAACCCTAATAACTTAACCACATGTCTATGGTTAACTTGGGAAAGAATAACCACTTCATTTATGAACTCGTCAACATTTCCTTGAACCTTATACTTTTTCACAGCAACAATTTTGCCATCTGTAAGCATGCCCTTATAAACAGTACCTTGGCCTCCTTTTCCAAGCACTCTATTGACATTAAAATGGTCAGTGGCCTTTTCAAGGTCCTTTAAGTTGAATAGTTTTGTTTTGTCAAAATTGATTTCGCCTGAAGATAATCTTTGTTGCAGTAGCAAACCACCATTTTGTTTGAAATGTTTATCCTTGCGTTTCTGTATCCTTCTTTTCTTGAAGAGTTTGTATAACAAGGATATGCCAATGAGGAAAACAATGGATCCAAGGCTTGAGAAAACTCCTACACACATACGTAAATAAAATTAGAGATATAATACTTGTTGGAACAAGGCAAGGCACATTGAAGTATTAGGATCACATCTCTCAAAAGTTTTTAAATGTTAAATGATATTTTGGATTTCGTTTGGATGAAGCAACCTTATACACAAAGGTTATAAGCAAGAGCACCTTTTTAGCATTTGGATAAAATCTTAAGCAGGTGAGACTAACAAGTAGTCCCCTATTTTCGGAACCTTCCTTTCTTCACAAGTTTTAATCTTATTAAAATATATTTTCCTTGCTATAATATTGAGTTTTAAGGTATCATCACATCTTGGAAAGTGATTGCTAAAAGTGACAGAGCCAAAAAGGCCATATAGATCGATCTAGACTTGAGAAAAAGGCTCTCTCAGACTACCCAAATAAACTAAAAGGAACCAGGATATTGAAGGAAAATTGAGAACCAAGGAACACTAAAAGCATAAATAAATAATAAAAGATTCAAGAAGCCTTCCCAAATATAAGAGCTAAATGTTAGAAAGCTGGAAGAGGATATCAAAGCACTCTAAGAGATACTTCAAGCCTCCATAAATATCATCTCTATGCAAGCATTCAAGAGCAAGAAGACGAGTGCCATCAACTTGCTTTAAAGACAGCTCTCTTTTTCTTCTCTTTCGTATTGAGCTTTGAGTGTACTATTCCCTATATTGGAGTGTTGACGAGCTCTTTATGAACATTTAGTTCATTTACATTAAAGTTCGCAAATATTTTGTTGAAATCTTAGTTATTAGTGTTCGGGCTCCGGGAAAAAAAAATCTAGAGGCTTGAAGGTTACTTGGTGTTAGATTATAAAGGTTGGTTAGACCTTTTTTGGTTAAATTTTGTTAGGTTCTTGTAAGTGAAAATTTTAGTGGTGTTTAGTTTTGTCCTTGTATTGGGTTTCTAACGCTTGACTGCCTCTTTAAATTGTGATTAGCCTTTGTTTATAAAAATTCGTTTATTTTGTACTTGAAAAGAGTGTAGGATCAATTTGATCTGAACCTCTATACATAACTCTATTGTTTTATTTCTCTATCTAGAAGTGTTGGCTTAAAAATCTGTTTTACAATAACTGTTTTCGGAAAAGGTCTTAGTTTTGAATTTTAAACTTAATCTTTTGTCTTGAACCAAATCATGCTTGTTAAAATCATTCTTTAAACTTAACCAGAAAACGAGCGACTACAAAAGTCTATTTTAGTTAAGTATTTCTGCCTTTTATTTACTATTGCTGTACAAATTTTCAAAAAGTTCATTAGTCCGTGTCATCACAATTCAAATATAAATATATGCGCCTATCTTAACTGCTAAGGTGCAAATTCACAAGACACAAGCACTTTAGCATATATGCTATAGCTTCTCGCAAACTCTACCAATATGAGAAAATTTCTTAAGAAAAAAATTATTCTGGGAGGACGAATCAAAATAAGCATTTTAGCACCGTGCTAGCATATAAAAACGAATTTATTGAAGGATCACAAATAAAAAAATTCATACCTTTTCCTTTCTAGTTAGTTACCGTACGTGTAAAAATTCCTGTTTCGAGTACACTATATTGCCATAGAATTATTACATTAACTTACCAAACAAAAAGAAGTATTTGTCATAACTTTCCATCATATATAGCTAGCAATAACTTTAAATTAAAAATCATAGTGAAAATTCAAGAATCAAACTTGATTTTTCTAAATTAATTAACATAAATAAATAAATAAACGCACCTAGTGTAACCCAGTTAGCTCGATTTTTTCTTCTAATGTCCGCTATTATAGTTGACCCTGGTATAGCTGAAAAGTCAAGAATAACTCAATTAGAAGTTAGAACTCAAAAGTGTGTATATATACCTAAGAGTTTGCAAAAGAGAATATACATACCTGCACATCCATCGAGAACATAAGGATTCCCATCGAATCCAGGACCGCAAGAACATCTCCAACCCGAGTTTTTCTTCTCCGAAGATGTTATATTAGTCTCATAGCAATTGGCATATGGAAACCGGAGACTGGAATTCAAAATCTCCCACTCAAGACTCGCAGGAACATAATCCAAATCCTTTAGGTAAGCACTAAGATTCATACCGCCCAAATAGTAATCTCCTACAATTAGTGCATACCGGCACTCATCAGTCGCACCCGTGTTTCTTCTGATATCTTCAAACGTTGCGTAATATTCTGATAGATACATAGGCAGCGAAGTCTGGCAGCAAGACCTGCCAAGACAACCATCGCTCCCCAAATAAGTTTTAGATAAATATTCATCATTGTTGTCACAAATTGACACACATCCCCCCACTTTTGAGCCATTTGACACCAGAAGAGCTAGATTATTGCAGCCCACGCCCACAAATTTGTTCATCCCCTGTGAGTACACAAAAGGGCTTCCTCTCATGTCTATGCATCGCGTAGCATCTTTACTTTGGCAGTTCCTGCGGTATATTGGATTCATGATCGTAACAGTGCCTCTGTACACGTCAATCTCTGTCACCTCCAGATTATCTATGAGCTTGAGAAAAGGAGTGTTGTTCCTGCATTCTATTTCAAACCACTTGTCTGCGTAGCAGCTGTGATTTGTCATTCCAAAGGGATAAGGGATGTCAACATCTCCACAAGTCGAATTACAACCAGGTTGTGCTATTATATTGTCTTGTGCAGATGCCAATGGATATATGGACCATAATATCAAAACGATATGAAGAAATGCAAATTGCACAACCATATTGTTAGCACTCGATGACAAAGTAACAAAGGAGAGGAAGAGAAAGATGTAACAAAGTAACAAAGGAGAGCAAGATGTTTTTCTGTGTGTTTTATTAAGAGGGTTTATATAATATGTATATCTCAATCAAACATAATGCTAATAATTAAAGCTAACTACATTCGAGTGAGTAATAAAGCTAACTGTCCAAAACAAAAACAAAAAAGTAATAAAGCTAACTACATTTTTTGTACCAAAAAGAAAAAGCTAACTACTTTTCTCTTTATTTCTGATTACCAAACATAATAATTGTGGAACATGACAATTATAGACTACTTTCTTCTTTAAAAGTTGTGGCTGACGAGCCTAACTCCTTTAAAAGCATATTGAGTAATTATTTTATTCATTGACAATAGAATAAAATTTATATAAATAAAAAAATAATTCAATCTAATTGATAATTTTTTATCTATTAGCGATATTCAACTCGTGATATGTAATAAAAATTATTTTTTTCACATATCATGATTTGAATACTGCTTGTAGATAAAAAATTATCTATCGATAATAGACTAAATATTAACTCTATAAATAAAATATTAAAATATTGATGTCTGTTTATTTAGATTTAAAGAAATTTTTTTTTAACTAAATTAAATATACATGACACCTTTTTAATATTCTGTCTGTGTAAATTTTAATATACCGTCTATGGATCAAATAATTTATGAAGCATATTTATGGTCTATTTTCCAACACTGAGAAACCAAACTTGACTATAGTAGTAGGAAGACTTTATTTATTTATTTATTTTTGGGTAACATAGTGAAGGCGTCCTCTTATTTTGTGCGGGGCAAGTTCCTTCTCCAACATAGCACTTCCCCGCGTCTTGTTGATGCGTTTAGAATTTCTAATACCCAGAAAAATCAAATTCACATTGATAAAGAACGACGTAGCTTATCAGTCCTAGAAGTGAGTGGTCTTCATTCTTCATCGATATAAAACACATCGATCCCTCAAGTCCGATATATTATTGAATAGTGGGGCCATTTGTGAAGTGAAGCACAAAAAACTTATCACTAAAATAATTGGGTTGGGTCTAATTTCTTTGCGAGTGGTGGCAATAAAAACGAAAAAAGATGTTGATATGGTGGGGGAACCAAAGGAATCAAATTGCCTACCCATTTATTTCTGGCTTCTTACTGTTTCAGTTTTCTATGATGTAAGAAATCTCCTATTCAAACCAGATCATGACCTGCAAATTAAACGCAAAAGGGGAGACGCTAGCTGCTCCTCATGTTTGTCTACTAGCTAGTTAGGTCGTAGTTGTAAGCATAAAGCCTAAAACATAAAGGGCAACCGTACGTGATCCTTTGGCAATGCATTGTATCCTTTATCGTGTTGTGCAGATGCCGATGGATATATTGGCCATAATATCAAAACCATATGAAGAAATGCAAAGTCATTAATTTTCTAGTCTATCACGCTCAAATTAAATAGACCTAATTTACAAAAAAATTTACAAACAAATCAGTCATTAATAAATATACATATTAATATATTTTTAAATGAGATATATTTCTTTTGATCTACTAATTTTTTTTATAAACTGGTCCATTTAAATTTCTTTTTAATAAAGACGTAAGAAAAAATGCATTAATTATTGTTCCATCTCAAATAAATCCAATAAAAGAAATTAAACCTGTAAATTGGGTTAGGTGGGCGATGTCGGCTGAAAAAAGTTGATCCCGAAAAAAGGTAGTGTTCTACTCTATAATTTTTTTTTTCTTTCAGCATTTAGCCATTTTGATTACTGTTTCCACTTTTGGACAAAAAAGAAAGAGAGAAGGGCAATTTACAAAGCATACTTGTTTTTCTTACAATGTCTCATTATATACAAATACAAGTGAGGCAATACGTAGGATTCATGTCCATGTTGGATATTTTTATGAAAAAATAAATTTCATACAAATAAAATAAGAGAGAAGTTATTGTTTATTTTATTGTGGTGGATCCCTCCTTAAATAGGACTCACATCTCTTTGAATTTAAAAATAGAAATAAGAAGAAAAAAAGAAAGAAGGAAACTTGAAGAAGAGGAAGTGGATGTTGGTGGTGTTAATAAAGAAGAGACAAAATTATCTTGTCTTTTGCCCTTCCTTAGGTGACGCGGGAAAGAGAAAAAAAAAACATTGGGAGAAAAAGTTAGTTTCTTACAATTGCCATAACAAAAACTAGTCATAATTTTATATATAATTAAGAGTTAGTGTTTGACATATTATGGTGAATTTTAATTCTCATCAATAAAATATTAAAATACTATTATCTGTATTTTTTGTCTAATAAATTTTTTTTTAATCTAATAAAATATTTTATTTTAATTTAAGGAACCCCCGAGATCCGTCGATCGGTTTCTTCGTCTTCTTCTACTACAAACCAAACAGGCGAAAATCGAAGGAAGTGGCAGATCGTACAGGGAAAGGATCGAAGTGTTTTAAAGAGACGACGTTAACGAAGGAGGAGAGAGGGAGCGCAAAGTTACGTAGATTGTCCACGTGGATGATTTTTATTGGACCAGTGACCCCTCTCAGGCTCCTGATTGGCTCCATAAACGCAAATCTCCATTGTGAGTGGTAGTGATGACAAGTCAAGCTTGCTTCACACAGGCTTTGCTCATTCTACCGTTAAGTTCTGAGAAATGGAGCTGTTCGTGGGGATTAAAATATGTAAAATGTGGGTTTATTATAAATAAAACTATATTTATCTATTTAAAATTTATAATAATTAAATTTTGGTTTAATTCCATTTATTTATTCTTTTTATTCATCATATTAACTAAAATTAAAATTGAAGATCGTGCCTTACAATCTGTGTTGACTTTGTGCATTAAAGAATTCTTATTGATCCTAGCAAAACCAAACGTTACGTAGAATTAACATTTTTATTATTTCTCTTCCTGTAAGACTTTATAAATCATGAAGGGTTTTATCAAATTCATTATATAATATTTATTTTATAACTTTTAAAAATATTAAATTAATTACTCATTAATTTTTAAACATTTGAAAAAAGAATTAATTTATATATAAGTTTGATATTTTTAAAAATTAACTGGTGCATTAAATATATTATACACGTATATTTTTTTTATCACGTACACAAATACAGAGAATTATTGTATATATTATAACAAGGTAATCGTAAAAGAGGGAAAAAAAATCAAAGTAATAAATTATAGAAAATGGTGTTCTTAATACCATGTATACCATATATAGCTATTATCATTTGGTGCGTTTACTTGATCCTATCATATTATAATTTAATGAGTTCCCTTTATTTTATTTTTTAATTCCCTAAGAAGAGGTGCATTGAACTAAAAATGCCAACTGTGACAGTTCTTACAGTTACTAAAAGCTTAGAACAAGGACCAACCAAGCTTCTTTATAAATGGCAGCAAGTGGCACCCAAAATTGTTAAAGATCTGTTCATCAAAGTTCATGTTCAAGTAGAAAATTGCAGTGTTTTCAGGTCAGAGAACTGTGATAACTTCTTACAATGCTCGACTTCCCCAAGTTATGAAGCAGAACTTTCCAGAACTGGGTTTAACCAGAAATGATTGTATTGAAGCTAGCTTGATCAAATCTGCACTTTATTTTGCTGGCTATCCAAATGAGACACCCCACAAGTTCTGCGTCATGGAAAATCCACTTTCAAAGCTTACTTTAAAGCCAAATCAGATTTTTTCAGACAAGTAGTCCCAGAAGCTGATCTTAAAGCACTACGGACAATTTTTCTGCAAGAAGATAGCGCTTTGATGATTTGGAATACCTATAAAGGAATGATCAGCAGGATTTCAGAATCCGCAATCCCTTCTCCTCACGGAAGAGGAACTCTTTTCAAGATTAATTACGCGACTTGGTGGCATGGAGAGAAGAACATGGCAAAACATATGGAGCGGATAAGGAGATTTTACAACTCCATGTCTACCTATGCTTCGATATTTCGAAGGGAGGCTTATGTAAATTATAGAGATCCAGATTAATAGCACAAGCATTTTAAGAGCTTACACTTGGTATTATAAACATTTCAAAGATAAGCTCAGCAGTTGGTGAACTTAAAGACCAAAGTTGATCCACATAACTTCTTTAGACAAAAGCCGAGCGTCCCTCCACTACAAGTTGAATGCTTAATTGAAGAAGAATTAGGAATTTTATGTATATCATAGATGACATTTGAAAATAATGTGATTCATTTAAACTGCGGTTTCCTTTTTTTTAAAAAAAAAATTTCTTTGAATTATGGCTTATGCTGTCCCTTTTGGAAGACACGTGTGTTTGCATTGACACACAAATAGTGGAATACAATTGTGTATATGCAAATAGTTTTCTTTCACATCAAAACAATTTAATCATATGTATCTATTATGCGGGACTAAAATCAAAATTACTGACATCATAAATTTTGAGGGAAACCAATAAATTTGGGCCCATATTTCTATGCCTCCATTGTTTCCTTTTGTTATTGTTCTTATGCTTCATATCTCTACCTCATTGGCAGCCCCAACAATAGGACCATCAAAATATGTCCCTTTTCTTCAGTGCCTGGTAGACCACACTAATTCCCCAGATCAAGTCTCTGATATCGTCACACGCTTCCTACACAACTATTCTCCGAGCCTATATTCGTAATGCTCTGTCCGACATCTCTGCACCAAAACCCTTAATCATAGTAACTCCTCTGTAAGAATTCCATGTCCAAGCTACTGTTATTTTTGTTGATCAAGTCAAAATAATTAAGTTATTAAAAAAATAGGGGAATTTCATATAGGATGATTGCTGAATATCATGCTAGTTAAGACGGGTTTCGTTTGGGTGCAGGTCAAAGCAGATGGGTAAATTGTGACATGCATGTCAAAATATTTAAGTTCATAAATTCATAAGCAATATTCATATATGAAAAACAGGTTTTTGGTTGGTTACTGGTAAAAGCAAATGAATTGTAGTTAAGTTGACTCACATTTTTTATAATTTTGATTATGCTAAACGCCTAGTTTATCTACTTGTTTAATGCATGATTTTTTAAGACTTTTCTATTGTACATGCATGGGTGGGACACGAGCGTTTGCATAAGAAATGAATCGTATTGAATTGTTTCCCTGTTAAGAAATGAAGTGATCTTCATCAATAATACAGCATCTCTAGACAATGGAGGGAGTACAAGTATACTGCAACTACTAGTTTTTTTTTTCTCTACTAGTAAGGTGATAGTTGTTAGCTTTAAATCCTCTAACATAAAGGGCAACCACGATCCTTTGCCAATAATGTATACTCTTTTTTGGGTAAAGAAAAGAATTGCATAATTATAGAGAAAAAGCAGTACCCAAGGTTTTGGGAAACCCAAATAGGAAGATTGTAGAGAGGCTTACACGTTTTTTAAATCACAACAGCAACTTACTCCTACAAAAATTCATTGGAAAATGGTACAAAATTTTATAACATAATAAATTTCTAATTAACTAATCAACAAGTGCTATCACCAATTCAACAATTACAACGAAAGTTCGGGGGCTGCAAGGCAACCCCATCTAAACAAACTTAGTTACATTTGCTATTACGACTAAAGGTCACGGGGAACCACCAAAGACGTCACTTCTGCTTCCTCAGATTGATCCAGTTTCCACATACAATAAATCAGAAGCCCCATTTGCTTCCCCAGGACAGTGAGAGACATTATTTGGATTGAACCTCTTCATTTCCAATTATGACTAAAGGTCAGGGAGAACAACAAAAGACATCACTTCTGCTTCCTCATATTGATCTAGTTTCGACATACAAGAAATCAGAAGCCCCATTTGCTTCCCCAGAACAGTGAGAGACATTATTTGCATTGAACCTCTTCATTTACTGCCTGAAATCACCAATAATAATATATAGGAAATGAAAGATCCTCATTCACTATTATATGTTGAATAAATAGAGTAGAAAACTCTAATTATCTCAAGAAGAAAATAAAGCACACTTTAAAGGGAACTCACAAAACACTAATTAGCAAAGCTTTTCTTATTTAGCAAATAGCTTTGTTTTTCATTTGTATGATTTACAAAGCTTAAGGACTTGAGTATTTATAGGAAACCAAATGAAATCTACACCACACACATAATTAAACTAAATTTAATTACTACCACACAAACACATTAGTTATACTTTACCTAACTTTGCAATTGTAAGCAATTACATCATCAAACTACCTATGGGCTTGGACAATATTATTGGACTTTTGAAGATTACTTATTATGGGCTGACATTAATTCTCAACACTCCCCCTCAATGTCAGCTCTCATTCTTTGCACTGTGCCGAGCTGACAATGAAACATTTCGAACTTGCCTGTACTCAAACTTTTTGTGAACAGGTCTGCAACTTGATCATTTGTCTTGATCTGTCTCATCTCAATTTCTTTTTGCAAAACCTTTTCTCTGATAAAATGATAGTACACTTCAACATGCTTAGTTCTAGCATGAAAGATTGGATTCTCTGCCAAACGAATTGCTGATTGATTGTCACAATACAACGGAACAGCATAATCTACTGGTTGATATAGATTATTCATCAGCTGTATCAACTATGTATTCTCTTGAGCTGCCATTGTGCTGCTCGATACTCAGCTTCTGTGGTTGATAAAGATATTGTCGGCTGTCTCTTGCTACACCAAGAAATTGTTCCAGAACCAAGCTTAAACACATACCCAGTTGTTGATCTCCTGGTGTCATGATCTCCTGCATAGTCAGCATCACAATAACCAACTAGCTTGCAATTTTCACCTTTCTTGTACAAAAGGCCATAGTCAATTGTACTCTTCACATATCTCAGTGTTCGCCGAACTGCTTCCAAATGAGACTTCTTTGGATTTTGCATGTACCGACTCATCACACCAACTGCATAAGAGATGTCAGGTCGAGTCAAGGTTAAGTAGATCAAACTACCTACCAATTGTCGATACATCGTCGCATCTTCCAAATCTTTTCCTTCATGCGCACACATTTTGGAATTTGGCTCCATCGGCGTTGAAATCAGCTTGCATTCGAGCATTCCAAACCTTTTCAACAAATCTTTGGCATATTTCTGTTGACAGAGAAATATTCTACCTTGTGTGCGATCAACCTCTAGACCAAGGAAGTGCTTGAGCTGACCAAGTTCCTTCATCTGGAAACGGACTGATAAATTCTCCTTTGTCCGAAGAATTTCTGCCTCATCATCACCCGTTATGATTAAGTCATCCACATACACTAGCACGATAGCTAGCTTTCCTTCATTGGCTTTGACAAACAAGCTGGAATCTGCAAGTGTTACTGAATAGTCACTTTGTGTTAGAAATTCAGCAATCTTACCATACCACGCCCTGGGTGCTTATTTCAATCCGTAGAGTGCTTTCCGCAGCTTACACACATATTCAGGGTGATCTTGACTCTGAAAACCCATTGGTTGAATCATGTAGATCTCGCGATCCAGTTCTCCGTGAAGAAAAGCATTCTTCACATCCATCTGCCATAAATTCCAGTCTTTGTTGGCTGCAAGTGCAAGTAGGACTCGTATAGTTGTAAGTTTCACCACTGGACTAAACGTTTCATCATAGTCTAGTCCGTACTGTTGAGAGAAACCACGAGCTACTAAACGTGCCTTGTACCTCTCGATTGATCCATTTGGACGGCGCTTTATCTTGTAAACCCACTTACAGGATATGGGTTTCACATCTCTTGCCTTTGGCACGAGATCCCAAGTATGATTTTGCTGAAGTGCATCGATCTCTTCTTTCATAGCTGTCATCCACTCAAAACTCTGCGATGCTTCTTCGAACGTCTTAGGCCCTATTGCTTCTTCAATTATGGCTGCATTGGCGTATTTAGGATTTGGCCTTCGTGTTCTTGTTGACCTTCGGAGTTGAGATTGTGGAGTTGATTCTTCCATTTCACTGGGCCCACCAGCTTTGCTTGGTTGTTGATACATGCCAATTTTCCAAGGATTTTGAGTTACTCTTTGCTCGACATCATCGCTGTTTGGATCTTCTGATTCATCTGAACTTGGTTGGAGTTGAAAAATATGCTCCCCCATCTTTTGTTGTAGCTTTTCTCCAAATTCTCTAGAGTCTGGTAGCACCTCCTTCTCTAAGGACCACCAAGAAGATGTTTCATCGAATACCACATCTCGTGAAGTGTAGCACCTTCCACTCGTTGGATCGCAACATTTCCACCCCTTTCTTTGACTGTCATATCCCACAAAGATATATCTAACAGCTTTCTTGTCAAACTTGTTCCGTAAATGATCAGGAACAAATACATAACATACACAGCCAAATACTCGAAAATAGCTAACTATAGGTTTCATGTTCCACAGTTTTTCAAAAGGTGAAACAAATTCTAACCTCAGTTGAGGAAGTCTGTTGATCACAAAGGCTGCAGTCCTCATTGCTTCAGCCTAAAACCTTCCCGGTACGTTCTTTGCATGTAGCATACTTCGACAAATTTCTGCAAGATGTCGATTCTTTCTCTTAGCTACACCATTTTGTTGCGGTGTGTTGGCACAAGTGTACTGATGACGTATTCGGCATTCCCTTAGATATTGAGAGAACTCAATTGAGCTATATTCTCCTCCGTTGTCTGTGCGTAAGCAACGGATCTTCTTTTCCACTTCTCCTTCAACTGATTCTCTGAACTCTTTAAACTTTGAGAACGTGTCAGATTTTTCTTTCATAAAGAAAACCCATACATATCTGGAGAAGTCATCAATGAATGTCACCATGTACTGCATGCCGCCAATTGATGGTTGCTTAATGGGCCCAAACACGTCAGAGTGAACTAACTCTAATGGTTCCTTTACTTTAAACTTCGATTCCTCGTATGGCAATTGGTGTGCTTTACCAAACTGACATCCTGCACAAACCGTGTCTATTCGCACGTCAAGTTGAGGAAGCCCCTTAAGCATCGACTTTTTCATCATCACACTTAGCTTTGAATAGCTAACGTGACCTAGCCGCATGTGCCATAGATCTGCTGTCTCATTTTTCTTTGTCTTGTCTACATATGCAGACTCTGCTGACATCACATAGACAGACTCCAATCGTCGCCCCTCCATTGTCGGTTTTTCTGAGATTTTGAGATCACGATACACCTTCACATCGCGGGGACCAAACAAGACATAGTGGCCTGATGATGTCAATTGAGCCACAGATAGCAGATTTTTCTTCATTCCTGGGACATGATAAACATCTTGAAGTGGCTCCTGGTTAGAATTATATCAAGGTGTCACTATCGTCTTACCGATGTGAGCTATCGGTAACCTTGAATTGTCAGCTGTCACCACCACATGACTTCCCTTGTACTCAGACAAGTTTTGCAACTTCATTTTATCACCCGTCATATGATTTGAGCAACCCGAGTCTACGATCCAATCATTCTGGTAGTCAATTCGTTCTGACTCAGCATGCTTTTTCTTGGCCCAACAATCTTTTGCCATGTGACCCATCTTCCCACAGTTGTAACACTTGCCATCGAACTTTCTACTATTACCGTGATTCTTTGAAACTCCCCCTGGACGAGAGTCTCCCTTTCCTTGGTAACTTTGCATCTTGTCACCATCCTTTTTAGATCCACTACCAGTATGTCGCTTGAAACTACTTTTGCTTTTGTTGGCGTAGAGAACTTCCTCTTCACCCTTCAGCAAGACTCCTCCCATTTGCTTGGCCATAGCTTCTTGACCTGTAAGCAAATTTTCAAACTCAACAAGCGATGGTTGTATCGGCCATCCCTGTACAGCAGCAACGAACCCTCGGTATTCGGATCTCAAACCATGGATAATTATTCTCTTTATCCTGGCTTCCCCAATAGACGCTGTCAGATCTAACTCTGAAATTTCGCAGCATATCGATTTCACCTTGTGAAAATACTGGGCAATCGTCCTGTCATGTTGCGCCATCGATAGCAGCTTGTTCTCGAGAAGTTGCAATTTTGTATCGTTCTTCTTTGAAAAAAGTGTAACAAAGGTATCCCATGCTTCCTTCGGTGTTTTGGCATCCCGGATGTGCTCCAACATTTCTTCTTCAATTGTGGTCTTTAAAGCAAACATTGCTTTGCCTGCTTTAATTTTCCACTTTCGCAAGACACCATTGGCATCTTCTATTGCCAATTGTGTAACTTCACCACCACCGACAACCTCCCACAAGTCTTGACCTTGTAGGTAAGACTCCATACACGTTGCCCATGTATTGTAGTTTTGGTTGTTGAGCTTCTTGATTCCTCCAATGACTTGAAGATCACCCATCGTAGCGGCAAGGTTTTGAATACACCGAACAAACTTGAGTGACAAACGTGAAGAGTACTAAACTACTCTTAACACAAAGAAGCTCCACAAGGTTTGTAATAACCCCGGCAATAATCTCAAGAAATCTTTTCTGATGTGGAAGATTAGTTAAAAACTGCAGCCACAGAGCATACTTAGAATTTCAAGATACCTTACAACCATGCTCTGATACCAATTGTTGAATAAATAGAGTAGAAAACTCTAATTATCTCAAGAAGAAAATAAAGCACACTTTAAAGAAAACTCACAAAACACTAATCAGGAAAGATTTTCTTATTTAGCAAATAGCTTTGTTTTTCATTTGGATGATTTACAAAGCTTAAGGACTTGAGTATTTATAGGAAACCAAATGAAATCTACACCACACACATAATTAAACTAAATTTAATTACTACCACACAAACACATTAGTTATACTTTACCTAACTTTGCAATTGTAAGCAATTACATCATCAAACTACCTATGGGCTTGGACAATATTATTGGACTTTTGAAGATTACTTATTATGGGCTGACATTGATTCTCAACATTATATCTTCACTCACATTTACTAGGGGAAATATATAGGTAGCTAGCTATTCATATATAACGATATAAGAAGTAATACATATGCATCATGATTTTAAATTGTAGAAAATATGCGCATAAAAAATTGACCCATTACGACAAGAGAACATGGATCTTTGAACAAAAAAGGAAATCAAATAAGAAAAATTACCAATTATTTATTAGAAAGAAGAGATAACACCATCGAGGATGAGGAAGTTCTGCTGTTTACAGTTGACTCAATTGATGTGGAATCTGCATCCCAACGTTGGTTGGCTTCAATTCCAAAAACTTCAATTTTTTCATGGCTTTGCTCTTCAATACCATATCTCTTTGCCCATTTCTGAATTCCTTCTAACTCTGATGTAACTTCTTTCATGGTTGGTCTTTTCCTCCCATTCAATTCTAAGCATCTTCTTGCAAGGTTGGCAACTGCCATGATCTCTTCTTTCTCTCCTCCTTCCATGATTCTTCTGTCAAGAATATCAAACACACGATCTTCCTCCATAGTCATAATGAAATACGAAGCCAAACTTTTAGCTTCCTCTGGTCTTATGGAAGATATTGGCTTTTGTCCGGTTAAAAGCTCAACTAGAACTACTCCAAAACTATACACATCACTTTTTTCTGTGAATTGGCTTGTATGAAAATACTCTGGGTCCAAGTACCCAAAAGTTCCTTCCACTAGGGTTGTGAGATGAGTATCTTCAATGGTAACCATTCTAGATGTTCCAAAATCTGCAACTTTAGCCCTATATTTCTCATCCAAGAGTATGTTTGTAGATTTGATGTCTCTATGATAAATAGGTTGAGAAGCAGCTGAGTGTAAGTAAAATAGAGCTCCTGCAACTTCAATGGCAATTCTTAGTCGCATCTCCCATGTCATTGGAATATTTTCCTCATTTTGGTCATACAAATATTGGAAAAGGTTTCCATTAGGAATAAATTCGTAAACTAGCAAAGGAACTTTTGTCTCCAAGCAAAACCCTAATAACTTAACCACATGTCTGTGGTTAACTTGGGAAAGAATAACCACCTCATTTATAAACTCGTCAACATTTCCTTGAACCTTATACTTTTTCACAGCAACAATTTTGCCATCTACAAGCATGCCCTTATAAACAGTACCTTGGCCTCCTTTTCCAAGTACTCTATTGACATTAAAGTTGTCTGTGGCTTTTTCAAGGTCCTTTAAGATGAACAGTTTTGTTTTGTCAAAATTGATTTCACCAGAAGATAATCTTTGTTGTAGTAGCAAGCCACCATTTTGTTTGAAGTGTTTATCCTTGCGTTTCTGTATCCTTCTTTTCCTGAAGATTCTGTATAATAAAGATATCCCAATAAGGAAAACAATGGATCCAAGGCTTGAGAAAACTCCTGCACACATACATAAATATAATTAGAGATATAATACTTGTTGGAACAAGGCAAGGCTTTGAAGTATTAGGATCACATCTCTCAAAAACTTATAAATATTAAATGATATTTTGGATTTCGTTTGGATGAAGCAACCTTATACACAAAGGTCATAATCAAGACCACCTTTTTTAACATTTAGATAAAATCTTAAACAGGTGAGACTAACAAGTAGTCACCTACTTTTGGAACCTTCCTTTCCTCACAAGTTTTAATCTTATTAAAATATGTTTCCCTTGCTATAATGCCAAGTTTTAAGATATCATCACATCTTGGAAACGTGATTGCTAAGAGTGACACAGCCAAAAAGGCCATATAGATCGATCTAGACTTGAGAAAAAGAATCTCTCGGGATACCGAAATAAACTAAAAGGAACCGGAATATTAAAGGAAAATTGAGATCCAAGAAAGACTAAAAGCATAAATAAATAATATAAGATTCAAGAAGCCTTCCTTAATATAAGAGCTAAATGTTAGAAAGCTGGAAGAGGATATCAAAGTAATCTAAGAGCTACTTCAAACCTTCATAAATATCATCCCTATTCAAGCAGTCAAGGGCAAGAAAACACGTGCCATCAACTTGCTTTAAAGACAGCTCTCTTTTTCTTCTCTTTCGTTATTGAGCTTTGAGTGTACTATTCCCTATATTGGAGTGTTTATGAGCTCTTTATGAACATTCAGTTCATTTACATTAAAGTTTGCAAAGATTTTGTTAAAATCTTAGTTATTAGTGTTTAAGCTCTTAGGAAAAAAAAACTAGAGGCTTGAAGGTTACCTGGTGTTAGATTATAAATTTAGACCTTTTTTGGTTAAATAATTTTGTTAGGTTATTGTAAGTGAAAAATTTAGTGGTGTTGAATTTTGTCATTGTGTTGAGTTTCTAAAGCTTGACTGTCTCTTTAAATTGTAGCCTTTTTTTACAAAAATTCTTTTAGTAGGATCAATTTGATCTGAACCTCTGTACATAACTGTCGTTTTATTTCTCTATCTAGAAGTGTCGGCTTGACAATCTGCTTTACAAGAACTTTTTCTGAAAAGGCCTTAGTCTGGAACTTTAAACGTAATCATTTGTCTTGAACCAAATCAAGCTTGTTAAAATTATTCTTTAAACTTAAACAGAAAACGAGCAACTACAAAAGTCTATTTTAATTAAGTATTTGTGCCTCTTATTTACTAGTGCACTACAAATTTTTAAAAAGTTCATTATTTCGTATCATCACAATTCAAATATAGATATATGCACCTATGTCGTCAACTGCTAAGGTGCAAATACAGAAGCTATTCTATGCTATATAACATGCAAATAGAATAGCTTCTCACAAACTATTTACCAATTAATCATCATGTGAAAATATTTTAAAGAAAAAAATTATTCTAGGAGGATGAATCAAAATAAACAGTTTAGCACTGTGCTAACCTATAAAAACGAATTTGTTGAAGGATTACAAATTAAAATTTTCACATCTTTTCCTTTCTAGCTAGTTACCGTAGGTGTAAAAATTCTTGTTCCGCGTACATTATATATCCATATAATTATTACATCTATTTACCAAACAAAAAGAAATATTAATCATAACTTTCCATCACATATAGCTAGCAATAATTTTAAATTAAAAAAGATACTGAAAATTCAAGAATCAAACTTTATTTTTCTAAATTAAACAAAAAAAATAGAAAATAAATAAACGTACCTACGATAACCCACTTAGCTCGATTTTTCCCACTAAAGTATCCTGGTATAGCTGAAAAGTCAAGAATAACTCAACTAGAAGTTAGAGCTCCAAAATATATATATATATATATATAGAGAGAGAGAGAGAGAGAGAAATTTGCAGAAGAGATTATATATACCTGTACATCCTCCGGAAACATAAGGATTCCCGTGGAATCCAGGGCCGCAATCACATCTCCGACCTGAGTGTTTCTTCTCCGAAGATGTTATATTAGTATCATAGCAATGCCTATATGGAAGCAGGATAGTGGGATTCAAAATCTCCCACTCAAGCGACACAGGAGCATAATCCAAATCCTTTACGTAATCACCAATGTTCTCACCGTCCAAATAGTAATCTTGTATAATTAGTGCATACCGGCACTCATCAGTCGCACCCGTATTTCTTCTGATATCTTCAAACGTTGCGTTATATTCTGATAGATACATAGGCAGCGAAGTCTCGCAGCAAGACCTGCCAAGACAACCATCGCTCCCCAAATAAGTTTTAGATAAAGATTCATCATTGTTGTCACAAATTGACACACATCCCCCAACTTCTGAGCCATTTAACACCAGAAGAGCTAGGTTATTGCAGCCCACGCCCACAAATTTGTTCATCTCCTGCGAGTACACAAATGGGCTTCCTCTCATGTCTATGCCTCGCGTAACATCTTTCCTTTGGCAGTTCCTGCGGTTTATTGGATTCATGATCATAACAGTGCCTGCGTACACATTTATGTATGTCACCTCCAGAATATCTATGGACTTGAGAAAAGGAGTATTGTTCCTGCATTCTATTTCAAACCACTTGTCTGCGTAACATTTGGGATCTTTCATCCAAAGGGATAAGGGATTTCAATATCTCCACAAAGCGAATCACAACCAGGTTGTGCTGTATTAATACCGTATTGTGCAGATGCCAATAGATATATGGGCCATAATATCAAAACGATATGAAGAAATGCAAATTGCACAACCATATTGTTGGCACTTGAAGAATTTTGGTGAGCCTAACTATTCCGAAAAGCATACTTATGGTCCATTTTCCAACACTGAGAAGCCAAACTTGACTTGGTAGTAGGAAGACTTTGAAATTTTTTTTTTTTTTGGGGATACAGTCAATGTGTCCTCGATCGTATTTTGGTGCACTTAGAATTTCTAATACCCAGAAAAATCAAATTCACATTGATATGGGTCCCCAGTCCTAGAAGTGAGTGGTCTTCATTCTTCAATATAAGATAACATCGATCCCTCAAGTCCGATATATTGAATATGTAGGACCATTAATGAAGTGAAGCACAAAAAACTTATCACTGAAATAACTGGGTTGGGTCTAATTTCTTTTCGAGTGGTGGCAATAAAAACGAAGAAAGACGTTGATACGATGAGGGACCCAAAGGAATCAAATTGTCCACCCATATATTTCTGGCTTCTTACTTTTTCGGTGTTTCTATGAAGTAAGAAATCTCTTATTCAAACCAGATCATGACCTGCAAATTAAACGCAAAAGGGGAGACGCTAGCTGCTCCTCATGTTTGTCTACTAGCTAGTTAGGTCGTAGTTGTAAGCTTAAAGCCTAAAACATAAAGCCAACCGTACGTGATCCTTTGGCAATGCATTGTATCCTTTATCGTGTTGTGCAGATGCCGATGGATATATTGGCCATAATATCAAAACCATATGAAGAAATGCAAAGTCATTAATTTTCTACTCTATCAAGCTCAAATTAAATAGACCTAATTTACAAAAAAATTGACAAGCAAATCAGTCATTAATAAATATACATATTAATATATTTTTAAATGAGATATATTTCTTTTGATCTACAAATTTTTTTTATAAACTGGTCCATTTAAATTTCTTTTTAATAAAGACGTAAGAAAAATGCATTAATTATTGGTCCATCTCAAATACATCCAATCAAAGAAATTAAACCTGTAAATTTGGTTAGGTGGGCGATGTCGGCTGAAAAAAGTTGACCCGGAAAATAGGTTGTGATCTACTCTTATAATTATTTTTTTTTTAAGTTGATACTTAGTCCATTTTTTATAGACAATTTTTTATTTATTAAAAATATTTAAATTATAACATATGATAAAAATAATTTTAAAAAATATTATTTTTATTATATATTATAATTTAAATATTATTAATAAATAAAAAATATTTTATCGACGATAGATTAATTTATTTATTTTTCTTCCAGCATTTAGCCATTTAGATTACTGTTTTCCACTTTTGGACAAAAAAGAAAGAGAGAAGGGCAATTTACAAAGCATACTTGTTTTTCTTACAATGTCTCATTATATACAAATACAGGTGAGGCAATACGTAGGATTCATGTCCATGTTGGATATTTTTATGAAAAAATAAATTTCATACAAATAAAATAAGAGATAAGTTATTGTTTATTTTATTGTGGTGGATCCCTCCTTAAATAGGACTCACATCTCTTTGAATTTAAAAATAGAAATAAGAAGAAGAAAAAAAGGAAGGAAACTTGAAGAAGAGAAAGTGGATGGAGGTGGTGTTAATAAAGAAGAGACAAAAATTATCTAATAAAATATTTTATTTTAATTTAAACAGACAACTAGCAGTAGTAGCATTTTGATTCCCTCCCACTAGAGATTCAAGTCCACATCAATTATATTTGTTCAACTTGAACATAAGAAGCAGACACAATGCAAACTAAAACCATGATGTCCCAAAGCTCATACTTGGCCAATTTTGTGCTGCTTCTGTTATCACTTTCAATCACCACTTCTGCTTGAATTCAACGAAGTTTCAAGCTTTGTCTAACCCTCCATTCTCTAGTTCCAATTTCATTCCCTACATCATTTTACACTCCTAACAATGCTTCTTACACTTCTGTCCTTGAATCCTCTGCTCAAAATCTAAGGTACTTGCTGCCTTCAATGCCAAAACCTGATTTTATATTCAGCCCTTTTCATGACTCTCATGTCCAAGCATCTGTGATCTGCACAAAACAGCTTGCAATCCACGAGAGTGCGAAGTAGAGGCCATGACTATGAAGGGCTCTCTTTTGTTTCTCTGTTTGAGAAGTCATTCATGATCTTAGACTTAGCCAAGCTTCGTGGGGTTGAAGTTGATATTGCCAACAGCACTGCTTGGATTCAAGCAGGTGCTACTATTGGCGAAGTGTACTACAGAATTTCTGAGAAATCCTCTGTCCATGGCTTCCCAGTACAAGCGTAGGCATTGGTGGGCATATCAGAGGCGGTGCTTATGGTACCATGTATGATACGAGAGTATGGCCTAGGAGCTGACAATGTCATTGATGCTCGAATTTGTGGATGCTAATGGCAGAATCCTGGACAGAGCAGCTATGAGAGAGGACTTGTTTTGGGCAATCAGAGGTGGTGGAGGAGGGAGCTTTGGAGTTATTCTCGGGTGGAAAATAAAGCTGGTTTCTGTGCTACCAACTGTGACAGTTCTTACAGTTGCTAGAAGCTTAGAGCAAGGAGCAACCAAGCTTCTTTATTAACGGCAGCATGTGGCACACAATATTGATGAAGATCTGTTCATCAAAGCTCATATTCAAGTAGAAAATGGAGCTTCGGAGTTATTCTCTGGTGGAAGATAAAGCTAGTTCCTGTGCCACCAACTGTGACAGTTTTTACAGTTACTAAAAGCTTAGAGCAAGAAGCAACCAAGCTTCTTTATAAATGGCAGCAAGTGGCATCCATTGTTGATGGACATCTGTTCATCAAAGTTCATGTTCGAGTAGAAAATGGCAGTATTTCAGGTCAGAGAACTGTGTAACTTGTTACATTGCTCCATTTCTTGCTGGGGCTGAAAGACTTCTCCCAAGTTATGAAATAGAGCTTTCCTGAACTGGGTTTAACCAGAAATTACTGTATTGAAACTAGCTGGATCAAATCTGAGCTTTATTTTGCTGCCCATCCAAATGAGACACCCCCACAAGTTCTGCGTCATGGAAAATCCACATCCAAAACTTACTTTAAAGCCAAATCGGATTTTGTCAGACAAGTAGTCCGAGCAGCTGATCTTAAAGCACTATGGACAGTTTTTCTGCAAGAAGATAGCGCCTTGATGATTTGGAATCCCTATGGAGGAATGATCGGCAGGATTTCAGAATCTGCAATCCCTTCTCCTCACGTAAGAAGAACTGATATGGACTAATCTTTTAGCCACCATTTGTCTCCATTCTTGACTTATATCACCTAGCCACCATTTGCCACCAACCTAGCCACCATTTGCCTCCACATTTGACTATTTTTCATTTTTACAACTTGTGTTTACATTGCATTCTAGTTTTTTTTCTAGTTGTTATCAATTGTAATTTGGCCTCTAGGATTAGTATAAATAGGGCCAATCTCTTCATATATTGGCACCATTGAATGAATTGAGTTTTAGAGTATTTTGAGAGTTTCTCTCTAGGCTTCTGAGCCATTTTGGTATCAAAGCTTGTTTCTTAATTCGGTGTTGAGTTTATGTGAGGGAAGTGACTAAAATTCTGAGTTTTCCATTGATGTTCTTGTGGAGGAGCCACGATCACCCCTTGAAAACCACATTTAGAGTCATTTTTGCACAAAACTAACGCCGCCATTGAACTCGGGAGGTCGAAAAACCTTGGATTGGAGTTTTTCACCGCCACCAGAAAAGTTTACCGGAAAGTTCATCAGACCACCGTCTACCGTCGTCAGAGATTGCCGAAAAAGCATCTGCTGCCGCCGGAAATCCAAAGGTTGAAGACGATTACATCATCGCCACATCAGCGACACGTGTCATTCTCAGCCACTCTTGTTGTGCCACGTGTACGAGGAGCCACATCATCAAGCAACCAGTCAGCTGCCATTTCAAGCCACGTGATCCAATCATGTACTGCCACGTCAGCAGACCAGTCTCTAAAAGTTCTGAAATTGCTTTTGTTCCCCTCAACTTTTGAATATTGCAATTTCACCCTAGTACTCATAAAAAAAAATTCCAAAAAAAGTTTTGAAAGTGCCGGTTTCATTAAAAAATTCTTAGTATGCTCTGTGGTTGCAGTATTATCTTATCTTCCACATCAGAAAAGAGTTATTCTTATTACTGGAAAAAAATTGTGATTTGTGAAAAGTGCATGCCTAAGGAAAGCTCTGGCTAGGAAAGACTTGGTACTTAAGTGTGTCCATTAGTGACCCACCTCTCTTTCCTGGGAACTTACCTGGCGCGCTGTTTACAAACTACAGTTACTCTCCAGTTACCGGGTACTTTAACATTTTTCTTATTACAAAATGCCTCCAAGAAGACAACATTTGCATGAAATTGAAATGGAAGAATTGAGGAGACAAATCTAACAGTTACAAGAAACTGTAAATGCACAACAAGCCTTGTTGGAAGCTCGACATGTATCATCAGATAATGATGACTCCAGTAGTGATTCATCATCATTTAAGAGTCGTCGTCCACAAAGACAATCATTTAGAAACGACCACATCAAGGTTGAGATTCCAGATTTTGAAGGGAAACTCCAACCAGATGAGTTCGTTGATTGGCTTCAAACTGTTGAGCGCGTATTCGAGTACCAAGAGATATCAGAAGAAAAGAAGGTAAAAATCATTGCTGTGAAATTAAAGAAGCATGCTTCCATATGGTGGGAGAACCTTAAAAAGAAGCGTGAACGTGAAAGGAAAAGCAAGATCAAAACATGGGAGAAAATGCGTCGAGAACTAACGCGTAAGTTCTTGCCTTCTCATTATTATCAAGACAATTTTATTCAACTGCAGAATCTTCGTCAGAAGAACTTGTCTGTGGAAGAATACACTCGAGAATTTGAGAATTTGATGATGAAATGCGACATCCATGAAAGGGAAGAGCAGACAATAGCTCGTTACCTTGGAGGATTAAACACTGACATTGCCTATCCAGTTCAGCTTCAACAATACTGGTCCTTAGACGATGTTATCCGTCTAGCCATTCGAGTGGAGAAGCAATTACCAAAAAGGTCTTCTTATAGAACTTTTTCCCCTACCGAAAATTCTCCATTTACCCGTAAAACACCAACAGATCAACCCGGAACTTCAAGCAAACCTCCTTCTAAGGCTGTCAAAGAAAACCAACCTAGGGCACCCAAATGCTTCAAGTGTCAAGGTTTTGGCCATATAGCCTCAAATTGTCCAACTCGGAGAACCATAACCATCATTAAAGGAGAAGCTTATGAAGTGTCTGAAGAGGAAGCAATCCAAGAAGAACCAGATGGAGAAGAAGAGATCGAGCCTGTGTATGATGAAGAACATGTTCCTGCAGACCATGGAGAATCGCTCGTAGTCAGGCAAAGCCTACATACAACAATAGCTAAAGAAGAACCATGGTTGAGGCACAATATTTTTCATACTAGATGCACTGCACAAGGAAAAGTTTGTGATATTATCATTGATAGTGGAAGCTGTGAAAATGTGGTATCAAACTATATGGTTGAGAAATTAAAGCTGCCAACACAAAATCATCCACATCCATATAAATTGCAGTGGCTTAACAAAGGAAGTGAAGTGGGAGTTACTAAATGCTGCCTTGTGACCTTTTCCATTGGTCAAAAGTACCAAGATAAGGTATGGTGTGATGTTATTCCTATGGATGCATGTCACCTTCTCCTTGGAAGACCTTGGCAATATGATCGTCGTGCCTTCTATGACGGTTATGCCAACACCTATTCCTTTGTCAAAGAGGGAGTAAAAGTCAAATTAACCCCCTTACTACCAAGAGAACTTAAAAAAGACAAAAAGGAATCAAATCCCTTGGTGTCTTTAGTTATAAAGGAACAATTCAAGGTGACAGCAGAGGAAGCCCAGGCCATGAGCTTTGTTCTATTATTCGTATCAAATGAAGAAACTCTTCTTCCAGTAGAAATTGAACAACTGCTCACTGAATTTCCAGATATTGTACCAGAAGAAATACCACAAGGACTACCACCAATGCGAGACATCCAGCACGCTATTGACTTTATTCCTGGAGCTGTCATTCCCAATAGACCAGCTTACAGAATGAGTCCACAAGAGCATGCTGAAATCCGAAGACAAGTTGAAGAATTATTGAAAAAAGGATTGATACAGGAAAGTGTTAGCCCCTGTGCTGTTCCTGCAATTTTAGTACCTAAGAAGGATGGAAGTTGGAGAATGTGTGTTGATAGTCGAGCAGTCAACAAGATTACTATCAAGTATCGGTTTCCAATACCAAGACTTGATGATATGCTAGATCAGCTACATGGTGCCACCATCTTTTCCAAAATTGATCTTCGTAGCAGATATCATCAGATCAGACTTAGACCAGGAGATGAATGGAAGACTGCTTTTAAAACTAGAGATGGCCTATATGAGTGGACTGTGATGCCTTTTGGGTTATCCAATGCTCCTAGCACATTCATGCACCTGATGAATCAGGTACTTTGACCGTTCATTGGTAAATTTGTAGTTGTCTACTTTGACGATATTTTGATCTATAGCAAAGGCCAAGAAGAACACTTAAAGCACCTTCGACAAGTACTATAGACTCTTCGTGAACAAAAACTCTATGCCAATCTGAAGAAATGTTCTTTCTTAACCAGTGAAGTTATTTTTTTGGGTTATATCATCACTGCTGAAGGTATTCGAGTTGACCCAAGTAAGGTCGAAACCATCAACAGTTGGCCTATCCCAAAGTCTATCCATGATGTGAGGAGTTTCCATGGATTAGCTTCATTTTATAGAAGGTTCATCAAAAATTTTAGCTCCATTGCTACACCACTTACAAATTGCATAAAAGGAGATAAGTTCCAATGGACAGAGCAAGCACAGAAAAGCTTTGAGGATCTGAAGAAACATTTGACTGAAGCACCAATGTTAGCCCTTCCAAACTTTGATCAAGTGTTTGAAGTCAGCTGTGATGCTTTCAACACTGGAATTGGTGCCGTTTTAAGTCAAGAAGGCCATCCTATAGCCTTTTTCAGTGAAAAGCTCAACAATGGTAAACTTAAGTACTCTACTTATGACAAGGAGTTCTATGCCATTGTTTGTGCACTACAACATTGGAGTCATTACCTGTTGAATAAAGAATTTATTCTCTATTCTGATCATGAAGCCCTTAAGCACTTAAATTCTCAACAAAAGATCAACTGTAGACATGCTGCTTGGAGTGAGTTTCTACAGCCTTACCCATTCTTACTCAAGCACAAGGCAGGAGTTCAAAATGCTGTTGCTGATGCCCTTAGCAGGCGTCATACTCTACTTTCTACTCTACAGATGAAAGTAATTGGTTTTGAAACTGTCAAGGAGTTATATCAAAACGATCTTGATTTCCAAAAGTTTTGGAATGCTACTGAATCACAATCCTCCCAAGACTACTATAGGCATGAGGGATTTTTATTCAAAGGAAAGGCTTTATGCATTCCTCAATGCTCACTTCGGGAAGCCATTATTTGGAAAGCCCATGATGGAGGATTAGCAGGTCATTTTGGACGAGATAAAACTGTGGCTCTAGTGAAAGAGAATTTTTATTGGCCAAGACTTGAAAGAGATGTTAACAAACATATTCAAAGATGCAGAATCTGCCACTTGGCAAAGACCAAAAGCCAAAACACAGGGTTATATATGCCACTTCCTATTCCAGAAGCACCTTGGGAAGACATTAGCATGGACTTCGTCCTTGGGCTACCTCGGACTCAGCGTCAGAAGGATTCCATAATGGTAGTGGTAGATAGGTTTTCAAAAATGGCCCACTTTATTCCATGCCAAAAGACCAATGATGCTGTTCAAGTTGCAGACCTGTATTTCAAGGAAATTGTTCGTCTTCATGGAATTCCAAAAACCATCACTTCTGATCGAGATGTCAAGTTCTTAAGTCACTTTTGGAGAACCCTGTGGAAGAAAATGGGTACTAAGCTTCAATTCAGTAGTGCCAGTCATCCTCAGACAGATAGACAAATTGAAGCAATTAACAGGCTTTTAGGAAACCTACTTCGGAGCTTTATCGGTAAAAATCTAAAGCAGTGGGATCTTGTCCTTGCACAGGTTGAATTTTCTTACAACAATTCAACTAATCAAGCTACTGGAAAATGCCCATTCGAGGTGGTATATGGCATTCGTCCGCATAGTCCATTAGACTTAACCCCTTCGTCTAATAAACAACAGTATAGTGCAGATGCAGCATGCAGAGCGAAAGAAATTAAGAGGCTAGATGAATTGGTCCAAGAAAGGATTAAGAAACAAAATTCAAGATATAAAGCTCAGCGTGACAAACATCGGAAACAACAAATTTTTAAAGTGGGAGATTTGGTCTAGATACATTTACGGTAGGAACGATTTCCAAATCAGCCAAATGCCAAGTTATCCCCTAGAGCTGATGGCCCTTTTAGAGTTGCACAGAAAATCAACGACAATGCTTATAAGATAGAACTGCCAGGATCCTATGGCGTCTCTGCAACCTTTAACGTCGCTGATCTTTCACCATACTTGGACGATGAAATATAACTTAACTCGAGGGCGAGTTCTGTCCAACCCGGGGAGAATGATATGGACTAATTTTTTAGCCACCATTTGCCTCCATTCTTGACTTATATCACCTAGCCACCATTTGCCACCAACCTAGCCACCATTTGCCTCCACATTTGACTATTTTTCATTTTTACAACTTGTGTTTACATTGCATTCTAGTTTTTTTTTCTAGTTGTTATCAATTGTAATTTGGCCTCTAGGATTAGTATAAATAGGGCCAATCTCTTCATATATTGGCACCATTGAATGAATTGAATTTTAGAGTATTTTGAGAGTTTCTCTTTAGGCTTATGAGCCAAGAACTCTTTTCAAGATTAATGGTGACATGGAGAGAAAAACATGGCAAAACATTTGGAGCAGATAAGGAGATTTTACAACTCCATGGCTCCCTATGCTTCGAAATTTCGAAGGGAAGCATATGTGAATTATAGAGATCTTGAACTGGGGATGAACCAGATTAATAGCACGAGTGTTTTAAGAGCTCACACTTGGGATTATAAACATTTCAAAGATAACTACAGCAGTTGGTGAAGTTAAAGACCAAAGTTGATCCACATCTTTAGACAAAAGCAGAGCGTCCCTCCACTACAAGTTGAATGCTTAATTGAAGAAGAATTAGGAATTTTATGTATATCATAGATGAAAATTGAAAATAATGTGAATAATTTAAACTGCGGTTCCCTTTTTTTTTAATTTCTTTGAATTTGTGCACTACTAAACATATGGCTAATGCTGTCCCTTTTGTAAGACACTTGAGTTTTTGCGTTGACTTTGACTGCTTCCAGTGCACTATTGGCTTGACACGTGTGCTTGCATTGACACAAATAGTATAATACAAGTGTGTATAAGCAAATCCTTTTTTTTTTCTCATCAAAACTATTTAGTCATGTGTATCTATTATGCAGGACTAAAATCTAAATTACTAACATCATAAATTTGAGTGAAACCAATATTTTAGCGTACTAACCAAGGCATGATTGTTCTAATTAACAAACTGGATCATTAAAATTAAATTGAGAAAATTAAGGGTTACAAAAATGAGTAAATTTTTTGGTATTATAAGGTATTAATGTTGTAGGTAACAAAATCTTTATACAATAACAGAAACAGATATTAGTACTTACCAGGTACATTAGCTTACAAGTATGTGTGGACAAATTATTGACGAGCGCTAACTAAGCAAACGGCGAAACTCCAAGAAGATTCCTCGTTCACTCTGTCAATATATATGCAATTTCTCGTGAAAAACTAAGGACGTCTCTTTCTATCAGCAGCCAGCACAATTATTTCCTAACCTTTGTGTTATGTCTCATCTCTTCATATAAAATCGTACTCAACCTGCACAAATTTTTCCATTACTCAGAAACAGCAGCACAACCTAAGAATAACAAAATCAAGTCTTTGGGCCCATGTTTCGATGCCTCCATTGTTTCCTCTTGTTATAGTTCTTATGCTTCATTTCTCGGCCTCATTGGCAGCCCCAACAATAGGACCGTCAGTATATGGCCCTTTTCTTCAGTGCCTAATAGACCACACTAATTCCCCAGATCAGGTCTCTAACATAGTCTATGCTCAAACCAACGCTTCCTACACATCTATTCTCCAAGCATATATTCGTAATGCTCGGTTCAACATCTCCTCTGCACCAAAACCCTTAATCATAGTCACTCCTCTGCAAGAATTCCATGTCCAGGCTACTGTTATTTGTGCCAGAAACATTGGAATTCAGCTCAAAATTAGAAGTGGCGGCCACGACTTCGATGGCCTCTCATATATCTCTGATGAACCCTTTATTATCCTTGACATGTTCAATCTCAGGAATGTCACAGTGGATATCCAAAAAGAGATTGCTGTCATTCAAGCCGGTGCGACACTTGGAGAAGTTTATTATAGGATTTGGGAGCAGAGTAGAGTTCATGGCTTTCCAGCTGGGGTTTGTCCCACTGTAGGTGTGGGTGGTCATTTGAGTGGAGGAGGGTATGGTAATATGCTGCGTAAATATGGGCTTTCCATTGATAATATTATCGATGCCCAGATTGTCGACGCCAAAGGTAGACTTCTTAATAAAGAGTTTATGGGGGAAGACCTTTTCTGGCCCATAAGAGGAGGAGGAGGAGCAAGTTTCGGAGTCATACTGTCCTACACAGTAAAACTAGTTCCTGTACCGGAAAAAGTCACAGTTTTTCAGGTTCAAAAGACTTCAGAAGAGAATGCCACTGACCTTGTTGTGCAATGGCAGCAAGTTGCGCCTCAAACAGATAACAGGCTTTTCATGAGGTTGCATTTGCAGCCTGTGAGTTTCAAGGGGCAGAGTAATATTAGTACCACTACCATCAGAGCTTCAGTACAGAGCTTGTTTCTTGGAGGAACTGATGAACTTGTTTCACTTATGGAAAAAGAGTTTCCTCTTCTGGGTTTGAAGAAAGAATCTTGCACTGAAATGGGTTGGATTGATTCGGTGCTCTGGTGGGAAAGTTTTCCCAATGGCACCTCACCTGATGCACCGCTAAACAGAAAACTCGACTCTGCGAATTTCGTCAAAAGAAAATCAGATTATGTGCAGACCCCAATATCCAAAGATGGGCTGGAATGGATATGGAAGAAGATGATAGAACAGGGGAAAATAGGGCTTGTATTCAATCCATATGGCGGGAAAATGAAGGAGATTCCTACTGATGCTACAGCTTTTCCTCATCGTGCAGGGAAGCTTTTTAAGGTAGAGTACAGTGTGAATTGGAAGGAACCAGGAGAAGTTGCAGATAAGAACTATATCACTCAGATTAGAAGGCTATATAGTTATTTGATGCCATTTGTGAGCAGGAGTCCAAGGAGTGCTTTCTTGAACTATAGGGATGTTGATATTGGTACGAATCACCATGATAAGAATAACTACGAAGAAGGGGAGGTTTATGGGCTGAAGTATTTCAATGACAACTTTTATAGGTTGGTAAGGGTTAAGAGCGCCGTTGATCCAGAAAACTTCTTTAGGAACGAGCAGAGTATTCCAACGCTTCCAAATATGACATAGGGAAGCAAATGGCTTATGCTTTGTCACATATAATTGATTTCTTATTGTTTTACTAAATAATTAAAAAGATGGGATGAAGAGTCCAAAAATAACGTCGTTAACTTATTTCATTAGATAAATTATTATTTATTTGAGTTGATATTTGATATATTTGATCTATCATCGATAAATAATTTTTTGTCCACAAGCAATATTTAAATTATAACATGTAGTATAAATAAATTTAAAAATTATTATTTTTACGTATCGTAATCTGAATATCATCGGTTAATAAAAATTTATCCACCGATGATAGATCAAATATTTTTTTATTTATTTTTTAAAAAATTTTAAAATTTACATTTATATCTTTTCTATTTTTAATCTATTCCAAATTTTATCTTCATTCATAAAATTATTTTTAAAACTTATACTTTATATATTTTTTTGTCTAAAAATTCATAAATAGTCTAGTCTAATTAATTAATTCAATATAATATAAATTATCAAAAAATTAAATTAATATTTATAAAAATTTCAAATCAAAGATATTAGTGGTTATTTTCTCAACTTGAGAGAGTGGTAGTCTAAATTTTATAAATTTCAAAAGATATTATGGTCAAAATTTAAAATTAGATAAGGTATGAATATAATTTTACAAATATACCAAGAAGTAAATATAATTTACTCTATATTTTATTAATCAAGCTTATAATATATGAACCTTGCAACTATACTTTGAAGTTAGTGGATATTGTAAGTTGAGGAGGATTGTCTATAACAAAAACATGAATTGTGTAGGTTAAAGTTAGTGAGTAATTTTGTTAGAGTAATATTCACCTCCATTCAAAATTTATGAAAATTATAATCACCTTTTATATTTTTATTTCAAATTGAAATAAGAAATTCTTTTAAAATTTATAATATATATAACCCTTCGTGTTTTAAAAAAATTACATTAATTTTTTTATTTAAAATTTTTATAAATATTATTTTAATTTTTTTAATAATTTGCATTATATTAAATTCGATTATTAATAATTTTTTTTAAAAAAGTAAATATCAGAATATTTGTGCCATGTTTACGTTAATTAAGTTAATAACCCATTAACAAAGTCTATCCAAATTTCGGGAAAAGGTCGTGCACATTAATGCTTTAACACGTACACCTTTGCATTTTCTTCGCACTTTCCTCCTACTTGTTAATATTTTTTAGTAAATTATATTATTGTAGAATTATTATTTAATTAAATATTAATAAATAATTTTTTGTTCATTAATAATATTAATATTCAGATCATGACACATAATAAAATTAATTGTAAAAAATATTATTTTTATTATATATTATAATTTGAATACTATTGATTAATAAAAAATTATTTATTAATAGTAGATTAAATTATTTATTATTATTATATGTTAATCAATCCTTAATCAAACTCCATAAATATATCACAATCTGAAGTCATGCATTACTTTATTGAGCAAAACGGTTGCTATCAGCGAAGTACATGAAAAATTGAAAAAGAGGAAGAGTTGGTTATGTAAGGTCGATTTTCTCCAAAAGGCATGGCACTAGTCCAAATGGATATCTCTCAAGTCTCACCCACCCCAACTGGGAGTTTTTAAGACAGAAAATTCAAGCAACACTGGCCCTCTCCCCCAATTTGAAACAAGCTTACTTATTTTAAAAAATTAGATAAAGTAAAAAAAAAAATTAATAGCACTTAAAAAATGGACATTATACTCTTTGCGTTTTGACTTTGGTCCGTAGCCTCTATTATTATTCTTCTTAGAAATAGTTTTGCAGAAGACGTTTTTACCCATAAAATATTTTATCCTCAAAATAATTATAATTTTGAGAATGAAAATTTTAAAGGTAAAATATATAAAACAATTAAAATATATTTATTTATTTTTCACTTTACTTTTTTTGAAATAATTTATTATTTTTTTATCAATTTTTTATTCCTACATTTGATTCACATAAAATATTTTTAAAATATAATTATTTTTTCATAAATACTCTTTAAAAAAATTAATAAAAGAAATAATAAATAAGAGTAAATAAAAAAGGAAGAGCAATTAAATCATTTTACACAATAAAATTTTCTATTCTCATACGAATGTTTTATATCCATCCTCTCAAGTGGAAATTTTTTTTTCTTTTTTATAAATTTTCATTCCAAAAATTTTTTTATACCCAAAAATGGAATTTTATTTTTAATATCAAAAGAAAAAAAAATTTATTCCTACTTCATTTTTTCAAAAATCTTAAAATACACTTTGTATTAAATACCACCATAATATTTAAGATACTGTAATATGATATATTATTATATAAAATATTATATTATTTAATATTATTATGTTTGGTATGACCATTGAAAGTTTTCAATGAAAAAATACACTTAGTATTTTGTAAAAGTTAACAAAGTAAAAAAAATAAAATACAATATGAGATCCTTCTAATTTTAAGAGAGTATGAAATACAATGAAATACAGATATTCAACTTAAGTATAAAAAATTACAGTGAGATAACAAAATCAGGATCGGACTGTGTAGCAAATGTCTTCTTAAGTTCTTCCAACTTGCAAGGTGCAATAATGGAAAACCCCAGTGCATGCATTGCTTCATACTATCGACCTTTCTTTTAAAGACTTTGCAACCACAATTATCGGCTTACACGTTCACCTTTCTAATAATATTCCTTTCCCATATTCAGTGCATTGACGTCCACATGTGAAGCCCCACAACACGCACCTTATTAATATTTTTCACGTTGTCAGGCCAAAAATATCATCTATATTTTCTATAACTTTATTGAATTTTCTATTTTTCACATATAATATTATTTTGTCAAAGTTTTGACTGGGTGACAAATTACGTAATTTATTATGCTAATAATTTATCAATTATCACCTTTTACGATAATTCAAAATAATAAGACAAATTTTACATTTTTATTTTATTTTTAATTAATATTTAATTCACCAGTAAATAATTTTTTCATTTATTAATGATGTACATATGATAAAAAAAATATTTTTTAAATTATATTTTTATTTTATGTTATAATCTGGAGATAATTAATAAATAAAAAAAGTATTCATTAATAATAAGTTATTTTTGTGAAAATAATTTTTTTTTTTTTAAAAGATTGTTTATATCCTGGAGGACCCATTACCCATCCCTATATTTCTGGCTTGTTTATAGTTATATGAAATAAGAACTAATCTCTTAAAATGTCACTACTCACCCCTGATTTTGCTCCAAAAGGGTTCACAAATAGTTGTAGATGGGCAGCGTGCGTCAAAGTACATATACCAGGAAGATCCTTTTCTCCACTTTCTCAATCTCCTACAAAAAGCCTCCAGAAGCTCTATGATCCCTCACATACATTGATACATTAGAATCAAATTCTCTTTGCTCTCCGCAGCATTTCAAAATGAGCGTCAAGTTCAACTTTGAGGCTGAAAAAGGAGAACGCTGCTCATAATTTTGCTCTACTAGTAAGGTCGTAGCTGTAAGCTATATAGCCTCCAACATAAACGAAAATTCATTGGCAAATGGTACAAACTTTTATAACATAATAAATTTCTAATTAACTAATCAACGAGTACTATCACAATATTCATCAATTACAACGAAAGTTCAGGGGCTGCAAGGCAACCCCATCGAAACAAACTTAGTTACACTCCCTATTACTACTAAAGGTCAGGGGGAACAACCGAAGACATTACTACTGCTTTCTCAGATTGATCTAGTTTCGACATACAAGAAATCATAAGTCCCATTTGCTTCCCTGAAACACCGAGAGACATTAGTTCGATTGAACCTCTTCATCCATAGCCTGAAATCACCAATAATAATATATAGGAAATGAAAGATCTTCATTCACCATTTTATCTTAATTCACATTTACTAGTAGAAATATAAATGTAGCTAGCTATTCATTTATAACGATATAAAAAGTAATGCGTATATATCATGATTTTAAATTGTACAAATTAAATATGAACATAAAAAGTTGACCCGATAATGAATCTTTGAACAAAAAAGGAAATCAAGGAAGAAAAATTACCAAATATTTATTAGAAAGAAAAGGAAGCTTTGATGTTTAGCGTTGATCCAGTTGATGCAGAATCCACAGCCCAACGATGGTAGGCTTCAATTCCAAAAGCTGCAATTTTTTCATGGTCTTGCTCTGCAATATCAGACCTCTCCCCCAATTTCTGAATTCCTTCTAAATCTTTTGTAACTTCTTTCATGGTCGGCCTTTTCCTCCCATTCAATTCTAAGCATCTTCCTGCAAGTTTGGCAACTGCCGTGATCTCTTCCTTCTCTCCCTCCATGATTTTTCTGTCAAGAATATCAAATAGACGATCTTCCGCCAAAGACATCATGAAATATGAAGCTAAGTTTTCAGCTTCCTCAGTTCTTGTGGAAAATATTGGCTTTTGGCCGGTTAAAAGCTCCACCAAAACTACCCCAAAGCTGTAAACGTCACTCTTTTCAGTGAATTGGCTTGTGTGAAAATACTCAGGGTCCAAGTACCCAAAAGTTCCTCGAACTAGGGTTGTGAGATGAGTATCTTCAATGGTAACCATTTTGGATGTTCCAAAATCTGCAACTTTAGCGCTATATTGTTGGGCACAGCGGGTATACCAGCAAGAAATAAATGCAGAATAATCAACAAAAATAACACTAGAAAATTAACGTGGTTCACCTTTGAATTTTAAGCTACGTCCACGGGATCAAATCCGAATAAATCTTCCACTATAAAAATAGCAGGTACAATGAGAGTCTTTCCTAGAATAAATCTAAAGGCTACAACAGAGATCTAACCAAAATAGTGGCTCACAAAGTATTTTCCATAATACCCCAAAAGTATTTCCTCACTATTTTGTCACTCACTATTTAGGAACTATTTCCCAAATATTACACAAAACTCTCCCCTATTTTTCTTCCCTCAGAGAACTTCTCTGGCTTCACTTCAGGCGCTCTTTGCTGCCTGGCTCTCTTGGTGCTTAATGTGTTTCCTCTCCTGCCTATTTATAGGCAGAAGGTGATGAAGGAGATGGTTTACAAATTTTCTTCTGCCTGCAGCATGCTACGTCCTTCTGCCAAATTTTCATATATTCAGCCGTTTTTGTTGACTTGATGTTCGGTGCCTAACTTGCATGCAACTTCGTTTCTTCTTCGTTCTTGCAAGTTTCAATTTCTCTTCTTGCATCTTGGAGTCAAACATTTCTGCTGCTTTTGCAAAATTTTCAAGGTGTGGGCCCAACCTATGTTGGAGGGACCCATCACTTAACAAATCTCCCCCTCCCGACTACATAGAGGGCTCCACCATTCCTGCAGCTAATCGACAGAACTCAAACTTATCTCTTGGTAGAATCTTTGTCAACATGTCTGATCCATTTTCATCAGTATGGATCTTCTCAAGCTGTAGTAGCTTCTTCTCCAATACATCCCTGATCCAATGATATCTCACATCAATATGCTTGGATCTTGAATGAAAGGAGGAATTCTTCCCAAGGTGAATAGCACTCTGACTATCACAAAACAGTTGATATCTGTCATGCTGAAAATCAAGTTCATTTAAGAACTTCTTCATCCACAGCAGCTCCTTGCACGCTTCTGTTGCTGCAATAAACTCTGCTTCGGTAGTCGACAGAGCAATACACTTTTGCAACTTTGATTGCCATGACACAGCTCCCCCTGCAAATGTAATCAGATAACCCGAAGTAGACTTTCTTGAGTCTACATCGCCAGCCATATCTACATCTATGTAGGTGACTAACACAGGCTTGGTATCTCCAAAACATAAACATATTTTGGAAGTACCACGAAGATACCTGAAAATCCATTTCACTGCAGCCCAATGTTCCTTACCTGGATTAGAAAGGAACCGGCTCACTACTCCAACCGAGTGAGCAATATCTGGCCGTGTACATACCATGGCATACATCAAACTTTCAACTGCTGAAGCATATAGAACCTTGTCCATTTCTTTCTTCTCCTCATCTGTAGAGGGACTTTGTTTAGAACTTAGTCTAAAGTGATTAGCAAGAGGACAACTAACCGCTTTAGCCTTGTCCATTCTAAACCTCTGAAGTACTTTCTCAATGTACTTCTCTTGTGACAACCACACTTTCTTGGCGCATCTATCTCTGGTAATCTTCATGCCAAGAATCTGCTTTGCTGGCCCCAAGTCCTTCATGGCAAAAGACTTACTCAATTGTGTTTTCAAACAATTGATTTTGGAAACATTCCTGCCAACTATCAGCATATCATCCACATACAACAAAAGGATAATAAAATTATCATCAGAGAAATTCTGCACAAAGACACAATGATCTGAAGTAGTCTTCCTGTAACTTTGCTCTCCCATAACAGACTCAAACTTTTTATACCATTGTCTTGGTGCCTGTTTCAAACCATAAAGACTTTTCTTCAGTCTGCAAACATAATCCTCTTTTCCTTTCTGCTTGAAACCCTCTGGCTGCTCCATGTATATCTCTTCCTCCAAATCACTATGAAGGAAGGCAGTTTTCACATCCATCTGTTCAACCTCCAAGTTAAGGCTCGCTGCTAAGCCCAACACTGTACGGATGGATGTCATTTTCACAACTGGTGAGAAAATCTCATCAAAATCAATGCCTTTTCTTTGGTTGAATCCTTTAACAACCAGCCTAACTTTGAATCTCGGGTGGAGACTGTGTTCATCATGCTTGATTCTGAACGCCCATTTATTTTTCAAAACTCTCTTGCCTTTTGGCAACTTCACCAGCTCAAACGTTTTGTTCTCATGCAAGGACTTCATTTCATCTTGCATGGCTTCTCTCCACTTCTGCTTGTGCTCATCTTCCATAGCTTCTTCAAAGCTATCAGGTTCTCCCCCGTCAGTGAGTGTTACATACTCATCATCAGGATATCTAGTAGAATGTTGTATTATTCTACTACTTCTCCTCAATCGATCTAGGGAAGTCACAGGTGTAGGTAGTTGATGGTGATCATCATCATCTTCTTCCGATTCAGCCTCTATAGGAGCATCAACAGGCTGATCATCATCTCCAACTTGCCTCGGCACTACTGTTGGAGGAACTAATCTCAAGTTTGTTGAGTCCCCATTGAAATCAGAAACATCCTTCTCCATTTTGTCTATGTCTTCAATGGTCTGATCTTCAACAAATACAGCATCACGGCTTCTAATGAGCTTTTTCTAGACCGGGTCATAGAATCTATAGCCAAATTGATGTTGACCATAGCCAATAAATACACACTGTCGTGTCTTGGCATCAAGCTTAGCCCTCTCATCCTTAGGGATATGCACGAAGGCTTTACAGCCAAACATCCGCAGATAATCATAGGAAACATCCTTTCCTGATCACACTTTCTCTGGTGTATCATACTAAAGAGGAACACACGGTGATAAATTCAACACGTGTACAGCTGTCAGCAAGGCTTCACCCCAAAAATTTTTGGGTAACTTTGCATGTGAGAGTAAACATCTGACTCTCTCCATCAAAGTTCTATTCATCCTCTCAGCTAAGCCATTTAACTGCGGTGTTTTTGGAGGCATCATCTGATGCCGAATACCATGCTCTTTACAATAAGCATCAAATAGTCCAGTATACTCTCCACCATTGTCTGCCCGGATGCATTTTAACTTCTTCCCAGTCTGTCTCTCAACTGAGGTATGAAAGTGTTTGAAAACATCTAACACCTGATCTTTTGTCTTCAAAGTGTATGCCCACGTTTTTCTAGAATGATCATCAATGAAAGTCACAAAGTATTGAGCACCACCAAGTGACTTTGGCATTGGTCCACACAGATCTGAATGTACCAGATCCAACACATTCTTCATTCTGGAAGGAGGGGAACTCTTGAAAGCAACTCTGTTCTGCTTTCTTGCCAAGCAATCAGCACATTTCTCCAAATGTACTTGATCCATTCCAGAGAGCAGTTTCTTCTTGGCCAAACGTGTCATATTTTTCTCACTCATGTGGCCAAGTCTCCTGTGCCATAACTCAATGACACCTTCTTTTTCCACGGCATTCACAGCGTCGTTGGAGAGCTTTGTATGCATAACATACAACATTGATTCTTTTCTACCTCTGGCCACCACCAAAGAACCTTTAGTGAGTTTCCATTGGCCATTCACGAACATGTTGTAGAAGCCTGCATCATCAAGTTTGCCGGTAGAAATCAGATTCAGGCGAATATCTGGAATATGCCTGACATCATTCAGCACTAATCTGGTGCCGTTCATCGTCTCCAAGCATATATCTCCTCTACCAACAACTTTTAGTAAGTTTTCATTTCCCATCTTAACAACACCGAAATCTCCTTCTGTGTAAGATGAAAAGAATTCTCTACGAGGTGTGGCATGAATGGAAGCTCTACTGTCAATCACCCAACTAGTCTCATGGGTTGTCAGATTGACAATATCATCATCATAAACGACATTGAATTCGTCTATGGCATTTGTCTGCTCATCATCACTGCTGTCATCTTTCTTCACGTCCTTGCCTTTGTTCTTTTCCTGCTTGAACTTTCGGCAGAATCTTCTGATATGCCCTTTCTTCTTGTAGTAATGGCATTCAATGTTGGCATATTTGTTTGACTTTCCTCTACTTTTATCTCTAGGCTTTGTATGCCTAGACTGGCTCCTCCCTCTGGATTCTGTAACTAGAACATCTGATTGTGATGAAGAGGTTGAATATTGTGATCTTCTTCTCATCTCTTCATTCAGAATACCACTTTTAACAGATTCCATACTCATGACACCATTAGGTGCTGAGTTGGTAATTGAGATCTTCAAAGTCTCCCATGACTTTGGTAAAGAGGCGAACACCATGAGAGCAAGTACTTCGTCGTCAAATTTTATGCCCATATCCGACAACTGGTCCACGATCCCTTGCATCTCGTTCAAGTGATCTGCTACAGAAGTACCTTCTCGGTATTTCACGTGCATCAGTTTTGTTAAATAAAACAATTTGTTGTTGCCAATTTTTGAAGCATACAGCTCTTCCAGCTTCTGCCACAAGGTTTGTGCATGAGTCTCATTGCAAATGTGATTGTACACATTATCTTCGACGAACTGTCGGATGAATCCACACACCTGCTCATGCTCAAATTTCCAATCTTCATCAGATTTGGCTTCAGGTTTAGTTGTAGTAAACACTGGTAGATGGAATTTCATCACAAACAGGAGATCTTTCATCTTGTTTCTCCAGATGTGGTAGTTTATGCCATTTAAGTTGATCATCTTGCTGGCCTTTGCCTCCATTTTGAGCAGTATGAATAGTACCGTACGTATGAACAGTACCTCGTACGTATGAATAGTAACAGCACATATAAACAGTGCCCGTATAGTTTTCTTCAGCCAACAGTAATTCCAATAAAATCTTTTCTGATGTGGAAGATCAGTCAATACTGCAACCACAGAGCATACTAAGAATTTTAAAGGAATAACCACCACGGCTCTGATACCACTTGTTGGGCACAGCGGGTATACCAGCAAGAAATAAATGCGGAATAATCAACAAAAATAACACCAGAAAATTAACGTGGTTCACCTTTGAATTTTAGGCTACATCCACGGGATCAAATCTGAATAAATCTTCCACTATAAAAATAGCAGGTACAATGAGAGTCTTCCCTAGAATAAATCTAGAGGCTACAACAGAGATCTAACCAAAATAGTGGCTCACAAAGTATTTCTCATAATACCCCAAAAGTATTTCCTCACTATTTTGTCACTCACTATTTAGGAACTATTTCCCAAATATTACACAAAACTCTCCCCTATTTTTCTTCCCTCAGAGAACTTCTCTGGCTTCACTTCAGGCACTCTTTGCTGCCTGGCTCTCTTGGTGCTTAATGTGTTTCCTCTCCTGCCTATTTATAGGCAGAAGGTGATGAAGGAGGTGGTTTACAAATTTTCTTCTGCCTGCAGCATGCTACGTCCTTCTGCCAAATTTTCATATATTCAGCCGTTTTTGTTGACTTGATGTTCGGTGTCTAACTTGCATGCAACTTCGTTTTTTCTTCGTTCTTGCAAGTTTCAATTTCTCTTCTTGCATCTTGGAGTCAAACATTTCTGCTGCTTTTGCAAAATTTTCAAGGTGTGGGCCCAACCTATGTTGGAGGGACCCATCACTTAACATATATTTCTCATCCAAGAGTATGTTTGTGGATTTGACGTCTCTGTGGTAAATGGGTTGAGAAGCCACTGAGTGCAAGTAATGTAGAGCTCCTGCAACTTCAGTGGCAATTCTTACACGCATCTCCCATGTCATTTGCAAGTCTTCATTTTGGTCATGCAAATATTGGAAAAGGTTACCATTTGAAATAAATTCATAAATTAGCAAAGGAACTTCTGTCTCCAAACAAACCCCCAATAACTTAACCACATTTCTGTGGTTAATTTGAGAAAGAATAACCACTTCATTTATGAACTCTTCAACATTTCCTTGAACCTTAAACTTTTTAACAGCTACAATTTGACCATCTACAAGCATGCCTTTGTAAACAGTACCTTGACCGCCCTTTCCAAGTACATTGTTCACATTAAAGCAATTGGTGGCTTTTTCAAGATCCTTTAAGTCGAATAGTTTTGTTTGGATTTCGCCAGAGGATAATCTTTGTTTCAATAGGAAGCCACCATTTTGTTTGAAGTGTTTTTCCTTCCTTTTCTGTATCCTTCTTCTCCTTAAAATTTTCGATCCGAGGAAAACATGGAAAACAACAAATCCAAGGCTTAACAAAATTCCTACACGTATACATAAATAAAATTAGAGATATAGTACTTGTTGGAACAACGCAAGATTTTGAAGCATTAGAATCAATCTCTCAAAGTTTTTAAATAAGAGTGATTATTTGGAGTAGAGCCGATGGATAAAATTTTTTTACCAACATTGTATATACTGTCACCTGTATTTAAATAAATTAAAAAAAATTAACAGACATATGACAATATCTGATGTAACGTTGATAGAATTTTTTTATTCACTGACGATGAATCAAAATATTTTTTTTTTAAATAAATGATATTTTAAATTTCGTTTGGATGAAGCAACCTTATACATAAGATTTGGATATAATCTTAGACAAGTGATACTAACAAGTAGTGGCCTACTTTTGTCGTTTCCTCACAAGTTTTAATCTTATTAAAATATATTTTCTTTGCTTTAATCTCAAGTTTTTAAAATATCATCACATCTTGGAGAAGTGATTGCTAAAAGTGACGGAGCCAAAAAGAGCGTATAAATCAATCTATGCTTGAGAAAAAGACTTTTAAAATTCACAAGACATAAGCACTTTAGCATATATGCTATAGCTTCTCGCAAACTCTACCAATTAATCATCATGAGAAAATTTCTTAAGAAAAAAATTATTCTGGGAGGACGAATCAAAATAAGCATTTTAGCACCGTGCTAGCATATAAAAACGAATTTATTGAAGGATCACAAATAAAAATTTTCATACCTTTTCCTTTCTAGTTAGTTACCGTACGTGTAAAAATTCCTGTTTCGAGTACACTATATTGCCATAGAATTATTACATTAACTTACCAAACAAAAAGAAGTATTAGTCATAACTTCCCATCATATATAGCTAGCAATAATTTTAAATTAAAAATCATAGTGAAAATTCAAGAATCAAACTTGATTTTTCTAAATTAATTAACATAAATAAACGCACCTACTGTAATCCATTTAGCTCGTTTCAGTCTAATATGATTTGGTATATATAGAGAATATAGAAACTGAAGATAAATGATAACCCTGATCTTTATTGAGAAGTATATCTGAATATATATACACGTATATGATATTTGAATTTGAAACTTAAATATAACAATACATATCTATAGAGTAATGGATAAGATAGGGAGAGATATCAAGAGATCTTGCTGTTATCTGATGAAGACGAGGATTCCCTAATACGCCCCCTCAAGATGGAGGAGTCAACGACTCCAATCTTGGACCGAAGATATTGGAAACGTGGACCAGACAAGGGTTTAGTGAGAAGATCTGCAAGCTGGTGTGAGGATGGAAGGTGAGCAACACATAAAGAATTGCTAGAGACCAAATCTCGGACAAAGTGATAATCAATGGAGAGGTGCTTCATCCGGGAGTGAAAAACAGGGTTGGCACAAAGATAGGTTGCTCCTATATTGTCGGAATAGATCAGAGGAGCTGTTGGAGGAGTTATGCCAAGCTCTTGAAGGAGTTGTTGAAGCCAAATAATTTCAGCTGAGGTGAATGCAATGGTGCGATACTCAGCTTCGGTGGAGGATCGTGCAACTGTCTTCTACTTCTTAGAACACCACGAAATAGGGTTGACACCAAGGTAAATTATATAGGCCCCGGTAGACTTCCTGTCAGCAGTGTCTCCAGCCCAGTCCGCATCACAATAAGCCATAAGAGATAAAGTGGAGTTACGGGAGAGATGAACACCAAAGAGAATAGTGGACTTGAGATATCGAAGCAGTATTTTAAGAGCTTGTAAATGGTCATTCGTAGGAGCATGCATATACTGAGCGAGGCGATTGACAGGGAAGGCCACATCAGGGCGTGTAAGGGAGAGATATTGCAAGGAGCCAACAATTCTTCGATAAGTGGATGCATCAGTGGAAGGAGATGTAGGAGAGAAAGTGCAGGATGTGGACATGGGAGTGTTAACTGGTTTTGCACCAAGCATATCAGATTTCTCCAGTAAGTCCCTAATGTATTTGTGCTGAGTTAGGAACAATCCTTGAGGAGTAGGAACTAGTTCAATACCCAAAAAATAAGTAGGAAAGCTGAGATCCTTGAGTGAAAAGGTGGTGCCAAGAGACCTCATGAAAGCACTAAGAAAAGTAGAGTCATTAACCGTAAGCAAAAGATCATCCACATAAATAAGAAAATAAGCAACCATAAGACCTTTGTTGTAGATGAAGAGTGATGCATCAGATTTGGAGTTGGTGAAGCCATGAGAGAGCAAGAATTTACGTAAGGCATGGTACCATGCATGTGGAGCCTGCTTAAGGCCATAGAGAGCCTTCTTGAGTCTGCAAACATGCCGAGGAAAGTTTGGATTAACAAAGCCAGGAGGCTGCTGCATGTAAACATTTTCAAAGAGTGGCCCATGGAGAAAAGCGTTGTTGACATCCATTTGCTTGAGAGTCCACCCACGGGAGAGAGCTATGGAGAGAACAACTTTGATGGTTTGAGGCTTGATGACCGGGCTATAAGTATCAAAATAGTCGATGCCCGGCCGCTGATGAAAGCCCTTTGCAACCAGACGGGCTTTGTACCTGGAGATGGAGCCATCGGGGTTGTGCCTGATACGGAAGACCCACTTGTTACCAATAACATTATATTGAGGATGAGAGGGAACCAGCTCCCAGGTGCCATTGTGAAGTAGGGCGTTGAATTCCGCAGACATTGCATCACGCCAATAAGGGAGTCTGTGTCACGACCCAAAAATAGAAGTACGTAACCGGCACGGGTTTTGAGAATAATCTCATCCCGTAAGCCTCTAGTATGATACATATAAATGATTTTCTCATAAATAGTATAGATTGTAACCAAATACATAATCACATTCATTTGAGAGCTTACTGTATAATTTCAATAATCTCAAATATACATAAATACTCTGTAAATGGAAGCTGAGATCCTGCCTGTGATATATGGAGCAACTCTAGAGTACAAGTACAATGTAAATTAAAATCTACGAGCCTTGGAAATAAAGTAGGCTCACCCAGAGATCATGTCATCTAGCTGGTCAACTATCTGAAAAAAAATGTAGAAATATCGTGTAGTGAGTTTGACAACTCAGTGAGCAAATATAGTTTACTATAACTGAAACAGAACAGACCATTCGCACGAGTTTTCATAAATAGAAATTATGGTAGAATATAACATTATCTAAATCAATGTATATAATAACAAACTAAAGTTTTAAAGAAGGTAAATATTTTGTTAAAAAAAAATCAAAAAAAATCTTAAGATTTAGTATAATAAACAATAATTTCAAAATCAGATAAGGAAATAGAAAGATAACTCTTCATAAAAGAAATATATTTAGAGGAGGACTCAAAGTAGATCCATAATTATAATTTTTATACCCAAGCACAAAGCCTGGTAAGGGCAATCACCATATACATTGTTTTATCCCAAGCACATAGCAATGGGACGGGTAAATAACCATATTCTCATAATTCATATCATAAGGTTGGGAGGAGCTCTCCTCAACTCCCTGACCTTTCCATATGTTAACTGTCCTAAGCACACAGCAATAGGACGGGTAAATCACCTCATTCTCATCATAAGTAACCAGGCCAATTGCCACTGGTTATTGGAGGAGACATACCTCAACTCCACATTTATTCACATTTCAATCCTCATGTGCTCGTTCGCACAAGGGGCTAGCAACTTTCTTGCTAGCTAAAGTTTCATGGTGCACCAAGGCTAGCTATCTCTGTCGCTAGCTAACAGTGTTTCTATCAATGATTCCTCCAAAATAAACTAATTTAATAAATCAAAAATATAAGCTGAAAGAACAATTGAAATTATGAGATTAAAATTCTTTTTAAGACAAAATATATCCCTCCCTTCCAAAATATTCCTCGGACAGAGTTCCGGCATAAACATTCATTCTCCAAAATCAGAAATACAACATTTTCATTCAAGTCCAAATAAACCATAATATCCAGTATCAATGACACATTTGAAACTCAAATACAAATTCAATTTCACCATATCCATGAAACAGTGAGGTATCATTTATAACACAAATCATATGAAACAATATGAAAGATAATACAATTATAAGATTCAATAAAGTGTATCATAATACCACATTTTCATCATAAATTCAGGAGGGACTTATTAGAGGTCTGTTCTGCATGTCCTATAACTTCTAAGAATATAAATCAATATAAACATGAAATTCAATTTATGCTATTCATAATTAAAACTTTGTTTTAAATGCATGAACATGAGAGAGATTTAAAAATGCGTTATAGTAAATTATATTCACTCACAGTGTAAGGGCTCCAGATTGGACAGCCCCAAAATCCACGTTTCCCATCTGAATTTGATCAATTGGATATTAAAAATGAGTCTGGAATGTCCAAAAACTTAAAAAAATGACCCTGGGACGCTGGCACTGTTCACGGTCGGAAACACTGTTCACGCACGGCTGAAAGCACTGTTCATGTGCAGAATACTGTTCACAAGCACTGTTTGGCACTATTCACAGTTACTGTTCACCGAAGTAAATTTTGCAAAATTAAACCACTAAATCATATTTTCTGACCGTAAATTTTATCCTACAACTAATATTCTACATCCTTAACAAAAGCCCTAAGTTGAAATTTTCAAAAACCATCAAAAATTCAGTATTTTAGACAATTTACCTTGAAGTTACTATTCACGACATTCCGGCAAACTTCCGGCGAAAATGATCAGTGGGTTTTGAAACTCTCGCCGCCGTGAGTCCAACGGTACCTCCGATATCTCAATTGGACTTCTAGAATTGGAGAAATCTTAGAGAGAAGTTTTTAAAAAATTTTAGAGAGAAAAAGAGTTTTTTTTTCTCTTCTCTGCCGTGCATCCGTTCCTTGCACCTTCGCCCCCCTCTTTTTTTTTAATATTATTATTATTATTATTTAATAATTAAATAATAAGATTTTTTTAATATAAAGTCATATAAATTTAATTTTTCATCCTAAAATATCCCAAAAATTTCTAAAAATTTATATTCTCATAAATCTTCAGTTAAACTCTTAAATAATAATTTTTATTAATAAAAATATTAATAAAACAAATCACAAAATAAATATCTTTATGCATAATAAAAGAAAGAATATTTCTAAAAATACAACAAAAATTTATTAAAAACCAATATAATTATTTTGAGCAAAACAATAATTATTTTAATTAAAAATATACTTCCTTTAAGAAAAACATAATCATTTACAATAAAAATATATTTTTTATAGCAAAACATTATTATTTAAAAATAAAATTTTGGGATATTACAGTCTGCTAGCTTGAGTGTAGCAGGTTGGTTCAAGAGCATCAGGGAGAGGATACTTAGTCACGGAAAAGGCACGTTTGGGCTTGTAGATTTTGTTTTTAGCCCTGGTGATCATAGGATGAGTGTTTGTAGTGGAGGATAAGCAAACACCTGAGTCAAGTCCAGTGGGCAAGCCTTGCGAGAGGGATGGTGCAGGAACAATGGGGTAGTCAGGGGAGGAAGATGGGGAAGAAACAGGTCCAGGGGGTAGGCTTTGTGAGGGTACAGGAGCCGAAGAAGGGAGAGGATTATTGGAGGATGAGGGAGAAGAGGAAGGAATAGATAGAACAGTGGCAGGAGTGGGTTTCGAAAAGGGAGATTCGGACGTAGGAAAAACTGAAAAAGGAACATGATCATGAGGATTGGTGGAAGAAGAGAGAGAATCTGAGGAAGGTAAAATGGATGTAGGCATATTGGAAAAGGGAAATAGGGTTTCAAGAAAGCGAACGTGACATGAATGATAAAATTTGTGGTTTTTGAAATCAAAACAAATAAAGGCACTTTGTGTAGTAGAATAACCTAAGAAAACACAAGGCTGAGACCTAGGTTGTAATTTGGAAGATGTGTATGGTTTTAACCAGGGAAAACATAAACACCCAAAAATACGAAGTTTAAGGTAATTAGGTTTTTGATTAAATAAAATTGAAAAAGGGGTGTGTGTGTGTTTAAAACAGAAGTAGGCATACGATTAATAAGATAAGCAGTAGTTTTAAGAGCAAAAGTCCAGAAGGATGAAGGAAGAGATGCATGGTTGAGAAGACACCGAGCAGTTTTCAGAAGATGACGATGTTTGCGTTCAGAAAGGCCATTATGTTCAGGAGTGTGGGGAGGGGAAGTTAGATGTGAAATTCCATGTTGAGAAAGAAATGATCGTAATCCAATATACTCACCACCATTATCCGAATAGAGAGTTTTAATAGTTGCGTTGAATTGTTTTTCCACTAGTGATTTAAAAGTTGGAAAAATAAGAGATACATCTGATTTATGCTTCATAGGATATAGCCAAACATAGCGAGAGAAATGATCAATAAAAATAACATAAAATCGATAACCATCCATTGAAGGGGAAGCAGTGGGTCCCCAAACATCTAAGTACAAAAGTTCTAGAGGATGCTGACTAGTAAGACTAGACCTACCAAAAGATAACTTATGACTCTTATTTTGACAACAATCAACACAAGCAGGAAAATTAGAGGGCATGGAAATGTTTTCTAAAAGAAGAACTTGACGAAGAGTGACTTTGGAGGGATGTCCTAGCCGATGATGCCAATGTAAGAGAGGAGGGGTGGATAGAGAAGTAGATGCAGCTGAAGGAGATGATCTAGACTGAATGGGGATGGTGTAGGTGTTGTTCTCATTCGGTCCTCGCAATAGTGGCTTGCCCGTTGTTAAAGACTTGACCTGAAAATGGGAAGGAAAGAATTCGACTGAGACATGATTTTGCTTGCATAATTGAGAGACAGAAATTAAGTTATCCTTAACACGGGGAACATATAAAACATCAGAAAGATGTAGTGAAGAAGGTAAAACAGAAGTACCCGTATGAGTTATAGGAAGAGTATTACCATTAGCTACAGTGAGATTTTCAGGACCATCATATTCGGAAGCAATTGCCAGATTACCAAAATCATTGGTGATGTGGTGAGTGGCACCCGAATCAATTAACCAATGATTAGTGGGACGAGAAACAGTGGCTGCAACATTGGCACTTGGAGATATATTGGGGTTATTTTGTATTTTATAACAAAATTTAGCAACATGACCACGTTTGTTGCAAAATTGGCATATGAGTGGAGAAGATGGCTTACGTGTGAAATTGTGAGAGGAATCATGAGAGGAGTGGAATCTTCGAAAGGGAGCCCTAGGATGAGATGTTACCTTTTTCACGTGATTGGCAGTGATGGGAGAGTCAACAAGTTTTTCTTCCTTCAAAAGATGTGCTTCATGATCAGTAAGCAGCTCATATAACTCATCATAGGAGATAGGGGATTCACGGATACGTAAAGCAGCAGAGAGTTCTTTGTAGTTGGGTCCCAAACCATTGAGACAATGCAGGATGAGATCAATCTCATCTAATGGTTGGCCAATGAGTGCAAGTTCATCGGCAATGCCTTTGATAGTCTGCAGGTATTCTGAAACAATAGACGTGCCCTTAGTATGTGCAGATAAACGCTCCTTAAGATGCATGATCCGTGACCTGGATCGGTTGGCAAAAGCACGAGATAGCTGTTCCCAAGCTTCCTGAGCAGTTTTAGCTTGAGTTATGACTGCCCGAGCATCAATATCACATGAGGCCATGATGGCCAGCAGCAGGAACTGATCCTGTCGTACCCAGTGTGTAAACAGGGGATTGTCAATTTGGTCATCATTGTTGTCAATGAAGGGAGAGGGACATGGTTTTGAACCAGTAATGTGTCCAACAAGTCCATAACCTATGAGCATGGATTTCATTTGTTTGGCCCACGCAACATAGTTATTCGGTGTGAGTTTGATAACAAGATTGGATACGTTGATCGTAACCAGTTCTGGTAGTGCAGGAGGGTTGGGTTGAATTGCATGAGTTGTGGAGGATTCAGCCATGGATCGAAAATTGCTTGTTAAAGCTTGGAATGCTCTGATACCATATAGAGAATATAGAAACTGAAGATAAATGATAACCCTGATCTTTATTGAGAAGTATATCTGAATATATATACACGTATATGATATTTGAATTTGAAACTTAAATATAACAATACATATCTATAGAGTAATGGATAAGATAGGGAGAGATATCAGGAGATCTTGCTGTTATCTGATGAAGACGAGGATTCCCTAATAGTATAGCCCACCCTCGTATAGCTGAAAAGTCAAGAATAACTCAATTAAAAGTTAGAACTCAAAAGTGTGTATATATACCTAAGAGTTTGCAAAAGAGATTATATATACCTGTACATCCTCCAGAAACATAAGGATTCCCATCGAATCCAAGACCGCAATCACATCTCCGACCTGAGTATTCCTTCTCCGAAGATGTTATATTAGTCTCATAGCAATTGGTATATGGAAGCCAGAGACTGGAATTCAAAATCTCCCACTCAAGACTCGCAGGAACATAATCCAAATCCTTTAGGTAAGCACCAAGATTCCTACCGTCCAAATAGTAATCTCGTATAATTAGTGCATGCCGGCACTCATCAGTCGCACCCGTATTTCTTCTGATATCTTCAAACGTTGCGTTATAATCTGAGAGATACATAGGCAGCGAAGTCTCGCAGCAAGACCTGCCAAGACAACCATCGCTCCCCAAATAAGTGTGAGATAAAGATTCATCATTGTTGTCACAAATTGACACACATCCCCCAACTTCTGACCCATTTGACACCAGAAGAGCTAGATTATTGCAGCCAAGGCCCACAAATTTGCTCATCTCCTGCGAGTACACAAAAGGGCTTCCTCTCATGTCTATGCATCGCGTAGCATCTTTACTTTGGCAGTTCCTGCGGTATATTGGATTCATGATCGTAACAGTGCCTCTGTACACGTCAATGTCTGTTACCTCCAGATTATCTATGGACTTGAGAAAAGGAGTGTTGTTCCTGCATTCTATTTCAAACCACTTGTCTGCGTAGCAGCTGTGATTTGTCATTCCAAAGGGATAAGGGATGTCAACACCTCCACAAGTCGAATTACAACCAGGTTGTGCTATTATATTGTCTTGTGCAGATGCCAATGGATAAATGGACCATAATATCAAAACGATATGAAGAAATGCAAATTGCACAACCATATTGTTAGCACTCGATGACAAAGTAACAAAGGAGAGGAAGAGAAAGATGTAACAAAGTAACAAAGGAGAGCAAGATGTTTTTCTGTGTGTTTTATTAAGAGGGTTTATATAATATGTATATATCAATCAAACATAATGCTAATAATTAAAGCTAACTACATTCGAGTGAGTAATAAAGCTAACTGTACAAAACAAAAACAAAAAAGTAATAAAGCTAACTACTTTTTTTGTACCAAAAAGAAAAAGCTAACTACTTTTCTCTTTATTTTTTATTACCAAACATAATAATTGTGGAACATGACAATTATAGACTACTTTCTTCTTTAAAAGTTGTGGCTGACGAGCCTAACTCCTTTAAAAGCATATTGAGTAATTATTTTATTCATTGACAATAGAATAAAATTTATATAAATAAAAAAATAATTCAATGTAGTTGATAATTTTTTATCTACTAATAATATTCAATTCGTGATATGTAATAAAAATTATTTTTTGAAAATTATTTTTTTCACATATCATGACTTGAATACTACTTGTAGACAAAAAATTATCTATCGACAATAGACTAAATATTAACTCTATAAATAAAATATTAAAATATTGATGCCTGTTTATTTAGATTTAAAGAAAACTTTTTTTAACTAAATTAAATATACATGACACCTTTTTAATATTCTGTCTGTGTAAATTTTAATATACTGTCTATGGATCAAATAATTTATGAAGCATATTTATGGTCTATTTTCCAACACTGAGAAACCCAACTTGACTATAGTAGTAGAAAGACTTTATTTATTTATTTATTTATTTTTGGGTAACATAGTGAAGGCGTCCTCTTATTTTGTGCGGGGCAAGTTCCTTCTCCAACATCGCACTTCCCCGCGTCTTGTTGATGCGTTTAGAATTTCTAATACCCAGAAAAATCAAATTCACATTGATAAAGAACGATGTAGCTTATCAGTCCTAGAAGTGAGTGGTCTTCACTCTTCATTCTTCATCGATATAAAACAACATCGATCCCCTAAGTCCGATATATTATTGAATAGTGGGGCCATTTGTGAAGTGAAGCACAAAAAACTTATCACTAAAATAATTGGGTTGGGTCTAATTTCTTTGCGTGTGGTGGCAATAAAAAGGGAAAAAGAGGCTTTGATATGGTGGGGGAACCAAAGGAATCAAATTGCCTACCCATTTATTTCTGGCTTCTTACTGTTTCAGTTTTCTATGATGTAAGAAATCTCCTATTCAAACCAGATCATGACCTGCAAATTAAACGCAAAAGGGGAGACGCTAGCTGCTCCTCATGTTTGTCTACTAGCTAGTTAGGTCGTAGTTGTAAGCTTAAAGCCTAAAACATAAAGGGCAACCGTACGTGATCCTTTGGCAATGCATTGTATCCTTTATCGTGTTGTGCAGATGCCGATGGATATATTGGCCATAATATCAAAACCATATGAAGAAATGCAAAGTCATTAATTTTCTACTCTATCAAGCTCAAATTAAATAGACCTAATTTACAAAAAAATTGACAAACAAATCAGTCATTAATAAATATGCATATTAATAAATTTTTAAATGAGATATATTTCTTTTGATCTACTAATTTTTTTATAAACTGGTCCATTTAAATTTCTTTTTAATAAACACGTAAGAAAAATGCATTGATTATTGGTCCATCGTCTCAAATAAATCCAATAAAAGAAATTAAACCTGTAAATTTGGTTACGTGGGCGATGTCGGCTGAAAAAAGTTGATCCCGAAAAAAGGTAGTGTTCTACTCTATAATTATTATTTTTCTTTCAGAATTTAGCCATTTTGATTACTGTTTTCCACTTTTGGACAAAAAAGAGAGAGAGAAGGGCAATTTACAAAGCATACTTGTTATTCTTACAATGTCTCATTATATACAAATACAAGTGAGGCAATACGTAGGATTCATGTCCATGTTGGATTTTTTATGAAAAAATAAATCATAAAAATAAAATAAGAGAGAAGTTATTGTTTATTTTATTGTGGTGGAACCCTCATCAAATAGGAATTACATCTCTTTGAATTTAAAAATAGAAATAAGAAGAAAAAGAAAAGGAAGGAAACTTGAAGAAGAGAACGTGGATGGAGTTAGTGTTAATAAAGAAGAGACAAAAATTATCTTGTCTTTTGCCCTTCCTTAGGTGACGCGGGAAAGAGAAAAAAAAATTGGGAGAAAAAGTTAGTTTCCTACAATTTCCATAACAAAAACTAGTCATAATTTTATATATAATTAAGAGTTAATATTTAGTATATTATCAGTGAATTTTAATTTTCATCAATAAAATATTAAAATACTATTATCTGTATTTTTTGTCTAACAAAATATTTTTTTTATCTCATAAAATATTTTATTTTAATTTAAACAGACAACTAGCAGTAGTAGTATTTTGATTCCTTCCTACTAGAGATTAAAGTCCACATCAATTATATTTGTTCAACTTGAACATAAGAAGCAGACACAATGCAAACTAAAACCATGATGTCCCAAAGCTCATACTTGGCCAATTTTGTGCTGCTTCTGTTATCACTTTCAATCACCACTTCTGCTTGAATTCAACGAAGTTTCAAGCTTTGTCTAACCCTCCATTCTCTAGTTCCAATTTCATTCCCCGCATCATTTTACACTCCTAACAATGCTTCTTAGACTCCTGTCTTTCAATACACTGCGCAAAATCTAAGGTACTTGCTGCCTTCAATGCCAAAACCTGATTTTCTCAGTCCATGGCTTCCCAGCACAAGCGTAGGCATTGGTGGGTATATCAGAGGAGGTGCTTATGGTACCATGATACGAAAGTATGGCCTAGGAGCTGACAATGTCATTGATGCTCGAATTTGTGGATGCTAATTATAAAGAAATCAGAAACTTGTAAAAGAAAGGCTTACTTTATTCATTAATTGTAGAGATATATATATATATACATGGTGCCGGTAGGGTTTACGTAAAATCTCATCTAAGAATATCTAAACTGAATACATATCTTATCTGCTGTTTGAATGTGTTTGAAACATTGGTTGTGATACGTATAAATAAACAGCTGTACAAAGATTACCTTGGATAAGTTGGTTAGGGTTGTATTACACCAAGGTTATGTTTGGCAAAAATAGCTGATAAGTTAGCTGAAAGCTGAAAAGCTAATTTTTAGCTGAAAGCTGTTAGCTGATAGCTGAAAGCTGTTAAACTAATTTTTTGAATTAGAAGTGTTTGGTAAAATTAGTTATTGAATTAGTTGTTAAGTGTAAAATGACATAAAAATTCATACTTATATAAAATTTATCATTTTTTGTTAGTAATTATATTTCATTATGTAATTCCAAAAAATACAAGAATATAATTTGTTAGTTTTAATTTTTTTTCTCTTTTACTCTGTGATTATTTTTCATCAGTATTCTAAGAATATAAACTCACCCACTTTTGGGAAGTGTCGCTTGATTAGTAGAAGAAAAGTGCACACAAAAAACTTGAAGATCAATAAATTGCGTCAAGGGTCATGAGTATAATAGTGTTGGAATTTCAATAAAATAACAAGGATAAAAAAGAAATAAAATTATAAAAGCTATAAGCTATTCAAAGTAGCGTATGATAAAACGCTATAAACTACCTAAATAAACTCGTTTACCAAACACCTCTAATTTAGTCAAACAAGTTTATAAACTAGTCAAATACGCTATAAGTTAGTTTATTGGATTTGCCAAACACACTCCAATACTAATGGCAGTATCCTGGACAGAGCAGCTATGAGAGACGACTTGTTTTGTGCAATCAGAGGCGGTGGAGCAGGGAGCTTTGGAGTTATTCTCAGGTGGAAAATAAAGCCGGTTTCTGTGCTACCAACTGTGACAGTTCTTACAGTTACTAGAAGCTCAGAGCATGGAGCAACCAAGCTTCTTTATTATTGGCAGCAGGTGGCACCTAATATTGATGAAGATCTGTTCATCAAAGCTCATATTCAAGTAGAAAATGGAGCTTCGGAGTTATTCTCTGGTGGAAGATAAAGCTAGTTCCTGTGCCACCAACTGTGACAGATTTTACAGTTACTAAAAGCTTAGAGCAAGAAGCAACCAAGCTTCTTTATAAATGGCAGCAAGTGGCATCCATTATTTTGCTGCCTATCCAAATGAGACACCCCCACAGGTTCTGCGTCATGGAAAATCCACATCCAAAGCTTACTTTAAAGCCAAATCAGATTTTGTCAGACAAGTAGTCCCAGAAGCTGATCTTAAAGCACTATGGACAGTTTTTCTGCAAGAAGATAGCGCCTTGATGATTTGGAATCCCTATGGAGGAATGATCGGCAGGATTTCAGAATCTGCAATCCCTTCTCCTCACGGAAGAAGAACTCTTTTCAAGATTAATGGTGACATGGAGAGAAGAACATGGCAAAACATTTGGAGCGGATAAGGAGATTTTACAACTCCATGGCTCCCTATGCTTAGAAATTTCGAGGGAAAGCGCTTGTGAATGATAGAGATCTTGATCTGGGGATGAACCAGATTGATAGCACAAGTGTTTTGAGAGCTTACACTTGGGATTATAAACATTTCAAAGATAACTACATCAGTTGGTGAAGTTAAAGACTAAAGTTGATCCACATCTTTAGACAAAAGCAGAGCACCCCTCCACTACAAGTTGAATGCTTAATTGAAGAAGAAATAGGAATTTTATGTATATCATAGATGAAGTTTGAAAATAATGTGATTAATTTAAACCGCGGGTCCCTTTTTTTTTATAATTTCTTTGAATTTGTGCACTACTAAACATATGGCTAATGCCATCCCTTTTGGAAGACACTTGAGTTTTTGCGTTGACTTTGACTGCTTCCAGTGCACTATTGGCTTGACACGTGTGTTTGCATTGACACAAATAGTAGAGTACAATTGTGTATATGCAAATAGTTTTTTTTCTCATCAAAACAATTTAATCATATGTATCTATTATGCAGGACTAAAATCTAAATTACTAACATCATAAATTTTGGGGGAAGGGAAACCAATAAATTTGGTGATGTGAACACGGCTAGCGAATGAAAATGGAATGCAGACCTGCTAGAAGTCTCAAGTGGACCTGTCATAAGAGCTATAGCTAAAAGATTCAAAGAAGAATTTAATGATCTAATTTTAGAAGCCCAACAAGGAGATGCCTGCATTACTACAAAAGAAGAGGACAGAATTGGTCCATGTCATTAAAGCCCACTTAAATATGGGCCAAGACCAGCCAATTTAAATATGGACCTAAAGTACAAGAAGATTCAAGCCTGAAGATTGAATATAGGCCCAAAATCAATGAGTTATTTTATGGCCCAATTTAGGCTGCGTTTTTCTGATTTATTTTACTTTATTTGACTAGGATAGTTTAGTATTTGATGGTTTCCTTGTTTGACTAGAAGAGGTTTTCCTAAACTCTATAGGAGTTTCAAGTTTAGTATTTGATGATTTCCTTGTCTGACTAGAAGAGGTTTTCCTAACTTTCCTTGTTTGACTAGAAAAGGTTTTCCTAACTCTGTAGGAGTTTCCTATCTCTAGGTTTCCTTATTCTATAGGAGTTTGCTATTACTTTTCCTTGTTTATTTAGGTTATTGGCCTATAAATAGGCAGGTATGCTCATGAACAATTCAGATTATCATTTATATTATTGAGAGTGTTTTCTCTTTGGTTCTTTAAAGAACTTTTCTGAACTTATCAAGATTTATCTTGTGGCGTTCAAACAAGACTTATCACTCACAATCTTCTTCCTCTTTCTTGAGTGTGGCGTCTGCAATATTTTCTTATACCTTTGGTTCTTATCTCTTTATAGATAACGGGTCAAGGTCTTTTTCTTTAATTTATTTTTGTTATAAATCTGATTAGAACACGATCCTTACATTCGGATCCCAATATTGATTTCGGGTCTCACTACTCTTGGTGAGGTTCATATCAGGGGTTCACATCATTTGGTATCAGAGCCTAAGTTCTAAATCAGGTTTGATCTATCCTATTTGTTTTCTTATTCTTATTCCATCTTACTATCTCGTATTTGTTTTTTTTGTGTTCTTCGTTCTTCTTATCTTCTAATTTTTGTTTTATTTCTAGTGTTCTTAGTTCAAGTGCATATTCTGAAAAAAAAAAAATTCGAAAAAAAAAATCGGAATTGAAAAAAAAAAGAAAAAAAAAGTAGTGCAGAATTCTGAAAAAAAAAGTGGAAATTCGAAAAAAAAAAAGTAGATCCAATTGTTTTTGAAATTCAAGTTCCACCTAGATTTTTGTATTCTGATCTTAAAAAAAATAGAGAGAAAAAAAAGGTGATCTTGTAAATCTAATTGCATCAATTCTTGTTTTTTTTTTCTTGCTTTGATATTTGATTTTCTTATTTTGGTTCTTTCTTTCTATCTTAATTGTTTCCTTTTCTCTAGTCAGTAATTTCTTTCTATTCTAGTTGCTTCTTGTTCTGATTTTCTTATCCTATTACTTGTCCTTATTTTTTTCTAAAAGTTCTATTGCTTTGTTCCCTTTGTTTCTTAAAATTCTGTTCTTTTTCTTCTTCCTTAACTCTTTGTACTCTATTAGTTGAGTTTGGATTGCTGCAAGAAAATTTTTGTGTGAGTTTTTTTGAGTTCAATAAAGAACTGAAAGAGGGGACTAAGAGAGGAAAAAGGCAAGAGGGTGTGAGCTTATAAGAGGGTAAAAGCCAAAATTTGAGTAAACACGAGTGTGAGTGCCATTAATCTTGAGAGAAACACGTAAGCTAGTGTTGTGAGAATTTGTTTTACTCTAACATTGTTTTGCAGGAAAATCATGTCCCACAACAAGGATAAAACTACTTCCGAAGGTGTGTCGGGAATGGTGGATCCAAAGTTGATGATGGAAGCTTTAGTAAGTGAGATGAGAAGAGTTTTGAGAGTGGAGATGGAGCAAATTCATGAACTGTTAGATCAAGTAGAGAATGCACATGTGGAAGAGTCCCAAAACACTGCTAATATACGTAGGAAGGGGAGAGTTCAATCAAGGGAGAATATTGAAGATGAAGAGTATTATAGAGATGTTTTTGATGAAGTTGATAGAAATTTGAGTGACAACAATAGGAGATATGGTGGGAGGTTTAGAGAAGTTAGGAATCGGATTGATAATAATTTAGAAAGTATTAAAATGAAAATTCCACCCTTTCAAGGTAAAAATGATCCAGAAGTTTATTTAGAATGGGAGAAAAAGATGGAGTTGGTGTTTGATTGTCACAACTATTCTGAGTTGAAAAAGGTAAAATTGGCTGCCATTGAATTTACTGACTATGCTATTATTTGGTGGGATCAATTGATTTTAAGCAGGAGACGAAATGGAGAAAGACCCATTGAGACGTGGGAGGAGATGAAAGCAGTTATGAGGAGGCGATTTATTCCAAGCCACTACCATAGGGACTTGTTTAGGAAATTGCAAAACCCTACTCAAGGTTCTCAAAGTGTTAGAGACTACTATGATGATCAAGTGAAGCAAAAGAAAGAGAGTGAAGAAAAGAAAATGAATGAAAGAATTAAGAGAGAAAAAGAGAGAGATGTTGAGAAAATTATGAGAGAAAAAAAGATAGAGGACAGAAAAAGTATGATAGAAAAAGAAAGAGGGGCCGAGAAAATCAAGAGAGAGAAAGAGAGAGAGGTTGAGAAAATTATGAAAGAAAAAGAGAGAGAGGCTAAGAAAGTTAAGAGAGAAAATGAAAGAAAGGCTAAGAAAATTGATGAAGAAATTACAAGAACTAATTGGGTCATCGAAAGAAAAATCGAGAGAAAACAAATGAAGTTTTATACAAGAGAAAGTGTGACAAAAAAAAATTTTGTTTTCAATTTGGCCAATGATTTTATTAATGAGCTTAACTCTTACTTACCCAATATTGAAGTTTCTATTTTGCAGGGTAATGTATGTGAGAAAGTGGCATCTGATAAGTTTTTTGGGCATAATAAATTTCTGTTTAAAGAAAATAAATTGTGTATGCCTAAATATTCATTGCAAGATTTGCTTGTTAGGAAAGCTCATGGAGGTGGTTTAATGTGGCATTTTGGCATATCTAAGACTTTAGATGTTCTGTATATGAAATATGATGCAAAACGAATATGTGAACAATTTTTAATTGGTAGACAAGTTAAATTTAAAATGAAGCCTAATGGATTATACACTTCTTTGCATCTACCTAGTGAACTTTGGATTGACTTATCTACTGATTTTGTGTTGAGTTTACCTAGGTCAAAATGGGGTAGAGATTCTATATATGTAGTTGTTGACAAATTTTCTAAAAAGACACATATCATACCATGTCATAAAACCGATGATGTATCACATATTGGTAATTTGTTTTTCAAGAAAATTGTGAGATTACATAGCATGCCTAGGAGTATTGAGTCTAATTTATTTTTGAAACATGTCAAGTTTGTATATAATAAGAGTGTGCATTTTGCAACTAAGTTTTCACATTTCGAAATTGTGCATGGTTTAGATCCATTAACTCCTTTGTATTTAATTCCTTTATCGATGGATGATTGTGTTAACTTAGATGAAAAGAAGAAAGTTGATTTTGTTAAGAAGATCTATAAGAAGGCATGGCAAGACATTGAGAGAAAAATTGAACAATATGTCAATAAACCTAAAAAGGGACACAAAAGAATTATATTTGATCCTGGAGATTGGGTTTGGTTCTATATGAGAAAGGAAATGATTTTACCTCAAAGGAATTTGAAACTACTTCGAAGAGGATATGGTTTATTTCAAGTGATTGAAAGAATCAATATCAATGCCTACAAGCTAGATCTTCTAGGTAATGATAATGTTAGTGTGTGTTTCAAAGTTATTGATTTAACTCTTTTTGATGTATGTGCTGATTTGAGGACAAATCATTTTCAAGAGGAGGGGAATGATGTGAACACAGCTAGCGGATGGAAATGGAATGCAGACCTGCTGGAAGTCTCAAGTGGACCTGTCATAAGAGCTATAGCTAAAAGATTCAAAGAAGAATTTAATGATTTAATTTTAGAAGCCCAACAAGGAGATGCCTGCATTACTACAAAAGAAGAGGACAAAATTGGTCCATGTCATTAAAGCCCACTTAAATATGGGCCAAGACCAGCCAATTTAAATATGGACCTAAAGTACAAGAAGATTCAAGCCTGAAGATTGAATATAGGCCCAAAATCAATGAGTTATTTTATGGCCCAATTTAGGCTGCGTTTTTCTGATTTATTTTACTTTATTTGACTAGGATAGTTTAGTATTTGATGGTTTCCTTGTTTGACTAGAAGAGGTTTTCCTAAACTCTATAGGAGTTTCAAGTTTAGTATTTGATGATTTCCTTGTCTGACTAGAAGAGGTTTTCCTATCTTTCCTTGTCTGACTAGAAAAGGTTTTCCTAACTCTGTAGGAGTTTCCTATCTCTAGGTTTCCTTATTCTATAGGAGTTTGCTATTACTTTTCCTTGTTTATTTAGGTTATTGGCCTATAAATAGGCATGTATGCTCATGAACAATTCAGATTATCATTTATATTATTGAGAGTGTTTTCTCTTTGGTTCTTTAAAGAACTTTTCTGAACTTATCAAGATTTATCTTGTGGCGTTCAAGCAAGACTTATCACTTACAATCTTCTTCCTCTTTCTTGAGTGTGGCGTCTGCAATATTTTCTTATACCTTTGGTTCTTATCTCTTTATAGATAACGGGTCAAGGTCTTTTTCTTTAATTTATTTTTGTTATAAATCTGATTAGAACACGATCCTTACAATCGGATCCCAATATTGATTTCGGGTCTCACTACTCTTGGTGAGGTTCATATCAGGGGTTCACATCATTTGGGCCCATGTTTCTATGCCTCCATTGTTTCCTTTTGTTATAATTCTTATGCTTCATGTCTCATCCTTATTGGAAGGCCCCACAATATATAGGACCATCAGTATGTGGAGCTTTTCTTCAGTGCCTAATAGACCACACTAATTCCCCAGATCAAGTCTCTCACATAGTCTATGCTCAAACCAACGCTTCCTACACAACTATTCTCCGAGCCTATATTCGTAATGCTTGGTCCAACATCTCCTCTGCACCAAAACCCTTAATCATAGTCACTCCTCTGCAAGAATTCCATGTCCAAGCTACTGTTAATTTTGCTGGTCAAGTCAAAATAATTTAAGTTCTTAAAAAAACACGGGAATTTCATCTCATGCTAGTTAAGACGGGTTTTGTTTGGGTGCAGGTCAAAGCAGATGGGTAAATTGTGACATGCATATCAAAATATTTAAGTACATAAATTCATAAGCAATATTCATATATGAAAAACAGGTTTTTGGTTCGTTACTGGTAAAAGCAAATGAATTGTAGTTAAGTTGACTCACATTTTTTATAATTTTGATTATGCTAAACGCCTGGTTTATCTACTTGTTTAATGCATGATTTTTTAAGACTTTTCTATTGTACATGCATGGGTGGGACACGAGCGTTTGCATAAGAAATGAATCGTATTGAATTCTTTCCCTGTTAAGAAATGAAGTGATCTTCATCAATAATACAGCATCTCTAGACAATGGAGGGAGTACAAGTATACTGCAACTACTAGTTTTTTTTTCTCTACTAGTTATTGGATTACTCACATCGACGTGATTTACTGGTGCAACAAACCCTAGTGCAACAACCCTATCTTTAACTGATTCTCCACTTATTTGTACATTTGAATTTTAAACAACTCCGTAAATATTGTACTTGTTATCTTATCCTATTTGTTGTATAAATATTCATATCATGAATAAAGATTTAATGTCGTCTTTTCCTTCTTACTTTGCAAGCTTTATATGGTATCAGAGCCGCCCTAGCTTTAACCGGCAATCCTCACTCTCAACTTTATCATGGAATCAGATTCCTCCACAGCCACCATCACCCACACAGCTTCCTCCTTTGATCCCAAGGACCTTGTTCAGATTAACATTGTCACTCATCTACCCATTAAAATTAATGGAACAAATTACCCCGCTTGGCATAAACAATTTCGATCACTTCTTATAGGCAATGACCTTGTTGGCTATGTTACTGGAACTCACCCTTGTCCTCCTCCCACCATTACTCAAGGTGACATCGAGACTGTTAATCCTGCCCACCTCTACTGGATTCGTCAAGACCAGCTCCTCTATCTGGCCATTCTTAGCTCATGTGATAGTGATGCTCGCAGCATCATGAGCTCTGCAGACACTTCAGCTGAGGCTTGGACCAAACTTCAGCATGCATATGCTAACAGATCCCAATCCCAAATCATGTCTCTCAAAGAAAGGCTTGCTTCCATCACCAAGGGAACATCTTCTGTTACTGAATACCTCAACATCATCAAAGGCCTCGCTAATGAACTCTCTCTCATTGGACATCCTCTCGATGATATCGATTTGGTCATCTACACTCTAAGTGGCCTTGGTCCCTCCTTCAAAGAACTCACAGCATCTCTTCGTACCAGGGAAACACCTATCACCTTTGATGGTTTATTTGACATCCTTGTTGACTATGAACTGTTTTTGCAGAGAGAAGAACGCCTCCAACATCCTCTTCCTATCACTGCCAATTATATCAAACGTCATTCTCCAACTTATGGCTCCTTCAGACGTTCTTCCTCTAGGATTCTTGGCTCAGCTCCACTTCCCTCCTCACATCGGTGTCCATTTGGTCCATCCTCTTCTCTCCCACTCATCTGCCAATACTGTGACAAGAAAGGCCATAGTGCCAAAGATTGCTACCAAATCAAGGGCTATCCACCTAAGCGACCTCCTCCAGCTGCTCATCATGCTACTGCTACTTCTCCTTCCTCTGAAAACTACTGGCTAATAGACTCTGGAGCTTCTCATCATGTCACAAATGACTTTGCCAACTTATCTGTCTCTGCCCCGTATGTTGGTCATGATCAACTTCACGTTGCCAATGGTCAAGGTTTGCATATTTCCCACACTGGCTCTCTTTATCTTTCTACCCCCTCTCTTCCTTTAAAATTATCCAATGTTCTTTGTGTTCCTTCCGTCAACAATAATCTCTTATCTGTCTCCCAATTATGCAAGACTAACAACGTTTCTATTGAATTCTTTCCATCCCATTTTGAGGTCAAATAGCTGAGCACCGGAGTTCCTCTCTTAAAGGGACCGAATGAAGACAACATCTACAAACTTCCATCATCTCCTCCTCGAGTTCACCATGCTGCACTGCACCCATCACTTCTTCAGTGGCATTCACGTCTCGGACATCCAGCCTCCCAAACGTTACTTCGCATTGTTCGTGCCAATCAGTTATCTGCTTCTACTTCCAATTTCACTTTTTGTACTCATTGTTACTCAAATAAATGTCACAAGTTACCTTTTGTTCGCTCCACTATCACCTCTACTTGTCCACTTGAATATATATATGCTGATGTCTGGGGACCAGCTCCCACACTCTCGATTGATAATTTCAAATATTACGTTATATTTCTTGATCATTTTTCTAAATATGTCTGGCTCTATCCTATTAAACTAAAATCTGACGTGCTTCACATTTTTCAAACATTCAAGGCCTTGGTTGAAAACAATCTTAACCGTAAAATAAAGCATCTTTACACTGATAATGGAGGTGAGTTCCTTAAGCTTCGCCCCTTTCTGGCCACCCATGGCATCTCTCACCTCACCACTCCTCCCCATACCCCTGAACACAATGGGTTTTCTGAACGCAAGCATCGCCACCTTGTTGAAACCGCTCGCTGTCTTCTCCACCAAGCCTCCCTTCCCCACTCCTTCTGGTCCTATGCCCTTCAGACCTCTGCCTACCTAATTAATCGCCATCCCACTCCTCTCCTCAACATGTCCACTCCCTTTGAAACCCTATTCCATCGCTCTCCCAATTATTCCAAACTTCGTGTCTTCGATTGTCTATGCTACCCTTGGCTAAAACCCTACACCCTCTCCAAACTTGACCCCAAGTCCTCTCTTTATATCTTCCTCGGTTACTCTTCTAACCAAAGTGCTTATCTTTGTTATGATCCCCACACCCGTAAGCTCTACTCCAGTCGCCATGTCACCTTTGTGGAAACCACCTTTCCTCTCTCTCCATCTCACCTCCATTCTCCTCCACCTATCTCTCCCTCTGTCTCCAATGAGCCACTTCTCACTTCTGTTCCCTACAAACCTCTTCCCCCACCTTCCAACTCCTCTTCTCATTCCTCTCTCTCTCCTCCTTCTGCCTCTACTTCTCCTCTTCCTTCCCTTCCTAACTCTTTCCCTCTTGATCCCTCTCCTTCCTGTCCTCCAAACCCAGTCCCTGCTCATGTCTCTTGCCTTCCTTCTCATCCAATGATCACTCGTTCTAAGGCTGGAATCTTCAAACCTAAAAAGGCCTGTCTTGTCACTAAGTATCCTCTTCCTTCTCCAGTCGAACCTACTTGTGTCTCCCAAGCTCTCAAGTATCCCGAATGGCGTCAGGCCATGTCCGCTGAATTCAATGCCCTTCTCTCCAATGGTACCTGGGACCTTGTCCCTTCCCTGCCTAGCTACAATATCATTGGAAATAAATGGGTCTTCCGCATAAAACGGAACCCCGATGGTAGTGTCTCTCGGTATAAGGCCCGTCTCATTGCTAAGGGCTTTCATCAACGTCCTGGAATTGATTTCTTCAACACCTTCAGTCCCGTCGTGAAACATCAAACCATTAAGGTTGTTCTTTGCCTTGCTCTCCACTATAATTGGCCTCTTCATCAAATGGATGTGAATAATGCGTTTCTTCACGGCACCATCACTGAAGAACTTTACATGTCTCAACCTCCTGGTTTCCTACATCCTTCCTTTCCAACTCATGTTTGCCGCCTTAAGAAGGCTCTCTATGGCCTCAAGCAGGCCCCCCGTGCATGGTATGAGGCTCTCAAGGCTTTCTTACTCAACTATGGCTTCTCAAATTGCCACTCTGACACCTCCTTATTCATCTACAATCATCATCACGTTACAGCCTACTTCTTAGTCTATGTAGATGACCTCCTCCTCACGGGTAACAACACTCATTTTCTTCGCACTTTTCAGGATGCTCTTGCTCATAAATTTAGTCTCAAGGATCTCGGCCATCCTACTCATTTTCTGGGTGTTGAAATCATCCCTACCTCCCAGGGCTTATTTCTCACTCAACATCACTATATTCGTGATTTATTATGCAAAGCTAACATGTAGGATGCCAAGCCTGTTACCTCTCCCATGGCCACCTCTGGTTCTCTTGCTCCCATCCCCGATGCGTCTACTTGTGATATTTCTCAATATCGTTCCCTTGTTGGCTCCATGCAGTATCTCATTCTCACTCGTCCTGACCTTGCCTTTACTGTCAACAAGCTTGCTCAGTACATGTCTGCTCCCCAGGACATCCATTTTCAGGCCCTCAAACGTGCTCTCCGTTATCTCAAAGCTACCATCGACAATGGTATCCATCTCACCCGGTCACCTCTTCATCTCACAGCCTTTTGTGACGCAGACTGGGCTAGTGACCACCTCGACCGTAAGTCTACTTCAGCTTATATTGCATATCTCGGCTACAATCTCATTTCCTGGGCTTCTAAGAAACAAAGGACTGTTGCAAGATCCTCCACCGAAGCAGAATATCGTACAATAGCTTCCACAGCTTCTGAGCTCCAGTGGCTTCGTCATCTCCTTCAGGAATTGGGTGTTCCACTCGTTCAACCTCCCCATATCTACTCTGATAATATTGGTGCCACCTACCTATGTGCCAACCCTATTTTTCACACGCGCATGAAACATATTGCGATTGACTATCACTTTGTTCGTGATTTGGTGTCAACCAAGCAGCTCCTTGTCTCTCATGTCCCATCTAGTCATCAACTTGCTGACCTTCTGACCAAACCATTGTCTGGACCTCGCCATAGACTTCTTATGTCCAAGATCGGTGTCGTATCTTCCTCCACCGTCTTGCGGGGGCATATTGGATTACTCACATCGACGTGATTTACTGGTGCAACAAACCCTAGTGCAACAACCCTATCTTTAACTGATTCTCCACTTATTTGTACATTTGAATTTTAAACAACTCCGTAAATATTGTACTTGTTATCTTATCCTATTTGTTGTATAAATATTCATATCATGAATAAAGATTTAATGTCGTCTTTTCCTTCTTACTTTGCAAGCTTTATACTAGTAAGGTCGTAGTTGTAAGCTTTAAAGCCTCTAATTTAAAGGCAACCACGATTCTTTTCCAATAATGTATACACTTTTTGGGTAAAGAATAGAATTGCATGATTATATAGAAAAAGCAGTACCCAATGTTTTTGGGAAACCCAAAAAGGAAGATCGTAGAGAGGCTTACACGTTTTTTTAAATCAAAACAGCAACTTATTCCTACAAAAATTCATTGGCAAATGGTACAAAATTTTATAACATAATAAATTTCTAATTAACTAATCAACAAGTGCTATCACCATATTCAACAATTACAACAAAAGTTCAGGGGCTACAAGGCAACCCCATCTAAAAAAACGTAGTTACATTTCCAATAACGACTAAAGGTCAGGGGGAACAACCAAAGACATCACTTCTGCTTCCTCAGATTGATTTAGTTTCGACATACAAGAAATCAGAAGCCCCGTTTACTTCCCCAGAACCATGAGAGACATTATTTGGATTGAACATCTTCATTCACTGCCTGAAATCACCAATAATAATATATAGGAAATGAAAGATCTTCATTCACCATTATATCTTCATTCACATTTACTATGGAAAATATATAGGTAGCTAGCATATATATATATAACGATATAAGAAGTAATACATATGCATCATGATTTTAAATTGTAGAAATTATGAGCATAAAAAGAAGACCAAAGTTGACCCATTACGACCAGTGAACATGGATCTTCCAACAAAAAAGGCAATCAAATAAGAAAAATTACCAATTATTTATTAGAAAGACGAGATAACACCACCGAGGATGAGGAAGTTCTGCTATTTAGACTTGACTCAATTGATGTGGAATCTGCAGCCCAGTGTTGATTGGCTTCAATTCCAAAAACTTCAATTTCTTCATGGCTTTGCTCTGCAATATCAGATCTCTTTCCACATTTCTGAATTCCTTCTAACTCTATTGTAACTTCTTTCATGGTTGGCCTTTTCCTCCCATTCAATTCTAAGCATCTTCTTGCAAGGTTGGCAACTGCCATGATCTCTTCTTTCTCTCCTCCTTCCATGATTCTTCTGTCAAGAACATCAAACACACGATCTTCCCCCATAGTCATAATAAAATACGAAGCCAAACTTTTAGCTTCCTCTGGTCTTACGGAAGATATTGGCTTTTGTCCAGTTAAAAGCTCAACCAGAACTACTCCAAAACTGTACACGTCACTTTTTTCTGTGAATTGGCTTGTATGAAAATACTCTGGGTCCAAGTACCCAAAAGTTCCTTGCACTAGGGTTGTGAGATGAGTATCCTCAGTGGTAACCATTCTAGATGTTCCAAAATCTGCAACTTTAGCTCTATATTTCTCATCCAAGAGTATGTTTGTAGATTTGATGTCTCTATGATAAATAGGTTGAGAAGCAGCTGAGTGCAAGTAAAATAGAGCTCCTGCAACTTCAATGGCAATTCTTAGTCGCATCTCCCATGTCATTGGAATATTTTCCTCATTTTGGTCATGCAAATATTGGAAAAGGTTTCCATTAGGAATAAATTCGTAAATTAACAAAGGAACTTTTGTCTCCAAACAAAACCCTAATAACTTGACCACATGTCTGTGGTTAACTTGGGAAAGAATAACCACCTCATTTATAAACTCGTCAACATTTCCTTGAACCTTATACTTTTTCACAGCAACAATTTTGCCATCAACAAGCATGCCCTTATAAACAGTACCTTGGCCTCCTTTTCCAAGTACTCTATTGACATTAAAGTTGTCTGTGGCTTTTTCAAGGTCCTTTAAGTTGAACAGTTTTGTTTTGTCAAAATTGATTTCACCAGAAGATAATCTTTGTTGTAGTAGCAAGCCACCATTTTGTTTGAAGTGTTTATCCTTGCGTTTCTGTATCCTTCTTTTCCTGAAGATTCTGTATAACAAGGATATCCCAATGAGGAAAACAATGGATCCAAGGCTTGAGAAAACTCCTGCACACATACATAAATATAATTAGAGATATAATACTTGTTGGAACAAGGCAAGGCTTTGAAGTATTAGGATCACATCTCTCAAAAGCTTTTAAATATTAGATGATATTTTGGATTTCATTTGGATGAAGCAACCTTATACACAAAGGTCATAATCAAGAGCAACTTTTTTAACATTTAGATAAAATCTTAAACAGGTGAGACTAACAAGTAGTCACCTACTTTTGAAACCTTCCTTTCCTCACAAGTTTTAATCTTATTAAAATATATTTCCCTTGCTACAATGTCAAGTTTTAAGATATCATCACATCTTGGAAACGTGATTGCTAAAAGTGACAGCCAAAAAGGCCATATAGATCGATCTAGACTTGAGAAAAAGACTCTCTCAGGATACCCAAATAAACTAAAAGCAACCGGAATATTAAAGGAAAATTGAGATCCAAGAAAGACTAAAAGCATAAATAAATAATATAAGATTCAAGAAGCCTTCCTTAATATAAGAGCTAAATGTTAGAAAGCTGGAAGAGGATATCAAAGTAATCTAAGAGCTACTTCGAACCTTCATAAATATCATCCCTATTCAAGCATGCAGTCGAGCAAGAAAACACGTGCCATCAACTTGCTTTAAAGACAGCTCTCTTTTTCTTCTCTTTCGTTATTGAGCTTTGAGTGTGCTATTCCCTATATTGGAGTGTTTATGAACTCTTTATGAACATTCAGTTCATTTACATTAAAGTTTGCAAAGATTTTGTTAAAATCTTAGTTATTAGTGTTCAGGCTCTTAGGAAAAAAAATTAGAGGCTTGAAGGTTACCTGGTGTTAGATTATAAATTTAGACCCTTTTTGGTTAAATAATTTTGTTAGGTTATTGTAGTGAAAATTTTAGTGGTGTTGAATTTTGTCATTGTGTTGGGTTTCTAAAGCTTGATTGTCTCTTTAAATTGTAGCCTTTTTTTACAAAAATTCTTTTAGTAGAGTCAATTTGATCTGAACCTCTGTACATAACTGTGTCGTTTTATTTCTCTATCTAGAAGTGTCGGTTTGACAATCTGTTTTACAAGAACTTTTTTTGAAAAGGTCCTAGTCTGGAACTTTAAACGTAATCTTTTGTCTTGAACCAAATCATGCTTGTTAAAATTATTCTTTAAACTTAAACAGAAAACGAGCAACTACAAAAGTCTATTTTAATTAAGTATTTGTGCCTCTTATTTACTAGTGCACTACAAATTTTTAAAAAGTTCATTATTTCGTATCATCACAATTCAAATATAGATATATGCACCTATGTCAACTGCTAAGGTGCAAATTCACAAGACATGAGCAGTTTAGAATATATGCTATATAACATGCAAATAGAATAGCTTCTCACAAACTCTTTACCAATTAATCATCATGTGAAAATATTTTAAAGAAAAAAAATGATTCTGGAAGGATGAATCAAAATAAGCAGTTTAGCACTGTGCTAGCCTATAAAAACGAATTTGTTGAAGGATTACAAATTAAAATTTTCACATCTTTTCCTTTCTAGCTAGTTACCGTAGGTGTAAAAATTCTTGTTCCGCGTACATTATATTTCCATAGAATTATTATATCTATTTACCAAACAAAAAGAAATATTAATCATAACTTTCAATCACATATAGCTAGCAATAATTTTAAATTAAAAAAGATACTGAAAATTCAAGAATCAAACTTTATTTTTCTAAATTAAACAAAAAAATAGAAAATAAATAAACGTACCTACTATAACCCACTTAACTCGATTTTTCCCAGCTCGATTTTTCCCACTAAAGTATCCTGGTATAGCTGAAAAGTCAAGAATAACTCAACTAGAAGTTAGAGCTCCAAAATATATATATATATATATATATAGAGAGAGAGAGAGAGATTTGCAGAAGAGATTATATATACCTGTACATCCTCCGGAAACATAAGGATTCCCATCCAATCCAGGGCCGCAATCACATCTCCAACCTGAGTGTTTCTTCTCCGAAGATGTTATCTTAGTCGCATAGCAATGCCTATATGGAAGCAGGATAGTGGAATTCAAAATCTCCCACTCAAGCATCGCAGGAACATAATCCATATACTTTATGTGAGCACCAAGACCCGCACGGACAACATATAAATTTATTGCAATTGCTGCATACCGGCACTCATCAGTCGCACCCGTGTTTCTTCTTATATCTTCAAACGTTGCGTTATATTCTGAGAGATACATAGGCAGCGAAGTCTGGCAGCAAGACCTGCCAAGACAACCATATCTCGCCAAATTAGCTTCAGATAAAGATTCATCATTGTTGTCACATATTGACACACATCCCCCAACTTCTGAGCCATTAGACACCAGAAGAGCTAAATTATTGCAGCCCACGCCCATAAATTTGTTCATCCCCTGCGAGTACACAAAAGGGCTTCCTCGCATGTCTATGACTCGCGTAGCATCTTTCTTTTTGCAGTTCCTGCGGTATATTGGATTCATGACAAAAACACTGCCTTTGTTCACGTCAATCCCTGTCACCGCCAGATTATCTATGGACTTGAGAAAAGGGGTAGTATCGTGCCTGCATTCTATTTCAAACCATTTGTCTGCGTAGCAGTTGTGATCCGTCATTCCAAATGGATAAGGGATTTCAACATCTCCACAAGTCGAATTACAATTAGGTTGTGCTATTATATTGTCTTGTGCAGATGCCAATGGATATATGGGCCATAATATCAAAACGATATGAAGAAATGCAAATTGCACAACCATATTGTTAGCACTTGATAACAAAGTAACAAAGGAGAGGAAGAGAAAGATGTAACAAAGTAACAAAGGAGAGCAATATGTCTTTCTGTGTGTTTTATTAAGACGGTTTATATAATATGTATATATCAATCAAACAATAATGCTAATAATTAAAGCTAACTACATTCGAGTGAGTAATAAAGCTAACTGTCCAAAACTAAAACAAAAAAGTAATAAAGCTAACTACTCTTTTGTACCAAAAAGAAAAAGCTAACTACTCTTTTGTACCAAAAAGAAAAAGCTAACTACTTTTCTCTTTACTTCTGATTATCAAACATAATAATTGTGGAACATGACAATTATAGACTACTTTCTTCTTTAAAAGTTGTGGCTGGCGAGCGTAACTCCTTTAAAAGCATATTGAGTAATTATTTTATTTACTGAATAAAATTTATATAAATAAAAATAATAATTTAATCTATCATTGGTGGATAATTTTTTTTCTACCAGCGGTATTTAACTTGTGATATATAACAAAAATTATATATTTTTTAAATTATTTTTGTAACGTATCATGATTTGAATATTATTGATAGACAAAAAATTATCCATCGACAGTAGACTAAATACTAACTCTACAAATAAAATATTAAAATATTGATGTCTGTTTATTTAGATTTAAAGAAATTTTTTTTAACTAAATTAAATATACATGACACCTTTTTAATATTCTGTCTGTATAAATTTTAATCTACTGTCGATGGATCAAATAATTTTTGAAGCATATTTATGGTCTATTTTCCAACACTGAGAAACCAAACTTGACTATAGTAGTAGGAAGACTTTATTTATTTATTTATTTATTTTTGGGTAACATAGTGAAGGCGTCCTCTTATTTTGTGCGGGGCAAGTTCCTTCTCCAACATCGCACTTCCCCGCGTCTAGTTGATGCGTTTAGAATTTCTAATACCCAGAAAAATCAAATTCACATTGATAAAGAACGATGTAGCTTATCAGTCCTAGAAGTGAGTGGTCTTCATTCTTCATCGATATAAAACAACATCGATCCCTCAAGTCCGATATATTGAACAGTGGAGCCATTTGTGAAGTGAAGCACAAAAAACTTATCACTAAAATAATTGGGTTGGGTCTACTTTCTTTGCGAGTGGTGGCAATAAAAAGGAAAAAAGATGTGTTGATATGGTGGGGGAACCAAAGGAATCAAATTGCCTACCCATTTATTTCTGACTTCTTACTGTTTCAGTTTTCTCTGAAGTAAGAAATCTCCTATTCAAACCAGATCATGACCTGCAAATTAAACGCAAAAGGGGAGACCCTAGCTGCTCCTCATGTTTGTCTACTAGCTAGTTAGGTCGTAGTTGTAAGCTTAAAGCCTTAAACATAAAGGGCAACCGTACGTGATCCTTTGGTAATGCGTTGTATCCTTTATCGTGATATATTGGCCATAATATCAGAACCATATGAAGAAATGCAAAGTCATTAATTTTCTACTCTATCAAGCTCAAATTAAATAGACCTAATTTACAAAAAAAATTGACAAACAAATCAGTCATTAATAAATATACATATTAATATATTTTTAAATAAGATATATTTCTTTTGATCTACTAATTTTTTTATAAACTGGTCCATTTAAATTTCTTTTTAATAAACACGAAAGAAAAATGCATTGATTATTGGTCCATCTCAAATAAATCCAATAAAAGAAATTAAACCTGTAAATTTGGTTAGGTGGGCGATGTCGGCTGAAAAAAGCTGATCTCGAAAAAAGGTAGTGTTCTACTCTATAATTTCTTTTCTTTTCTTTCAGAATTTAGCCATTTTGATTACTGTTTTCCACTTTTGGACAAAAAAGAAAGAGAGAAGGGCAATATACAAAGCATACTTGTTATTCTTACAATGTCTCATTATATACAAATACAAGTGAGGCAATACGTAGGATTCATGTCCATGTTGGATATTTTTATGAAAAAATAAATTTCATAATAATAAAATAAGAGAGAAGTTATTGTTTATTTTATTGTGGTGGAACCTGTTGGAGAAAAATAGTTTGAAAATTAAAATTTGTCTGATATAACTTTTCAAAAAAAGTACAACTTTCTAGAAAAGTCACAACTTTTTATAGAAGTCACAATTTTTCAAGAAAAGTCACAACTTTATTAAAGAGTTATATCTGATCAGATTTTTTATTATAAATAAGAATCTGGAAATTAGAAAAATAATGAAAACATATCAGATCTTCTCCTTCATTATCTTCTCTGAATCTTCAAGTTGTTCTACAAGAGAGATTCCAAAAGTTGATATCTGTCAATCTCTAAATGCTTGGGATAACTCTTAAGGGTGATTTGCCATATACCCTGCAGCAAACATAGTGGGGGCAAATATCACTTTAAAGACAGTGTGATTACACACGTTTCTGGACACAACTTCATCTTCAATCCACTCTATTTTCTTAACAATTTTAAGGTGATATTCAAAGATGGAGACTGCCTAAGAATATGAGTGTACGGTACGCTGTCTTTGTTATATATCTTGATAGTTTAAAATGATATTATGATATGGTGATATATGGATTGCTTGCAACTATCAAAGCCAACACTGTGTTGGATTATTAGTAGAAAATTTTGAATATGATGAAAACACAACTATAAGATATCTGAGTGTTTGATTTTATGGCGAATAAAATTTCCATATTCCTGTTTGTTTACGAAAATCGTGCTATTGATCATTAGATCTAAGTTTTTGCGTTTGTTACCATAAGTTGTTAATTGGTGGGTATGTATGCTTGAATGGAAGTTTTCTTCCATGGGGGCGCTACCAGGAAAGAAGAGTTGCAATGTTTCTAATCTAAGGAACAGTGGCAACGTTTCTGGAAAGAAAAGTATGCTTGAATGGACGTTTACGTTGGTTCCTTTACTATTATTTAAAAAAAAACTGTCACACAGAGGAGTTGATCACGCGTCCTTGTAGAATATTATGGCTAAAGAAAACATTGAAATATTTCTGCGTCTTCCCACTCGCAAATATATGAGAATTGACATTGTGTGAGAAGGAAACGAAGTAACGCGTGATAAGGGAACAGAAGCAGCATTTTGGTGTAAGGAACGGAGCAACGTTTCTGATGTGATTAAAAAAAATAAAAACTACTTGGAAAATCTCAAGCGATCCAATTTGCTTCTGTTCCTTCCCACACGTTTGAAAGCGAAAATATAAATATATGGCAAGACTTTGACGGAGGGCTTCGCTATTATTATTTTTAATTCCTTCTGTCTTTATGTTCTATGGTTGTGTGTGCTTGGCTGGAGTTTCCCTTGGTTTTGTAAGTTTAAAAAAAAAAATTGAAAAAGAACAAGACGATGGATTTGAGCTCGCATTTCTCTGGATGGAGAAATGTTTTTTCACCAACTCACCCATTTATACATTCATCAATTTAGGTGCTGTACTTTTATTTAACGTTGGTTCACTTGATGTCTTCTGGAAATTTATTTGTAAAATTAATAGTTGATTTTGCAATTTGATTAATTCTTCATATTTGTTTAGGACTATATGCATATTTAATTTATATGCATATATCTAATATGTTTAAAGAATCAAATATTGACAGAAAGTTTAAGTCAATAACTTTGATGACATATTTATATTGATATTTAAATAATAATAAAATGTGTTCATAAATATGGATGTATAATTTTTCAGAATTTATGTGCATAATTTTCCAATTAAATTTATTTCTCAAATGAATTTATTTGAGAAGATGAGTAAGAAATTAAATATGCACATAATATAATTTTATAATAGTTCAGAATATATAGGGTAATGGTTTGCACATGAAATAATATTATACAAAATTTATAAAGAAGCTCATGAATCTTCTAAGGCTTATATCAATGCATATATAAGGATAAGAAATTCATGACAAATGTGCATTGTTGATCATAATGTAAGTTTGTGATATTTCAAATTATCACCGAAATTTAATTAGTTAGTAGGAGGGTATGACATGAAAATTATTGGTGTCATAACATGTTAGAAATCATTGAACATGTTTCTTACAAGACTATGTATTAGTGGCACATGTTGTGAATTACATGAAGTCATGATAAATTAGTAAAATATTTTGTTATTAAATTTCATGTTGTTAAAAACATGACATATATTGTTTGTGAATTTTATGATTACAAATTTGTTTCAAACATGATAGAATCTAGTGAAGCTATTTTAAATAGTTAACTAGATAGAAAAGTTATTGATTTGTTTGTCTCATGAGATAAGCATAAGAATGATCATGAATAGGGTGATATTTCTATGCTTATATGTGGGATGAATAATTAGTTAACAAATTTGATTAGTGTGAAGATTTTGTGAAGTAGATAGTATCTTAAATATGGAATTAAAGAACAAAGTAGTGGGGGTTTATCCTTGAATCTATCAATAAGTTGTCAAGTTTAAACACTTGGTTTTAAAAGAGATAAAGTTCCCTCAGGAAATTTTACACAAGGAATTAAACTATGGTTCATCAATTGTTTGATTGGTTGTATTGGTGCCATAGGAAATCTTGTAGTATGTACAAGATTAAAGTTGTACTAGAGTAAATTATATTTTATAATTTACAAGTTACTATATATGTAAAATAGTCAAGTGCTAGTTATTGAAAGAAATTGGTTAATCTTAGAATATATTGAAAGAAATATGAATCTAGGATTGGAATTTAAATTCTTTCATAAGGTACTAGGATGATAAAATTTATGCTAGTTGAATAACTAATGAAAATAAAGTAACTCATTTCATTTTGGAACATGAGTTGGATTATTGTAAAATAGTGGACAAAGAAGAAAATGATTGAAGAATTCTTAAGGTGAAGTGTTGTGGCCACAACCAAAGCCAATCATTTCTTTGCACTCTGATCATAAAGGTATATATGTCTAGCATATTGTGGACCATAAACAAATGCAGTCATATTAAGCTTGAAAAATAATTATTGATTTGTGATTTTATAATCATAATTATTCAATATTTAAAACCAAGTAAATAACTTGGTAGATATATTTATAAGAGGACTCGCAAAAGAAATTGTGAGGATAAGAAAACTCACAAAAGAAATTGTGAGGATAAGAGGACTCACAAAGAAAATTGTGAGGGTAAAGAGGACTCAAAAATGAAATTGTGAGGGATATCACAAAGAAATTTGTGAGAATGCTATAGAAAATTGTGAAACATACAACAATTGTCTAGACATGTTGATTTGATATATATAAATCATTGATAATTCTTAGTAAAATACTAAGAAGAACTCACCGAAGATGTGGTGAGAGGATTTAAATGGAATGGGATTAAAACCTCGTAAATAGAGTCACCGGTAATAGGAACCCAACCTTTGACTAGACCAAATTTAGTTTAAAGGTTCAATGGGTAAAAAAAAGTTACTGATAAGTGGCTGTGGCACTAGAAAAAATTTAGTCATTCTAGGTATAGTGCTTATATATTAAGGATTTTAGGGTGAGTAAAACTCTTAATGGATTCAGGAAAGTCTATGAGATTAAGACTTAAAGGAAATCCAACTATGTGAACATAAGGAGTGATGCCGCTCCTAGCAAGAATTTGGGGTTGATTCTTGGACATGTTCATGAAAAGCCTAGGGTGAAGCACATGGCCATATGAGTGCTTAAATATATTTTGTGGAAACTTCTTTGAAGTTATATAAGACTATGTGTGTGATATTTCCGATATTAACATAAGAATTGTGGTTCAATACTTCATGTAACCATCAATTTGTTAATACTTTGATGTATTTACACTAAGGGTAGGTTTAAGTCGAAAGACACCTATCTCTATGCATAAGTCTTATGTGTTAGAGAAGATGATTCATTTTCAAACTAAGTGGGGGATTGTTGGAGAAAAATAGTTTGAAAATTAAATTGTTCAGATACAACTTTTTAGAAAAAAGGTATAACTTTCTAAAAAAGTCACAACTTTTTATAGAAGTCATAATTTTTCAAGAAAAGTCACAACTTTATTAAAGAGTTATGTCTGATCAGATTTTTTTATTATAAATAAGAGTCTGAAAATTGAAAAAATAATGAAAACATATCAGTTCTTCTTCTTCATTATTTTCTCTGAAACTTCAAGTTGTTCTACAGGAAAAATTCCAGAAGTTACTGTTTGTCAATCTCTAAGTGCTTGGGATAACTCCTATGGGTGATTTTCCATATACCCTGCAACAAACATAGTGGGGGCAAATATCATCTTAAGGACTATGTGATTACACACGTTTCTGAGCACAACTTCATCTTCAATCCACTCTATTTTTCTAACAGAACCCTCCTTAAATAGGACTTACATCTCTTTGAATTTAAAAATAGAAATAAGAAGAAGAAAAAGAAAGAAGGAAACTTGAAGAAGAGGAAGTGGATGTAGGTGGTGTTAATAAAGAAGAGACAAAAATTAGCTTGTCTTTTGCCCTTCCTTAGGTGACGCAGGAAACACACAAAAATAAAAAATAGGGAGAAAAAGTTAGTTTCCCACAATTGCCATAACAAAAACTAGTCATAATTTTATATATAATTAAGAGTTAATATTTAGTATATTATCAGTGAATTTTAATTTTCATCCATAAAATATTAAAATACTATTATCTGTATTTTTTGTCATTTTTTTATCTAATAAAATATTTTATTTTAATTTAAACAGACAACTAGCAGTAGTAACATTTTGATTCCTTCCTACTAGAGATTAAAGTCCACATCAATTATATTTGTTCAACTTGAACATAAGAAGCAGACACAATGCAAACTAAAACCATGATGTCCCAAAGCTCATACTTGGCCAATTTTGTGCTGCTTCTGTTATCACTTTCAATCACTACTTCTGCTTGAATTCAATGAAGTTTCAAGCTTTGTCTAACCCTCCATTCTCTAGCTCCAATTTCATTCCCTGCATCATTTTACACTCCTAACAATGCTTCTTAGACTCTTGTCTTTCAATATACTGCACAAAATCTAAGGTAATTGATGCCTTCAATGCTAAAACCTGATTTTCTCAATCCATGGCTTCCCAGCACAAGCGTAGGCATTGGTAGGTATATTAGAGGAGGTGCTTATGGTACCATGATACAAAAGTATGGCCTAGGAGCTAACAATGTCATGGATACTCGAATTTGTGGATGCTAATTATAAAGAAATCAGAAACTTGTAAAAGAAAGGCTTACTTTATTCATTAATTGTAGAGATATATATATACATGGTGCCGCTAGCTAGGGTTTACGTAAAATCTTATCTAAGAATATCTAAACTGAATATATATCTTATCTGTTGTTTGAATGTGTTTGAAACATTGGTTGTGATATGTATAAATAAACAGCTGTACAAATATTACATTGGTTAAGGTGGTTAGGGTTGTATTACACCAATACTAATGGCAGAATCCTGGACAGAGCAGCTATGAGAGACGACTTGTTTTGGGCAATCAGAGGCTGTGGAGCAGGGAGCTTTGGAGTTATTCTCGGGTGGAAAATAAAGCTGGTTTCTGTGCTACCAACTGTGACAATTCTTACAGTTACTAGAAGCTTAGAGCATGGAGCAACCGAGCTTCTTTATTAATGGCAGCATGTGGTATTGGATTACTCACACCAACATGATCTTCTGTTGCAACAAACCCTAGTGCAACGTGATCTCCTGATGAAACAAACCCTAGTGCAACAACCCTATCCATAACTGATTTCTTTGTACATTTGAAATTCAAACAACTCCGTAAATATTGTATGTGTTATCTTATCCTATTGTTGTATAAATATTCATATGTTGAATAAAGATTACGATAGGTTCTTCCTTCTCACTTTTGCAAGTCTTATATGGTATCAGAGCCTCCAAGGCTTTAACCAGCAATCTTCACTTTCAATCCTATCATGGCATCAGATTCCTCCACAGCTACCACCACCAATACAGCTTCTTCCTTTGACCCCAAAGACCTTGTTCAGATTAACACTATCACTCATCTACCCATTAAACTTAATGGAACAAATTACCCAGCTTGGCATAAACAATTTCGATCACTTCTTATAGGCAATGACCTTGTTGGCTATGTTACTGGAACTCATCCTTGTCCTCCTCCAACCATTACTCAAGGTGACATTGAAACCGTCAATCTTGCACATCTCAATTGGATCCGTCAAGACCAGCTCCTTTATCTTGCCATTCTCAGCTCGTGTGACAATGATGCTCGCAGTATCATGAGCTCTGTAGACACCTCAGCAGAAGCTTGGACCAAGCTTTAGCTGTATACACTAATAGATCCCAATCCTGAATCATGTCTCTCAAAGAAAGGCTTGCATCCATCACCAAAGGAACGTCTTCTGTTACTGAATATCTCAACATCATCAAAGGCCTCGCAAATGAACTCTCTCACATTGGACATCCTCTTGATGATATTGATTTAGTCATTTACACTCTAAGTGGTCTTGGTCCTTCCTTCAAGGAGCTCACAGCCTCTCTTCGCACCAGGGAAACTCCTATCGCTTTTGATGGTTTATTTGACATCCTTGTTGACTATGAACTATTTTTACAGAGAGAAGAACGACTCTAACATCCTCTTCCTATTACTACTAATTATATCAGACGTAACTCTCCCAATTATGGCTCATTCAAACGTCCATCCTCTGGGATCCTTGGTTTAGCTCCACTTCCCCCCTCACATAGGCGTCCATTTGGTTCATCTTCCTCCACTCCACTCATCTTCCAATACTGTGACAAGAAGGGCCATAGTGCCAAAGATTGTACCAAATTAAGGGCTATCCACCTAAACAAACCTCTCCAGCTGTTCATCATGCTACTGCTACTTCCTCTCCCTCCGAAAATTACTGGCTCATGGACTCTGGAGCCTCTCATCATGTCACAAATGATTTTGCCAACTTATCTGTTGCTGCCCCATATCCTGGTCACGATCAACTTCAAGTTGCTGATGGTCAAGGTTTGAATATTTCTCACACTGGCTCCCTTCATTTTTCTACTCCCTCCCTTCCTTTAAAATTATCCAATGTTCTTTGTGTTCCTTCCATCAATACCAATCTCTTATCTGTCTCTCAACTATGCAAGACTAACAACGTTTCCATTGAATTCTTTCCCTCCCATTTTGACGTCAAACAGCTGAGCACTGGAGCTCTTCTCTTAAAGGGACCGAATGAAGACAACCTCTACAAACTTCCATCATCTCCCTCCCTTCAAGTTCACCATACTGCGCTACAACCATCTCTCCTTCAATGGCATTCACGTCTCGGGCATCCAGCATCCCAAACTTTATTTCGCATTGTTCGTGCTAATCATTTATCTTCCTCTACTTCCAATTTCACTTATTGTACTCATTGTTATTCAAATAAAAGTCACAAATTACCATTTTTTCGTTCCACTATTACCTCTACTTGTCCACTGGAATATATATACGTTGATGTTTGGGGACCTGCTCCCACCCTCTCGCTTGATAACTTCAAATATTATGTCATATTTCTTGATCACTTTTCTAAATATGTCTGGCTCTATCCCATTAAGCTAAAATTTGACGTACTTCAAATTTTTCAAACCTTCAAGGCATTAGTTGAAAACAATCTTAACTGTAAAATAAAGCATCTATACACTGATAATGGTGGTGAGTTTCTTAAACTCTGACCGTTTTTAGCCACTCATGGCATCTCCCATCTCACCACTCCTCCTCATACCCCTAAACATAACGGTTTTTCAGAACGCAAACATCGCCATCTTGTTGAAACAGCCCGTTGTCTCCTCCATCAAGCCTCCCTTCCCCACTCCTTCTGGACCTATGCACTTTAAACATCTGCTTACCTCATCAATTGCCATCCTACTCATCTCCTAAACATGTCCACTCCATTTGAAAAATTATTTAATCGCTCTCCAAATTACTCCAAACTTCGTGTCTTCAGCTGCCTATGCTATCCTTGGCTCAAACCCTACACCATCTCAAAACTTGACCCCAAATCCTCTCCTTGTATCTTCCTCGGTTACTCTTCCAACTAAAGTGCTTATCTTTGTTATAACCCCCACACCCGTAAGCTTTACTCCAGTCGCCATGTCACCTTTGTGGAATCCACTTTTCCTTTATCTCACACTAACCCCACTGCTCCTTTTCCCCTCTCTCCATCTTTCTCCGCTGAGCCCCTCATCACTTCTGTTCCTTACAAACCTCTCCAACCACCTTCCATTTCTTCTTCTTCGTCACCCTCTCCTTCTTCTGTTTCTACTCCTCATCTTCCTTCCCTTCCTGACCCTCTTCCTCTCAACCCCTCTCCGGATCCCCCTCCTATTTGTCTTCCAAACCCTACTCCTGCTCCTAGCTCTTGCGTTCCTACTCATCCCATGCTCACTCGATCAAAAACCGAGATCTTCAAACCTAAAAAGGCTTGTCTTGTCACTAAGTATCCTTTTCCTACTCCAGTCGAACCAACATGTGTCTCCTAAGCTCTCCAGTCTCCCGAATGGAAACAAGCCATGTCCGATGAATTCAACGCCCTACTCTCAAATGGTACCTGGGACCTTGTCCCTTCCCGACCTAGCTATAATGTCATTGGAAATAAATGGGTTTTCCGCCTCAAACGGAACACAGATGGCAGTATCTCCCGGTATAAGGCCCGTCTCGTTGCCAAGGGTTTTCATCAACGTCCTAGCGTTGATTTCCACCACACTTTCAGTCCCGTCGTGAAACATCAAACTATTAAGGTTGTTCTTTGCATTGCCCTTCACAATAACTGGCCTCTTCATCAAATGGACGTGAACAACGCGTTTCTTCATGGCACCATCACTGAAGAGCTCTACATGTCTCAACCTCCTGGTTTCCTTCATCCTTCTTTTCCCACTCACGTCTGCCGCCTTAAAAAGGCTCTCTATGGCCTAAAGCAGGCCCCTCGTGCCTGGTATGAGGCTCTCAAGGCTTTCTTACTTCACTATGGCTTCTCCAATTGCCACTCAGACACTTCCTTATTCATCTACAATCAAAATCACATTACTGCCTACTTCTTAGTCTATGTTGATGACCTCCTCCTCACTGGTAATAACATTCAGTTTCTTCGCACCTTTCAAGAGGCTCTTGCTCAGAAATTCAGTCTCAAGGATCTCGGACATCCTAACCATCTTTTGGGTGTTGAACTCATCCCTACTTACCAGGGTTTATTTCTTACTTAGCATCACTATATTCGTGATTTATTATGCAAAGCTAACATGCAGGGTGCCAAGTCTGTTAACTCTCCCATGGCCACCTCTGGGTCTCTTGCTCCCATATCGAATGCTTCTCCTTGTGATATTTCTCAATATCGATCACTTGTTGGCTCCATGCAGTACCTTGTCCTCACACGTCCTGACATTGCATTTTCCATCAACAAGCTTGCTCAGTATATGTCTACTCCGCAAGACATCCATTTTCAGGCCCTCAAACGGGCTCTACGTTATCTCAAAGCTACCATAGACCATGGCATTCATCTCACCCGGTCACCTTCTCTTCACCTCACCGCCTATTATGATGCCGATTGGGCCAGTGACAGCCTCGACCGTAAATCTACTTCGGCTTATATTGCATACCTCGGTTGCAATCCCATCTCCTGGGCATCTAGGAAACAAAAGACCGTTGCAAGATCTTCCACCGAAACTGAATATCGTACCATAGCTTCCACAGCTTCTGAGCTCCAGTAGCTTCGTCATCTCCTTCAGAAATTGGGTGTTCAGCTCGTCCAAACTCCCCATATCTACTCTGATAACATTGGTACCACGTACCTCTATGCCAACCCCATCTTTCACACGCGCATGAAACATATTGCGATCGACTATCACTTTGTTCGTGATCTGGTGTCCACCAAGCAGCTCCATGTCTCTCATGTTCCATCTAGTCATCAACTCACTGACCTTCTTACCAATCCCTTGTCTGGACCTCGCCATCAACATCTTATGACCAAGATCGGTGTCGTCTCTTCCTCCACCGTCTTGCGGGGGCGTATTAGATTACTCACACCAACATGATCTTCTGTTGCAACAAACCCTAGTGCAACGTGATCTCCTGATGAAACAAACCCTAGTGCAACAACCCTATCCATAACTGATTTCTTTGTACATTTAAAATTCAAACCACTCCGTAAATATTGTATGTGTTATCTTATCCTATTGTTGTATAAATATTCATATGTTGAATAAAGATTACGATAGGTTCTTCCTTCTCACTATTGCAAGTCTTATATGTGGAACCCAATATTGATGAAGATCTGTTCATCAAAGCTCATATTCAAGTAGAAAATGGAGCTTCAGAGTTATTCTCTGGTGGAAGATAAAGCTAGTTCTTGTGCCACCAACTGTGACAGATTTTATAGTTACTAAAAGCTTAGAGCAAGAAGCAACCAAGCTTCTTTATAAATGGCAGCAAGTGGCATCCATTATTTTGCTGTCTATCCAAATGAGACACCCCCACAGGTTCTGCGTCATGGAAAATCCACATCCACAGCTTACTTTAAAGCCAAATCAGATTTTGTCAGACAAGTAGTCCCAGAAGCTGATCTTAAAGTACTATGGACAGTTTTTCTGCAAGAAGATAGTGCCTTGATGATTTGGAATCCCTATGGAGGAATGATCGGTAGGATTTCAGAATCTGCAATCCCTTCTCCTCACGTAAGAAGAACTCTTTTCAAGATTAATGGTGACATGGAGAGAAGAACATGGCAAAACATTTGGAGCGGATAAGGAGATTTTACAACTCCATGGCTCCCTATGCTTCGAAATTTCGAAGGGAAGCATATGTGAATTATAGAGATCTTGATCTGGGGATGAACCAGATTAATAGCACGAGTGTTTTAATAGCTCACACTTGGGATTATAAACATTTCAAAGATAACTACAGCAGTTGGTGAAGTTAAAGACCAAAGTTGATCCACATCTTTAGACAAAAGCAGAGCGTCCCTCCACTACAAGTTGAATGCTTAATTGAAGAAGAATTAGGAATTTTATGTATATCATAGATGAAGTTTGAAAATAATGTGATTAATTTAAACTGCGGTTCCCTTTTTTTTTAATTTCTTTGAATTTGTGCACTACTAAACATATGGCTAATGCTGTCCCTTTTGGAAGACACTAGTTTTTGCGTTGACTTTGACTGCATCCAGTGCACTATTGGATTGACACGTGTGTTTGTATTGACACAAATAGTAGAATACAATTGTACATGTATATGCAAATAGTTTTTTTTTCTCATCAAAACAATTTAGTCATGTGTATCTATTATGCAGGACTAAATCTAAATTACTAACATCATAAATTTGAGGGAAACCAATATTTTAACCTACTATAATAAGCAAGGCATGATTGTTCTAATTAACAAACTGGAACATCAAAATTAAATTGAGAAAATTAAGGGTTACAAAAATGAGTAATTTTTTTGGTATTATAAGGTTTTAATGTAGTAGGTAACAAAATATTTATACAATAACAAAAACAGATATTAGTACTTATCAGGTACATTATGTCACAACCCGACACATCAGCGCCACGTAGGCACGACGTGGCCACGATTTGGCGCCTAGTAAGCAGCTGTGTCATGCAAGCATCTAGAATGTTCTACAATGTTCTAGAACATTCTAGATAATTCTGGTACATTCTGGAAGTCTCTAGAATCTAGTGGAAGTCTCTAGAACATATTAGAATACTCTAGAATATTGTAGAATACTCTAGAATGTAGTAGAAACATCTTGTAGGTTCTAGAATACTCTAGAACCATGTAGAGACATCATGTAAATACTAGTAGGCCTAGAATTCTCTAGAAGCCTAATGTAGACCGTTGGATCAAATCGATCTTAACCATTGATTCAAGGGGAGGTGGGCTATATAAACCCCTCACCCCCTCATTTGTAAACCATCCAATAAGTTCTCATCAATAGAAGTTCTCTAGCATTCTCCAAGTTCTCTAAGTTCTCTTACTTTCTCTCTTGCTCTCTTTAGTCACTTTGCCTCTGGGAGAGGTGTCTTGAGGAAGGCTGACTTAGTTAAGCATCAGGAGGAGCGTCTTAGCTAAGTGCCGCACAGTTCTTACTAGGGGAGAAAGAGTAAGTCCGTGACAAGTGGTATCAGAGCTCGGTTCGCGAAGGGCGTGAACGACTCTACCAGCATTATGTCGAACGTGACAGAGGAGCAAGTAGAATGTGTGAGGGGAAGGGATGTTTCCATTCCCGCCGGTGGTAGTAAGAAGTCTCGTGGTGCGAGCAGGCCAAGGACTGAAGACTTTGTTGTCTTGGAGGAGAGGGTGTCGCTGCTGGAGAACACCTTGAAGGCCATGGACATGTGCCTACAGAGGGGTGAACACGACAAGGAGATCTTAGAGTCTCACGTATTGGGACAACTTGATCTCATAAAGGAGGACGTGTTCAATGCTCAAAAGGGTGAGGAGGAAAGGGCTGAGCGCCTTGATACCTTGGAGAGCAAGGTAGAGATTGTCATAAGGCAATTAGATAGCCTTAAGGCATTTCTTGATGAGGTGAGGACGCGAGCTAGCAGCTCTGCAGGTTCAAGTGGAGTATGGGAAACTCCAAGGATTGATCTCCCGAAGCCAAAGGAGTTCAAAGGCGTGAGAGACGCTAAAGAGGTAGAAAATTTCCTCTGGCAAATGGAGAGATATTTCGAATGCATGAGTATTGAGGAGGAACACATAAAGGTACGCACTGCTTCCCTTTACCTTACTGATAATGCAACTCTATGGTGGAGAAGAAAGCACGTAGACATGGAGAAAGGTCTGTGTACCATCAGCACATGGGAGGAATTCAAGAAAGAGTTGAAGAGGCAATTCTTTCCAAAAAATGTGGTATATGAAGCTAAGAAGAAAATGAGGGAACTCAAGCACAAGACTACCATAAGTGACTATGTTAGGGAGTTCACATCTCTCACACTCCAAATCCCTAACCTAGCCACTGAGGATGCTCTCTTCTTCTTCGTTGACGGTCTCCAACCATGGGCCAAGCAGGAGTTGCAGCGGAGAGGAGTCAAGGACATTGACGAAGCCATTGCCGTGGCAGAGTCACTCATCGAATACCATCGAGGTGAGTCCAAGACTAAACCCCCTTCTAAAATTAACTTTGGCAAAGGTGGGGGAGACAAAGGGAAGGGTGTTGCCAAGAAGGAGAACAGGTACTCTTCAAAGAAAGAGTATGAAGAGAAGAAGAAGGCCTTTGTGCCAAGGACTGGATACTTCGTATGCAAGGGTCCACACCAGATGAAAGATTGTCCCAAACTAGAGACTCTAGCATCTATTGCAGAGGAAAAGGAGTCTCAAGAGGTAGCCAATATGGGAACTCTCCAATTGTTGAATGCCGCAAAGGCTGGAGAGCTTTCTCCTAACAAGGAGAGAAAGGGGCTAATGTTCGTGACCATCCATTTGAACGGGAAGCCTACTGAGGCGATGGTAGATACTGGGGCTACCCACAACTTCATCACACCGAGGGAAGCCGAGAGACTTGGACTAAAGGTCTCTCAAAAGATAGGATGGCTCAAGACTGTGAATGCTAGTGGTCACGCCATTGCTGGAGCAGCTTACGGGGTAGACATGACTCTGGGTTCTTGGAAGGGAGCTGTGGATTTCTCTGTCGTGTGCATGGACGATTTCAAGATAATCTTGGGGATGGATTTCTTGAGACGGGTAAATGTCGTACCCATGCCATTCTGCGACTCAGTGTGCATCATGGAGAAGGGGTCTCCATGTATGGTTCCCACATTTTTCAAGCAAAAGGAGACTCAGTAGATCTCTGCTATGCAGCTGAAAAAGGGACTTAAGAAAGGGGAAGTCACCTATTTGGCTACTCTAAAAGGAGAGTCCACAACAGAGAGAGAAGAGGATCTCCCACCCAGCATCAAGAAGGTCCTAGAGGAGAACAAGGATGTTATGCCCCCAGAGCTGCCGAAACAACTTCCACCTAGGAGGAGGGTGGATCACAAAATTGAGTTGGAACCGGGAGCAAAGATACCTGCTATGGCGCCTTACAGGATGGCACCTCCAGAGTTGGAGGAACTAAGAAGACAACTTAAGGAACTCCTGGATGCTGGTTATATTCGACCGTCTAAAGCACCTTTTGGGGCACCGGTGCTATTTCAGAAAAAAAACACGATGGATCATTGCGGATGTGTATCGACTACCGGGCTCTTAATAAGGTAACTATCAAGAATAAATACCACATTCCTTTGATAGCTGACTTATTTGATAGACTTGGAGGGGCCAAGTGGTTCACAAAGTTAGACTTAAGGTCGGGTTATCACCAAGTGAGGATTGCCGATGGTGATGAACCTAAAACCACTTGTGTCACACGATATGGGTCCTACGAGTGGTTGGTGATGCCTTTTGGCTTGACCAATGCACCAGCCACATTTTGCACCTTAATGAATGAGATTTTTCATCCATACCTTGATCGATTTGTGGTGGTATACTTGGACGATATTGTCATCTACAGCAACACCCTGGAAGAACATTTTGAACACCTCCAGATCGTATTCAAGGTATTGCGGGAGAATTCTCTATATGTGAAGAAAGAAAAGTGCTCTTTTGCGAAGGGTGAAGTACACTTCTTGGGGCATGTTATTAAGGACGGGACCCTAATGATGGATCAGGCTAAGGTGAAGGCTATACAGGAATGAGAGCCACCAACCAAAGTCTCAGAGCTGAGATCTTTTCTCGGGTTGGCAAATTACTACAGGCGGTTCATTCAAGGCTATTCTGCCATAGCCGCACCCTTCACCAACCTTCTGAAGAAGGATCATGCATGGAAATGGAGTGAGCGGTGCCAACAAGCCTTTGAGGAGTTAAAGGCTGCAGTGACGAAGGAACCAGTGTTAGCTCTCCTGGATCACTCAAAGATGTTTGAGGTACATACTGATGCCTCTGACTTTGCTATTGGAGGAGTTCTTATGCAAGAGGGGCATCCAATAGCATATGAAAGCCGCAAGCTGAATGATGCAGAACGGCGTTATACAGTGCAAGAGAAGGAGATGACAGCGGTGGTGCATTGCCTGAGAACCTGGCGACATTATCTACTAGGGTCACACTTTGTCATCAAGACAGACAATGTGGCTACTAGCTACTTTCAGACTCAGAAGAAGTTGACACCAAAGCAGGCAAGGTGGCAAGACTTCTTGGCTGAGTTCGACTATAAGATGGAGTACAAGCCAGGGAAGGCAAACGTGGTAGCAGATGCACTAAGTAGGAAGGCTGAATTAGCTGCCATCTCTCAAGCCCAAGGGAACATCATAGAGCTTATCAAGGAGGGGATGAGCCACGATCCCTTGGCAAAATAATTAATAGAACTTGTAAGAGAAGGCAAAACTAGAAGATTCTGGGTGGAGGATGGCCTTCTCTACACTAAAGGGAGGAAACTCTATGCCCCGAAATGGAGAAGCTTAAGGAGGGACCTCATCAAGGAGTGCCACGACACAAAATGGGCTGGTCATCCAGGACAGAGGAGGACCTTGGCACTACTGGAATCAGCCTACTACTGGCCACAGATGCGAGATGAAGTGGAGAGTTATGTGAAGACTTGTCTTGTATGCCAACAAGACAAGGTGGAAAACAGAGCTCCGAGTGGGTTGTTGGAGCCCCTACCAACACCGGAGCAACCGTGGGAAAGTATCTCAATGGACTTCATCTCTGCATTGCCTAAGTCTGAGGGGTTTGGCTCCATCATGGTGGTAGTGGACAGATTCTCAAAGTATGCTACATTCATACCTGCCCCTACAGACTGCACAGCCAAGGAAGCTGCCCGCTTATTCTTCAAGAATGTGGTTAAGTATTGGGGATTGCCTAGGACAATCATAAGTGATAGGGATCCCCGCTTCACTGGCCGCCTATGGACCGAGTCATTCAAACTCTTGGGTTCGGAGCTACACTTTTCCACAAGCTTTCATCCACAGACAGATGGACAGACTGAGAGGGTGAATGCGTTGTTGGAATGTTATCTAAGACATTTTGTGAGTGCGAACCAGAAGGACTGGGCGAAGCTCTTGGACGTAGCACAATTCTCTTACAACATTCAGAAGAGCGAATCTACGGGGAAGAGTCCTTTTGAAGTTGTGACTGGGCAACAGCCAATTACGCCTCACACTCTTACAAACTCCTATCAGGGGAGAAGCCCAGGAGCTTACCACATGGTGAAATCTTGGCAAGAGCAAGCCGATGTTGCACGCTCTTACCTGAATAAAGCGGCGAAGAGGATGAAGAAGTGGGCAGATAAAAAGAGGCAGGACGTGGAATACCAGGTGGGAGACATGGTCATGGTGAAACTTCTCCCACAACAGTTCAAGGCCTTCAGAAAAGTACATAAAGGCCTAATTCGTAAGTACGAAGGCCCGTTTGAGGTTGTTGGGCGAGTAGGAAAGCTTTCCTACAAACTCAATCTTCCTCCAAGGATGAAGATACATCCGGTCTTCCATGTCAGTATGCTCAATCCCTACCATGAGGATAAGGAAGACCAAGGAAGGAGTGACTATAGGCGAGCACCTCCCATTGTTATCAAGTCTTTTGATCGTGAAGTGGAGGAAGTCTTGGCAAGCCGAGTCCAGAGAAGGAGAGGGGTACCACCAAGTACCCAATATCTCATCAAATGGAAGGGATTGCCAGAGAGTGAGGCTAGTTGGGAAGCAGAAGAAGATCTTTGGCAGTTCCAAGACCACCTAAAGCGCTTTCACGAGATGAGCGCGACGAGGACGTCTGCGCTATAGGTGGGGGAGAGTGTCACAACCCGACACATCAGCGCCACGTAGGCACGACGTGGCCACGATTTGGCGCCTAGTAAGAAGCTGTGTCATGCGAGCATCTAGAAGGTTCTACAATGTTCTAGAACATTCTAGATAATTCTGGTACATTCTGGAAGTCTCTAGAATCTAGTGGAAGTCTCTAGAACATATTAGAATACTCTAGAATATTGTAGAATACTCTAGAATGTAGTAGAAACATTTTGTAGGTTCTAGAATACTCTAGAACCATGTAGAGACATCATGTAAATACTAGTAGGCCTAGAATTCTCTAGAAGCCTAATGTAGACCGTTGGATCAAATCGATCCTAACCATTGATTCAAGGGGAGGTGGGCTATATAAACCCCTCACCCCCTCATTTGTAAACCATCCAAGAAGTTCTCATCAATAGAAGTTCTCTAGCATTCTCCAAGTTCTCTAAGTTCTCTTACTTTCTCTCTTGCTCTCTTTAGTCACTTTGCCTCTGGGAGAGGTGTCTTGAGGAAGGCTGACTTAGTTAAGCATCAGGAGGAGCATCTTAGCTAAGTGCTGCACGGTTCTTACTAGGGGAGAAAGAGTAAGTCCGTGACAATTAGCTTACAAGTATGCATGTGTGGACAAATTATTGACAAGCGCTAACTAAGCAAACGGCAAAACTCCAAGAAGATTCCCCAATCACTCTGCCAATATGCAATTTATCGTGAAAAACTAAGGATGTCTCTTTCTATCAGCAGCTGGCTCAATTATTTCCTAACCTTTGCGTTATGTCTCATCTCTTCATATAAAATCGTACTCAGCCTGCACAAATTTTTCCATACCAAAGAAACACCAGCACAACCTAAGAATGACAAAATCAAGTCTCTGGGCCCATGTTTCTATGCCTCCATTGTTTCCTTTTGTTATAGTTCTTATGCTTCATGTCTCTGCCTCATTGGCAGCCCCAACAATAGGACCATCAGTATATGGCCCTTTTCTTCAGTGCCTAATAGACCACACTAATTCCCCAGATCAGGTCTCTAACATAGTCTATGCTCAAACCAACGCTTCCTACACATCTATTCTCCGAGCATATATTCGTAATGCTCGGTTCAACATCTCCTCTGCACCAAAACCCTTAATCATAGTGACTCCTCTGCAAGAATTCCATGTCCAGGCTACTGTTATTTGTGCTAGAAACATTGGAATTCAGCTCAAAATTAGAAGTGGAGGCCATGACTTCGATGGCCTCTCATATATCTCTGATGAACCCTTTATTATCCTTGACATGTTGGGTTTGTCCCACTGTAGGTGTGGGTGGCCATTTGAGTGGAGGAGGGTATGGTAATATGCTGCGTAAATATGGGCTTTTGTTGTTGTTTTTATTAAAACTCGCAAGCGCACGAATCTATTGGAGTATAGATTTAGTGGTATGCAAGGTCGATCCCACGAGGATTGCCAATTGAGAAAATTTAATTCAGATCCATAATAAATATTTTTAACCTAGTTGCCAGAATGTTTGTTTTACGAGAAGAGTATTGAATAGAGCTTGTAAAGAACTAAAATACTGAAATTAAATATGAATGTATTCAAAGTAAGAAACACGCTAAGGTTAGGGGATCCACTCTTGGTACATCAAATAATAATAAATTTTAACTCTTTTATTACTCAAATGGAATCCTCACGTAAATGAGGTTCCATTCGGAAGATATTACATTAAACGCGCTTTGGTTTATAGATGAAGTGTATTTGCCTTCTTTTATTCTATTACTATTAGTAAATAACTTTTGTAAAATGGATTCAAGTATACATCGTGCCAATCATATTGTCTACAATAAATCAAGAATAATTCAAGTATTTATTGTGCCAACGATTGTCTACAATGTATCAAGATTTGCACTTTACAAAATTTAAAATAAAAATATACAAATAAAGTCAATAATAATAATATAAAGTAAGCGGTAAAACTATACATTGATAAAAGAAATAACAAGAAAATAAATACAAAAAGTGCAGAAAATAAATAACAGAGGGGCAATAAAACCATCCTCTAAGAAAGTAAATAAGAAAGTAAATAATAAAAGTACAGAAAATAAATAACAGAGGGGCAATAAAACCATCCTCTAAGAAAATAAATAACAAGAAAGTAAATAATAAAAGTGCAGAAAATAAATAACAGAGGGGCAACAAAGCCATCCTCTAAAAAAATAAATAACAAGAAAGTAAATAATAAAAGTGCAGAAAGTAAATAACAGAGAGGCGACAGAGCCGTCCTCTCAGAAGAAAAATAATAAGAAAATAATAACATAAAAAATAAATAACAGAGGGGCAACAAAGCCATCCTCTAAAAAAGTAAATAACAAGAAAATAAATAAGAAGATAAATACAACATCAAGTATAAGCATTAAAATTAAGAGTTAAATAAATTATTATTTTTATACCAAGAGTTTCACCCTTTCACCTTAGCATTAGGAGATTATTTCTCCATAATCAAGATAAGAAAACAAAATGAAAGATGAAGAAGCATGATAAAACTTATGAGAGAAAGTAAAGATACAAAATTTATAAAGAGAGAAAAGGATTACAAACACTTAGAACTTCCACAAAGATTTCCCAAGCTCCCTCTTCAGCCTTTCTCCCCCCCCCCCTTTAGCTCACAATATGTCTCTATTTATAGACAAAACAAGGGAAGTAGGTGACAAAAATGGTGGGTAGCAAATTGCACTAAAGTTGACAATAGTGTTGCATTATCTGCCCCGAAAGTTATCATGCTATATCGGCTTGATAACCACCGAATCTGCTCATCCAATCAACATAAGAGTTGTAAATATTTTCATTATCTTTCCATCCATATAAGGTAGACAAAAATTGGCCACATATTTTGTGATTTATGGCCAAAACACTATAGCACGGTCAGGCTGGACTGCAACAGTAAGCATGTTCGGTTCTAGCCCAATTTAGACCCTTTTAGTGTCCGAATTTGCTGACCACTTGAACATAAAAGTTGTAGCAAATTATATCTTCTATTCACCTACAAAATTTCGTATCCATTAAATATGTATTTGCTGAAATAATACCCAAATACTACAGTAAGGTTGGACTGGACTGCAACAGTAAACATGTTCTGTTCTAGCCCAATTTCGGCCCTTTGTATATCTGAATTTGCTGATCATATAAACATGAAAGTTGTTTGAAATTATGTCATCTATTCATCTACCAAATTTCATACATAATATATACGTATTTTCTGAGATACGGCCAAAATACTGTAGTAAGATCAAGTTGAAAAGCAAGCAGCAAACAAATTTTTAACATTGAGTGTTTTGCCTTGAATCTTTATGTTTCAATTTTTAGAAATGTGGTCATAAATCAAGATTGAATTGATGCATATATCCATTAGGATGCATCTCAAGAGACAAAAAGATAATGCTCCTTACTCTGCCATCCTTAATGAATTTATTTTGTCTGCTTGATTTATAGACATCATTTCTAAAGAATCACAATTTAGCTTTGATTCCTCAAATTGAGTTAATTTCCTATTCTTCTCTTCATCTATAAGAATACACAAAACTAAAGACAAATAAGGGATATAAATGCTTAATTAAGGCAAAAAGATAAGATAAAAATATTTAATTTATGAGTATAAAACTCATTCATCAAATACCCCCAAACTTAATCTTTTGCTTGTCCTCAAGCAAAACACACAAACATCAAAATTCAAAAGATGAGTGAGTGATGAGTTGTTTTTGGCTTACTAAACATTCCTCAAGGATTTAAAATGTGCAACCAAGAAAAATATTAGAATTTCAAAGTTATGTAAAACTTTAATTCAAATGCAACATATAATTTACTATTGAATCCCAAGTGTGTGTGTGATAATCTTATGACATTAGACTTTTTGCATTCAAATAAATTTACATAATCAAATTTTTAAAACAGAAATCCAGAGTTTTACATTTGAGACTCCATAAGCTTATTTTTCATGTCACTCTCCACTAATGTAGACTAATCATAAATTTAAGATCATTAGGACTTTCATTAGGCTTGTAATGTATGGCATAGGTTAAAGGTGGATAAAAAGATATGAAAGCTCAATTCACTCTATAACATACATGATCATTTAAGTCCTCCCAAATATTTTTGATATTATCATGTGAATTCTATCTCCAACCTTATCCTCATCCTTATGTTATATGCTCATAATACTCTCTCTCTCTCTTTTTCTTTTTTTTCTTCTTTTTTTTTTGAGAGTACCCCCAAACTTATTTCTTTGGACGGTTCTATTTTTTTTCTCTTTTTTTTTTAACTTTTTCCATTCACCCATAAGCCGTAACTTTTCAAATGATCATTCCTGTGAGTGAAAGGTAAAAGTTAGAAATATTTTTATTCAAAAGATAGATAATAATATAGGTGTACAAGAAAGGATAAATATAGGCTCAAAATGGGTTACTAGGGATGGCATAATGTGTAGGTTGGTTTGAAAGGCTGAAACGATTCCAACAATGCCTAATTCATTTCTTAAATAGAGAGTAGTCTAAAATTTCATTTCAAGTGACAATCAAATAAGTTCTAGAGTTTCATGAGATCACTTAGCATATTTGAATTATATAAATCTTTTCTGAATAAACAATCAATCAAATGTAAAAGATTAAGTGCTCAGAATTTTAGGATTCTCAAGTAAAATATAAGTTACAATTGAGTTTAGGTTCACACATAACACTCAAAACTCATCTATTTTCCTAATGTTACAAGTATTTTAAATTATTTTCATCATTGGCGTTAGTTTTGCCTATTCCCAAAACATCACTGTTTTTTTTTTTTGAAATCTAGGTGCTGGAACCTATACAGAGATAAGAGGCTAGACACCCACGTTCTTTTTTTTTTTTTTGAAGAAAGAAGTAGGACAAGCACAAAACAAACAACAAAAATTGAAAGAGATATTACCTGGAAGGGAATCTAGGAAAAGATGAACCTGCAATAAACTAACCAGAAAAGAAAAATTTATTCAATCAAATAAAAGGTGTTACAGATGAAGATCCAAATCCAATTTGCGCTTTCTGCGGTTGTCTGCTGTCCAATCTATTTGAGCTGTAGCTTGATCAGGAATATGAACATATGCTTGTAATGCATCAATCAACTCATCAGCATTTGAAGCGGAGATGAGAATTCGTCGTGCTGAGTGTGAGATAAACTTTTGTTCTACAGCTTGATCAAGAAAAGACAGTAAACCATCAAAGAAATTGTTAACATTCAACAGACCTATGGGTTTATGGTGGAGATTCAACTGTGCCCAGGAAACTATTTGAAAAATTTCCTCCAAAGTACCAAAACCACCTGGTAAGGCAATGAAAGCATCAGCGTTGCTCATCATTCTAGCAATGCATTCATGCATGGAGGCTACCCTAAATTCTTCCCCAATTGTTTTTCCAATGATGTTTGATACAGCTAGAGCTGTAGGAATAATACCAAGAACTTGGCATCCTCCTACATGTGCAGCTGTAGACACACACCCCATTAATCCATGACTACCTCCACCATAGACTAAATGAATTTTTCTCCTGGCCAATACAATACCCAAATTTTGTGCTGCTTTAACATACTCTCCATTTTTTCCAGAACTGGAACCACAAAAGACACAAATATTTCGAAATTGACAAAATGTGATTCCTTCCATACCTGTAATCACCTTAACTTTGAGTATGAAGATAAAGATAATAATATGTGCATTTATAGAACTCAGATAAAAGCATACTTACAGCAGCTATGTGAATAAGACGGTGGCATAATCACAATAACCATGTGAGTAGACCGATGGATGACAGCTAAATTAAAGATGAAAAATTCAAAAATAACGGCACGCATGCATATGTACAGTAGTTGTGATTGTGGCTCACATCTTCCTCTGGTTTTACGTCCAGTAACGGCTTAAACGCCTTCTAAGGGTCGAGGATATGCTTCCCATCCAATTTTCTTATAAATTGGCAAACAGGGTCTTTTAATGTCAGATTCCCAAGACTGTATTGTTTTTGTTCTTTTTTAAAATGGGGCCATAAACCAACAATTCCGATTTGCACAGATCCACTAGGATGCGTCTCAAGAGACGTTGGATGAAACTCATCATCCAATGACTCCTTACTCAAACCATCCTTAATGAATTTTATTTTATCTTCTCGATTTACATGAACCCATCCCAAAGAACGACAACGTGTGTTGCAAGTTTCACGTCCACATTTATGGCAGACACCCATTCTTTTAGCTCTACGCTTTTTAGCAAAACTGCTTTTTCCTAAACCAGGCATGTAAGAGATGTAACTATTTGCAGACTCACCTGCTAATCGTACCTTAGCTTCAATTAGCCAACGAATATCAGCAGGTATTCCCATTATCATCATCAACCTTAATCTTTCAACCCGTGCTTTATAAATTTTCAACAATGCATTGGGTGGAAGAGAAGGAAAATGATTTTTCAAGTTTGCAAGTATGTCTTCCATTCTTAATTCAAATTTTTTTTTTTCTGAAGAAAGTTCAAAAGCAACAAAACCAAGAAAACAATAGCAATTGAAAAGAAAATATTAATGAGGGAACAAATTAATGCAAACTAATAAAAAAAAATCTTACCTAAATAGCGTGCGTAGCAATTAAAGGAAGCAAATCAATCCTGGTAGACAGGATCACGCAGAAGTGTCTCCTCTACCTCTGGGTTGCGTAATTCCAAAAATGATTTCAATCTTTGGCCATTGACTTTAAATACATCACTATTTTTGGGATTTTCAATCTCTACTGCACCATGTGGATAAACAGTACGAACAATGAATGGTCCTGACCACCGAGAACGTAATTTTCCTAGAAATAAATGCAAACGAGAGTTATATAGAAGAACTTTTTGACCTACATTAAATGATTTTCTTAAAATATTTTTGTCATGAAAAATTTTCATTCGATCCTTGTACAATTTTGCATTCTCATATGCATCATTCCTTATTTCTTCCAGTTCATTGAGTTGAAGCTTCCTGTGGGAACCTGCTTTGTCAAGAGCAAAGTTAAATTGTTTGATGGCCCAATAAGCTTTATGTTCTAACTCAACAGGTAAATGATAGGCCTTGCCATACACAAGTCGGTAAGGAGACATTCCAATAGGGGTTTTAAAAGTAGTACGATAAGCCCATAAAGCATCAGAAAGTTTCAAAGACCAATCTTTTCTACTTGGGTTAATCGTTTTTTCTAAAATATTTTTAATTTCCCTATTTGAAATCTCAACTTGACCACTAGTCTGAGGATGGTATGGGGTAGCAACTTTGTGTGTAATGCCATATTTTCTCATTAACTGCTCAAAATGCTTATTACAAAAATGTTTTCCCCCATCACTAATGACAGCCCGTGGTGTGCCAAACCTTGAAAAGATGTTTTCTTTCAAAAATTTTACCACAATCTTGTGATCATTTGTTTTACATGCAAGAGCCTCTACCCATTTTGACACATAATCCACAGCAACAAAGATGTATAAATTACCGAAAGAATTAGGAAAAGGACCCATGAAATCAACTCCCCAGACATCAAATATCTCAACAACAAGAATAGGAGTTAAAGGCATCATATTCCTCCGTGAAATACTGCCCAATTTTTGACAACGCTCACAAGAACTGCAATACAAATGGGTATCTTTGAACAATGATGGCCAGTAAAAGCCACATTGTAAGACTTTTGCAGCAGTTTTTTTAGCACTAAAATGACCTCCACAAGCATGATCATGACAAAAAGAAATAACACTATATTGCTCACTCTCAGGAACAAATCTCCGAATGATTTGATCAGGACAATACTTAAACAAGTATGGATCTTCCCAAAAGAATTCCTTTACTTCTGCTAAAAATTTTATCCGATCTTGCTTACTCCAATGTGTAGGTATTTGACCTATGGCAAGATAATTACCAATGTCAGCAAACCAGGGTAACTGAGAAATAGACATGAGTTGCTCATCTGGAAATGAGTCTTCGATAAGCAAGTTATTGTCACCCGATTCAACTATCAGTCTAGACAAGTGATCAGCCACAACATTTTCAGATCCTTTCTTATCCCGAATTTCTAAATCAAATTCTTGCAACAAAAGTATCCATCTTATCAAACGGGCTTTAGCATCCTTCTTAGAAAGAAGATACTTAAGTGCAGCATGATCTGAAAAAACTACAATTTTAGATCCTAATAAATAAGATCTAAATTTGTCTAATGCAAATACCACAGCTAGTAACTCTTTTTCTGTTGTAGAATAATTCAATTGAGCATCATTAAGAGTTTTACTAGCATAGTATATCACATAAGGAAAATTTTCTAGACGTTGACCCAAAACAGCTCCAATTGCATAATCAGAGGCATCACACATGATTTCAAATGGAAGATTCCAATTGGGTGGTCTAATGATGGATGCAGAAGTAAGAAGGGATTTGAGCTTCTCAAAAGCTTGAAAGCATTTTTCATCAAATATAAAAGGTGCATCTTTGGTAAGTAAATTACACAAAGGTTTGGAGATTTTGCTGAAATCTTTGATGAATCTGTGATAAAACCCTGCATGGCCTAAAAAAGAACGTACCTCTTTCACTGTCCGAGGAGGTGGTAGACTGGAAATCAATTCAATTTTGGCTTTATCTACCTCAATCCCCTGATTTGACACAATATGTCCCAAAACAATTCCTTTTTTAACCATGAAATGACATTTTTCTCAATTCAAAACAAGGTTCTTTTCTTTACACCTAATTAAGACCAATCTTAAATGGTGTAAGCATTCCTCAAAACTAGACCCATGCACAGAAAAATCATCCATGAATACTTCCAGAAATCGCTCTACCATGTCAGAAAATATGCTTATCATGCAACGCTGAAATGTAGCAGGTGCATTGTACAATCCAAATGGCATTCGACGATAGGCAAAAGTTTCGAAAGGACAAGTGAATGTAGTTTTCTCTTGATCCTCGGGTGCAATGGGAATTTGGTTGTAACCTGAATATCCATCAAGAAAACAATAATATGCATGTCCAGCCAACCTTTCTAGCATTTGATCTATAAAAGGAAGTGGAAAATGGTCTTTTCTTGTTACAACATTCAACTTACGATAGTCAATACAAACACGCCACCCAGTTTGTACTCTAGTGGGAATTAATTCATTATCCTCATTCTTGACTACAGTAATGCCAGACTTCTTAGAACTACCTGAACAGGACTGACCCATGCGCTATCAGAAATCGGGTAAATGACACCCACATCAAGAAGTTTAATCACTTCGGCTCTCATAACTTCTTTCATGTTTGGATTCAGACGTCTTTGTGGCTCTCTTGAGGTTTTGGCATTGTCCTCCAAATGTATCCTGTGCATGCAAATTGATGGACTAATACCTTTAATGTCTGCTATTGTCCACCCTATGGCTTCCCTATGCTCACTGAGGACTTTTATGAGTTCAACTTTATGTTCTCTATCTAGGTCTGATGCAATGATAACAGGTAAGGTCTCAGCAGGTCCTAGAAACACATATTTTAGAGAATCTGGCAAAGGTTTTAACTCTACCTGAGGTGGTTTCTCTATGGATGGTAATAGGACAGACCCAGAAGATGTAATTGTCTCTGTTTTGACTTTCCATTCATTGGTATCCATCAATAGAGTAGTCTCTAACAGGGAATTTATTTCATTGATCAAACAATCCTCATCTATGTCCATGTTGAAGTAAGCCAAACATTTTTCTAAAGGGTCATCATCAAAAGAACTTAAAAATGAATCATCAGCTATACTCTCAATCATGTTGACCTCACATAAATCACCAGCATCCACAGGTTGACGAGAGACATTAAAAACATTAAGTTCCATAGTCATATTTCCAAAAGATAGATTCAAAATTTCATTTCAACAATTAATGATCGCATTGGATGTTGCAAGAAATGGTCTACCCAAAATGACTGGAATTTGTGTCTCTGTATTCTCAACAGGTTCAGTATCAAGAACAATGAAATCTACTGGAAAGTAGAATTTATCAACCTTAATGAGCACATCCTCTATGACACCTCTAAGAATTTTTGTGGACCTATCAGCTAACTGAAGGGTTACTGGTGTAGGTTTTAACTTTCCTAACCCAAGTTTTGCATACACAGAATACGGCAACAGATTCACACTTGCTCCTAGATCAAGTAAGGCTCGGTTAATCACATGGTCACCTATAACACAAGAAATTGTAGGACAACCGGGATCTTTGTACTTGACAGGAGTTTTTTGTTGAATTATGGAGCTCACTTGTTCAGTCAAAAATGCCTTTTTTGGAACATTAGTTTTCCTTTTCACCGTGCAAAGATCTTTCAAAAATTTTGAGTAAGCAGGTACTTGTTTGATAGCGTCAAGAAAAGGGATGTTAATACTTACTTGCTTAAACACCTCTAAAATGTCACTATATTGAGTACCTTTCTTATTTCTCTCAAGTCTTTGTGGGAATTGAGCTTTAGGGGCACAAGGAATATGTTCACTTTTATTCTCACTTGAGTCATTAATTTGTGGTTCATGCTGACTCTGTTCTTTAGTTCCAGGCATGTGAACTTGATTATCAATCACTTTTCCAGATCTAAGGGTCGTTACAGACTTCACTTCTTCATTAGGATTTGTTGATGATCCTACTTCAAATTGACCCTTAGGATTAGGAACAGGTTGACTGGGGAATTTTCCTTTCTCTCTCTCTCCTACAGCATTGGCTATTTGACCCAATTGTGTTTCAAGCTTTGAAATAGATTGAGTGTGGGATTGTAAAGCTTGTTGAGTTGATTGCATAAATTGTTGTAGAGTATCTTCCAAAGAAGGTCTTCTTTGTTGTGATACTCCGAAAGGAGGAGCATATTGAGGAACTGGAGGATATGAGTTAGGAGGGGCAAATTGTTGCCCACCTTGATTCATTGAAGGTTGATTTTGCCTCCATGAAAAGTTTGGATGATTCCTCCAATTTGAATTATATGTAGATGCAAACGGGCTGTCTGATGATTTTCCATGAAATTGAAGAGAATTGACTTGCTCAGAGAATGCATCTTGGTAAGCTGGTATGGATGGACAAGATTGAGTAATGTGAGATGTACTAGAACATAAGGCACATGCCTCTATCCTAGTATTGGTAGAAGGGTTCAGAGTGTGGCTTAAAGTTAAAGCTTCAACCTTTCTAGTCAGGCTAGCTAAGGCAATTCTCATATCTGTGTCATCACTCACCTCATAAATTCCTCCCTTTTTGTGTGTTTGAGACTTCTTATCCCTGGAATCTATGCAGTTCCAATGTTGAGAATTTTCAGATAAAGATCCTAAGGATTCCCAAGCTTCTCCTTCATTCAATTGTAAAAATCTCCCACCATGCATGCTTTGGATCATTTGACGGTTTGATGAAGTTAAACCATCATAGAAATATTTCACCAATCTCCAAATTTCAAAACCATGATGAGGACATTTCAAAAGAAGATCATTAAATCTTTCCCAACATTCGAAAAATTGTTCACCCTCTTTTTGACAAAAATCAGAAATTTCTCTCATAAGGGCATCAGTTTTAGACATGGGAAAAAATTTTGCCAGAAACTTATTTACCAATTGATTCCAACTAGTAATAGTTCCTATAGGAAGGGAATTCAACCAGGCTTTAGCTTTATCTTTTAATGAAAATGGAAACATTCTAAGTCTAATTGACTCATCATTGAAATTTTGAAAGCGAAATGTTGAACAAATTTCAAGAAATTCCTTCACATGCATGTATGGATCTTCTCTTTCCAAACCATAAAATGATGGTAAAAGTTGAAGTATGGCTGGTTTGAGTTCAAAGTGAGTTGCAGTAGTTTGTGGCAAAACTATGCAAGATGGAGTATTGGCTATGACAGGTGAGAAGTACTCCATAAGAGTTTTCTCATGCACAACTTGTTCTTCCATTTTTGATGATGTCTCAACAAAGTCTAATGTTCCAATTTTTAAATCAAAGGGTGATCCAAAACTTTTCCTAACTAAACGCTGATCTTTATCACGTTTCCAAACACGCATAAACTAAAAGGAAAATTTATAAACAAATATTTCTAATAGCATATAACACAATTACAAAAGAGGATAATTTTACAACTTAGTAACATATATATACAATGTTAACTACAAGTAACAAAATGCAAATACAACAAAAACAATCACAAAATTTTGCAACAAGAATTTTTTTTTTCACAAAGAAAATTTTCTATATAAAAAATAAATATTCTAAATAATAACTAGTGGAAGAATTTTACTTACCTGGATCTAATTAGCTTTTCCGTCGGAATCCCCAGCAACGGCGCCAAAAACTTGTTGTTGTTTTTATTAAAACTCGCAAGCGCACGAATCTATTGGAGTATAGATTTAGTGGTATGCAAGGTCGATCCCACGAGGATTGCCAATTGAGAAAATTTAATTTAGATCCAAAATAAATATTTCTAACCTAGTTGCCAGAATGTTTGTTTTACGAGAAGAGTATTGAACAGAGTTTGTAAAGAACTAAAATACTGAAATTAAATATGAATGTATTCAAAGTAAGAAACACGCTAAGGTTAGGGGATCCACTCTTGGTACATCAAATAATAATAAATTTTAACTCTTTTATTACTCAAATGGAATCCTCACGTAAATGAGGTTCCATTCGGAAGATATTACATTAAACGCGCTTTGGTTTATAGATGAAGTGTATCTGTCTTCTTTTATTCTATTACTATTAGTAAATAACTTTTGTAAAATGGATTCAAGTATACATCGTGCCAATCATATTGTCTACAATAATTCAAGAATAATTCAAGTATTTATTGTGCCAACGATTGTCTACAATGTATCAAGATTTGCACTTTACAAAATTTAAAATAAAAATATACAAATAAAGTCAATAATAATAATATAAAGTAAGCGGTAAAACTATACATTGATAAAAGAAATAACAAGAAAATAAATACAAAATGTGCAGAAAATAAATAACAGAGGGGCAATAAAACCATCCTCTAAGAAAGTAAATAATAAAAGTACAGAAAATAAATAACAGAGGGGCAATAAAACCATCCTCTAAGAAAATAAATAACAAGAAAGTAAATAATAAAAGTGCAGAAAATAAATAACAGAGGGGCAACAAAGCCATCCTCTAAAAAAAAATAACAAGAAAGTAAATAATAAAAGTGCAGAAAGTAAATAACAGAGAGGCGACAGAGCCGTCCTCTCAGAAGAAAAATAATAAGAAAATAATAACATAAAAAATAAATAACAGAGGGGCAACAAAGCCATCCTCTAAAAAAGTAAATAACAAGAAAATAAATAAGAAGATAAATACAACATCAAGTATAAGCATTAAAATTAAGAGTTAGATAAATTATTATTTTTATACCAAGAGTTTCACCATTTCACCTTAGCATTAGGAGATTAGTTCTCCATAATCAAGATAAGAAAACAAAATGAAAGATGAAGAAGCATGATAAAACTTATGAGAGAAAGTAAAGATACAAAATTTATAAAGAGAGAAAAGGATTACAAACACTTAGAACTTCCACAAAGATTTCCCAAGCTCCCTCTTCAGCCTTTCTCCCCCCCTCTTTAGCTCACAATATGTCTCTATTTATAGACAAAACAAGGGAAGTAGGTGACAAAAATGGTGGGTAGCAAATTGCACTAAAGTTGACAATAGTGTTGCATTATCTGCCCCGAAAGTCATCATGCTATATCGGCTTGGTAACCACCGAATCTGCTCATCCAATCAACATAAGAGTTGTAGATATTTTCATTATCTTTCCATCCATATAAGGTAGATAAAAATTGGCCACGTATTTTGTGATTTATGGCCAAAACACTATAGCAAGGTCAGGCTGGACTGCAACAGTAAGCATGTTCGGTTCTAGCCCAATTTAGGCCCTTTTACTGTCCGAATTTGCTGACCACTTGAACATCAAAGTTGTAGCAAATTATATCTGATATTCACCTACAAAATTTTGTATCCATTAAATATGTATTGGCTGAAATAAGGCCCAAATACTACAGTAAGGTTGGACTGGACTACAACAGTAAACATGTTCTGTTCTAACCCAATTTCGGCCCTTTGGATATCTGAATTTGCTGATCACATAAACATGAAAGTTGTTTGAAATTATGTCAGCTATTCATCTACCAAATTTCATACATAATATATACGTATTTTCTGAGATACTTCCAAAATACTGTAGTAAGATCAAATTGAAAAGCAAGCAGCAAACAAATTTTTAACATTGAGTGTTTTGCCTTGAATCTTTATGTTTCAATTTTTAGAAATGTGGTCATAAATCAAGATTGAATTGATGCATATATCCATTAGGATGCGTCTCAAGAGACAAAAAGATAATGCTCCTTACTCTGCCATCCTTAATGAATTTATTTTGTCTGCTTGATTTATAGACATCATTTCTAAAGAATCACAATTTAGCTTTGATTCCTCAAATTGAGTTAATTTCCTATTCTTCTCTTCATCTATAAGAATACACAAAACTAAAGACAAATAAGGGATATAAATGCTTAATTAAAGCAAAAAGATAAGATAAAAATATTTAATTTATGAGTATAAAACTCATTCATCAGCTTTCCATTGATAATATTATCGATGCCGAGATTGTTGACGCCAAAGGTAGACTTCTTAATAAAGAGTTTATGGGGGAAGACCTTTTCTGGACCATAAGAGGAGGAGGAGGAGCAAGTTTTGGAGTCATACTGTCCTACACAGTAAAACTAGTTCCTGTACCGAAAAAAGTCACAGTTTTTCAGGTTCAAAAGACTTTAGAACAGAATGCCACTGACCTTGTTGTGCAATGGCAGCAAGTTGCGCCTCATACAGATAACAGGCTTTTCATGAGGTTGCATTTGCAGCCTGTGAGTTTCAAGGGGCAGAGTAATATTAGTACCACTACCATCAGAGCTTCAGTACAGAGCTTGTTTCTCGGAGGAACTGATGAACTTGTTTCACTTATGGAAAAAGAGTTTCCTCTTCTGGGTTTGAAAAAAGAATCTTGCACCGAAATGGGTTGGATTGATTCGGTGCTCTGGTGGGCAAGTTTTCCCAATGGCACCTCACCTGATGCTCTGCTAAGCAGAAAACTCGACTCTGCGAATTTCGTCAAAAGAAAATCAGATTATGTGCAGACCCCAATATCCAAAGATGGGCTGGAATGGATATGGAAGAAGATGATAGAACAGGGGAAAATAGGGCTTGTATTCAATCCATATGGCGGGAAAATGAACGAGATTCCTACTGATGCTACAGCTTTTCCTCATCGTGCAGGGAAGATTTTTAAGCTAGAGTACAGTGTTAATTGGAAGGAACCAGGAGAAGTTGCAGACAAGAACTATATCTCTCAGATTAGAAGGCTATATAGTTATTTGACGCCATTTGTGAGCAAGAATCCAAGGAGTGCTTTCTTGAACTATAGGGATGTTGATATTGGTACGAATCACCATGATAAGAATAGCTACGAAGAAGGGGAGGTTTATGGGGTGAAGTATTTCAATGACAACTTTTATAGGTTGGTAAGGGTTAAGAGTGCGGTTGATCCAGAAAACTTCTTGAGCAGAGTATTCCAACGCTTCCAAATATGAAATAGGGAAGCAAAGGCTTATGCTTTGTCACATATAATTGATTTCTTATTGTTTTGCTGAATAATTAGGAAGATGGATAGATAAGATTTATTCCTTTTAAATTTTTTGAAATTTACATTTATATTTTTTTCTATTTTTAATCTATCCCAAATTTTATCTTCATTTACAGAATTATTACTAAAATTTATACTTTATATATTTTTCTTTCTAAAAATTCATAAATAGTTTAGTCTAATTAATTAATTCAATATGATATAAATTATCTAAAAATTAAATTAATATTTATAAAAAATTCAAATCAAATATATTAGTGGTTATTTTTTCAACTTGAGAGGATGGTAATCTAAATTTTATAAATTTTAAAAGATATTCTAGTCAAAATTTAAAATTAGATAAAGTATGAATATAATTTTACAAATATACGAAGAAGTAAATATAATTTGCTCTATATTTTATTAATCAAGCTTATAATATATGAACCTTGCAACTAAACTTTGAAGTTAGTAGGTATATGTATCATGCTGATATTGTAAGTTGAGGAGGACTGGCTATGACAAAAAACATGAATTGTGTAGGTCAAAGTTTGTGAGCAATTTTGTTAGAGTAATATTCACCTCAATTCAAAATTTATGAAAATTATAATCACCTTTTATACTTTTATTTCAAATTGAAATAGAAAATTCTTTTCAAATTTATAATATATATACTCGCACACCCTTCATGTTTTAAAAAATTACATTAAATTTTTTAAATTTTTATAAGTATTATTTTAATTTTTTCTTAATAAGTTGCGTTGTATTAAATTTGATTATTAATAAATTTCTAAAAAAAATAAATGTCAGAATATTTGTGCCATGTTTACCTTAATTAAGTTAATAACCCATTAACAAAGTCTATCCAAGTTTCGGGAAGAGGCGTGCACGTTAATGCTTTAACGCGTTACACTTTTGCATTTTCTTCGCACTTTCCTACACGGCTATTTGCTAATATTTTTTAGTAAATCATATTATTGTGGAGTTGTTATTTAAGTCAAACGTTAATAAATAATTTTTTATTTATTAATAATATTTAAATTATGATATATAATAAAAATAATTTTAAAAAGTATTATTTTTATTATATATTACGATTTAAATATTATTAATAAATAATAAATTATTTAATGATAATAAATAAAATTAATTTTTATTATTGTATGTTAGTCAATGCTTAATCACACTCCATAAATATATCACAATCAGAAGTCATGCATTAATTTATTGAGCAAAACGGTTGCTATCAGCGAAGTACAAGAAAAATTGAAAAAGATGTTAAGAGTTGGTTATGTAAGGTCGATTTTCTTTCTCCAAAGGGCATAGCACTAGTCCAAATGGACATCCATCAAGTCTCACCCACCCCATGTGGGAGTTTTAAAGACAGAAAATTCAAACAATACAGGCCCTCTCCTAGAGTTTGAAACAATCAATATATTTTAAGTTTACTTATTTTAAAAAATTAGATAAAGTTAAAAAAAATTAATAGCACTTGAAGTGGAGGTTATACTCTTAGCGTTTTAACTTGGGCTATGTTTGGCAAAAATAGCTGAAAAGTTAGCTGAAAGCTGAAAAGTTAATTTTTAGCTGAAAACTATTAGCTGATAGCTGAAAGCTGTTAAGCTAATTTATTGAATTAGAAGTGTTTGGTAAAATTAGCTATTGAATTAGCTGATAAGTGTAAAATGACATAAAAGTACATACTTATATAAAATTTATCATTTTTTATTAGTAATTATATTTTATTATATAATCTCAAAAAATACAAAAATATAATTTGTTAGTTTTAATTTTTTTTCTCTTTTACTCTATGATTATTTTTCATCAGTATTTTAAGAATATAAACTCACCCACTTTTGAAAAGTGTCGCTTGATTAGTAGAAGAAAAGTGCACACAAAAAACTTGAAGATCAATAAATTGCGTCAAAGGTCATGAGTATAATAGTGTTGAAATTTCAATAAAATAACAAGGATAAAAAAGAAATAAAATTATAAAAGCTATAAGTTAATAGCTATAAGCTACTCAAAGTAGCGTATGACAAAACGCTATAAGCTACTTAAATAAGCTCGTTTACCAAACACCTCTAATTTGGTCAAACAAGCTTATAAGCTAGTCAAATACGCTATAAATTAACTTATTGGACTTGCCAAACACACTCTTGGTCCCTAGTCTCTATTATTATTCTTCCTAGAAAGAGTTTGATTGGGTGTGAGTATCATGATATAAAATATTATATTATTTAATATTATGGTATTTGATATGATTATTGAACATTTTTATTAAAAAAATACATTTCATATTTCTTGAAAATTAACCAACTTAAAAAAATATAATATAAAGGCCCGTCTGAAACATATGATAAGAGAAATATGATAAAATAATTTATTCTATTCTATTATTATTTTGTATTTGATGAACTAATTTGATAAAATAAAATTTTCTTTATCCTATTTTATCATTGAGTGTTAGTTAACATTTTAAACCTATGGGAGGTTAGGTTAGAGAAGAATAACATAAAATCAGAAAATATAATTTATATAATTTAAAATTATATATTTTCAATTTATGGATATTATTCTTTTAATTATATATTTTTCATAATTTATAATTTATAGTAATATATAAAATAATCAAAAAATTTATATCATATTTTAACATTATAAAAAAATGAAATTTGAAAGATTTATATGTCAATGAAGAGCACTTAAGCGCTTATTATTGATCTTTTTATTTTTAAATTTATAGATTTTTTTAGTTATGTATTTTTTATAATTTAAAATTTATATTAATGTATAAAAAAAAATTATATCATACTCTAATATTATCTAATCTACCTCAAACATAAGATAAGATAGTACAATATTATCTGTAAGTTATTTGATGCACATCAAACATTAAATAGAATAAGAGTTTATCAGTCTCATATCATATCATATTTTTATTTAATCTTTTGTTTTATTCGTTTTTATTTTATCTTGACTATCAAACAAGTTTTACAATTTTTATAATTTTAAGATAGTAGAAAATATTCTCAAATATGATATCCGAGTATTATTCCGTATGTCAGTCCATAATTATTAATAATGTACCAAACATAGTTATTTAACTTAAATATAATAAAAAAATAACATTGAGATAACAGAATCAGGGATCACACTGTTGCAAATGTCTTCTTAAGTTCTTCCTCCTTGCAAGTTGCAGTAATGGAAAACCCTAGTGCGTTGCTTCAGACTATTGACCTTTCTTTTAAAGACTTTGCAACCACAATTATCGGCCTACGCGTTCACCTTTCTAATAATATTCCTTTCCCATATTCAGTGTTTTGACTTCAACACATGAAGCCCCACAACACGCACCTTTCCCATAAATATTTTTCACGTTGTCAGGCCAAAAATAGCATCTATATTTTCTATAACTTTATTGAATTTTCTATTTTCCACATATAATATATACTTAATAAATACTCATCTATGCATGATTTAATTAATTAATATTAATTTTAATTTTCATATTCCGCTCACTACCCTAATTAATATAAAGTACCAAAAAGTAATAAGAGAGTTTATCGTTATCATTGAGTTTGCTGTTTTTTTTTTATATAGACACCGTGTACGTGTTTTTGAATCAACACTTGGGGGATGTTTACTAAATAAAAAATCTAATTTTTGAGAATGTTAATAAAAAAAAATTAAATTTGGCTTTGAATATTATTTTGTTAAAGTTTTGACTGGGTGACAAATTACATAATTTATTACGCTAATCATTTATCAATTATCACCTTTTACGATAATTCAAAATAATAAGACAAATTTTACATTTTTATTTTATTTTTAATTAATATTTAATTCACCATTAAATAATTTTTTAATTTATTAATGATGTACATATGATAAAAAAAAATATTTTTATTTTATGTTATAATCTGGACATAATTAATAAATAAAAAAAGTATTCATTAATAATAAATTATTTTTGTGAAAGTAATTTTTTTTTAAAAAAAAAAAGATTGTTTATATCCTGGAGGACCCATTACCCATCCCTATATTTCTGGCTTGTTTATAGTTATATGAAATAAGAACTAATCTCTTAAAATGTCACTACTCACCCCTGATTTTGCTCCAAAAGGGTTCACAAATAGTTGTAGATGGGCAGCGTGCGTCAAAGTACATATACCAGGAAGATCCTTTTCTCCACTTTCCCAATCTCCCACACAAGCCTCCAGGAGCTCTATGATCCCTCACATATATTGATACATTAGAATCAAATTCTCTTTGCTCTCAGCAGCATTTCAAAATGGGCGTCAAGTTCAACTGTGAGGCAGAAAAAGGAGAACGCTGCTCATAATTTTTCTCTACTAGTAAGGTCGTAGCTGTAAGCTTTAAAGCCTCCAACATAAACGGCAACCACGATCCTTTGCCAATAATGTATCCTCCTTTTTGGGTAAAGAATTGAATTGCATAATTATAGAGACAAAGCAGCACCCAAACTTTTGGGAAACCCAAATAGGAACAGCAACTTATTCCTACAAAAATTCATTGGCAAATGGTACAAACTTTTATAACATAATAAGTTTCTAATTAACTAATCAACGAGTACTATCACAATATTCAACAATTACAACGAAAGTTCAGGGGGGCTACAAGGCAACCCCATCGAAACAAACTCAGTTACACTCCCTATAATTACTACTAAAGGTCGGGGAACAACCGAAAACATTACTACTACTTCCTCAGATTGATCTATTTTCGTCATACAAGAAATCAAAAGTCCCATTTCCTTCCCTAAAACAGCGAGGGACATTAGTTCGATTGAACCTCTTCATTCATAGCCTGAAATCACCAATAATAATATATAGGAAATGAAATATCTTCATTCACCATTTTATCTTAATTCACATTTACTAGAAGAAATATATATGTAGCTAGCTATTCATTTATAACGATATAAAAAGTAATGCGGATATATTATGATTTTAAATTGTACAAATATGAACATAAAAGGTTGACCCATTACAAGTGATAATGGATCTTTGAACAAAAAAGGAAATCAAGGAAGAAAAATTACCAAATATTTATTAGAAAGAAAAGGAAACAATACCGAGGATGAGGAAGCTTTGCTGTTTAGCGTTGATCCAGTTGATGCAGAATCCACAGCCCAACGATCGTAGGATTTAATTCCAAAAGCCGCAATTTTTTCATGGTCTTTCTCTGCAATATCAGACCTCTTCCCCAATTTCTGAATTCCTTCTAAATCTTTTGTAACTTCTTTCATGGTCGGCCTTTTCCTTCCATTCAATTCTAAGCATCTTCCTGCAAGTTTGGCAACTGCCGTGATCTCTTCGTTCTCTCCCTCCATGATTTTTCTGTCAAGAATATCAAATAGACGATCTTCCGCCATAGACATCATGAAATATGAAGCTAAGTTTTCAGCTTCCTCAGTTCTTGTGGAAAATATTGGCTTTTGGCCGGTTAAAAGCTCCACCAAAACTACCCCAAAGCTGTAAACGTCACTCTTTTCTGTGAATTGACTTGTATGAAAATACTCAGGGTCCAAGTACCCAAAAGTTCCTCGAACTAGAGTTGTGAGATGAGTAGCTTCAATGGTAACCATTCTAGATGTTCCAAAATCTGCAACTTTAGCGCTATATTTCTCATCCAAGAGTATGTTTGTGGATTTGACGTCTCTGTGGTAAATGGGTTGAGAAGCCGCTGAGTGCAAGTAATGTAGAGCTCCTGCAACTTCAGTGGCAATTCTTACACGCATCTCCCATGTCATTGGCAAGTCTTCATTTTGGTCATGCAAATATTGGAAAAGGTTACCATTTGAAATAAATTCATAAACGAGCAAAGGAACTTCTGTCTCCAAACAAACCCCTAATAACTTAACCACATTTCTGTGGTTAATTTGAGAAAGAATAACCACTTCATTTATGAACCCTTCAACATTTCCTTGAACCCTAAACTTTTTGACAGCTACAATTTGACCATCTACAAGCATGCCTTTGTAAACAGTACCTTGACCGCCCTTTCCGAGTACATTGCTCACATTAAAGCAATTGGTGGCTTTTTCAAGATCCTTTAAGTCGAATAGTTTTGTTTGGATTTCGCCAGAGGATAATCTTTGTTGCAATAGGAAGCCACCATTTTGTTTGAAGTATTTTTCCTTCCTTTTCTGTATCCTTCTTCTCCTTAAAATTTTCGATCCGAGGAAAACATGGAAAACAACAAATCCAAGGCTTAACAAAATTCCTACACGTATACATAAATAAAATTAGAGATATATTGTTGGAACAAGGCAAGATTTTGAAGCATTAGAATCAATCTCTCAAAGTTTTTAAATAAGAATGATTATTTGGAGTAGAGCTGATGGATAAAATTTTTTTACCAACATTGTATATACTGTCACGTGTATTTAAATAAATTTAAAAAAAAAATTGACAGACATATGACAATATCTGATGTAATGTTGATAGAATTTTTTTATAATAGATCAAAATATTTTTTTTAAATAAATGATATTTTAAATTTCATTTGAATGAAGCAACCTTATACATAAGATTTGAATATAATCTTGGACAAGTGATACTAACAAGTAGTGGCCTATTTTTATCGTTTCCTCACAAGTTTTAATCTTATTAAAATATATTTTCTTTGCTTTAATCTCAAGTTTTTAAAATATCATCATATCTTGGAGAAGTGATTGCTAAAAGTGACGGAGCCAAAAAGAGCGTATAGATCGATCTACGCTTGAGAAAAAGACTCTTTAGACTACACAAATAAATTTAAAAAAATTAAAAATTTAAAAAAATTAAAAATTTAAAAAATATTTTTTAAAATTATTTTTATTATTTATTATGATTTTAACAACGCTGAAAGACTATATCAAAGCACTCTAAGAGCTACTGCAGGGCTTCATAAATATCATTCCTATTCAAGCATTCAAGAGCAAAAAGACAAACAGCTCTTTTTCTTCTCTCGTTATTGAGCTTTGAGTGTACTATTCCCTATATTAGAATGTTTATGAACATTTTCTTCATTTACATTAAAATTTGCAAAGACTTTTTTAAAAGAAAAATGATTTGATACATCGTCAGTGGATAATTTGTTATCCACCAACAATATTCAGATTGTGACATGTGACAAAAATAATATTTTTTAAAATTATTTTTTACACGTGTCACGATTTGAGTACTGCTGATGGATAAAAAATTATCCATCGACGGTGTACTAAATATCAATTCTTTTTAAAATCTTAGTTATTAATGTTTAGGCTCTTAGAGGAAAAAAAAAAACTAAAAAAAACTGGAGGCTTGAAGGTTACCTGCAAGTGTTAGATAGACCTCTTTTGGTTAAATTTTATTAGGTTCTTGAAAGTGAAAAATTTAGTGGTGTTAGAATCGTGTCCTTGTGTTGGATTTCTAAAGCTTGACCGCCTCTTTAAATTGTGATTAGCTGTTGTTTATAAAAATTATTTTATTTTGTACTTGAAAAACGAGTGTAGGATCAATTTGAACTAGAGGCACAGATATATGCTATAGTGTCCTTCAGATATATATATATATGCTATAGCTTCTCACAAACTCTACCAATTAATCACCATGAGAAAATATTTTAAGAAAAAAATTATTCTGGGAGGATGAATCAAAATAAGCAGTTTAGCACCGTGCTAGCTTATAAAAACAAATTTACTAAAGGATTACAAAAAAAAATTATGAAAAAATATTTAGTCTATCAATAATAAATAAAATATTAAAAAATTATCATATATATTTAGTTCAATTAAAAAAATTTAACTATCTAAGTAAATATTTGAAACTTTTTTAATACTCTGTAAAATTTAATTCACTTCTGACAGACGAAATATTTACTCAATTTTCTACCTTTTTCTTTCTAACTAGTTACTGTACGTGTAAAAATTATTGTTTCGAGTACATTATATTTCAATAGAATTATTACATCTATTTACCAAACGAAAAGAAATATTAATCATAACTTTCCATTATATATAGCTAGCAATAATTTTAAATTAAAAAAGATACTGAAAAGTCAAGAATCAAACTTGATTTTTCTTAATTAAACAAAAAAATAAAAAATAAATAAACGTACCTACTATAACCCAGTTAGCTCCATTTTTTCTTCTAATGTATGCTGTTATAGCTGAAAAGTCAAGAATAACTCAATTAGAAGTTAGAACTCAAAAGTGTATATATATACCTAATAGTTTGCAGAAGAGGATATACATACCAGCACATCCTCCGAAAACATAAGGATTCCCACGGAATCCTGGACTGCAAGAACATCTCCAACCCGAGTGTTTCTTCTCCGAAGATGTTATATCAGTCTCATAGCAATTGGCAAATGGAAGCCGGAGAGTGGAATTCAAAATCTCCCACTCAAGACTCGCAGGAACATAATCCAAATCCTTTAGGTAAGCACCAACATTCCTACCGTCCAAATAGTAATCTCCTACAATTACTGCATATCGGCACTCATCAGTCGCACCCGTGTTTCTACTGATATCTTCAAACGTTGCGTTATATTCTGAGAGATACATAGGCAGCGAAGCCACGCAGCAAGACCTGCCAAGACAACCATCGGTCCCCGAATAAGTGTTAGATAAAGATTCATGATTGTTGTCACAAATTGAATCACATCCCCCAACTTCTGACCCATTTGACGAATGAGTGTCAGATAAAGATCCATGATTGTTGTCACAAATTGACACACATCCCCCAACTTCTGACCCATTTGACACCAGAAGAGCTACATTATTGCAGCCCATGAACACAAATTTGTTCATCCCATGCGAGTACACAAAAGGGCTTCCACTCATGTCTATGCCTGGCGTAGCATCTTTCCTTTGGCAGTTCCTGCGGTATATTGGATTCATGATCGTAACAGTGCCTTCGTTCACGTCAATGTCTGTCACCTCCAGATTATCTATGGACTTGAGAAAAGGGGTGCTGCTCCTGCATTCTATTTCAAACCACTTGTCTGCGTAGCAGCTGTGATCTGTCATTCCAAAGGGATAAGGGATGTCAACACCTCCACAAGTCGAATTACAACCAGGTTGTGTTATATTGTATTGTGCAGATGCTAATGGATATATAGGCCATAATATCAAAACGATATGAAGAAATGCAAATTGCACAATATAACATCCTTAATTTCATGTCTTTTATTAATAAAGGTACATAAATATTTAATATAACATTCTTAATTTTGTTTTTTTAAAGATACATAAATATTTAATTAAGCAAATAAAATTTATTGAACAATTTCTAGATATCTAAGGAAATATAATCCTTAGAAGTTCTTTACCTTATGTGTATGCATAGAAAATGTTTCTAACATTAAGAGAACAAGTAAAGAGAGAAAATCTAATAGAAAAAATTAGAAATAACATACTAAAGAGATGTGAAATTCTTGGATAAGGAAAATAAATTTTTAGAAACAAATAAAGGTCTTAAAATTTCAAGAACATTGGATTAGGGTAATTTTTCCTAATTCAAGAACTAGAGTTACTAAGTTTATTATATTCACCCATACATTGGGCTTTCACCTATGAATACTTCATATAGAATTTTTTCACTTCACATAAGTTTTTAACAAGCCCATTGGATAATTTAAGTAAGAAATAAAACATAGACTTGGACTAGGATATAGAAATTGGACCGATAGTTCAAAAATTATGAAAATGTGTTCAAGCCCTCCAAGAAATTAAGGTAGAATTTTATCCAAAGCAAAGAAAATGAATAGGAATAAACCCAAATCCAAGAGGAAAAATAAAATAAAATAAATTAGGTGATGATATAATAATGTAATAATAATAAAGATTAGGTGACATGACATTAAGATAAAAATTTAGCAAGTGGTGTGATTCTATATTCATAATTTTAGCAAGTAGTATAATAATACAAGGTTTTAAGACAAAAACATCTATATCATACACTCATAATTTTAGCAAGTGGTATGATAATACATAGTATTAGGACAAAACATTCATATCCCACACAAATAATTTCAACCAAATAATGAAGATTCAAGGGTTAGAAATTTGCCACCTAAAAAAGCAAACCTATCATACTTGTTTAAGATAAAAGAAAAAAGAAATTAATCTCTAAATCAAAGGGACCTTATCCCTTATCTTAAGAACATATCATTATAATTTTTTAAATACAAATCTCCTTTTACTATGCATATTTTGACTAAGGAAGAGGAAAATAAGAACATAAATTGTTTGTTTTCCAAAAATTCAACAAAGTGTATTCTAATTGTGATAAGGTAGACCCATGATCATGAAAGGTGAATTATTTAGTGGTCTATTTAAACAAAACTCACCCCTATAACATTTTAATTTCGTCCAAGTGAGGAAGAGAGAGAAATAGAAGCAAGGTAGAGTGAGGAAAGAAGAGAAAAAGAGGAAAAGAAAGGAAGGAAGAAGAAGGAGAAGTCTAGAAGGTTAAGTATACAAGGTAAGTTAGTTTAATCTCCACTTGAATCTATTTTTCTTTTTCATCCTTAAGATTCAAAAACTCACCCTCCTTCTCTTATTTTGGCTGCTAGAAAAGTTAAGAGAAGGGACAAATCTTGATATTTCTTTCAAGAGAAAACAACGAAAACAAATTTACTAAGTGAGTTAGGAAGATTCTTAGGTAGGTTTAACAATATTTTTTTTTGAAGAAAAGTTTTGAAACTTGTAACACTTATATGGGATTTTGATCTTAGAACTTTGATGATTGGTCATGGATGTTTCTTTATCATGTTACATATTGATCTTGCATGTGATGTATGTTTGAATACTTAGACTGGTATAGATACTTCTACATAGGTATGGTTATGGGTGGTAAAACTTTAAGTTTCAGTTTTTTAAAATATTGAGAAGAATCGGTAAGGAATTAAAATAAAAGGTTAATATGAAAAATGTAAATCTATATCTCACAGATTTTTAGCCACTGGAATCACTTAATTTGGAGTCCATATGAGGTAGGGGTGTAAGTCGGGCGGGTTGGGTCAGGTTGGAGCGGTTTTCAACCCGACCCGTACAATGTTCGGGTTGGTTATACTCCACCCGAAACCGACCGATCAAGAGAGTAAACCGAAAATTACGGGTTATTTCGGGTGAGAGACCAAACGTATAGGAATTCGGGTTGGGCGGTTTGAGCGGGTTGGGCGGGTTGGGTTCATTCTATCATTCTTTTTTCTACAGGATTGAGTGATTTGGGCGGGTTGAGGCGGGTTGGGCGGGTTGGCGGGTTGAATTTAACCCAACCCGAACCGACCGCCTAAAGCCGATTTTTTTAATTTTTCAATCCATTATAACCCATTAAACCGAAAGTATTCATCCGAATAGCTATTTTTGGGTTGGTTTGGGTCGGGTTAAGTCGGGTTCGGCGGTTTACTTACACCCCTAATATGAGGTAGATATGGTCTGATCAGTAAGCAGTGGTCAGAAAATGGTTAATCAGGGAAGAATCTGTTAGGAAAATTTCTGTATTTAAATTTTTGAGAACATTATATAAGGAATTAAAATAACTTATTAACATAACAAATATAGATATATGTCTCACGGATTTTTAGCAATTGGAATCACTCAATTTGGTATCCAAATGTGGGAGATATGGTCAGATTAGATAGTAAAGGTCAGAACCTACCCGAAAAGAAATAACATTGAATTTAAAGGAGTAATAACACCAGAATTTCTTACGATTTTCCTAATATAACTAACATAATAGTTTTAGACAATTGTCTTAAATTTTTATAGACACCAAGATCAACTAAATCGAAGTTAAATTGAGGGAGTTATGCTCTGATTAGTGAGCAAAGGTCCTAAAACATGGCCAGGCCGTGTTCTAGGTTGCTTCAGCACGGGTAAGCCGTGTTTAGGGCTTTTTTGAGTACGTTTGAAATATTTTTAAAGCATGGCCGTGTCTTGGAACATGGTCAGGCCGTGTTGGAAGCTGGTAAAGCTTATTTTCAACATTTTTCTACCCTAGATGAACCTCTTTAACTATAGAGTAATAGTAGAAATCAAATTGGAGAAAAATGCTTTATAAAATTTGTAAGAACATGTGTTGGAAATAATATAAATAGAAAAAATGTGACTAAAGGTCAAGTATAAAGAAAATGAAAATATGATAATAATATTTAAGAAAAAAGAAGAATCTTATAAATGAAAAATAATAAATGCTTAGTGTGTGCCCTTGCCATTGCCACTGCATGAATTTCCTACCATCTTAAGTGTGTAATTTTGACATGAAATTATTTTATAAAGTGAAATTCGAAAATGATTATGTTCATGTCATAATTGCATTTTACCAATGAGTTTTGGGAATGATTATGCTTTGATAAATTATGGCATGAGAATATAATGAACATACTTGTTATTGTAATCATATTTTCGGCTATTAATGTGAAAAGAAAAGAGACAAGCACAGTCACATGGCGGTTCGTGTGGTGTACCAGTAGGGGACGCCCTACCAACGACTGTAATTATGATCATGAGAAAAGAAAGAGAAAGTGTGACATGTCGGATGAAGTGAGATAAACCCGTACCGGAGAGTAGAGAGTACTTACCTTGACCGGGATAGCTTGAAATAAGAATAAATTAATAGCCATCATATGATATTTTGAAAATAGTTACTCATGCCATACATGTCATAACTGTACGATTTTTCATGTGTATTGGTAAAGTGCATCTGCGTGACCAAAAGATAATTACTATAGTTTATACAGCTGAACATGACGTGATGAACTATATTGATGATAAATTATGATTTATTGTTGAACCTACTGAGATTTAATTCTCACTATATTTCCATATCATGTTCAGAAGAATAATTATGCAGATTTTCTCTATAGCATTGGTTTTTAGCGTACATTGAATCGAGATTACTCTAATCCCAGTAATACTTATGGTACCTATGGTCAAGTTGACTAAGATCTCGGTGAAAATGCAACCATCCGCACCTATATCTCTGAAATTAGTCAATAGGAATTAATAAGATGTAATCATATATGTGTTAGTCTTTTGTACGGATGTTTTATTTTAATGATGTGTATGTGAATTCAAAATTGTATTACTATTAATGGTAATTATGCTTAGTTAAATTAATTAAATGTTATTATGAGTTAAGTAGTTAAAGTTGTAACGAGATAATAACTTCATAAAATTTTAAAAATATAGAAAAAAATTATTATAAAAATGAAGTTGTTACACAACCATATTGTTAGCACTTGATAACAAAATAAGAAAGGAGAGGAAGAGAAAGATGTAACACACTAACAAAGGAGAGCAAGATGTTTTTCTATGTGTTTTATTAAGAGGGTTTATATAATATGTATATACGAAGAAAAATGATTTATTTTAAAGTTAATAAATAATTTTTTATTCATCAATATTATTTAAAATGTAATATACGATAAAAAAATATTTTTAAAAATTATTTATATTATATATCATAATAAATATTATTAATTAATAAAAAATTATTAATCAAATTAAATACTATCAATCAAACATAATGCTAATAATTAAAGCTGACTTTCGAGTAAAAAGCTAACTACTTTTTTGTGGCAGAAAGAAAATACTAATACTTTTTTGTACAAAAAGAAAAAGCTAACTACTTTTGTCTTTACCTTTGATTACAAAACATAATAATTGTGGAAGATAACAATTATATACTACTTTCATCATTAAAAGGTGTGGCCGGCGAGCCTCACTCATCTAAAAGCATATTGAGTAAATATTTGATTAATTGGCAATAGAATACAATTGATATAAATAACATATTAAAAGATTATTGTCTATTTATTTATATTTTAAAAAATTTAACTAAATTAAATATATATATATATATATATATGATAATTTTTTAATATTTTATTTGTAAATTTTAATCTACTATTAGTGAATCAAATAATTTTTGAAGCATCTTTATCGTCCATTTTTCAAAACTGAAAAACCAAACTTGACTATAGTAGTAGGTAGACTTTGATTTTGATTTTTTTTTTTTTTGGGTAACATAGTGAAGGTGTCCTCTTATTTTGTGTGGGGCAAGTTCCTTCTCCAACATCGCACTTCCTGACGTCTAGTTGGTGCGTTTAGAATTTCTTTTTCTTTTTTTCTTTTTTGACAAGTGTTTAGGATTTCTAATACCCAGAAAAATCAACGATGTAGCTTACCAGTCCTAGAAGTGAGTGGTCTTCAACTCTTCATTCTTCATCGATATAAAACAACAGCGATCCCTCAAGTCCGATATATTGAATATGTAGGGCCATTTGTGAAGTGAAGCAAAACTATCACTAAAATAATTGGGTTGGGTCTAATTTCTTTGCGAGTGGTGGCAATATATAAAAAGGAAAAAAGATGGTGATATGGTGGGGGAACCAAAGGAATTAAATTGCCGACCCATATATTTCAGTTTTCTATGAAGTGAGAAATCTCCTATTCAAACCAGATCATGACCTGCAAATTAAACGCAAAAGGGGAGACGTACGCTAGCTTCTCCTCATGTTTGTCTACTAGCTAGTTAGGTCGTAGTTGTAAGCTTAAAGCCTTAAACATAAAGGGCAACCGTACGTGATCCTTTGGCAATGCATTGTATCCTTTATCGTATTGTGCAGATGCCGACGGATATATTGCCCATAATATCAGAACCATATGAAGAAATGCGAAGTCATTAATTTTCTACTCTATCAAGCTCAATTAAATAGACCTAATTTACAAACAAATATCAGTCATTAATAAATATACATATTAATATATTTTTAAATGAGATATATTTATTGAAGAAGGAAACTTGAAGAAGAGGAAGTGGATGTTGGTGGTGTTAATAAAGAAGAGAAAAAAAATTATATCGTTTTTTGCCCTTCCTTAGGTGACGCAGGAAAAAGAAAATAAAAAACATTGGGAGAAAAAGTTAGGGTCTATTTGATTAACTTGTTTTTAATTTTTATTTTTACTAAATTAAAAATAGACATAAAAATATGTTTGTTTACTGTTTTTTTTTTTTTTTTAAAAAATATTTTTAAAATTTTTTAAAATTTTGAAAACGTTAAAAAGACGTTTTTAAATTTTTCAATTTTATAGTGCATTGCAACGATGAAATTTTCACAATTATTTTAAATTATATACACAATGTCTTACTATTTATATAATTATAAAATAATAAAAATAAAAATACAATAATATAATTAAAAAATATTAAAAATAAAAACACAAATCAAACATATTTTTAAAAATATAAAAATTAAAAAATAAAAATTATTTTTAAAAAATAAAAACAGTAAACATTTTCACAAATCAAACGCACCCTTAATTTCTTACAATTGCCATCACAAAAACTAGTCGTAATTTTATATATAATTAAGAGTTAGTATTTGACATATTATGGTGAATTTTAATTTTCATCAATAAAATATTAAAATACTATTATCTGTATTTTTTGTCTAATAAAATATTTTTTAATCTAATAAAATATTTTATTTTAATTTAAACAGACAACAAGCAGTAGTAGTATTTTGATTCCCTCCTACTAGAGATTAAAGTCCACATCAATTATATTTGTTCAACTTAAACATAATTAAGAAGCAGACATAAGGCAAACTAAAACCATGATGTCTCAAAGCTCATACTTGGCCAATTTTGTGCTGCTTCTGTTATTATCTTCATTCTCCACTTCTGCTTCGATTCAACGAAGTTTCGAACTTTATCTAACCTTCCACTCTCTAGTTCCAATTCAATTCCCTACATCATTTTACGCTCCTAACAATCTTCTTAGACTCCTGTCTTTCAATACACTGCGCAAAATCTAAGGAACCCCCGAGATCCGTCGGTTTCTTCGTCTTCTTCTACTACACCAAACAGGCGAAAATCGAAGGAAGTGGCAGATCGTAGAGGGAAAGGATCGAAGTGTTTTAAAGAGACGACGTTAACGAAGGAGGAGAGAGGGAGCGCCAAGTTACGTAGATTGTCCACGTGGATGATTTTTATTGGACCAGCGACCCCTCTCAGGCTCCTGATTGGCTGCATAAACGCAAATCTCCATTGTGAGTGGCAGTGATGACAAGTCAAGCTTGCTTCACACAGGCTTTGCTCATTCTACCGTTAAGTTCTGATAAATGGAGCTGTTCGTGGGGATTAAAATATGTAAAATGTGGGGTTATTATAAATAAAACTATATTTATCTATTTAAAATTTATAATAATTAATTAAATTTTGGTTTAATTCCTTTTATTTATTCTTTTATTCATCCTATTAACTATAATTAAAATTGAAGAGCGTGCCTTATTTGATTGCATTATTGAAGTTTATATCCCCCGTTTTTTTTCATTACCAGAATGATGGGACTAATATCTTCCCAATACAATCAATACTTCAATGCACAATGCAGTGTCATCAAACGAAAATGACATTTTTTTGTCTTTATTTAATTGCATTATTGAAGTTTATATCCTACATTTTTCTTCAGTAGCAGAATGATGGGATTAATATCATCCCAATACAATCAAGACTTCAATGCACAAATGTAGTGTCATCAATCGAAAATGACATTTTTTTGTCTTTATTTGATTGCATTATGGAAGTTTATATCCCACATTTTTCTTCAGTGGCAGAATGATGGGATTAATATGGTCTCAATACAATCAATACTTCAATGCACAAATGTAGTTACAGACATGATGAGATTGATATCGTCTCGATACAACCAATGCTTCAATGCACAATTTAGTGTCATCAATCGCAAAGGACATTTTTTTGTCCTTATTTGATTGCATTGTTGAAGTTTATATTTCACATTTTTCTACATTTTTCTTCAGTAGCAGAATGATGGGACTAATATTGCCCCAATACAATCAATACTTTAATACACAATTCAGTGTCATCAATTGCAAAGGAAATTCTTTTGTCCTTATTTGATTGCATTATTGAACTTTAAAAAAATAATTCCCTCCTCATTGAAATCACCTTGGAGGATTTTATCAAATTCATTATATAATATTTATTTTATAACTTTTAAAAATATTAAATTCATTACTCATTAATTTTTAAACATTTGAAAAAAGGATTAATTTATATATAAGTTTGATATTTTTAAAAATTAACTGGTGCATTAAATATATTATAGACGTGTATTTTTTTTTATCACGTACACAAATACAGAGAATTATTGTATATATTATAACCAGGTGATCGTAAAAGAGGGAAAAAATATCAAAGTAATAAATTATAGAAAATGGTGTTCTTAATACCATGTATACCATATATCGCTATTATCATTTGGTGCGTTTACTTGATCCTATCATATTATAATTTAATGAGTTCCCTTTATTTTATTTTTTAATTCCCTGAGAAGAGGTTCATTGAACTAAAAATGCACCATTCCCAAATTGAAATAAAAATGCCAACTGTGACAGTTCTTACAGTTACTAAAAGCTTAGAAAGTTGCACCCAAAATTGTTGAAGATCTGTACATCAAAGTTCATGTTCAAGTAGAAAGTTGCAGTGTTTTCAGGTCAGAGAACTGTGATAACTTCTTACAATGCTCGACTTCCCCAAGTTATGAAGCAGAGCTTTCCAGAACTGGGTTTAACCAGAAATGATTGTATTGAAGCTAGCTTGATCAAATCTGCGCTTTATTTTGCTGGCTATCCAAATGAGACACCCCCACAAGTTCTGCGTCATGGAAAATCCACATTCAAAGCTAACTTTAAAGCCAAATCAGATTTTGTCACTCCCAGAAGCTGATCTTAAAGCACTACGGACAGTTTTTCTGCAAGAAGATAGCGCCTTGATGATTTGGAATACCTATAAAGGAATGATCAGCAGGATTTCAGAATCCGCAATCCCTTCTCCTCACGGAAGAGGAACTCTTTTCAAGATTAATTAAGCGACTTGGTGGCATGGAGAGAAGAACATGGCAAAACATATGGAGCGGATAAGAAGATTTTACAACACCATGTCTACCTATGCTTCGATATTTCGAAGGGAGGCTTATGTAAATTATAGAGATCCAGATTAATAGCACAAGCATTTTAAGAGCTTACACTTGGTATTATAAACATTTCAAAGATAAGCTCAGCAGTTGGTGAACTTAAAGACCAAAGTTGATCCACATAACTTCTTTAGACAAAAGCCGAGCGTCCCTCCACTACAAGTTGAATGCTTAATTGAAGAAGAATTAGGAATTTTATGTATATCATAGATGAAGTTTGAAAATAATGTGATTAATTTAAACTGCGGTTCCCTTTTTTTTAAAAAAAAAATTTCTTTGAATTATGGCTTATGCTGTCCCTTTTGGAAGACACGTGTTTGCATTGACACACAAATAGTGGAATACAATTGTGTATATGCAAATAGTTTTCTTTCACATCAAAAAAATTTAATCATATATATTATGCAGGACTAAAATCTAATTACTGACATCATAAATTTTGAGGGAAACCAATAAACTTGGGCCCATGTTTCTATGCCTCCATTGTTTCCTTTTGTTATTGTTCTTATGCTTTATGTCTCTACCTCATTGGCAGCCCCAACAATAGGACCATCAAAATATGTCCCTTTTCTTCAGTGCCTAGTAGACCACACTAGCTAATTCCCCAGATCAAGTCTCTGATATCGTCACACGCTTCCTACACAACTATTCTCCGAGCCTATATTCGTAATGCTCTGTCCGACATCTCTACACCAAAACCCTTAATCATAGTAACTCCTCTGTAAGAATTCCATGTCCAAGCTACTGTTATTTTTGCTTATCAAGTCAAAATAATTAAGTTATTAAAAAAATAGGGGGATTTCATATAGGATGATTGCTGAATATCATGCTAGTTAAGACGGGTTTCGTTTGGGTGCAGGTCAAAGCAGATGGGTAAATTGTGACATGCATGTCAAAATATTTAAGTTCATAAATTCATAAGCAATATTCATATATGAAAAACAGGTTTTTGGTTGGTTACTGGTAAAAGCAAATGAATTGTAGTTAAGTTGACTCACATTTTTTATAATTTTGATTATGCTAAACGCCTAGTTTATCTACTTGTTTAATGCATGATTTTTTAAGACTTTTCTATTGTACATGCATGGGTGGGACACGAGCGTTTGCATAAGAAATGAATCGTATTGAATTGTTTCCCTGTTAAGAAATGAAGTGATCTTCATCAATAATACAGCATCTCTAGACAATGGAGGGAGTACAAGTATACTGCAACTACTAGTTTTTTTTTTCCCTACTAGTAAGGTGATAGTTGTTAGCTTTAAATCTTCTAACATAAAGGGCAACCACGATCCTTTGCCAATAATGTATACTCTTTTTTGGGTAAAGAAAAGAATTGCATAATTATAGAGAAAAAGCAGTACCCAAGGTTTTGGGAAACCCAAATAGGAAGATTGTAGAGAGGCTTACACGTTTTTTAAATCACAACAGCAACTTACTCCTACAAAAATTCATTGGAAAATGGTACAAAATATTATAACATAATAAATTTAGAAATTAACTCATCAACAAGTGCTATCACCAAATTCAACAATTACAACGAAAGTTCGGGGGCTGCAAGGCAACCCCATCTAAACAAACTTAGTTACATTTGCTATTACGACTAAAGGTCACGGGGAACCACCAAAGATATCACTTCTGCTTCCTCAGATTGATCTAGTTTCCACATACAAGAAATCAGAAGCCCCATTTGCTTCCCCAGGACAGTGAGAGACATTATTTGGATTGAACCTCTTCATTCACTGCCTGAAATCACCAATAATAATATATAGGAAATGAAAGATCTTCATTCACCATTATATCTTCATTCACATTTACTAGGGGAAATATATAGGTAGCTAGCTATTCATATATAACGATATAAGAAGTAATACATATGCATCATGATTTTAAATTGTAGAAAGTATGAGCATAAAAAGATGACCAAATTAAGTTGACCCATTACGACAAGTGAACATGATCTTTGAACAAAAAAGGAAATCAAATAAGAAAAATTACCAATTATTTATTAGAAAGAAGAGAAAACACCACCGAGGATGAAGAAGTTCTGCTGTTTAGAGTTGACTCAATTGATGTGGAATCTGCAGCCCAATGTTGATTGGCTTCAATTCCAAAAACTTCAATTTCTTCATGGCTTTGCTCTGCAATATCAGATCTCTTTCCCCATTTCTGAATTCCTTCTAACTCTATTGTAACTTCTTTCATGGTTGGCCTTTTCCTCCCATTCAATTCTAAGCATCTTCTTGCAAGGTTGGCAACTGTCATGATCTCTTCTTTCTCTCCACCTTCCATGATTCTTCTGTCCAGAACATCAAGCACACGATCTTCCTCCATAGTCATAATGAAATAAGAAGCCAAACTTTTAGCTTCCTCTGGTCTTATGGAAGATATTGGCTTTTGTCCAGTTAAAAGTTCAACCAGAACTACTCCAAAACTGTACACATCACTTTTTTCTGTGAATTGGCTTGTATGAAAATACTCTGGGTCCAAGTACCCAAAAGTTCCTTGCACTAGGGTTGTGAGATGAGTATCCTCAATGGTAACCATTCTAGATGTTCCAAAATCTGCAACTTTAGCCCTATATTTCTCATCCAAGAGTATGTTTGTAGATTTGATGTCTCTATGGTAAATAGGTTGAGAAGCAGCTGAGTGTAAGTAAAATAGAGCTCCTGCAACTTCAGTGGCAATTCTTAGTCGCATCTCCCATGTCATTGGAATATTTCCCTCATTTCGGTCATGCAAATATTGGAAAAGGTTTCCATTAGGAATAAATTCGTAAACTAGCAAAGGAAGTTTTGTCTCCAAGCAAAACCCTAATAACTTAACCACATGTCTATGGTTAACTTGGGAAAGAATAACCACTTCATTTATGAACTCGTCAACATTTCCTTGAACCTTATACTTTTTCACAGCAACAATTTTGCCATCTCTAAGCATGCCCTTATAAACAGTACCTTGGCCTCCTTTTCCAAGCACTCTATTGACATTAAAATGGTCAGTGGCCTTTTCAAGGTCCTTTAAGTTGAATAGTTTTGTTTTGTCAAAATTGATTTCGCCTGAAGATAATCTTTGTTGCAGTAGCAAACCACCATTTTGTTTGAAATGTTTATCCTTGCGTTTCTGTATCCTTCTTTTCTTTAAGAGTTTGTATAACAAGGATATGCCAATGAGGAAAACAATGGATCCAAGGCTTGAGAAAACTCCTACACACATACGTAAATAAAATTAGAGATATAATACTTGTTGGAACAAGGCAAGGCATTGAAGTATTAGGATCACATCTCTCAAAAGTTTTTAAATGTTAAATGATATTTTGGATTTCGTTTGGATGAAGCAACCTTATACACAAAGGTTATAAGCAAGAGCACCTTTTTTAGCATTTGGATAAAATCTTAAGCAGGTGAGACTAACAAGTAGTCCCCTATTTTTGGAACCTTCCTTTCTTCACAAGTTTTAATCTTATTAAAATATATTTTCCTTGCTATAATATTGAGTTTTAAGGTATCATCACATCTTGGAAAAGTGATTGCTAAAAGTGACAGAGCCAAAAAGGCCATATAGATCGATCTAAACTTGAGAAAAAGGCTCTCTCAGACTACCCAAATAAACTAAAGGGAACCAGGATATTGAAGGAAAATTGAGAACCAAGGAACACTAAAAGCATAAATAAATAATAAAAGATTCAAGAAGCCTTCCTAAATATAAGAGTTAAATGTTAGAAAGCTGGAAGAGGATATCAAAGCACTCTAAGAGATACTTCAAGCCTCCATAAATATCATCTCTATGCAAGCATTCAAGAGCAAATATTTTGTTGAAATCTTAGTTATTAGTGTTCGGGCTCCGGGGAAAAAAAATCTAGAGGCTTGAAGGTTACTTGGTGTTAGATTATAAAGGTTAGTTAGACCTTTTTTGGTTAAATTTTGTTAGGTTCTTGTAAGTGAAAATTTTAGTGGTGTTTAGTTTTGTCCTTGTATTGGGTTTCTAACGCTTGACTGCCTCTTTAAATTGTGATTAGCCTTTGTTTATAAAAATTCGTTTATTTTGTACTTGAAAAGAGTGTAGGATCAATTTGATCTGAACCTCTATACATAACTCTATTGTTTTATTTCTCTATCTAGAAGTGTTGGCTTAAAAATATGTTTTACAATAACTGTTTTCGGAAAAGGTCTTAGTTTTGAATTTTAAACTTAATCTTTTGTCTTGAACCAAATCATGCTTGTTAAAATCATTCTTTAAACTTAACCAGAAAACGAGCGACTACAAAAGTCTATTTTAGTTAAGTATTTCTGCCTTTTATTTACTATTGCTGTACAAATTTTCAAAAAGTTCATTAGTCCGTGTCATCACAATTCAAATATAAATATATGCGCCTATCTTAACTGCTAAGGTGCAAATTCACAAGACACAAGCACTTTAGCATATATGCTATAGCTTCTCGCAAACTCTACCAATTAATCATCATGAGAAAATTTCTTAAGAAAAAAAATTATTCTGGGAGGACGAATCAAAATAAGCATTTTAGCACCGTGCTAGCATATAAAAACGAATTTATTGAAGGATCACAAATAAAAATTTTCATACCTTTTCCTTTCTAGTTAGTTACCGTACGGGTAAAAATTCCTGTTTCGAGTACACTATATTGCCATAGAATTATTACATTAACTTACCAAACAAAAAGAAGTATTAGTCATAACTTTCCATCATATATAGCTAGCAATAATTTTAAATTAAAAATCATAGTGAAAATTCAAGAATCAAACTTGATTTTTCTAAATTAATTAACATAAATAAATAAATAAACGCACCTACTGTAATCCATTTAGCTGGTTTCAGTCTAATGTGGTCTGGTATAGCTGACCCTGGTATAGCTGACCCTGGTATAGCTGAAAAGTCAAGAATAACTCAATTTGAAGTTAGAACTCAAAAGTGTGTATATATACCTAAGAGTTTGCAAAAGAGAATATACATACCTGCACATCCATCGAGAACATAAGGATTCCCATGGAATCCAGGACCGCAAGAACATCTCCAACCCGAGTTTTTCTTCTCCGAAGATGTTATATTAGTCTCATAGCAATTGGCATATGGAAACCGGAGACTGGAATTCAAAATCTCCCACTCAAGACTCGCAGGAACATAATCCAAATCCTTTAGGTAAGCACTAAGATTCATACCGTCCAAAAAGTAATCTCCTACAATTAGTGCATACTGGCACTCATCAGTCGCACCCGTGTTTCTTCTGATATCTTCAAACGTTGCGTAATATTCTGAGAGATACATAGGCAGCGAAGTCTGGCAGCAAGACCTGCCAAGACAACCATCGCTCCCCAAATAAGTTTTAGATAAATATTCATCATTGTTGTCACAAATTGACACACATCCCCCAACTTCTGAGCCATTTGACACCAGAAGAGCTAGATTATTGCAGCCCACGCCCACAAATTTGTTCATCCCCTGTGAGTACACAAAAGGGCTTCCTCTCGTGTCTATGCATCGCGTAGCATTTTTACTTTGGCAGTTCCTGCGGTATATTGGATTCATGATCGTAACAGTGCCTCTGTACACGTCAATGTCTGTCACCTCCAGATTATCTATGAGCTTGAGAAAAGGAGTGTTGTTCCTGCATTCTATTTCAAACCACTTGTCTGCGTAACAGCTGTGATTTGTCATTCCAAAGGGATAAGGGATGTCAACACCTCCACAAGTCGAATTACAACCAGGTTGTGCTATTATATTGTCTTGTGCAGATGCCAATGGATATATGGACCATAATATCAAAACGATATGAAGAAATGCAAATTGCACAACCATATTGTAAAGTAACAAAGGAGAGGAAGAGAAAGATGTAACAAAGTAACAAAGGAGAGCAAGATGTTTTTCTGTGTGTTTTATTAAGAGGGTTTATATAATATGTATATATCAATCAAACATAATGCTAATAATTAAAGCTAACTACATTCGAGTGAGTAATAAAGCTAACTGTCCAAAACAAAAACAAAAAAGTAATAAAGCTAACTACTTTTTTTGTACCTAAAAGAAAAAGCTAACTACTTTTCTCTTTATTTTTGATTACCAAACATAATAATTGTGGAACATGACAATTATAGACTACTTTCTTCTTTAAAAGTTGTGGCTGACGAGCCTAACTCCTTTAAAAGCATATTGAGTAATTATTTTATTCATTGACAATAGAATAAAATTTATATAAATAAAAAAATAATTCAATCTAGTTAATAATTTTTTATCTACTAATGATATTCAACTCGTGATATGTAATAAAAATTATTATTTTTTAAATTATTTTTTTCATATATCATGACTTGAATACTACTTATAGACAAAAAATTATCTATCGACAATAGACTGAATATTAACTTTATAAATAAAATATTAAAATATTGATGTCTGTTTATTTAGATTTAAAGAAAAAAACTTTTAACTAAATTAAATATACATGACACCTTTTTAATATTCTGTCTGTGTAAATTTTAATATACTGTCTATGTATCAAATAATTTATGACGCATATTTATGGTCTATTTTCCAACACTGAGAAACCAAACTTGACTATAGTAGTAGGAAGACTTTATTTATTTATTTATTTATTTTTGGGTAACATAGTGAAGGCGTCCTCTTATTTTGTGCGGGGCAAGTTCCTTCTCCAACATCGCACTTCCCCGCGTCTTGTTGATGCGTTTAGAATTTCTAATACCCAGAAAAATCAAATTCACATTGATAAAGAACGATGTAGCTTATCAGTCCTAGAAGTGAGTGGTCTTCATTCTTCATCGATATAAAACAACATCGATCCCTCAAGTCCGATATATTATTGAATAGTGGGGCCATTTGTGAAGTGAAGCACAAAAACCTTATCACTAAAATAATTGGGTTGGGTCTAATTTCTTTGCGAGTGGTGGCAATAAAAAGGAAAAAAGAGGCGTTGATACGGTGGGGGAACCAAAGGAATCAAATTGCCTACCCATTTAATTTCGGATGCGGATCCCCTACAGTGGGGAAGGGGCACAGCACCGCGTGCTGTACCCCTTCCTCACTCTTACCAGGCGACTGGTCAGTTGACCAGTCGCCTGGTCATATTTATTAGACCAGGCGACTGGTCACTGACCAGTCGCCTGGTCAGACTGTGCCTGGGGGCACAGCACCGGTCAGACTGTGCCTGGGGGCACAGCACGCGGTGCTGTGCCCCCAGGCACAGTAGAGGATCCGCATCCATTTATTTCTGGCTTCTTACTGTTTCAGTTTTCTATGATGTAAGAAATCTCCTATTCAAACCAGATCATGACCTGCAAATTAAACGCAAAAGGGCAGACGCTAGCTGCTCCTCATGTTTGTCTACTAGCTAGTTAGGTCGTAGTTGTAAGCATAAAGCCTAAAACATAAAGGGCAACCGTACGTGATCCTTTGGCAATGCATTGTATCCTTTATCGTGTTGTGCAGATGCCGATGGATATATTGGCCATAATATCAAAACCATATGAAGAAATGCAAAGTCATTAATTTTCTACTCTATCAAGCTCAAATTAAATAGACTTAATTTACAAAAAAATTGACAAACAAATCAGTCATTAATAAATATACATATTAATATATTTTTAAATGAGATATATTTCTTTTGATCTACTAATTTTTTTATAAACTGGTCCATTTAAATTTATTTTTAATAAACACGTAAGAAAAATGCATTGATTATTGGTCCATCTCAAATAAATCCAATAAAAGAAATTAAACCTGTAAATTTGGTTAGGTGGGCGATGTCGGCTGAAAAAAGTTGATCCCGAAAAAAGGTAGTGTTCTACTCTATAATTATTTTTTTTCTTTCAGAATTTAGCCATTTTGATTACTGCTTTCCACTTTTGGACAAAAAAGAAAGAGAGAAGGGCAATTTACAAAGCATACTTGTTATTCTTACAATGTCTCATTATATATAAATACAAGTGAGGCAATACGTAGGATTCATGTCCATGTTGGATATTTTTATGAAAAAATAAATTTCATAAAAATAAAATAAGAGAGAAGTTATTGTTTATTTTATTGTGGTGGATCCCTCCTTAAATAGGACTCACATCTCTTTGAATTTAAAAATAGAAATAAGAAGGAAAAAAAAAAGGAAGGAAACTTGAAGAAGAGGAAGTGGATGGAGGTGGTGTTAATAAAGAAGAGACAAAAATTATCTTGTCTTTTGCCCTTCCTTAGGTGACGCGGGAAAGAGAAAAAAAAAAGGGAGAAAAAGTTAGTTTCCTACAATTGCCATAACAAAAATTAGTCATAATTTTATATATAATTAAGAGTTAATATTTAGTATATTATCAGTGAATTTTAATTTTCATCAATAAAATATTAAAATACTATTATCTATATTTTTTGTCTGACAAAATATTTTTTTATCTAATAAAATATTTTATTTTAATTTAAACAGACAACTAGCAGTAGTAGCATTTTGATTCCCTCCCACTAGAGATTAAAGTCCACATCAATTATATTTGTTCAACTTGAACATAAGAAGCAGACACAATGCAAACTAAAACCATGATGTCCCAAAGCTCATACTTGGCCAATTTTGTGCTGCTTCTGTTATCACTTTCAATCACCACTTCTGCTTGAATTCAACGAAGTTTCAAGCTTTGTCTAACCCTCCATTCTCTAGTTCCAATTTCATTCCCTGCATCATTTTACACTCCCAACAATGCTTCTTAGACTCCTGTCTTTCAATACACTGCGCAAAATCTAAGGTACTTGCTGCCTTCAATGCCAAAACCTGATTTTCTAAGGTACTTGCTGCCTTCAGAGGAGGTGCTTATGGTACCATGATACGAAAGTATGGCCTAGGAGCTGACAATGTCATTGATGCTCAAATTTGTGGATGCTAATTATAAAGAAATCAGAAACTTGTAAAAGAAAGGCTTACTTTATTCATTAATTGTAGAGATATATATATACATGGTGCCGCTAGGGTTTACGTAATATCTTATCTAAGAATATCTAAACTGAATATATATCTTATCTGCTGTTTGAATGTGTTTGAAACATTGGTTGTGATACGTATAAATAAACAGCTGTACAAAGATTACATTGGAAGGTGGTTAATTAGGGTTGCATGTATTACACCAATACTAATGGCAGAATCCTGGATAGAGCAGCTATGAGAGTTGAGAGACGACTTGTTTTGGGCAATCAGAGGTGGTGGAGCAGGGAGCTTTGGAGTTATTCTTGGGTGGAAAATAAAGCTGGTTTCTGTGCTACCAACTGTGACAGTTCTTACAATTACTAGAAGCTTAGAGCATGGAGCAACCAAGCTTCTTTATTAATGGCAGCATGTGGCACCCAATATTGATGAAGATCTGTTCATCAAAGCTCATATTCAAGTAGAAAATGGAGCTTCGGAGTTATTCTCTGGTGGAAGATAAAGCTAGTTCCTGTGCCACCAACTGTGACAGATTTTACAGTTACTAAAAGCTTAGAGCAAGAAGCAACCAAGCTTCTTTATAAATGGCAGCAAGTGGCATCCATTATTTTGCTGCCTATCCAAATGAGACACCCCCACAGGTTCTGCGTCATGGAAAATCCACATCCAAAGCTTACTTTAAAGCCAAATCAGATTTTGTCAGACAAGTAGTCCCAGAAGCTGATCTTAAAGCACTGTGGACAGTTTTTCTGCAAGAAGATAGCGCCTTGATGATTTGGAATCCCTATGGAGGAATGATCGACAGGATTTCAGAATCTGCAATCCCTTCTCCTCACGGAAGAAGAACTCTTTTCAAGATTAATGGTGACATGTAGAGAAGAACATGGCAAAACATTTGGAGCGGATAAGGAGATTTTACAACTCCATGGCTCCCTATGCTTCGAAATTTCGAAGGGAAGCTCATGTGAATTATAGAGATCTTGATCTGGGGATGAACCAGATTAATAGCACAAGCGTTTTAAGAGCTTACACTTGGGATTATAAACATTTCAAAGATAACTACAGCAGTTGGTGAAGTTAAAGACCAAAGTTGATCCACATCTTTAGACAAAAGCAGAGCGTCCCTCCACTACAAATTGCATGCGTAATTGAAAAAGAATTAGGAATTTTATGTATATCATAGATGAAATTTGAAAATAATGTGATTAATTTAAACTGCGGTTCCCTTTTTTTTTAATTTCTTTGAATTTGTGCACTACTAAACATATGGCTAATGCTGTCCCCTTTGGAAGACACTTGAGTTTTTGCGTTGACTTTGACTGCTTCCAGTGCACTATTGGCTTGACACGTGTGCTTGCATTGACACAAATAGTAGAATACAATTGTGTATATGCAGATACTTTTTTTTCTCATCAAAACAATTTAATCATATGTATCTATTATGCAGGACTAAAATCTAAATTACTAACATCATAAATTTGAGGGAAACCAATATTTTAGCCTACTATAATAACCAAGGCATGATTGTTCTAATTAACAAACTGGATCATTAAAATTAAATTGAGAAAATTAAGGGTTACAAAAATGAGTAAATTTTTTGGTATTATAAGGTATTAATGTAGTAGGTAACAAAATCTTTATACAATAACAAAAACAGATATTAGTACTTATCAGGTACATTAGCTTACAAGTATGTGTGGACAAATTATTGACAAGCGCTAACTAAGCAAACGGCAAAACTCCAAGAAGATTCCTCATTCACTCTGTCAATATGCAATTTCTCGTGAAAAACTAAGGATGTCTCTTTCTATCAGCACCCGGCACAATTATTTCCTAACCTTTGTGTTATGTCTCATCTCTTCATATAAAATCGTGCTCAACCTGCACAAATTTTCCATACCTCAGAAACACCAGCACAACCTAAGAATGACAAAATCAAGTCTTTGGGCCCATGTTTCTATGCCTCCATTGTTTCCTTTTGTTATAGTTCTTATGCTTCATGTCTCTGCCTCATTGGCAACCCCAAGAATAGGACCATCAGTATATGGCCCTTTTCTTCAGTGCCTAATAGACCACACTAATTCCCCAGATCAGGTCTCTAACATAGTCTATGCTCAAACCAACGCTTCCTACACATCTATTCTCCGAGCCTATATTCGTAATGCTCGGTTCAACATCTCCTCCGCACCAAAACCCTTAATCATAGTCACTCCTCTGCAGGAATTCCATGTCCAGGCTACTGTTATTTGTGCCAGAAACATTGGAATTCAAATCAAAATGTTGAATTATTAGCTGTAGGTATGGAGACCATGATTGTGTATAGCACACTAAACCTTTTACAGATCATCCATGTGAAAGCTTAGCTGTTGGAATGAGTTGTATACAAATCACAAAGCAGGAGTCTTAGTCCTATATATACGTTGTATGTATTGCTACTAGACACAAGAAAATGAGAATGGATTAGATCATTTCTTCTTATCTTGCAATTTGTTTCAGTTTTATTATGGTATCAGAGCCACAACTCTGAATATATTTTTCATCCAAATCCATCAAACACCCAGAAGCCAAAATACATCAAACTCTACCAAATTCACCTACAAACACCTACCTTCCGCTCCTGCATACCACCGCTGCACCTCTTCTGCACCGCTGCTGCACCGTCGCTGCACCACCGCTGCACCTCCGCTGCACCATCGCTGCACCGCCGCTGCACCATTGCTGCACCACCTGCAAGCTGCATCGATCTAGCTTCCGCTGGAACTGAAGTCGCCCAGCGCTGTTCGGCCTTCCCCATCGGAAGTTCAGACAAGGTATTACCTTCTGAACCACATGCCACCGTCGGCCACCACCTGCTAGCACCCACCTTGTGCAGCCACCACCCATGAAGCATCGCCTTGCGCCGCTACATCGTCTCCAACATACTCACAAAAAAAGTGATAAGTTCCCATCACTGTTTCTTCTTTTTTTTCTGCATTCTGCTGGTGTAAGTTCTGTTTGCATTTTTTTTTGTCTCTTCTCTGATTACCAAAAAAAAAAATCAAAAAAAAAATCAATATAGTCAACAATGAGTGAAAAAATTGAATCATCTGGTTACAAGTCATTACCAGTAATTGTTCAATCAGAAGGAGTTTTTAATGCAGGAATTATTCTTACAGAGGCCAATTATGACATATGGTCTCAATTGATAGAAATGCATATTGTTGAAAGAGATAAAATCTCTTATATTCGTGGCAAAATAAAGCCACCTGCAGAATCAGAAGAAGGATATGAGAAATGGTATGCTGAAAACCAAAAAGTTAAACGCTGGTTATTAATGTATATGTCTCCTGAAATCATGAAATGCTATATCCGTGTGCCTACTGCCCATGAAATTTGGGATGCACTTTCAAAGGCGTTTTATGATGGAAATGATGAACTCCAAGTTTTTACTTTGAATCAAAAGGCTTTCTCAGCCAAACAAGAAGGAAAAACCCTACCTACCTATTATGGAGAACTCACCGAAATTTTTCAAGAGTTAGATCATCGAGATAAAGTGACCATGAAGAACTCAGAAGATCTCCAATCATACCGTAAGTCTATTGACCGACTACGGGTTCACATATTTCTTGCAGGATTGGATAATGTCTTTGACCAAATTCGAAGAGAGATTTTGCGTAGTACTCCAGTCCCAAACTTAAAGGAGTGTTACTCTTTAATCCGACGAGAAGCAGTGCGCCGTCTGGCATTGAATGAGGAAACACCTGGATCTTCTGCCATGGTAGCCCGAAATCGGTTTATCCAAAATCAACAAGACCGTTCACGACCAAATCATAAACGACCAACGGTATAGACAAGTCCAGTTACAAATGCACACAATGCAATCGGATTGGTCATACCAAAAGTTGTTGCTTTGAAATAGTAGGGTATCCGAACTGGTGGGATCCAAACCGTGCAAAGAAAGACCCAAAAAGAATTGTCACAGCTGCAGCAGTTGAATCAAAGATAGATGATGGTGTTGTTGGAAAAGCCACAGCTTTAGCAACAACAACAGACAATGGAGGTAAGTCATTTAATATTTCTGCACCTGTTTTTAATAGTACATGGATAATTGATTCTGGTGCAACAGATCATATGACTTTTGATTCTAGACATGTTTCATCTCTTGTTCATTCCTCTAAAAAATTTATTTCTACTGCTAATGGCACTTTAACCCCAGTAGCTGGGGAAGGACCTATTGCCCTCACAGACACCTTTAATTTAGATTCTGTGTTAGTTGTTCGATCTTTAAATTATAACCTTTTGTCTGTTTCTCATATAACACAAACTTTATCTTGTGTTGTAATCTTTTGGCCTGAATTTTGTGTGTTTAAGGACATTCGAACCAAAGAGACGATTGGTTATGGTACTAGGCAGGGGAAGTTGTATTACTTAGATTTGATGTCACAAAGTTCTGACAAATTACAACAAGCATTGATGGTGGCTGACACTAAGGGGGAGGAGAACAGAAAGGAAATCAATTTATGGCATCGACGTCTAGGACATACTTCCTTTGGATATCTGAAAAAACTATTTCCAAGTCTTTTTACAAAATTTGACATTTCTCATTTTAAGTGTGATGTTTGTGAACTTGCAAAAAGTCATTGTACTTCGTTTCCCTTACGATTGAATAAAAGCTCACTTCCATTTTCGGTTATACACTCTGATGTTTGGGGACCATCCAAAGTTTCTACTTTGGGAGGATCACATTGGTTTGTCACATTTATTGATGACTGTACTAGGATGACATGGTTATGCTTGATGAAAACCAAAAGTGAAGTGAGCTCATTATTTCAAAAGTTTCAAAAAATGATTGAAACACAGTACAATGCAAAGGTTCAGGTCATTCGCAGTGATAATGGTGGAGAATATCGCAGTACAGAATTTCAACAGTATCTAGAAACATATGGCATAATTCATCAAACTACTTGTTCTGACACACCCCAACAGAACGGAGTCGCAGAACGCAAGAATAGACACTTACTGGAAGTTGTTCGAGCATCACTAATTGATGCTCATATGCCATTGTCATATTGGGAAGAAGCAATTACATCCGCAGCATACTTAATTAATAGAGTGCCCTCTAGCTCGCGGTGCCAAATGTTTATCACAATGGATGTTATTTTTCATGAAGAATCCATGTATTTTTCTGAGCCTGAATCTCAGGGGGAGAAACAAAAAGAAATTCAGACTCTAGACTATGATATTTTCGACATGAACTATGTTTTTCCTACAAAGTTAAGTGAACAGGAGGTGAACAACTTAGATATAAGTGGTGACTCACAAGTTGGACCAGTTAATGAAGAAATGGGGGTTTTATATTAGAGAAGTATAACATTGGACCCAAGTGGTGATGTGCTCCCAATAAACGAAGAAGTAAGTCCAAATCCTTCTGTATCCGACCATCATGTTCCACAATCTGAAGATGAAATGCTACCTCTGACCGACATACCATACCAATCACCTCTTGAAAATGTTCTCGAACCACATAGAAAGCATCTCCCACAACGTCATACTCGAGGTATACCTAAGCCTACATATGAACCTGAACTTTCTAGTAAAGTCAAATACCCCATGAATCATTATGTATCTAATCATCATTTGTCTAAATCAAATAAGTCATTTGTGAATCAATTATCTTGTGTATCTATTCCTAACAGTGTGCAGGAAGCCTTAGTTGACCCCAGATAGAAAGCAGCTATGAATGATGAAATGAAATCCTTACAGAAGAATGAAACTTAGGAACTTGTTGATCCTCCATCAGAAAAGAAAACAGTAGGATGTCGATGGATCTATACTGTGAAGTACAAAGCTGATGGATCAATTGAACGCTTTAAAGCAAAACTTGTAGCAAAAGGATATACTCAGACATATGGGATTGACTACACAGAAACTTTTGCACCTGTAGCTAAAATCAACACAATTCGAGTCCTATTGTCTTTAGCTGCAAATTTAGATTGGCCATTACAACAGTTCGATGTGAAGAATGCATTTCTACATGGCGAACTGTCTGAAGAAGTGTACATGGATCTTCCACCAGGGTCTATGACAGCAGAAAGAAAAAAAACAAAAGGTGTGCAAATTGAAGAAATCATTATATGGATTAAAACAATCTCCAAGAGATTGGTTCGGACGATTTACAAAATCTATGACAACTTTTGGCTACAAACAAAGTAACTCGGACCACACATTATTTTTGAAGAAGCAGCATGGGAAAATTACCGCGCTCATTATATATGTGGATGACATGATCGTTACAGGGAATGATCTAGATGAAATAAAAGTTTTGCAGGAATACTTGTCCAAAGAATTTGAAATGAAAGACTTGGGCTCCTTAAAATATTTTTTGGGAATTGAAGTATCTCGATTAGGTAAAGGAATATTTCTATCTCAAAGAAAGTATGCCTTAGATTTACTCCATGAAACTGGCATAACAGCTTGCCAACCAGTCAACACTCCAACAGAAGAAGGTATGAAGTTGTGTATTGAGCCCAACCAATTGCCTATGGACAAGGAGAGATATCAGAGACTAGTTGGAAGATTGATGTACTTAGCCCACACAAGACCAGACCTTGCCTATGCATTAAGTATTGTCAGCCAGTTCATGCATAATCCTGGTGAGCAACACATGAAAGCAGTTATGCGTATTCTGAGGTATTTGAAATCTGCACCAGGAAATGGAATTTTATTCTCTAAAAAACCAAACAAACAAAATATAAAAGTATATACAGATGCTGATTGGGCTGGAGCAGTTGATGATAGGCGGTCAACCTCAGGATACTTTACCTTTGTAGGTGAAAATTTAGTTACATGGAGAAGCAAGAAACAAAACGTTGTTGCACGCTCAAGCGCAGAAGCGGAGTATAGAGGAATGGCATTAGGAATTTGTGAGGCACTATGGTTGAGATTGCTCTTGCAAGACTTGGGATACTCTTCAAAGCAACCAATTCAACTATATTGTGATAATAAAGCGGCATGTGATATAGCTCACAATCCAGTCCAACATGATCGTACAAAACATGTTGAGGTGGATAGATTTTTCATTAAGGAAAAATTAGATGAAAAGATCGTGGAGTTACCCAAGATTAAATCAGAAGATCAATTAGCTGATATCCTCACCAAAACAGTCTCTTATCGAGGGTTCTCAAAATTTTTAGACAAGTTGGGCATGTGTAATATCTATGCACCAACTTGAGGGGGAGTATTGAATTATTAGCTGTAAGTATGGAGACCATGATTGTGTACAGCACACTAAACCTTTTACAGATCATCCATGTGAAAGCTTAGCTGTAGGAATGAGTTGTATATAGATCACAAAGCAGGAGTCTTAGTCCTATATATACGTCGTATGTATTGCTACTAGACACAAGAAAATGAGAATGGATTAGATCATTTCTTCTTATCTTGCAATTTGTTTCAGTTTTATTACAAAATTAGAAGTGGTGGCCATGACTTCGATGGCCTCTCATATATCTCTGATGAACCCTTTATTATCCTTGACATGTTCAATCTCAGGAATGTCACAGTAGATATCCAAAAAGAGATTGCTGTCATTCAATCTGGTGCTACACTCGGAGAAGTTTATTATAGGATTTGGGAGCAGAGTAGAGTTCATGGCTTTCCAGCTGGGGTTTGTCCCACTGTAGGTTTGGGTGGCCATTTGAGTGGAGGAGGGTATGGTAATATGCTGCGTAAATATGGGCTTTCCATTGATAATATTATCGATGCCCAGATTGTTGACGCCGAAGGTAGACTTCTTAATAAAGAGTTCATGGGGGAAGACCTTTTCTGGGCCATAAGAGGAGGAGGAGGAGCAAGTTTTGGAGTCATACTGTCCTACACAGTAAAACTAGTTCCTGTACCGAAAAAAGTCACAGTTTTTCAGGTTCGAAAGACTTTAGAAGAGAATGCCACTGACCTTGTTGTGCAATGGCAGCAAGTTGCGCCTCATACAGATAACAGGCTTTTCATGAGGTTGCATTTGCAGCCTATGAGTTTCAAGAGGCAGAGTAATATTAGTACCACTACCATCAGAGCTTCAGTACAGAGCTTGTTTCTAGGAGGAACTGATGAACTTGTTTCACTTATGGAAAAAGTGTTTCCTCTTCTGGGTTTGAAGAAAGAAACTTGCACCGAAATGGGTTGGATAGATTCGGTGCTCTGGTGGGCAAGTTTTCCCAATGGCACCTCACCTGATGCTCTGCTAAACAGAAAACTCGACTCTGCGAATTTCGTCAAAAGAAAATCAGATTATGTGCAGACCCCAATATCCAAAGATGGGCTGGAATGGATATGGAAGAAGATGATAGAACAGGGGAAAATAGGGCTTGTATTCAATCCATATGGCGGGAAAATGAACGAGATTCCTACTGATGCTACAGCCTTTCCTCATCGTGCAGGGAAGCTTTTTAAGCTAGAGTACAGTGTGAATTGGAAGGAACCAGGAGAAGTTGCAGATAAGAACTATATCACTCAGATTAGAAGGCTATATAGTTATTTGACGCCATTTGTGAGCAAGAGTCCAAGGAGTGCTTTCTTGAACTATAGGGATGTTGATATTGGTACGAATCACCATGATAAGAATAGCTACGAAGAAGGGGAGGTTTATGGGTTGAAGTATTTCAATGACAACTTTTATAGGTTGGTAAGGGTTAAGAGTGCGGTTGATCCAGAAAACTTCTTTAGGAATGAACAGAGTATTCCAACGCTTCCAAATATGACATAGGGAAGCAAATGGCTTATGCTTTGTCACATATAATTGATTTCTTATTGTTTTGCTGAATAATTAGGAAGATGGATAGATAATATTTATTTCTTTTAAATTTTTTGAAATTTACATTTATATTTTTTTCTATTTTTAATCTATCCCAAATTTTATCTTCATTTACAAAATTATTACTAAAATTTATACTTTATATATTTTTCTTTCTAAAAATTCATAAATATATAGTTTAGTCTAATTAATTAATTCAATATAATATAAATTATCTAAAAATTAAATTAATATTTATAAAAACTTCAAATCAAATATATTAGTGGTTATTTTTTCAACTTGAGAGGGTGGTAGTCTAAATTTTATAAATTTCAAAAGATATTATAGTCAAAATTTAAAATTAGATAAAGTATGAATATAATTTTACAAATATACGAAGAACTAAACACAATTTACTCTATATTTTATTAATCAAGCTTATAATATATGAACCTTGCAACTATACTTTGAAGTTAGTACGTATATGAATCATGTGGATATTGTAAGTTGAGGAGGATTGGCTATGACAAAAACATCAATTGTGTAGGTTAAAGTTAGTGAGTAATTTTGTTAGAGTAATATTCACGTCCATTCAAAATTTATGAAAATTATAATCACCTTTTATATTTTTATTTTAAATTAAAATAAGAAATTCTTTTAAAATTTAATATATATATATATATATATATATATATATATATATATATATATATATATTCCCACACGATTCATGTTTTAAAAAATTATATTATTTTTTATTTTAAATTTTTATAAATATTATTTTAATTTTTTAATAATTTAAATTGTATTAAATTCGATTATTAATAAATTTCTATAAAAAAATAAATGTCAGAATATTTGTGCCATGTTTACCTTAATTAAGTTAATAACCCATTAACAAAGTCTATCCAAGTTTCGGGAAGAGGTCGTGCACGTTAATGCTTTAACGCGTACACCTTTGCATTTTCTTCGCACTTTCCCACACGGCTATTTGCCAATATTTTTTAGTAAATCATATTATTGTGGAGTTGTTATTTAAGTCAAACGTTAATAAATAATTTTAATTTTAATTATTGTATGTTAATCAATGCTTAATCAAACTCCATAAATATATCACAATCTGAAGTCATGCATTAATTTATTGAGCAAAACGGTTGCTATCAACGAAGTACATGAAAAATTGAAAAAGATGTTAAGAGTTGGTTATGTAAGGTCGGTTTTCTCCAAAGGGCATAGCACTAGTCCAAATGGATATCCATCATGTCTCACCCACCCCATGTGGGAGTTTTAACACTACAAGAAAAGCGGGGAATGGCGACAGGTGTTTAACGACGGTAATAAAAAATCGTCTCTAAAGCCAAGTTTAACGACGGTTTATGAACCGTCGTTAAAGTTAGACACCTAACGACGGTTTTCCAAAAAACCGTCATGAAATACGGACGATTAAGATCCAACCGTGGTCACCTGCGCCGAAGGGAAATATTTGACGGACATTACGACGGTTTTTATAAAACCGTCGTAAACTGACGACGGTTAGACATAAAACCGTCGTGATTTAACGACGGTTCTCGTAACAACCGTCGTTATTTCACGACGGTTTAATTAAAACCGTCGTTAAGTTATAACGTTCGGTATTCGAACCGTTACTCGATGTCGTGTAGTTTAACGACGGTTTTAGGAAAAACCGTCGTTAAAGTTACACGTTACGACGGTTCTTTGTAGTAACCGTCGCTAAACCCATTTAGCGACGGTTTTTGGTCGGTTTAACGACGGTTAATAACCGTCGTTAAACCGCGCGTTCGTCTATAAATTGAGAGGTCCCCTTTGTTTTTCTTACAACAGTTTCTTGATAGATTATTTTTACATAATATACTCTCTGAAATTATTTGTTGTGCTTTTCAAGTTTTTTTACTGTGGTGTTCTCTCCGACGTGGTTTATTTACTCTCAAGGTATGTCATTTAATTTTTTAATTGTATTTGATTATTTTTTTTATATTGTATGTTCAAAATATTTTCTTATATTATTTTTTATTTTATTTTGTGAAGATATTGTGACGTTGGGACGACACTTTAATTTTGATTTTTGTGCGTTATTTATTTGGAATCATTTTGAATGTATGTAATTTAATTAATTAGATTTTGAATGAATTTATTTCAAATTATTATATGTTAGATTGAGATAATATTAGATATTTTATTTACTTATTACTTTTGTTATAAATATATTTGTCATTGTGATGTACATTATTGTATGAATCAATTTTAAAATTTGTGTTATTTTTGTGATATTTATGATGTTTATTATTATAATATATAGCATGTTCGTTGAAAACATGTAAGGAGAAATACATTTATATAATAACATAAATATAGTAGATAAATTGAAGTGTGTAATTGATTAGATAAAATAAATAATTTTAATAAATAAATAGAGTAAGTATTGAAAACAATTTTTTACAAATTGTGACACTAATTTAAAAATATACGTATATTTTAATAAAAATTTAAGAAATATATATAATATTATTAATTTAGTATAAAATGATAGTGAATTTTGTTTTAAATACAAGTTATTTACTGTTTTTCAAATATTATTAAAATTAATGTAAATAAATTGAAAGTAGTTATTATATTGATAAACGTATTTAAATAATATACATCAATTAATAATAGTCAAATTATATTACAGTTGTTAATAAAATAGTAAAATATTTATTCAGGTGATGAGATAAAATAATAAATATTAATAAATAGACAAAATTAGTATTAGCAATTAGTTTTAAAAAAATAAAACTCATTTAAAAATACACATAATTTTTAAAACATGAAAACAAATTTACAATAACATAATTTTAATATGTATGCTAGTAGTGTAATAATTTTTAATGAATTAATAATAACATAAATTGAAAGTAGTTATTATATTGATAAACATATTTAATTAATATTCCTAAATTAATAATAGTCAAATTATATTACAGTTGTTAATAAAATATTAAAATATTTATTCAGGTGATGAGATAAAATAATAAATGTTAATAAATAGACAAAATTAGTATTATGAATTAGTTTTAAAAAAATAAAACTCATTTAAAAATACACATAATTTTTAAAACATGAAAACAAATTTACAATAACATAATTTTAATATGTATGCTAGTAGTGTAATATTTTTTAATGAATTAATAATAACATAAATTGAAAGTAGTTATTATATTGATAAACGTATTTAATTAATATTCCTAAATTAATAATAGTCAAATTATCTTACAGTTGTTAATAAAATATTAAAATATTTATTCAGGTGATGAGATAAAATAATAAATGTTAATAAATAGACAAAATTAGTATTATGAATTAGTTTTAAAAAAATAAAACTCATTTAAAAATACACATAATTTTTAAAACATGAAAACAAATTTACAATAACATAATTTTAATATGTATGCTAGTAGTGTAATATTTTTTAATGAATTAATAATAACATAAATTGAAAGTAGTTATTATATTGATAAACGTATTTAATTAATATTCCTAAATTAATAATAGTCAAATTATATTACAGTTGTTAATAAAATATTAAAATATTTATTCAGGTGATGAGATAAAATAATAAATGTTAATAAATAGACAAAATTAGTATTATGAATTAGTTTTAAAAAAATAAAACTCATTTAAATAAACACATAATTTTTAAAAAATGAAAATAAATTTATAATAACATAATTTTAATATGTATGCTAGTAATGTAATAATTTTGAATGCACTTTATTGTTACCCTAGATTCTCTATTAAAGAACTAACAAGATTTTATATGTAATTGAGTAGAATTATTTTTGAATATATGGCCCTTATATGGGCCACAGATTTTATTTTTTTAAATAGGGAATTGAAATTTCAATTCCTTATCTGAATTCGTTAGAATTTTTACCATGTAAATACTATAATTGAAATCTTTGCGGCAGCTGTAAAATAATATTTTAATTTTTTGCTGCTAGTGCTTTTTCCTTTCCAAAAAATTTACATTCGTAGAAATTCGATCATGAAGCTCATTATTTTAATTAATTACACTAGATTCTCTATTAAGGAACAAACAACATCTTAAATGTAATTGAGTAGAATTATTCTTCAATATATGGCCCTTGTATGGGCCACTGATTTTACTTTTTCAGATAGAGAATTGGAAATTTCAATTCCCTATAAGAGTTCGTTAGAAATTTTACCATGTAAATACTGTAATTAAAATTGCAACGGCAGATGTAAAATCATAATTCAATTTTTTTCCTGCTAGTGGCTGTCTTTTCCAAAAAATTCAGATTCGTAGAGATTTGATCATGAAACTCATTCTTTTAATTAATGACAATAACGAAGATTTTTTATTTAGTGCTTCATTAAATGTCTATTATCATAAAATTTGTCAAAAATGTTTTACATGTAAAACATTTTACACCTCTTCAAAATGTGTTGTGTTTTATGCACAATTAATTGCAAATCCCTTCTCATGTAAAATAGTCATGTTTTCTTTTAGTTCAGATTAAGAGTTATTTAAGTTAATTGATATCTAAATTCATAAATATTTCAGAAATGGATAAATCTTGGATCAATAAACCTCGACATTCAATAGAGTACCTAAATGGTTTAGACGAATTTTTGGAATTCGCAAATGCTAACTCTGGGGTCGAAGGTAGAATAATATGCCCATGCTCAAAGTGTAGATTCAAAAAATGGCAACTCATCGAGGTCGTGCGCCAACATTTGATCGTCAAACCATTTCCGGAGGGATACACTTTTTGGAGTTTGCACGGAGAAATGATTACAGAAGAACCTGTTGTAGGACATGCTATAATGCCAATTGAGGTCTCAGAACCCATAGTTCGAGATGACCCTGTCCAGAACATAGTCCGTGATGCATTTGGGATTCACCCCGAAAATGAGAGCATCGCTTCTGTGGATATGCCAGATCCGCAGTCAGCAGAAAGGATGGATGATAGTGTCAAATATTTTTATGAGTTACTGAAAGATGGTGAACAACCGCTCTATGAAGGGTGTGAAAAGTATTCAAAAATGTCTTTCTTGGTGAAGTTGTATCACATCAAGTGTTTGTGCGGCCTAAGCGACAAAGCAATGTCGATGGTACTTGAGTTGCTTGTCGATGTATTCCCAGATGCCAAGATTCCACCTTCATTTTACGAAGCTAAAAAAATCATTAATAAATTGGGGTTGAACTACAAAAAAATTCACGCATGTCAGAATGATTGTATGTTATACTGGGGTGAGCATGAAAGTAGAGAAACTTGTCGTAAGTGCTCAGCACCAAGGTGGAAACCGAAACAAAAGGGGGAGAAGCGAAAAAAGGTGCCTAATAAAATTTTTAGATACTTTCCAGTTAAGCCAAAATTTCTGACGGCATCATGAGGCATCCAAAGGATTCTGAGGCATGGAAGAGATTTGATCTTCTGAATCCTCAATTTGCATCAGATCCGAGAAATGTTCGTTTGGGTCTTGCAACAGATGGTTTCAATCCATTTGGAAACCTATCTACAAGTTACAGTATATGGCCAGTTCTGCTGATTCCGTACAATCTTCCTCCTTGGATGTCTATGAAACAGAGTTCATTCATGTTGTCAATGATAATTCCAGGGAAAAAAGCATCGGGGAATGATATAGATGTGTTTTTACAGCCACTAATTGAAGAGCTGAAGGAGTTGTGGGTTGAAGGTGTTAAGACGTACGATGCATTTGGCAAAGAAATGTTCAATATGCATGCAGCTCTTTTGTGGACAATCAGTGATTTTCCTGGGCTTGGATGTTTATCAGGCTAGAATACTCATACTGGATTAGCCTGTCCGTATTGTAACTTTGACTCTACTCCAGTCCGTCTCCCTCACAGTCGGAAGTGGTGTTTTACGGGACATCGCCGCTTCTTATCTCCGGGTCACAAATTCAGGCTGGCCCGCAATAGGTTTGACGGAAAAGAGGAAAGAAGAAACCCTCCTCCGCAACTGAGTGGTGTAGACATTTTCCGACAAGTCAATGATATTGAAGTTGTCTTTGAAAAAAAATGTGGAAACTGATGTTGGGACTCAACAACTGCGTTCCCGAGGTCAGGGTTCGGTTGATGCTGGAACTCAACAATGGCGTAAGAAAAGTATATTTTTCAAACTTCCGTATTGGATAAATAATATGTTGCGTCATAATCTTGACGTAATGCATATTGAGAAAAATGTCTGCGATAACATCATTTACACTTTACTTAATGATTCCGGCCGTTCAAAGGATCACGTAAACGCGCGGAAAGACTTAAAGGAGTTTGGTGTGAGGCCTGAGCTGTGGCCTGATGATGGCGGTAAATATCCACCTGCTTTGTTCACGTTGACAAATGCAGGCAAGGAAGTATTTCTGAAAACACTTAAGAATGTATCTGTGCCTGACGGTTATTGCAGTAATATCTCCAGATGTATTGATGTAAGACAACGTAAGATCGGAGGACTAAAAAGTCACGACTGTCATATCCTTATGGAACAACTGTTACCATTAGCCATAAGAAAGACACTGCCGAAGCCAGTATCTGCAATTCTGATCGAGTTTTGTTCATTCTTCCAGCAACTGTGCTCCAGATTTTTGAATGTTAATGAACTTGATCAACTTCAAAATCGAATCATTATGACGCTGTGCCATCTTGAAATGTTATTTCCGCCGTCTTTCTTTACAGTCATGGTGCACTTGACTGTACATTTGGTCATGGAAGCGAAGTTAGGAGGACCAGTCCAATATCGTTGGATGTATCCCGTCGAAAGGTAAAACATTAAAAACACAGTCTGTCCAATTTCTTGCATTATTGTTAATCCAATTTTATTCATTTAATCTATGTTCTCTAGATACTTGGGTAAACTTAAATCTTTCGTGCGGAATAGAGCAAGGCCAGAAGGCTCAATAGCAGAGTCGTATATTGCAGGAGAAGTTTTGTTATTCTGTTCCAGATACATAGATGGTGTTGACACTGTCTTCAATCGTCCTCCTCGTGTGGATGATCGACCCGATGTTGGGACGTCTGACAAGAGTTTGTTCCCACCAATAGGAAGACCAGTTGGTGGATTTGATTATTTCACCATTTCTCCCCGGAAAAAATTGCAGGCTCATCGGCATGTCTTAACAAACTGCAAAGAAGTTGATCCTTACTTACAGTAAGTTAACTCACACTTAGCTACATGATTATACAATTTTTCTTCCTGTGTAGCATTAAGTGTTTAGACAATGTTTTCTCAACAGGGAATTTAGAGACTATGTACGGCATAGTTTAAGAAGTCGGACGCGATCATCTACCGAGATAGACAAAAAAGTCCACAGAGAATTTGTCTCTTGGTTTTCGCGTCGTGTAAGTATTTCAACATGGTCACATTTAATTGATATGTTAAATATGAGTACAACTCATCCTGTATTCGTTTTCCAGATCGCAAATGATGCCGATGGATCGCAGTGTGCTGATTTAAAATATCTCGCACTTGGTCCACTAGATAGAGCACGTCGATACAGTGCTTACAATGTCAATGGATTCAAATTTCGAACTTTAGAGCGAGACCAAGGGATGACATCTCAAAATAGTGGAGTTTACGGTACTTTCGGGACGAGGAGTTATGCAAGTACTAGTGATACGAATATGCAATTTGGTGGCGTCCCGTATTATGGAAAACTATTGGACATTGTCGAGTTAAACTACCATGGCCATTTTACAGTCGTATTATTTAAGTGTATGTGGGCCAACACAACTACAACGAGAGGAATTGCAATTGATGACTTCAGAGTGACATCGGTTGATTTTTCTCGGTTGATTCACACTGGTGAAAATGATGATGACGAACCATACATCCAGGCATCTGAGGCTCATCAAGTATACTATGTACAAGATGAGTTAGACAAGAACTGGAGTATAGTGATGCATTTAAAACCCTGTGACTTATACGAGATGGGCGATGAAGATGAAAATCTTATATACGAGAGCGATCTGTTACACACGCAAAATTTAGAAAGATTGTTTCCAGAAGAAGAAGTTAATTTATGCTTGTTACGGTATTAGTTTTGTTGTTGCCGCCTATTTATATATATTTTAGACTACTTATAATTACTGTACTATTTTATTTATTTCCATCACTTTTATTAGGCAAAATTTATTTTATAATTGTTTTATTACTTTCATTTTGCCAGTAGCGGTGACGATGAAGAAGGCTAGATCAGACATGGCAGGGGCGTCCAGTTCTCAGACTGACACGCCCCGTGGGGCGGTCAGTGAGGGCGGAGAGCCCATTATGGAGTCGGAGGCTGCCGCATCATCAGTCCCTCTTAGCGACTCCCAGCCACTGGATTCGCAGGCCGTCCCCTGCACACTGCCCCCACCCGACGCTCAGGATCTGGATGACGATTATTCGTTCGATTTTGAGGCTATCTTTGGCGGTGTAGAGGCGGAGCATCAGCCCGGTGAGCAGGAGCGCAGACGCAGGAGGAGTTTGACAGTTGATGTAGTTGGTGAGTATTGTAATCATGTACACTTTATGCGCTTAATAATTTTGTCTTAGTAATATAATATATAATTGTCACTAATTATTTTGATAGACGGGACCGGGCACACGACGTCCAGACAGTTGACTGTCCACGACGTATGGGCCCTGCCTGAGCAGTCAAAGGTGGTTGTCCAGTTCAACGACAACCACCAGCCTATCGGAGACAGTGGCGGTTTGCTCGGTGTCTTCCTCGGCACCATCGGGGATAACTTTCGCTTATTCCCGATCTCTTACAGGGATTGGAGGAGCATTCCTCAGCAGTCGAAAACGAATGTCTTCGTAAATAATATTCAGGTATGAAAACATATATCCTTTGTAATTAATTATATTTATTCGTAATTTATATATTATTTATGTGTAACTAATTTTTTAATTTCGTTTGCAGACACATTTTATTGTGACGGATCAACACAAGAAACTGATCATGCAGTCGCTAGGAGCGAAATGGAGAGCAGCACGATACAATACATTTCGCCTGGCGTACGATGGTACGAAGACCAGAGATCAGTTGCGGAGTGAAGTCCCGACAGGCATCCCACTTGATCAGTGGGCAACTTTCGTAGACTATCGCTTAGACGCGAAGTCTAGGGTAAGTTGTTAATAGATATATTTTTAAAATTTAACTTTTAAATATTGTCACTAATTATTTTTCCTATGTGATTAATTAGGATGTGGCTGCGAAGAATAAACGGAACAGAAGACAGCTGACAATGCCACACACTACTGGATCGAAGAGCCTTGCACGCAAAAAGGCGGAGATGGTAAGTTTAAATCTATAAATATTTTGTTTTTTTAAATGTTTATAAGACTATAATCATAAATTGATTGATTAATCATTTTAATATTCAGGAGATTGAGCTTCAGGGTCCAGTGACTCGTGGTGATGTATGGACGGCAGCTTATAAAAGAGCTGACGGATCGTACATCAACGACGAAGCTCGGGCTGTTGCGGTGAGTAATAAAATCTTATCAACCTTAAGTAGATAATTATTTAATTTTTAATAATGTTTAATATTATTAATTTCCTGTTATTGAATGTTAGGAGAAAATTGCTTCGATCCAGCAGGAGGACAGCTCGTCCCAAGAGCTCTCGACGGCCGATTCACTTGCGAGAGCTCTTGGCACTAAGGAGCACTCCGGCCGCGTTCGAGGATTTGGGTTGGGTGTTTCCCCAACTCAAGTCTTCAGTCGTAGTTCGTCTGGGTCGAACTCACAGTCTGGGCCGTCATACCACGACTTACAAAGTGAGGTGGAGCGCCTGAAGACAGCTATACAGGAGCGGGACGTCGAGCAGCAGCGCCTGAAGACAGCTATGTAGGAGCGAGACGCTGAGCTCCAGCGACGAGATGCTGAGCTCGCAGCACGCCAAGCACAGATGGAGGCTGCTATGACGTTCCTGCTACAAAAATTTCGGGGTCAGCTGCCACCTGAAATTTCAGGACCTCATAGTCCTGGACACAGGGTAACATTTTAATACATAAAAATTGTTGGTATAATTTTGTTTATTTTAATAACATTCAAAATTTTCACAAACAAAATTGATTTTTCAGGACCCCAGCGATCGTGGTAGTAGGCATCAGCGTGATCAGCATCCGTAGGGTCCAGAAACTTGATTTAGTTATTATATTTGTATATGTAATTTCGTCACTTTTGTTACTATTAATTTTCTGTATATAAATTTTTTTTATATACAGATTCATTATAATTCAATAATTTATGCATCTTTACTATTTAGTTAATAATTTAAACGTTTAATTATTATATAATTAAATAAAATATATAAAAATTAATTTAAAAAATATTAAAAATAAAAATTAATTTTTATTTTACATAAAAATTTAATAATCAAAACAGCATTAGTAGTTTTATGAATAGTATAAAATATTATATTTTAAATTACAAATAAAATTGTTATAAAATTTTTAATTAATTTTATTAATAAAAAATTAAAAAATAAATAGAAATAACGACGGTTTTTGCTCAAAACCGTCGTTATAATTAAAAAAAACGAAATAACGACGGTTTTTTGTTAAAAACCGTCGTTATAATTAAAAAAAAAGATATAACGACGGTTTTTGTGAAAAACCGTCGTTATATTTAATTTTACTAATTAAAAATTAAAATAAAAAATAATTATTAACGGCGGTTTATAACCGTCGCTATGTCTGGTTTAACGACGGTTTTTATAACCATCGTTAAACCAGACATAGTGACGGTTATTCCCACGGTTGACAAAACCGTCGTTAGACCTAGAGTTCCATGACGGTTTACAAACCGTCGTTAATGGGCTTAACGACGGTCGGAACCGTCGTTAAACCTTCTAAAAAACCGCCGTAATGCCGCAGTTTTGTTGTAGTGTAAAGACAGAAAATTCAATATATTTTAAGTTTACTTATTTTAAAAATTTGATATAAAGTAAAAAAAAAAATTAATAGCACTTGAAATGGAGGTTATACTCTTTGCGTTTTGACTTGGTCCCTAGTCTCTATTATTATTCTTCTTAAAAAGAGTTTGATAGAGTGTGAGATATCATAATATAAAATATTATATTATTTAATATTATGGTGTTTGATATGATTATTGAAAATTTTTATTAAAAAAATACACTTTATATTTCGTAAAAATTAAAAAAATAAAAAAAAATGTAATATAAAAACCATTTAAAACATATGATAATTTATTCTATTTTATTGTTATTTTGTATTTGGTGTACTAACGTAATAAAATAAGATTTATTTTATTTTATTTTATTATTAAGTATTAATTAAAAAATTTAATTTATAAGAGACTGAATTAAAGAAAAATAAAATAAGATAAAAAAATATAATTTGTATAATTTAAAATTATATACTTTTAATTTATAAATATTATTTTTTTTAATTATACATTTTCTATAATTTAAAATTTATAATAATATATAAAATAGTCAAACATAGTTATTTAACTTAAATATAATAAAAAAAAATAACATTGAGATAACAGAATCAGGGATCACACTGTAGCGAATGTCTTCTTAAGTTCTTCCTCCTTGCAAGTTGCAGTAATGGAAAACCCTAGTGCGTTGCTTCAGACTATTGACCTTTCTTTTAAAGACTTTGCAACCACAATTATCGGCCTACGCGTTCACCTTTCTAATAATATTCCTTTCCCATATTCAGTGCTTTGACGTCGACATGTGAGGCCCCACGACACGCACCTTATTAATGTTTTTCACATTGTCAGGCCAAAAATATCATCTATATTTTCTATAATTTTATTGAATTTTCTATTTTTCACATATAATATATATTTAATAAATTCTCATCTATGCATGATTTAATTAATTAATATTAATTTTGATTTTCGTAATCCGCTCACTACCCTAATTAATGTAAAGTACCAAAAAGTAATAGGAGAGTTTATCGTTATCATTGAGTTTGCTGTTTTTTTTTTTATATAGACACCGTGTACGTGTTTTTGAATCAACACTTAGGGGATGTTTAATAAATAAAAAATTTAATTTTTGAGAATGTTAATAAAAAATACCGAGGATGAGGAAGCTTTGCTGTTTAGCGTTGATCCAGTTGATGCAGAATCCACAGCCCAACGATGGTAGGCTTCAATTCCAAAAGCCGCAATTTTTTCATGGTCTTGCTCTGCAATATCAGACCTCTCCCCCAATTTCTGAATTCCTTCTAAATCTTTTGTAACTTCTTTCATGGTCGGCCTTTTCCTCCCATTCAATTCTAAGCATCTTCCTGCAAGTTTGGCAACTGCCGTGATCTCTTCGTTCTCTCCCTCCATGATTTTTCTGTCAAGAATATCAAATAGACGATCTTCCACCATAGACATCATGAAATATGAAGCTAAGTTTTCAGCTTCCTCATGTTCTTGTGGAAAATATTGGCTTTTGGCCGGTTAAAAGCTCCACCAAAACTACCCCAAAGCTGTAAACGTCACTCTTTTCTGTGAATTGACTTGTATGAAAATACTCAGGGTCCAAGTACCCAAAAGTTCCTCGAACTAGGGTTGTGAGATGAGTAGCTTCAATGGTAACCATTCTAGATGTTCCAAAATCTGCAACTTTAGCGCTATATTTCTCATCCAAGAGTATGTTTGTGGATTTGACGTCTCTGTGGTAAATAGGTTGAGAAGCCGCTGAGTGCAAGTAATGTAGAGCTCCTGCAACTTCAGTGGCAATTCTTACACGCATCTCCCATGTCATTGGCAAGTCTTCATTTTGGTCATGCAAATATTGGAAAAGGTTACCATTTGAAATAAATTCATAAACTAGCAAAGGAACTTCTGTCTCCAAACAAACCCCCAATAACTTAACCACATTTCTGTGGTTAATTTGAGAAAGAATAACCACTTCATTTATGAACTCTTCAACATTTCCTTGAACCCTAAACTTTTTGACAGCTACAATTTGACCATCTACAAGCATGCCTTTGTAAACAGTACCTTGACCGCCCTTTCCGAGTACATTGTTCACATTAAAGCAATTGGTGGATTTTTCAAGATCCTTTAAGTCGAATAGTTTTGTTTGGATTTCGCCAGAGGATAATCTTTGTTGCAATAGCAAGCCACCATTTTGTTTGAAGTGTTTTTCCTTCCTTTTCTGTATCCTTCTTCTCCTTAAAATTTTCGATCCAAGGGAAACAAGGAAAACAACAAATCCAAGGCTTAACAAAATTCCTACACGAATACATAAATAAAATTAGAGATATAGTACTTGTTGGAACAAGGCAAGATTTTGAAGTTTTAGAATCACATAAATAAGAGTGATTATTTAGTGTAGAGCCGATGGATAAAAAAATTTCACTATTTACTGCCACGTGTATTTAATTAAATTAAAAAAAAAATCTTTTAAACAGACACATGACAACATCTAATGTATCACTGATAGAATGTTTTAAATTTCATTTGGATGAAGCAACCTTATACATAAGATTTGTATAAAATCTTAAACAAGTGATACTAACAAGTAGTGGCCTACTTTTGTCGTTTCCTCAAAAGTTTTAATCTTATTAAAATATATTTTCTTTGCTTTAATTTCAAGTTTTAAAACATCATCACATCTTGGAGAAGTGATTGCTAAAAGTGACGGAGCCAAAAAGAGCATATAGATCGATCTACGCTTGAGAAATTGAAGGAAATTAGAAAATCAAAGAAATGATTTTTAAAATTATCTTTATTATTTATCATAATTTAAATATTATTGATAAATAAAAAATTATGATGATAAATAAAATATCAATTAATTAAAGAAAACTGAAAGCTTAAATAAATAATATAAAATTGAAGAAGCTTTCCTTGATACATGCAAGAGCTAAATGTTAGAAAGCTGGAAGACTATATCAAAGCACTCTAAGAGCTACTTCATGGCTTCATAAAATATCATCCCTATTCAAGCATTCAAGAGCAAAAAAACAAGTGCCATCTAAATAAACAGTTGGAAAACTTTTAATACTCTACGTAAAATTTAATCCATAGCTGATAGGCGAAATACTTACTCAATTTTCATACCTTTTCCTTTTTAGTTAGTACGTGTAAAAATTCTTGTTTTGAGTACACTATATTGCCATAGAATTATTACGTTAATTTACCAAACAAAAGGAAGCATTAATCATGCATAACTTTCTATCATATATTAAATTAAAAAAGATACTGAAAAGTCAAGAATCAAACTTGATTTTTCGTAATTAAACAAAAAAATAAAATAAAAAATAAACGCACCTACTATAATCCACTTAGCTCGATTTTTCTCATTAAAATATCCTGGTATAGCTGAAAAGTCAAGAATAACTCAATTAGAAGTTAGAACTCAAAAGTCTATATATATACCTAAGATTTGCAGAAGAGATTATATATACCTGTACATCCTCCGTAAACATAAGGATTCCCATCGAATCCACGACCGCAATCACATCTCCTACCTGAGTGTTTCTTCTCCGAAGATGTTATATTAGTCTCATAGCAATTGGCATATGGAAGCTGGATAGTGGAATTCAAAATCTCCCACTCAAGCCACGCAGGAGCATAATCCAAATCCTTTACGTAAACACCAATGTTCTTACCGTCCAAATGGTTGTATTTTCCAATAATTAGCGCATAACTGCACTCATCAGTCGCACCCGTCTTTCTTCTTATATCTTCAAACTTTGCGTTATATTCTGAGAGATACATAGGCAGCGAAGTCTCGCAGCAAGACCTGCCAAGACAACCATAACCATCACTCCCCAAATAAGTGTTAGATAAAGATTCATCATTGTTGTCACAAATTGACACACATCCCCCAACTTCTGAGCCATTTGACACCAGAAGAGCTAGATTATTGCAGCCCACAGCCACAAATTTGTTCATCCCCTGCGAGTACACAAAAGGGCTTCCTTTCATGTCTATGCCTTGCGTAGCATCTTTCCGTTGGCAGTTCATGCGGTATATTGGATTCTTGATCGCAATAGTGCCTTCGTTCACCTCAATGTCTATCACCTCCAGATTATCTATGGACTTGAGAAAAGGAGTGTTGTTCCTGCATTCTATTTCAAACCATTTGTCTGCGTAGCAGGTGGGATCTGTCATTCCAAAGGGATAAGGGATTTCAACACCTCCACAACTGGAATTACAACCAGTTTGTGCTATTATATTGTATTGTGCAGATGCCAATGGATATATGGGCCATAATATCAAAATGATATGAAGAAATGAAAATTGCACGACCATATTGTTGGTACTTGGAGAATTGTGGTGAGCCTAACTCCTCCTAAAAGCATATTTATGGTCCGTTTTCCAACACTGAGAAGCCAAACTTACTATGGTAGTAGGAAGACTTTGATTTTTTTTTTTTTTTTTTGCTGTGATACTATCAACGTGTCCTCGTATTTTGGTGCGCTTAGAATTTCTAATACCCAGCAAAATCAAATTCACATTGAGATAGTTCACCGGTCCTAGAAGTGAGCGGTCTTCATTCTTCATCAATATAAGACAACATCGATCCCTCAAGTCCTATATATTGAATATGTAGGGCCATTTGTGAAGTGAAGCACAAAAAACTTATCACTGAAATTATTGGGTTGGGTCTAATTTCTTTGCGAGTGGTGGCAATGAAAACGAAAAAATATGTTGATAAGGTAGGGGACCCAAAGGAATCAAATTACCCACCCATATATTTCTGGCTTCTTACTGTTTCAGTATTTCTATGAATTAAGAAATCTTATTCAAACCAGATCATGACCTGCAAATTAAACGCAAAAGGGGAGACACTAGCTGCTCCTCATGTTTGTCTACTAGCTAGTTAGGTCGTAGTTGTAAGCTTAAAGCCTTAAACATAAAGGGCAACTGTACGTGATCCTCAGGCAATATATTTTTAAATGAGATATATTTCTTTTGATCTACTACTTTTTTTATAAACTGGTTCATTTAAATTTCTTTTTAATATAGACGTAAGAAAAATTAATTAAATATTGGTCCATCTCAAACACGTCCAATCAAAGAAATTAAAACTGTAAATTTGTTTAGGTGGGCGATGTCGGCTGCAAAAAGTTGATCCCGAAAAAAGGTAGTGTTCTACTCTATAATTAATTTTTTTTTCCTTTCAACATTTAGCCATTTAGATTACTGTTTTCCACTTTCGGACAAAAAAGAAAGAGAGAAGGGCAATTTACAAAGCATACTTGTTATTCTTACAATGTCTCATTATATGCAAATACAAGTGAGGCAATACGTAGGATTCATGTCCATGTTGGATATTTTTATGAAAAAATAAATTTCATACAAATAAAATAAGAGAGAAGTTATTGTTTATTTTATTGTGGTGGATCCCTCCTTAAATAGGACTCACACTCTTTGAATTTAAAAATAAAAATAAGAAGAAAAAAAGAAAGAAGGAAACTTGAAGAAGAGGTTTTGTTTGTTATTTTTATAAATTGTTTTTAAAAATTATTTTGTAAAAGTATAATTCAAAAAATAATTTTTAAGAATCACTATTTTATTGTTTTCTTTGTTTTTATGTAAAATTGTTTTCAAATTTTTTTAAAATTAAAGAGAATTGTTTTATTAATGACAAAATTGTAAATAATTTATTAAAATTAATTTTTAACTATCACACAAATCACACAATTATATTTTCAAACACCGTTTTCAAAATTTATATTCAAACAAATTTTTTATTTTTTTATTCTAAAAAAATAATTTTTAATATTATTTTTAAAAAATAATAAGACAAAAACACTTTTAAACAAGTCCTTAATTTCCTACAATTTCCATAACAAAAACTAGTCATAACTTTATATATAACTAAGAGTTAATATTTGGTATGTCATTGGTGAATTTTAATTTTCATCAATAAAATATTAAAATACTATTATCTGTATTTTTTATCTAATAAAATATTTTATTTTAATTTAAACAGACAACTAGCAGTAGTAGTATTTTGATTCCCTCCTACTAGAGATTAAAGTCCACATCAATTATATTTGTTCAACTTAAACATAATTAAGAAGCAGACACAAGGCAAACTAAAACCACGATGTCTCAAAGCTCATACTTGGCCAATTTGTGCTGCTGTTATTATCTTCATTCTCCACTTCTGCTTCGATTCAAAGAAGTTTCGAACTTTAACTAACCTTCCACTCTCTAGTTCCAATTCAATTCCCTACATCATTTTACGCTCCTAACAATCTTCTTAGACTCCCGAGATCCGTCGGTTTCTTCGTCTTCTTCTACTACAAACCAAACAGGCGAAAATCGAAGGAAGTGGCAGATCGTACAGGGAAAGGATCGAAGTGTTTTAAAGAGACGACGTTAACGAAGGAGGAGAGAGGGAGCGCCAAGTTACGTAGATTGTCCACGTGGATGATTTTTATTGGACCAGTGACCCCTCTCAGGCTCCTGATTGGCTCCATAAACGCAAATCTCCATTGTGAGTGGTAGTGATGACAAGTCAAGCTTGCTTCACACAGGCTTTGCTCATTCTACCGTTAAGTTCTGAGAAATGGAGCTGTTCGTGGGGATTAAAATATGTAAAATGTGGGTTTATTATAAATAAAACTATATTTATCTATTTAAAATTTATAATAATTAAATTTTGGTTTAATTCCATTTATTTATTCTTTTTATTCATCATATTAACTAAAATTAAAATTGAAGATCGTGCCTTACAATCTGTGTTGACTTTGTGCATTAAAGAATTCTTATTGATCCTAGCAAAACCAAACGTTACGTAGAATTAACATTTTTATTATTTCTCTTCCTGTAAGACTTTATAAATCATGAAGGGTTTTTATCAAATTCATTATATAATATTTATTTTATAACTTTTAAAAATATTAAATTCATTACTCATTAATTTTTAAACATTTGAAAAAAGAATTAATTTATATATAAGTTTGATATTTTTAAAAATTAACTGGTGCATTAAATATATTATACACGTATTTTTTTTTTATCACGTAAACAAATACAGAGAATTATTGTATATATTATAACAAGGTGATCGTAAAAGAGGGAAAAAAAATCAAAGTAATAAATTATAGAAAATGGTGTTCTTAATACCATGTATACCATATATAGCTATTATCATTTGGTGCGTTTACTTGATCCTATCATATTATAATTTAATGAGTTCCCTTTATTTTATTTTTTAATTCCCTAAGAAGAGGTGCATTGAACTAAAAATGCCAACTGTGACAGTTCTTACAGTTACTAAAAGCTTAGAACAAGGACCAACCAAGCTTCTTTATAAATGGCAGCAAGTGGCACCCAAAATTGTTAAAGATCTGTTCATCAAAGTTCATGTTCAAGTAGAAAATTGCAGTGTTTTCAGGTCAGAGAACTGTGATAACTTCTTACAATGCTCGACTTCCCCAAGCTATGAAGCAGAACTTTCCAGAACTGGGTTTAACCAGAAATGATTGTATTGAAGCTAGCTTGATCAAATCTGCACTTTATTTTGCTGGCTATCCAAATGAGACACCCCACAAGTTCTGCGTCATGGAAAATCCACTTTCAAAGCTTACTTTAAAGCCAAATCAGATTTTTTCAGACAAGTAGTCCCAGAAGCTGATCTTAAAGCACTACGGACAGTTTTTCTGCAAGAAGATAGCGCTTTGATGATTTGGAATACCTATAAAGGAATGATCAGCAGGATTTCAGAATCCGCAATCCCTTCTCCTCACGGAAGAGGAACTCTTTTCAAGATTAATTACGCGACTTGGTGGCATGGAGAGAAGAACATGGCAAAACATATGGAGCGGATAAGGAGATTTTACAACTCCATGTCTACCTATGCTTTGATATTTCCAAGGGAGGCTTATGTAAATTATAGAGATCCAGATTAATAGCACAAGCATTTTAAGAGCTTACACTTGGTATTATAAACATTTCAAAGATAAGCTCAGCAGTTGGTGAACTTAAAGACCAAAGTTGATCCACATAACTTCTTTAGACAAAAGCAGAGCGTCCCTCCACTACAAGTTGAATGCTTAATTGAAGAAGAATTAGGAATTTTATGTATATCATAGATGACATTTGAAAATAATGTGAATAATTTAAACTGCGGTTCCCTTTTTTAAAAAAAAAAAATTCTTTGAATTATGGCTTATGCTGTCCCTTTTGGAAGACACGTGTGTTTGCATTGACACACAAATAGTGGAATACAATTGTGTATATGCAAATAGTTTTCTTTCACATCAAAACAATTTAATCATATGTATCTATTATGCAAGACTAAAATCTAAATTACTGACATTCATAAATTTTTAGGGAAACCAATAAATTTGGGCCCATGTTTCTATGCCTCCATTGTTTCCTTTCGTTATTGTTCTTATGCTTCATATCTCTACCTCATTGGCAGGCCCAACAATAGGACCATCAAAATATGTCCCTTTTCTTCAGTGCCTAGTAGACCACAATAATTCCCCAGATCAAGTCTCTGATATCGTCACACGCTTCCTACACAACTATTCTCCGAGCCTATATTCGTAATGCTCTGTCCGACATCTCTGCACCAAAACCCTTAAACATAGTAACTCCTCTGTAAAAATTCCATGTCCAAGCTACTGTTATTTTTGCTGATAAAGTCAAAATAATTAAGTTATTAAAAAATAGGGGAATTTCATATAGGATGATTGCTGAATATCATGCTAGTTAAGACGGGTTTCGTTTGGGTGCAGGTCAAAGCAGATGGGTAAATTGTGACATGCATGTCAAAATATTTAAGTAAATAAATTCATAAGCAATATTCATATATGAAAAACAGGTTTTTGGTTGGTTACTGATAAAAGCAAATGAGTTGTAGTTAAGTTGACTCACATTTTTTATAATTTTAATTATGCTAAACACCTAGTTTATCTACTTGTTTAATGCATGATTTTTTAAGACTTTTCTATTGTACATGCATGGGTGGGACACGAGCGTTTGCATAAGAAATGAATCGTATTGAATTGTTTCCCTGTTAAGAAATGAAGTGATCTTCATCAATAATACAGCATCTCTAGACAATGGAGGGAGTACAAGTATACTGCAACTACTAGTTTTTTTTTCTCTACTAGTAAGGTCATAGTTGTAAGCTTTAAAGCCTCTAACATAAATGGCAACCACGATTCTTTTCCAATAATGTATACTCTTTTTTGGGTAAAGAATAGAATTGCATAATTATAGAGAAAAAGCAGTAACCAAAGTTTTTGGGAAACCCAAATAGGAAGATTGTAGAGAGGCTTACACGTTTTTTAAATCAAAACAGTAACTTATTCCTAAAAAAATTCATTGGCAAATGGTACAAACTTTTATAACATAATAAATTTCTAATTAACTAATCAACAAGTGCTATCACCATATTCAACAATTACAACGAAAGTTCAGGGGCTGCAAGGCAACCCCATCTAAACAAACTTAGTTACATTTCCAATTATGACTAAAGGTCAGGGGGAACAACAAAAGACATCACTTCTGCTTCCTCATATTGATCTAGTTTCGACATACAAGAAATCAGAAGCCCCATTTGCTTCCCCAGAACAGTGAGAGACATTATTTGCATTGAACCTCTTCATTTACTGCCTGAAATCACCAATAATAATATATAGGAAATGAAAGATCCTCATTCACTATTATATGTTGAATAAATAGAGTAAAAACTCTAATTATCTCAAGAAGAAAATAAAGCACACTTTAAAGAGAACTCACAAAACACTAATTAGCAAAGCTTTTCTTATTTAGCAAATAGCTTTGTTTTTCATTTGGATGATTTACAAAGCTTAAGGACTTGAGTATTTATAGGAAACCAAATGAAATCTACACCACACACATAATTAAACTAAATTTAATTACTACCACACAAACACATTAGTTATACTTTACCTAACTTTGCAATTGTAAGCAATTACATCATCAAACTACCTATGGGCTTGGACAATATTATTGGACTTTTGAAGATTACTTATTATGGGCTGACATTAATTCTCAACACTCCCCCTCAATGTCAGTTCTCATTCTTTGCACTGTGCCGAGCTGACAACGAAACATTTCCAACTTGCCTGTACTCAAACTTTTTGTGAACAGGTCTACAACTTGATCATTTATCTTGATCTGTCTCATCTCAATTTCTTCTTGCAAAACCTTTTCTCTGATAAAATGATAGTACACTTCAACATGCTTAGTTCTAGCATGAAAGATTGGATTCTCTGCCAAACAAATTGCTGATTGATTGTCACAATACAACGGAACAGCATAATCTACTGGTTGATATAGATTATTCATCAGCTGTATCAACTATGTATTCTCTTGAGCTGCCATTGCTGCTGCTCGATACTCAGCTTCTGTGGTTGATAAAGATACTGTCGGCTGTCTCTTGCTACACCAAGAAATTGTTCCAGAACCAAGCTTAAACACATACCCAGTTGTTGATCTCCTGGTGTCATGATCTCCTGCATAGTCAGCATCACAATAACCAACTAGCTTGCAATTTTCACCTTTCTTGTACAAAAGACCATAGTCAATTGTACTCTTCACATATCTCAGTGTTCACCGAACTGCTTCCAAATGAGGCTTCTTTGGATTTTGCATGTACCGACTCATCACACCAACTGCATAAGAGATGTCAGGTCGAGTCAAGGTTAAGGAGATCAAACTACCTACCAATTGTCGATACATCGTCGCATCTTCCAAATCTTTTCCTTCATGTGCACACATTTTGGAATTTGGCTCCATCGGCGTCGAAATCAGCTTGCATTCGAGCATTCCAAACCTCTTCAACAAATCTTTGGCATATTTCTGTTGACAGAGAAATATTCTGCCTTGTGTGCGATCAACCTCTAGACCAAGGAAGTGCTTGAGCTGACCAAGTTCCTTCATCTGGAAACGGACTGATAAATTCTCCTTTGTCCGAAGAATTTCTGCCTCATCATCACCCGTTATGATTAAGTTATCCACATACACTAGCACGATAGCTAGCTTTCCTTCATTGGCTTTGACAAACAAGCTAGAATCTGCAGGTGTTACTGAATAGTCACTTTGTGTTAGAAATTCAGCAATCTTACCATACCACGCCCTGGGTGCTTATTTCAATCCGTAGAGTGCTTTCCGCAGCTTACACACATATTCAGGGTGATCTTGACTCTGAAAACTCATTGGTTGGATCATGTAGATCTCGCGATCCAGTTCTCCGTGAAGAAAAGCATTCTTCACATCCATCTGCCATAAATTCCAGTCTTTGTTGGCTGCAAGTGCAAGTAGGACTCGTACAGTTGTAAGTTTCACCACTGGACTAAATGTTTCATCATAGTCTAATCCGTACTGTTGAGAGAAACCACGAGCTACTAAACATGCCTTGTACCTCTCGATTGATCCATCTGGACGGCGCTTTATCTTGTAAACCCACTTACAGGATATTGGTTTCACATCTCTTGCCTTTGGCACGAGATCCCAAGTCTGATTTTGCTGAAGTGCATCGATCTCTTCTTTCATAGCTGTCATCCACTCAAAACTCTGCGATGCTTCTTCGAACGTCTTAGGCCCTATTGCTTCTTCAATTATGGCTGCATTGGCGTATTTAGGATTTGGCCTTCGTGTTCTTGTTGACCTTCGGAGTTGAGATTGTGGAGTTGATTCTTCCATTTCACTGGGCCCACCAGCTTTGCTTGGTTGTTGATACATGCCAATTTTCCAAGGATTTTGAGTTACTCTTTGCTCGACATCATCGCTGTTTGGATCTTCTGATTCATCTGAACTTGGTTGGAGTTGAAAAATATGCTCCCCCATCTTTTGTTGTAGCTTTTCTCCAAATTCTCTAGAGTCTGGTAGCACCTCCTTCTCTAAGGACCACCAAGAAGATGTTTCATCAAATACCACATCTCGTGAAGTGTAGCACCTTCCACTCGTTGGATCGCAACATTTCCACCCCTTTCTTTGACTGTCATATCCCACAAAGATACATCTAACAGCTTTCTTGTCAAACTTGTTCCGTAAATGATCAGGGACAAATACATAACATACACAGCCAAATACTCGAAAATAGCTAACTATAGGTTTCATGTTCCACAGTTTTTCAAAAGGTGAAACAAATTCTAACCTCGGTTGAGGAAGTCTGTTGATCACAAAGGCTGCAGTCCTCATTGCTTCAGCCCAAAACCTTCTCGGTACGTTCTTTGCATGTAGCATACTTCGACAAATTTCTGCAAGATGTCGGTTCTTTCTCTCAGCTACACCATTTTGTTGCGGTGTGTTGGCACAAGTGTACTGATGACGTATTCGGCATTCCCTTAGATATTGAGAGAACTCATTTGAGCTATATTCTCCTCCGTTGTCTGTGCGTAAGCAACGGATCTTCTTTTCCACTTCTCCTTCAACTGATTCTCTAAACTCTTTAAACTTTGAGAACGTGTCAGATTTTTCTTTCATAAAGAAAATCCATACATATCTGGAGAAGTCATCAATGAATGTCACCATGTACTGCATGCCGCCAATTGATGGTTGCTTAATGGGCCCAAACACGTCAGAGTGAACTAACTCTAATGGTTCCTTTACTTTAAACTTCGATTCCTCGTATGGCAATTGGTGTGCTTTACCAAACTGACATCCTGCACAAACCGTGTCTATTCGCACGTCAAGTTGAGGAAGCCCCTTAAGCATCGACTTTTTCATCATCACACTTAGCTTTGAATAGCTAACGTGACCTAGCCGTATGTGCCATAGATCTGCTGTCTCATTTTTCTTTGTCTTGTCTACATATGCAGACTCTGCTGACATCACATAGACAGACTCCAATCGTCGCCCCTCCATTGTCAGTTTTTCTGAGATTTTGAGATCACGATACACCTTCACATCGTGGGGACCAAACAAGACAGTGGCCTGATGATGTCAATTGAGCCACAGATAGCAGATTTTTCTTCATTCCTAGGACATGATAAACATCTTGAAGTGGCACATGGTTAGAATTATATCGAGGTGTCACTATCGTCTTACCGATGTGAGCTATCGGTAACCTTGAATTGTCAGCTGTCACCACCACACGACTTCCCTTGTACTCAGACAAGTTTTGCAACTTCATTTTATCACCCGTCATATGATTTGAGCAACCCGAGTCTACGATCCAATCATTCTGGTAGTCAATTTGTTCTGACTCAGCATGCTTTTTCTTGGCCCAACAATCTTTTGCCATGTGACCCATCTTCCCACAGTTGTAACACTTGCCATCGAACTTTCTACTATTACCGTGATTCTTTGAACTCCCCCTAGACGAGAGTCTCCCTTTCCTTGGTAACTTTGCATCTTGTCACCATCCTTTTTAAATCCACTACCAGTATGTCGCTTGAAACTACTTTTGCTTTTGTTGGCGTAGAGAACTTCCTCTTCACCCTTCAGCAAGACTCCTCCCATTTGCTTGGCCATAGCTTCTTGACCTGTAAGCAAATTTTCAAACTCAACAAGCGATGGTTGTATCGGTCATCCCTGTACAGCAGCAACGAACCCTCGGTATTCGGATCTCAAACCATGGATAATTATTCTCTTTATCCTGACTTCCCCAATAGACGCTGTCAGATCTAACTCTGAAATTTCGCGACATATCGATTTCAACTTGTGAAAATACTGGGCAATCGTCCTGTCATGTTGCGCCATCGATAGCAGCTTGTTCTCGAGAAGTTGCAATTTTGTATCGTTCTTCTTTGAAAAAAGTGTAACAAAGGTATCCCATGCTTCCTTCGGTGTTTTGGCATCCCGGATGTGCTCCAACATTTCTTCTTCAATTGTGGTCTTTAAAGCAAACATTGTTTTGCCTGCTTTCATTTTCCACTTTCGCAAGACACCATTGGCATCTTCTATTGCCGGTTGTGTAACTTCACCACCACCGACAACCTCCCACAAGTCTTGACCTTGTAGGTAAGACTCCATACACGTTGCCCATGTATTGTAGTTTTGGTTGTTGAGCTTCTTGATTCCTCCAATGACTTGAAGATCACCCATCGTAGCGGCAAGGTTTTGACTACACCGAACAAACTTGAGAGACAAACGTGAAGAGTACTAAACTACTCTTAACACAAAGAAGCTCCACAAGGTTTGTAATAAACCCGGCAATAATCTCAAGAAATCTTTTCTGATGTGGAAGATCAGTTAAAAACTGCAGCCACAGAGCATACTTAGAATTTCAAGATACCTTACAACCATGCTCTGATACCAATTGTTGAATAAATAGAGTAGAAAACTCTAATTATCTCAAGAAGAAAATAAAGCACACTTTAAAGAAAACTCACAAAACACTAATCAGCAAAGATTTTCTTATTTAGCAAATAGCTTTGTTTTTCATTTGGATGATTTACAAAGCTTAAGGACTTGAGTATTTATAGGAAACCAAATGAAATCTACACCACACACATAATTAAACTAAATTTAATTACTACCACACAAACACATTAGTTATACTTTACCTAACTTTGCAATTGTAAGCAATTACATCATCAAACTACCTATGGGCTTGGACAATATTATTGGACTTTTGAAGATTACTTATTATGGGCTGACATTGATTCTCAACATTATATCTTCACTCACATTTACTAGGGGAAATATATAGGTAGCTAGCTATTCATATATAACGATATAAGAAGTAATACATATGCATCATGATTTTAAATTGTAGAAAATATGCGCATAAAAAATTGACCCATTACGACAAGAGAACATGGATCTTTGAACAAAAAAGGAAATCAAATAAGAAAAATTACCAATTATTTATTAGAAAGAAGAGATAACACCATCAAGGATGAGGAAGTTCTGCTGTTTACAATTGACTCAATTGAAGTGGAATCTGCATCCCAACGTTGGTTGGCTTCAATTCCAAAAACTTCAATTTTTTCATGGCTTTGCTCTTCAATACCATATCTCTTTGCCCATTTCTGAATTCCTTCTAACTCTGATGTAACTTCTTTCATGGTTGGTCTTTTCCTCCCATTCAATTCTAAGCATCTTCTTGCAAGGTTGGCAACTGCCATGATCTCTTCTTTCTCTCCTCCTTCCATGATTCTTCTGTCAAGAATATCAAACACACGATCTTCCTCCATAGTCATAATGAAATACGAAGCCAAACTTTTAGCTTCCTCTGGTCTTATGGAAGATATTGGCTTTTGTCCGGTTAAAAGCTCAACTAGAACTACTCCAAAACTATACACATCACTTTTTTCTGTGAATTGGCTTGTATGAAAATACTCTGGGTCCAAGTACCCAAAAGTTCCTTGCACTAGGGTTGTGAGATGAGTATCTTCAATGGTAACCATTCTAGATGTTCCAAAATCTGCAACTTTAGCCCTATATTTCTCATCCAAGAGTATGTTTGTAGATTTGATGTCTCTATGATAAATAGGTTGAGAAGCAGCTGAGTGTAAGTAAAATAGAGCTCCTGCAACTTCAATGGCAATTCTTAGTCGCATCTCCCATGTCATTGGAATATTTTCCTCATTTTGGTCATACAAATATTGGAAAAGGTTTCCATTAGGAATAAATTCGTAAACTAGCAAAGGAACTTTTGTCTCCAAGCAAAACCCTAATAACTTAACCACATGTCTGTGGTTAACTTGGGAAAGAATAACCACCTCATTTATAAACTCGTCAACATTTCCTTGAACCTTATACTTTTTCACAGCAACAATTTTGCCATCTACAAGCATGCCCTTATAAACAGTACCTTGGCCTCCTTTTCCAAGTACTCTATTGACATTAAAGTTGTCTGTGGCTTTTTCAAGGTCCTTTAAGATGAACAGTTTTGTTTTGTCAAAATTGATTTCACCAGAAGATAATCTTTGTTGTAGTAGCAAGCCACCATTTTGTTTGAAGTGTTTATCCTTGCGTTTCTGTATCCTTCTTTTCCTGAAGATTCTGTATAATAAGGATATCCCAATAAGGAAAACAATGGATCCAAGGCTAGAGAAAACTCCTGCACACATACATAAATATAATTAGAGATATAATACTTGTTGGAACAAGGCAAGGCTTTGAAGTATTAGGATCACATCTCTCAAAAACTTATAAATATTAAATGATATTTTGGATTTCGTTTGGATGAAGCAACCTTATACACAAAGGTCATAATCAAGACCACCTTTTTTAACATTTAGATAAAATCTTAAACAGGTGAGACTAACAAGTAGTCACCTACTTTTGGAACCTTCCTTTCCTCACAAGTTTTAATCTTATTAAAATATGTTTCCCTTGCTATAATGCCAAGTTTTAAGATATCATCACATCTTGGAAACGTGATTGCTAAAAGTGACACAGCCAAAAAGGCCATATAGATCGATCTAGACTTGAGAAAAAGAATCTCTCAGGATACCGAAATAAACTAAAAGGAACCGGAATATTAAACGAAAATTGAGATGCAAGAAAGACTAAAAGCATAAATAAATAATATAAGATTCAAGAAGCCTTCCTTAATATAAGAGCTAAATGTTAGAAAGCTGGAAGAGGATATCAAAGTAATCTAAGAGCTACTTCAAACCTTCATAAATATCATCCCTATTCAAGCAGTCAAGGGCAAGAAAACACGTGCCATCAACTTGCTTTAAAGACAGCTCTCTTTTTCTTCTCTTTCGTTATTGAGCTTTGAGTGTACTATTCCCTATATTGGAGTGTTTATGAGCTCTTTATGAACATTCAGTTCATTTACATTAAAGTTTGCAAAGATTTTGTTAAAATCTTAGTTATTAGTGTTTAAGCTCTTAGGAAAAAAAAAACTAGAGGCTTGAAGGTTACCTGGTGTTAGATTATAAATTTAGACCCTTTTTGGTTAAATAATTTTGTTAGGTTATTGTAAGTGAAAAATTTAGTGGTGTTGAATTTTGTCATTGTGTTGGGTTTCTAAAGCTTGACTGTCTCCTTAAATTGTAGCCTTTTTTTAGAAAAATTCTTTTCTTTTAGTAGGATCAATTTGATCTGAACCTCTGTACATAACTGTGTCGTTTTATTTATCTATCTAGAAATGTCGGCTTGACAATCTGTTTTACAAGAACTTTTTCTGAAAAGCTCTTAGTCTGGAACTTTAAACTTAATATTTTGTCTTGAACCAAATCGTGCTGGTTAAAATTATTCTTTAAACTTGAACAGAAAACAAGCAACTACAAAAGTCTATTTTAATTAAGTATTTGCGCTACAAATTTTTAAAAAGTTCATTATTTCTTATCATCACAATTCAAATATAGATATATGCACCTATGTCAACTGCTAAGGTGCAAATTCACAAGACATGAGCAGTTTAGCATATATGCTATATAACATGCAAATAGAATAGCTTCTCACAAACTCTTTACCAATTAATCACCATGTGAAAATATTTTAAAGAAAAAAAATTATTCTGGGAGGATGAATCAAAATAAGCAGTTTAGCACTGTGCTAGCTTATAAAAACGAATTTACCAAAGGATTACAAAAACAAAAAATTTATAAAAAAAATATTTGGTACATCGACAATAAATAAAATTTTACATTAATAAAATATTAAAAAATTATCATATATATTTAATTCAATTCAAAAAATTTAACTATCTAAGTAAATAGTTGAAAATTTTTTAATACTCCGTGTAAAATTTAATTCACTTCTGACCGACGAAATATTTACTCAATTTTCATACCTTTTTTTTTCTAACTAGTTACTGAACGTGTACAAATTCTTGTTCCGCGTACATTATATTTCCATAGAATTATTATATCTATTTACCAAACAAAAAAAAATATTAATCATAACTTTCCATCACATATAGCTAGCAATAATTTTAAATTAAAAAAGATACTGAAAATTCAAGAATCAAACTTTATTTTTCTAAATTAAACAAAAAAATAGAAAATAAATAAACGTACCTACTATAACCCACTTAGCTCGATTTTTCCCACTAGAGTATCCTGGTACTGGTATAGCTGAAAAGCCAAGAATAACTCAATTAGAAGTTAGAGCTCCAAAATATATATATATATATATATATATATAGAGAGAGAGAGAGAGAGAGAGAGAGATTTGCAGAAGAGATTATATATACCTGTACATCCTCCGGAAACATAAGGATTCCCACGGAATCCTGGACTGCAAGAACATCTCCAACCCGAGTGATTCTTCTCCGAAGATGTTATATTAGTCGCATAGCAATGCCTATAAGGAAGCAGGATAGTGGAATTCAAAATCTCCCACTCAAGCATCGCAGGAACATAATCCAAATCCTTTAGGTAAGCACCAGGATTCCTACCGTCCAAATAGTAATCTCGTATAATTAGTGCATGCCGGCACTCATCAGTCGCACCCGTATTTCTTCTGATATCTTCAAACGTTGCGTTATATTCTGATAGATACATAGGCAGCGAAGTCTCGCAGCAAGACCTGCCAAGACAACCATCGCTCCGCAAATAAGTTTTAGATAAAGATTCATCATTGTTGTCACAAATTGACACACATCCCCCAACTTCTGAGCCATTTGACACCAGAAGAGCTAGATTATTGCAGCCAAGGCCCACAAATTTGTTCATCTCCTGCGAGTACACAAAAGGGCTTCCTCTCATGTCTATGCCTCGCGTAGCATCTTTCCTTTGGCAGTTCCTGCGGTATATTGGATTCATGATCATAACAGTGCCTGCGTACACATTTATGTATATCACCTCCAGAATATCTATGGACTTGAGAAAAGGAGTATTGTTCCTGCATTCTATTTCAAACCACTTGTCTACGTAACATTTGGGATCTTTCATTCCAAAGGGATAAGGGATTTCAACACCTCCACAATTCGAATTACAACCAGGTTGTGCTGTATTAATATCGTATTGTGCAGATGCCAATGGATATGTTGGCCATAATATCAAAACCATATGAAGAAATGCAAAGTGCAGAAACATATTGTTGGCACTTGAAGAATTGTGGTGAGCCTAACTATTCCGAAAAGCATACTTATGGTCCATCTTCCAACACTGAGAAGCCAAACTTGACTTGGTAGTAGGAAGACTTTGAAATTTTATTTTTTTTGGGATACAGTCAATGTGTCCTCGATCGTATTTTGGTGCACTTAGAATTTCTAATACCCAGAAAAATCAAATTCACATTAATATGGGTCCCCAGTCCTAGAAGTGAGTGGTCTTCATTCTTCAATATAAGATAACATCGATCCCTCAAGTCCCATATATTGAATATGTAGGACCATTAATGAAGTGAAGCACAAAAAACTTATCACTGAAATAACTGGGTTGGGTCTAATTTCTTTGCTAGTGGTGGCAATAAAAACGAAGAAAGATGTTGATACGATGGGGGACCCAAAGGAATCAAATTGCCCACCCATATATTTCTGGCTTCTTACTGTTTCGGTGTTTCTATGAAGTAATAAATCTCTTATTCAAACCAGATCATGACCTACAAAGTAAACGCAAAAGGGGAGACACTAGCTGCTCCCCATGTTTTTCTACTATCAAGTTAGGTCGTAGTTGTAAGCTTAAAGCCTTAAACATAAAGGGCAACCGTACGTGATCCTTTGGCAATGCATTGTATCCTTTATCTTGTTGGATATATTTATGAAAAAATAAATTTCATAAAAATAAAATAAGAGAGAAGTTATTGTTTATTTTATTGTGGTGGAACCCTCCTCAAATAGGACTCACATCTCTTTGAATTTAAAAATAGAAATAAGAAGAAAAAAAGAAAGAAGGAAACTTGAAGAAGAGTAAGTGGATGTAGGTGGTGTTAATAAAGAAGAGACAAAAATTATCTTGTCTTTTGCCCTTCCTTAGGTGACGCGGGAAAGAGAAAAAAAAAATAGGGAGTAAAAGTTAGTTTCCTACAATTGTCATAACAAAAACCCTAACTATTACTTATCTTATGAACAGTAGCAAAGGATCAATTGAGACCGACTAGTCATAATTTTATATATAATTAAGAGTTAATATTTGATATATTATCCGTGAATTTTAATTTTTATCAATAAAATATTAAAATACTATTATCTATATTTTTTGTCTAATAAAATATTTTAATTTAATTTAAACAGACAACTAGCCGTAGTAGAATTTTGATTCTCTCCTACTAGAGATTAAAGTCCACATCAATTATATTTGTTCAACTTGAACATAAGAAGCAGACACAATGCAAACTAAAACCATGATATCTCAAAGCTCATACTTGACCAATTTTGTGCTGCTTCTGTTATCACTTTCAATTACCACTTCTGCTTCAATTCAACAAAGTTTCATACTTTGTCTAATCCACCATTCTCTAGTTCCAATTACTTTCCCTACATCATTTTACACTCCTAACAATGCTTCTTACACTTCTGTCCTTGAATCCTCTGCTCAAAATCTAAGGTACTTGCTGCCTTCAATACCAAAACCTGATTTTATATTCAGCCCTTTTCATGACTCTCATGTCCAAGCATCTGTGATCTACACAAAACAGCTTGCAATCCACATGAAAGTGCGAAGTAGAGGCCATGATTATGAAGGGCTCTCTTTTGTTTCTCAGTTTGAGAAGTTATTCATGATCTTAGACTTGGCCAAGCTTCGTGGGGTTGAAGTTGATATTGCCAACAGCACTGCTTGGATTCAAGCAGGTGCTACTATTGGCGAAGTGTACTACAGAATTTCTGAGAAGTCCTCTGTCCATGGCTTCCCAGTACAAGCGTAGGCATTGGTGAGCATATCAGAGGCGGTGCTTATGGTACCATGCATGATACGAAAGTATGGCCTAGGAGCTGACAATGTCATTGATGCTCGAATTTGTGGATGCTAATGGCAGAATCCTGGACAGAGCAGCTATGAGAGAGGACTTGTTTTGGGCAATCAGAGGCGGTGGAGGAGGGAGCTTTTGAGTTATTCTGGGGTGGAAAATAAAGCTGGTTTCTATGCTACCAACTGTGACAGTCCTTACAGTTACTAGAAGCTTAGAGCAAGGAGCAACCAAGCTTCTTTATTAATGGCAGCATGTGGCTCACAATATTGATGAAGATCTGTTCATCAAAGCTCATATTCAAGTAGAAAATGGAGCTTCGGAGTTATTCTCTGGTGGAAGATAAAGCTAGTTCCTGTGCCACCAACTGTGACAGTTTTTACAGTTACTAAGAGCAAGAAGCAACCAAGCTTCTTTATAAATGGCAGCAAGTGGCATCCATTATTGATGAACATCTGTTCACCAAAGTTCATGTTCGAGTAGAAAATGGCAGAATTTCAGGTCAGAAAACTCTGTAACTTCTTACATTGCTCCATTTCTTGCTGGGGCTGAAAGACTTCTCCAAGTTATGAAATAGAGCTTTCCTGAACTGGGTTTAAGCAGAAATGACTATTGAAACTAGCTGGATCAAATCTGAGCTTTATTTTGCTGCCTATCCAAATGAGACACCCCCACAAGTTCTGCGTCATGGAAAATCCACATCCAAAACTTACTTTAAAGCCAAATCAGATTTTGTCAGACAAGTAGTCCCAGAAGCTGATCTTAAAGCACTATGGACAGTGTTTTTCTGCAAGAAGATAGCGCCTTGATGATTTGGAATCCCTATGGAGGAATGATCAACAGGATTTCAGAATCTGCAATCCCTTCTCCTCACGGAAGAAGAACTCTTTCCAAGATTAATTAAGAGTTAATATTTAGTATATTATCAGTGAATTTTAATTTTCATCAATAAAATATTAAAATACTATTATCTGTATTTTTTGTCTGACAAAATATTTTTTTATCTAATAAAATATTTTATTTTAATTTAAACAGACAACTAGCAGTAGTAGCATTTTGATTCCCTCCCACTAGAGATTAAAGTCCACATCAATTATATTTGTTCAACTTGAACATAAGAAGCAGACACAATGCAAACTAAAACCACGATGTCCCAAAGCTCATACTTGGCCAATTTTGTGCTGCTTCTGTTATCACTTTCAATCACCACTTCTGCTTGAATTCAACGAAGTTTCAAGCTTTGTCTAACCCTCCATTCTCTAGTTCCAATTTCATTCCCTGCATCATTTTACACTCCTAACAATGCTTCTTAGACTCCTGTCTTTCAATACACTGTGCAAAATCTAAGGTACTTGCTGCCTTCAATGCCAAAACCTGATTTTCTCAGTCCATGGCTTCCCAGCACAAGCGTAGGCATTGGTGGGTATATCAGAGGAGGTGCTTATGGTACCATGATACGAAAGTATGGCCTAGGAGTTGACAATGTCATTGATGCTCAAATTTGTGGATGCTAATTATAAAGAAATCAGAAACTTGTAAAAGAAAGGCTTACTTTATTCATTAATTGTAAAGATATATATATACATGGTGCCGCTAGGGTTTACGTAATATCTTATCTAAGAATATCTAAACTGAATATATATCTTATCTGCTGTTTGAATGTGTTTGAAACATTGGTTGTGATACGTATAAATAAACAGCTGTACAAAGATTACATTGGATAAGGTGGTTAGGGTTGCATGTATTACACCAATACTAATGGCAGAATCCTGGATAGAGCAGCCATGAGAGTTGAGAGACGACTTGTTTTGGGCAATCAGAGGCGGTGGAGCAGGGAGCTTTGGAGTTATTCTCGGGTGGAAAATAAAGCTGGTTTCTGTGCTACCAACTGTGACAGTTCTTACAGTTACTAGAAGCTTAGAGCATGGAGCAACCAAGCTTCTTTATTAATGGCAGCATGTGGCACCCAATATTGATGAAGATCTGTTCATCAAAGCTCATATTCAAGTAGAAAATGGAGCTTCGGAGTTATTCTTTGGTGGAAGATAAAGCTAGTTCCTGTGCCACCAACTGTGACAGATTTTGCAGTTACTAAAAGCTTGGAGCAAGAAGCAACCAAGCTTCTTTATAAATGGCAGCAAGTGGCATCCATTATTTTGCTGCCTATCCAAATGAGACACCCCCACAGGTTCTGCGTCATGGAAAATCCACATCCAAAGCTTACTTTAAAGCCAAATCAGATTTTGTCAGACAAGTAGTCCCAGAAGCTGATCTTAAAGCACTATGGACAGTTTTTCTGCAAGAAGATAGCGCCTTGATGATTTGGAATCCCTATGGAGGAATGATCGGCAGGATTTCAGAATCTGCAATCCCTTCTCCTCACGGAAGAAGAACTCTTTTCAAGATTAATGGTGACATGGAGAGAAGAACATGGCAAAACATTTGGAGCGGATAAGGAGATTTTACAACTCCATGGCTCCCTATGCTTCGAAATTTCGAAGGGAAGCGCATGTGAATTATAGAGATCTTGATCTGGGGATGAACCAGATTAATAGCACAAGAGTTTTAAGAGCTTACACTTGGGATTATAAACATTTCAAAGATAACTACAGCAGTTGGTGAAGTTAAAGACCAAAGTTGATCCACATCTTTAGACAAAAGCAGAGCGTCCCTCCACTACAAATTGCATGCTTAATTGAAGAAGAATTAGGAATTTTATGTATATCATAGATGAAATTTGAAAACAATGTGATTAATTTAAACTGCGGTTCCCTTTTTTTTTTTTAATTTCTTTGAATTTGTGCACTACTAAACATATGGCTAATCCCTTTTGGAAGACACTTGAGTTTTGCGTTGACTTTGACTGCTTCCAGTGCACTATTGGCTTGACACGTGTGCTTGCATTGACACAAATAGTAGAATACAATTGTGTATATGCAGATACTTTTTTTTCTCATCAAAACAATTTAATCATATGTATCTATTATGCAGGACTAAAATCTAAATTACCAACATCATAAATTTGAGGGAAACCAATATTTTAGCCTACTATAATAACCAAGGCATGATTGTTCTAATTAACAAACTGGATCATAAAAATTAAATTGAGAAAATTAAGGGTTACAAAAATTAGAAAATTTTTTGGTATTATAAGGTATTAATGTAGTAGGTAACAAAATCTTTATACAATAACAAAAACAGATATTAGTACTTATCAGGTACATTAGCTTACAAGTATGTGTGGACAAATTATTGACAAGCGCTAACTAAGCAAACGGCAAAACTCCAAGAAGATTCCTCATTCACTCTGTCAATATGCAATTTCTAGTGAAAAACTAAGGATGTCTCTTTCTATCAGCAGCCGGCACAATTATTTCCTAACCTTTGTGTTATGTCTCATCTCTTCATATAAAATCGTGCTCAACCTGCACAAATTTTCCATACCTCAGAAACACCAGCACAACCTAAGAATGACAAAATCAAGTCTTTGGGCCCATGTTTCTGTGCCTCCATTGTTTCCTTTTGTTATTGTTCTTATGCTTCATGTCTCTGCCTCATTGGCAGCCCAACAATAGGACCATCAGCATATGGCCCTTTTCTTCAGTGCCTAATAGACCACACTAATTCCCCAGATCAGGTCTCTAACATAGTCTATGCTCAAACCAACGCTTCCTACACATCTATTCTCCGAGCATATATTCGTAATGCTCGCTTCAACATCTCCTCTGCACCAAAACCCTTAATCATAGTCACTCCTCTGCAAGAATTCCATGTCCAGGCTACTGTTATTTGTGCCAGAAACATTGGAATTCAGCTCAAAATTAGAAGTGGCGGCCATGACTTCGATGGCCTCTCATATATCTCTGATGAACCCTTTATTATCCTTGACATGTTCAATCTCAGGAATGTCACAGTGGATATCCAAAAAGAGATTGCTGTCATTCAAGCTGGTGCTACACTTGGAGAAGTTTATTATAGGATTTGGGAGCAGAGTAGAGTTCATGGCTTTCCAGCTGGGGTTTGTCCCACTGTAGGTGTGGGTGGCCATTTGAGTGGAGGAGGGTATGGTAATATGCTGCGTAAATATGGGCTTTCCATTGATAATATTATCGATGCCCAGATTGTTGACGCCAAAGGTAGACTTCTTAATAAAGAGTTTATGGGGGAAGACCTTTTCTGGGCCATAAGAGGAGGAGGAGGAGCAAGTTTTGGAGTCATACTGTCCTACACAGTAAAACTAGTTCCTGTACCGGAAAAAGTCACAGTTTTTCAGGTTCAAAAGACTTTAGAAGAGAATGCCACTGACCTTGTTGTGCAATGGCAGCAAGTTGCGCCTCAAACAGATAACAGGCTTTTCATGAGGTTGCATTTGCAGCCTGTGAGTTTCAAGGGGCAGAGTAATAATAGTACCACTACCATCAGAGCTTCGGTACAGAGCTTGTTTCTTGGAGGAACTGATGAACTTGTTTCACTTATGGAAAAAGAGTTTCCTCTTCTGGGTTTGAAGAAAGAAACTTGCACTGAAATGGGATGGATTGATTCGGTGCTCTGGTGGGCAAGTTTTCCCAATGGCACCTCACCTGATGCTCTGCTAAGCAGAAAACTCGACTCTGCGAATTTCGTCAAAAGAAAATCAGATTATGTGCAGACCCCAATATCCAAAGATGGGCTGGAATGGATATGGAAGAAGATGATAGAACAGGGGAAAATAGGGCTTGTATTCAATCCATATGGCGGGAAAATGAACGAGATTCCTACTGATGTTACAGCTTTTCCTCATCGTGCAGGGAAGCTTTTTAAGCTAGAGTACAGTGTGAATTGGAAGGAACCAGGAGAAGTTGCAGATAAGAACTATATCACTCAGATTAGAAGGCTATATAGTTATTTGACGCCATTTGTGAGCAAGAGTCCAAGGAGTGCTTTCTTGAACTATAGGGATGTTGATATTGGTACGAATCACCATGATAAGAATAGCTACGAAGAAGGGGAGGTTTATGGACTGAAGTATTTCAATGACAACTTTTATAGGTTGGTAAGAGTTAAGAGCGCCGTTGATCCAGAAAACTTCTTTAGGAATGAGCAGAGTATTCCAACGCTTCCAAATATGACATAGGGAAGCAAATGGCTTATGCTTTGTCCCATATAATTGATTTCTTATTGTTTTGCTAAATAATTAGGAAGATGGAATGAAGAGTCCAAAAATAACGTTTTAAACTTATTTCATTAGATAAATCATATTTATTTCTTTAAAATTTTTTGAAATTTACATTTATATATTTTTTTTCTATTTTTAATATCCCAAATTTTATCTTCATTCAAAAAATTATTAATTAAATTTATACTTTATATATTTTTAAAAAAAATTCATAAATAGTCTAGTCTAATTAATTAATTTAATATAATATAAATTTTCAAAAATTAAATTAATATTTATAAAAACTTCAAATCAAATATATTAGTGGTTATTTTTTCAACTTGAGAGGATGGTAATCTAAATTTTATAAATTTTAAAAGATATTCTAGTCAAAATTTAAAATTAGATAAAGTATGAATATAATTTTACAAATATACGAAGAACTAAACACAATTTACTCTATATTTTATTAATCAAGCTTATAATATATGAACCTTGCAACTATACTTTGAAGTTAGTAGGAATATGAATCATGTGGATATTGTAAGTTGAGGAGGATTGGCTATGACAAAAACATGAATTGTGTAGGTTAAAGTTAGTGAGTAATTTTGTTAGAGTAATATTCACCTCCATTCAAAATTTATGAAAATTATAATCACTATTTATATTTTTATTTTAAATTAAAATAAAAAAATCTTTTAAAATTTATAATATATATACTCTAACTCGCACATCTTTCGTGTTTTAAAAAATTACATTAATTTTTTTATTTTAAATTTTTGTAAGTATTATTTTAATTTTTTCTTAATAATTTGCGTTGTATTAAATTTGATTATTAATAAAAAAAAATTTAAAAAATAACTGTCAGAATATTTGTGCCATGTTTACCTTAATTAAGTTAATGACCCATTAACAAAGTCTACCCAAGTTTCGGGAAAAGGTCGTGCACATTAATGCTTTAAATTGTACACCTTTGCATTTTCTTCGCACTTTCCTACCCGGCTATTTGCTAATATTTTATAGTAAATCATATTATTGCAGAGTTGGTATTTAATCAATTATTTGTAAATAATTTTTTATTTATTAATAATATTTAGATCATAATATAAAATAAAAATAATTTTAAAAATTATTATTTTTATTATATATTATAATTTAAATATTATTAAAAAAAAAGACAGTACAGTGCACGAGACTTCTACTTAGTGGGGTCTGAAGAGGGAAAGATGTACGCAGTCTTATCTCCGCAAGCAGAGAGGCTGTTTTCAGGAATCGAATCCGTGACTTTTAAGTCACAAAACAACAATCTTACCATTGTGTCAAGGCTAACCCTCTCTATAATTTAAATATTATTAATAAATAAAAAATTATTTATCAATAATAGATGAAATTATTTTTTATTATTATATATTAATCAATGCTTAATCAAACTCCATAAATATATCACAATCTGAAGTCATGCATTAATTTATTGAGCAAAACGGTTGCTATCAACGAAGTACAAGAAAAATTGAAAAAGATGTTAAGAGTTGGTTATGTAAGGTCGATTTTCTCCAAATGGCATAGTACTAGTCCAAATGGACATCCATCAAGTCTCACCCACCCCATGTGGGAGTTTTTCATAATTTATAATTTATTGTAATGTATAAAATAATTAAAAAATATATATCATATTTTAACATTATAAAAATATAAAATTTATAAGACTTATATGTCAATGAAGAGCACTTAAGTGCTTATTACTGATATTTTTTATTTTAAAATTTATATATATTTTAATTATATATTTTTTATAATTTAAAATTTATACTAATGTATAAAATAATTAAAAAAAAATTATATAATATCCTAATATTATGTGATCTATCTTAAATACATGATAAGATAATATAATATTATCTGTAAATTATTTAATGCACATCAAACATTAAATAAAATAAGAATTTATCAATATCATATTATATCATATTTTTATTTAATCTTCTATTTTATTCGTCTTTATTATATTTTGATTATCAAATAAATTCTACAATTTTTATAATTTTAAGATAGTAAAAAATACTCTCAAATATGATATCTGAGTATTATTCCGTATGTCAGTCCATAATATTATTAATAATGTACCAAACATAGTTATTTAACTTAAATCCAACCTCCGTAATTGGAACTGAGCTTAGCAAATTGTTAGCTTAAATCCAAAGAAATCCCTGAAAAAACATCCAAACAGAAAAGAGCAATACCCAAACTGAATCATGGGTTACTCAAAATATAAAATAGAGTGTTGACAGGATAGTCACCTGAGATGCTTCACGACGGCGTTACAATGAACTCAGGAAGAATGCTGTTCACGGTGGCCACCCACGCAGTGGTTCACGTCTCAATGCTTTGTGGTGGGATTTTGGGAGTTTTGAGAGCTCTTAAAGGAAGAGAGGAAAAACAAAGGTCAGAGGAAGAGAAAAAAACCTGGGGAAGACTTCTGAGAACCGATAATGGCTTGAGCGGGACACAGCTTTCCTAGCGTGAGAAAACAGAATGTGCTATGGTTTCACAGCTAGCGTGAGAAAACAGAATGTGCTATGCGTTGTTTTCGTTTGAGCGGGACACAGCTTTCCTATCCCGCGTTTTGGCTACATTTTGGTTTTTGTTATTTTTTTTAATTATTTATATTGTGTTTTGACTGTATTTTTATTTTATTTTTTTAATAGATTATTTTATTTTTCTAATAAATTATTCTCATATTTTATTTTTTCAAATAAATTATCTAAAAAATTAATATCTCCTTAAATCTATTCCCACTTTTGATTTTTTAATAAGGTTTTAAAGTTTTTCAACAAAAATTTAAAGATAAAATTATTTTAAAATTTTATTGTGACTTGAGATAAGTTCTTGTACACAATAGCTTTTCCTAAAATTAACACTATGTTCTATAAAAGTAAAATTGATATTTATGGCCTTTGATCATTGATTAACAATACTACATTTATTTAACATTTAGTTGGGAGAGTGAGAATCTAAATTGCTTACTTAATTTGTATACTTTTGTTTTCTTATGGTTTATAACAAGGAGGCATGTTGGTGGAACTAACTTGAACCCCCTTTTTTTTGGTGCATGGTAGATCTCATAACTTTAAAAGACATAAACTTTTTAAATGAGATTTTATTGTAATTTACTGATCGAAAATAAAAATCATGCTAAATAAGTTACTATTCATGTTTTTTTATTATGTTTTTCTGACTTAGCTAATAGATAGGATAATATTTTGCATCCTTGTACTCATTTTGGTTGTTTGTGATTGACAATTTCTTTGATAAAAACTTTAATTCTTTCTAATTTTATTGGCTTGCAATACTTTTTTCTATTGTCTGAGTTTCCAATGACATTAGTGACGATAGATTATTTTTTTTAAATTATTTTTATTTTGTTTTGGTTGCATTTCTATTTTATTTTTTCAATAAATTATTTTATTTTTCTAACAAATTATTCTCATATTTTATTTTTTTCAAATAAATTATCTAAAAAATTATTATCTCTTTAAAATATTTCCACTTTTGATTTTTTTGACAAAATTATATTAAACTAATTATATTTTTAAATTTTATTTTTTCTTCAATTTTTAAAAATAAAATAGTTTAAAATAATTTGTTGAAAATTTTAAACTTTAAAAATATGATAGAAATTAATTTTGAAACAAAAAAAAAATATTTCCTCATAAAATCAGAGCATAATTTATAGTTTGGTGTATTTTTAACTTTTAGTGACGACTTGGTCGTCACTAAAAGGTTGAAGAAGAAAATTTTAATTTTTTAACTTTCAGTGACGACTAAGTCGTCACTAATTGTAATCTTTTAGTGACGATTTCAAAAATTTGTCACAAAAACTCATAAACTGACAATTGGTGATGACTTTTTTGTGGCGACTTATAAAGTTGTCACTGAAAGGTTGTGTTTTTGTGACAACTTTAAAAATTTGTCACTCAAAGTATAACTTTCAGTGACAACCTCTCTAAGTCGTCACTAAAAATCTTTTTTAGTGACAATTTTTTTAGTCGTCACAGAAAAATGGTCACAAATTGTCGATTTTCTTGTAGTAGACATAGGGAAGCAAATGGCTTATGCTTTGTCACATATAATTGATTTCCTATTGTTTTGCTGAATAATTAGGAAGATGGAATGAGGAGTCCAAAAATAACGTTGTTAACTTATTTCATTAGATAGATCATATTTATTTCTTTTAAATTTTTTGAAATTTACATGTATATTTTTTTTTCTATTTTTAAACTATCCCAAATTTCATCTTCATTTACAAAATTATTAATAAAATTTATACTTTATATATTTTTCTTTTTAAGAACTCATAAATAATATAGTCTAATTGATTAATTTAATATAATATAAATTATTGAAAAGCTAAATTAATATTTATAAAAATTTCAAATCAAAGATATTTAAATTTTATAAATTTCAAAAGATATTATGGTCAAAATTTAAAATTAGAAAAAGTATGAATATAATTTTACAACTATACGAAGAAGTAAATATAATTTACTCTATATTTTATTAATCAAGCTTATAATATATGAACCTAGCAACTAAACTTTGAAGTTAGTAGGTATATGTATCATGCTGATATTGTAAGTTGAGGAGGACTGGCTATGACAAAAACATGAATTGTGTAGGTCAAAGTTTGTGAGCAATTTTGTTAAGAGTAATATTCACCTCAATTCAAAATTTATGAAAATTATAATCACCTTTTATATTTTTATTTCAAATTGAAATAAAAAATTCTTTTCAAATTTATAATATATATACTCGCACACCCTTCATGTTTTAAAAAATTACATTAATTTTTTAAAATTTTTATAAGTATTATTTTAATTTTTTCTTAATAAGTTGCGTTGTATTAAATTTGATTATTAATAAATTTCTAAAAAAATAACTGTCAGAAATTTGCGCCATGTTTACCTTAATTATGTTAATAACCCATTAACAAAGTCTACCCAAGTTTCGGGAAAAGGTCGTGCACATTAATGCTTTAACGTGTACACCTTTGCATTTTCTTCGCACTTTCCTACCCGGCTATTTGCTAATATTTTATAGTAAATCATATTATTGCAGAGTTGGTATTTAATCAATTATTTATGAATAATTTTTTATTTATTAATAATATTTAGATCGTAATATAAAATAAAAATAATTTTAAAAATTATTATTATTATTATATATTATAATTTAAATATTATTAATAAATAAAAAATTATTTATTAATAATAGATGAAATTATTTTTTATTATTATATATTAATCAATGCTTAATCAAACTCTATAAATATATCACAATCTGAAGTCATGCATTAATTTATTGAGCAAAACGGTTGCTATCAACGAAGTACATGAAAAATTGAAAAAGATGCAAGAGTTGGTTATGTAAGGTCGATTTTCTCCAAAGGGCATAGCACTAGTCCAAATGGACATCCATCAAGTCTCACCCACCCCATGTGGGAGTTTTAAAGACAGAAAATTCAAACAATACAGGCCCTCTCCTAGAGTTTGAAACATTCAATATATTTTAAGTTTACTTTTTAAAAAAAAAATAGATAAAGTAAAAAAAAAATATTAATAGCACTTGAAGTGGAGGTTATACTCTTAGCGTTTTGACTTGGTCTCTAGTCTCTATTATTATTCTTTTTAAAAAGAGTTTGATAGAGTGTGAGATATCATAAAATAAAATATTATATTATTTAATATTATGGTATTTGATATGATTATTGAAAATTTTTATTAAAAAAATACACTTCATATTTCTTAAAAATTAACCAACTTAAAAAAATGTAATATAAAGACTCGTTTGAAGCATATGATAAGAAAAATATGATAAGATAATTTATTTTATTCTATTATTATTATTTTATATTTGGTGAACCAACATGATAAAATAAGATTTTTTTTATCCTATTTTATCAGTGAGTGTTAGTTAACATTTTAAACTTATGGGAGGTTAGGTTAGAGAATAATAACATAAAATTAAAAAATGTAATTTGTATAATTTAAAATTATATATTTTCAATTTATGAATATTATTCTTTGAATTATATATTTTTCATAATTTATAATTTATAGTAATGTATAAAATAATTAAAAAATGTATATCATATTTTAACATTATAAAAAAATAAAATTTATAAGACTTATATGTCAATGAAGAGCACTTAAGCGCTTATTATTGATATTTTTTATTTTTAAATTTATATATTTTTTATAGTTTAAAATTTATACTAATGTATAAAATAATCAAAAAAATTTGTATCATATCTTAGTATTATCTAATCTACCTCAAACACATGATAAAATAACACAATACTATCTATAAGTTATTTGAAGCACATCAAACACTAAATAAAATAAGAGTTTATCAGTCTCATATCATATCATATTTTTATTTAATCTTTTATTTTATTAATTTTTATTCTATTTTGACTATCAAACAAACTCTATAATTTTTATAATTTTAAAATAGTAAAAAATACTCTCAAATATGATATCAGAGTATTATTCCGTATGTCAGTCCATAATTATTAATAATGTACCAAACATAGTTATTTAACTTAAATATAATAATAAAAATAACATTGGGATAACAGAATCAGGGATCACACTGTAGCAAATGTCTTCTTAAGTTCTTCCTCCTTGCAAGTTGCAGTAATGGAAAACCCTAGTGCGTTGCTTCAGACTATTGACCTTTCTTTTAAAGACTTTGCAACCACAATTATCGGCCTACCCGTTCACCTTTCTAATAATATTCCTTTCCCATATTCAGTGTTTTGACTTCAACACGTGAAGCCCCACAACACGCACCTTTCCCATAAATATTTTTCACGTTGTCAGGCCAAAAATAGCATCTATATTTTCTATAACTTTATTGAATTTTCTATTTTTCACATATAATATATACTTAATAAATACTCATCTATGCATGATTTAATTAATTAATATTAATTTTAATTTTCGTATTCCGCTCACTACCCTAATTAATATAAAGTACCAAAAAGTAATAAGAGAGTTTATCGTTATCATTGAGTTTGCTGTTTTTTTTTATATAGACACCGTGTACGTGTTTTTGAATCAACACTTAGGGATGTTTAATAAATAAAAAATTTAACTTTTGAGAATGTTAATAAAATAAAAAATTAAATTTGGCTTTGAATATTATTTTGTCAAAGTTTTGACTGGGTGACAAATTACGTAATTTATTACGCTAATCATTTATCAATTATCACCTTTTACGATAATTCAAAATAATAAGACAAATTTTACATTTTTATTTTATTTTTAATTAATATTTAATTCACCAGTAAATAATTTTTTAATTGATTAATGATGTACATATGATAAAAAAAATATTTTTTAAAAAATATTTTTATTTTATGATATAATCTGGACATAATTAATAAATAAAAAAGTATTCATTAATAATAAATAATTTTTGTGAAAATAAATTTTTTTTTTTTTAAAGATTGTTTATATCCTGGAAGACCCATTACCCATCCCTATATTTCTGGCTTGTTTATAGTTATATGAAATAAGAACTAGTCTCTTAAAATGTCACTACTCACCCCTGATTTTGCTCCAAAAGGGTACACAAATAGTTGTAGATGGGCAGCGTGCGTCAAAGTACATATACCAGGAAGATCCTTTTCTCCACTTTCTCAATCTCCTACAAAAAGCCTCCAGAAGCTCTATGATCCCTCACATACATTGATACATTAGAATCAAATTCTCTTTGCTCTCCGCAGCATTTCAAAATGGCTGTCAAGTTCAACTTTGAGGCAGAAAAAGGAGAACGCTGCTCATAATTTTTCTCTACTAGTAAGGTCGTAGCTGTAAGCTTTAAAGCCTCCAACATAAACGGCAACCACGATCCTTTGCCAATAATGTATCCTCCTTTTTGGGTAAAGAATTGAATTGCATAATTATAGAGACAAAGCAGCACCCAAACTTTTGGGAAACCCAAATAGGAAGATTGTAGAGAGGCTCGCTCACACGTTTTTTCAATAAGAACAGCAACTTATTCCTACAAAAATTCATTGGCAAATGGTACAAACTTTTATAACATAATAAGTTTCTAATTAACTAATCAACGAGTACTATCACAATATTCAACAATTACAACGAAAGTTCAGGGGGGCTACAAGGCAACCCCATCGAAACAAACTCAGTTACACTCCCTATAATTACTACTAAAGGTCGGGGAACAACCGAAAACATTACTACTACTTCCTCAGATTGATCTATTTTCGTCATACAAGAAATCAAAAGTCCCATTTCCTTCCCTAAAACAGCGAGGGACATTAGTTCGATTGAACCTCTTCATTCATAGCCTGAAATCACCAATAATAATATATAGGAAATGAAATATCTTCATTCACCATTTTATCTTAATTCACATTTACTAGAAGAAATATATATGTAGCTAGCTATTCATTTATAACGATATAAAAAGTAATGCGGATATATTATGATTTTAAATTGTACAAATATGAACATAAAAGGTTGACCCATTACAAGTGATAATGGATCTTTGAACAAAAAAGGAAATCAAGGAAGAAAAATTACCAAATATTTATTAGAAAGAAAAGGAAACAATACCGAGGATGAGGAAGCTTTGCTGTTTAGCGTTGATCCAGTTGATGCAGAATCCACAGCCCAACGATGGTAGGCTTCAATTCCAAAAGCCGCAATTTTTTCATGGTCTTGCTCTGCAATATCAGACCTCTTCCCCCATTTCTGAATTCCTTCTAAATATTTTGTAACTTCTTTCATGGTCGGCCTTTTCCTCCCATTCAATTCTAAGCATCTTCCTGCAAGTCTGGCAACTGCCGTGATCTCTTCGCTCTCTCCCTCCATGATTTTTCTGTCAAGAATATCAAATAGACGATCTTCCGCCATAGACATCATGAAATATGAAGCTAAGTTTTCAGCTTCCTCAGTTCTTGTGGAAAATATTGGCTTTTGGCCGGTTAAAAGCTCCACCAAAACTACCCCAAAGCTGTAAACGTCACTCTTTTCTGTGAATTGACTTGTATGAAAATACTCAGGGTCCAAGTACCCAAAAGTTCCTCGAACTAGGGTTGTGAGATGAGTAGCTTCAATGGTAACCATTCTAGATGTTCCAAAATCTGCAACTTTAGCGCTATATTTCTCATCCAAGAGTATGTTTGTGGATTTGACGTCTCTGTGGTAAATAGGTTGAGAAGCCGCTGAGTGCAAGTAATGTAGAGCTCCTGCAACTTCAGTGGCAATTCTTACACGCATCTCCCATGTCATTGGCAAGTCTTCATTTTGGTCATGCAAATATTGGAAAAGGTTACCATTTGAAATAAATTCATAAACTAGCAAAGGAACTTCTGTCTCCAAACAAACCCCCAATAACTTAACCACATTTCTGTGGTTAATTTGAGAAAGAATAACCACTTCATTTATGAACCCTTCAACATTTCCTTGAACCCTAAACTTTTTGACAGCTACAATTTGACCATCTACAAGCATGCCTTTGTAAACAGTACCTTGACCGCCCTTTCCGAGTACAGTGTTCACATTAAAGCAATTGGTGGCTTTTTCAAGATCCTTTAAGTCAAATAGTTTTGTTTGGATTTCGCCAGAGGATAATCTTTGTTGCAATAGGAAGCCACCATTTTGTTTGAAGTATTTTTCCTTCCTTTTCTGTATCCTTCTTCTCCTTAAAATTTTCGATCCGAGGAAAACATGGAAAACAACAAATCCAAGGCTTAACAAAATTCCTACACGAATACATAAATAAAATTAGAGATATAGTACTTGTTGGAACAAGGCAAGATTTTGAAGTTTTAGAATCACATAAATAAGAGTGATTATTTAGTGTAGAGCCGATGGATAAAAAATTTCACTATTTACTGCCACGTGTATTTAATTAAATTAAAAAAAATTCTTTTAAACAGACACATGACAACATCTAATGTATCACTGATAGAATTTTTTTATTCACCAATGATGCATCAAAATATTTTTTTTAAATAAATTATGTTTTAAATTTCATTTGGATGAAGCAACCTTATACATAAGATTTGTATAAAATCTTAAACAAGTGATACTAACAAGTAGTGGCCTACTTTTGTCGTTTCCTCAAAAGTTTTAATCTTATTAAAATATATTTTCTTTGCTTTAATTTCAAGTTTTAAAACATCATCCCATCTTGGAGAAGTGATTGCTAAAAGTGACGGAGCCAAAAAGAGCATATAGATCGATCTACGCTTGAGAAATTGAAGGAAATTAGAAAATCAAAGAAATGATTTTTAAAATTATCTTTATTATTTATCATAATTTAAATATTATTAATAAATAAAAAATTATGATGATAAATAAAATATCAATTAATTAAAGAAAACTGAAAGCTTAAATAAATAATATAAAATTGAAGAAGCTTTCCTTGATACATGCAAGAGCTAAATGTTAGAAAGCTGGAAGACTATATCAAAGCACTCTAAGAGCTACTTCATGGCTTCATAAATATCATCCCTATTCAAGCATTCAAGAGCAAAAAACAAGTGCCATCTAAATAAACAGTTGGAAAACTTTTAATACTCTACGTAAAATTTAATCCATAGCTGATAGGCGAAATACTTACTCAATTTTCATACCTTTTCCTTTTTAGTTAGTTACCGTACGTGTAAAAATTCTTGTTTTGAGTACACTATATTGCCATAGAATTATTACATTAATTTACCAAACAAAAGGAAGCATTAATCATGCATAACTTTCTATCATATATTAAATTAAAAAAGATACTGAAAAGTTAAGAATCAGACTTGATTTTTCGTAATTAAACAAAAAAATAAAATAAAAAATAAACGCACCTACTATAATCCACTTAGCTCGATTTTTCTCATTAAAATATCCTGGTATAGCTGAAAAGTCAAGAATAACTCAATTAGAAGTTAGAACTCAAAAGTCTATATATATATATATATATATATATATATATATATATATATATATATATATATATATATATATATATATATATATATATATATATATATATATATATATATATATATATTTTGGTACAACAAAAGAGTCCAAAGACTAAGGTCCAGTTTGGGTATACAGCTTATTTAAATACTTATAGAATAAGGCCTTATATAAAAAACACTTATAGAAGAAGGACTTTTAAATTAAGTTATTTAGCGTTTGGATATATATTTGAAAAAGTGCTTTTCAAATTTATAAATTTTTTTAAAAATATTTGGATATAATTTTGATGGAAGGAGAGAGGTGAATGGTATAGTTTTGATGAAATTTTAACTTGTAAAAGTGCAAAATAACTTTCTGATCATGTGAATTTGAGTTTTCATAGAGACTTTTTTCAATAAACTTAAAAAAATGACTTATGAAATAAGCTAAAATTAGCTTATTGAAAATTGATAAGTTACTTATTTAAACTTATCCAAACACTGTTTTTTTAACATAAAAGCACTTATACTGATAGATAAGCTCTAATAAGCTGTAAGATTTGTTATCCAAACGGGCCCTAAACCCTTCTCACTCTGGGCCAAGATACACCCTGGATATCCTCGACAACCAGCCTGCTCACCCCTCGAGGCGGGATCTCATGCATGCATATATCACGACCAAATAGGTTTGCGTTAACAGCCATCCAGTCTGCAACTCTATTCCCTTCCCTTAATACATGAGACACAGTCGCGTTCCAATCCTGATTCAAAAGAGATCTAATCCGCATAGTCAGTGGCGCTAACTGGTGCACCCTCGACACCTCCCCTGCACAGAGTTCCTTAGCTTCCAAACAATCAGTCTCTATCACCACCTCGCTTAGGTTCCTCTCCCATGCAATCTCTAACGCTAAAACAATCCCCTCCAGCTCGGCTTCCAAAGCATCTCTTGTCTCCAAAACTCTTGAGAACCCCACAACCCAGCCTCCCGATGAATCCCTCAGGACCCCTCCGCAGCTTGCCTTCTCCCTGCCCCGTGGCCGCCCCATCAACGTTGAACTTCATTTTGTTGTACGCGGGGCTTATCCATCTAATATCTTCAACTCTGACTCCTCCACCAAGGATCTTATCCTTAGCATGCATGAACTCCATACACTCCCTGGTTCTTGCTAAGCATGTAAACAACATGTCGTTGGTGCCTTGGGTCTCTGGCTGGAAAATGATTTCACAGCGTTTAGACCAGATGCACCATGCTGTAATCCCGAACAGAGTTTGCCAGGATAAGTCTTCGTGCTCCGGTTTTCCCCAGCTGTTCGATAGATTCCTACTCAGCCACTCCTGGGAGTTAGCTTCGAAGAACTTCCTCCAATGCTTTCTATGGACCAGTCTCAGCCAGATGTTTCTCACCTTTTCGCAGTCCCTCAGGCAGTGGGTTATTGTTTCCTCCTCTAACCCGCATACTTGACAAGTGCTGCAACTAGTGAGGTGTCGGGTTTGTCTATATTTGTTTGTTATAATGCTACCCTGTCCTAGTAGCCACAAGAAAGCTCTAATCCTCTGGGGTCCCGGCCATCGCCATATTTTCCTCCACACCGGCTGGTGTTGCCTGCTCATGTTGGTTCTACTCTCGTAAGCCGATTTCACCGTAAAAATGCCACTGGTGTTGAGTCTCCATCTCAGCTTATCTTGTCCCAACTCCTCCTCCGGTGGACTCACCGTGCCTAGCTTGCTCTTTGCTTCCTCTGGGAGCAGGTGTTGGAAAAGGGGCCAGTTCCAACGTCCATTACCGTCCACCATATCCGCTACCTTCCTCCCTTTCAAGTCATCGGGAACTGGTTGGGAGATCATCTATGTTAACTTGCCTCCTCCTGGGAGCCATGCGTCCTCCCAGAACCTCGCATTCTTGCCATCCCCCACTTCCCATCCTGAGCCTTCCTCTACTGCCTTTAGTACCTTCCGAACACCTCTCCCTAGGTTAGATAGGCTCCTCTGGCTTGTTTGACCTAACAGACCAGCCTCCAATAGATTCTTGTATTTCGTACTTAGGACTCTAGCCCAAAGCTTCTCTGGATTCTGCTTCAAGCCCCACACAGTTTTCATTAGGAATGCCTCGTTCATGGCTCTTAGTTTTCTAATGCCTAGTCCCCCGTGATGTTTCGGGGTGCACACCTTATCCCAGCTAACCAGATGGACCTTCTTTTCCTCTTCATTCTCCCCCCATATGAACCTTCTACTCACCTTTTCTAGATCATCGCAGAGGCCTAGAGGGAGAAGGGTCGTTTGCATGGAGTAGAACGGCAGGGTATTTAGCACACTAGTTGTTAACGTGACTCTTCCCGCTAGGGAGAGGGTTTTCGATTTCCAGCCGGCTAATCTCTTCTTCACTTTATCCAGTATATGCCCGTATGTTTGCTTACTTACCCTAGCGTGCAGCAGAGGCATCCCAAGATATTTACCCATGTTATGGGTGAGCTTGAAACCCAAATCCTTGCTATATTGTTCTGCCCTGTTATGATTCACATTTTTGGAGAAAAAACATCTCGATTTATCCCCACTTACCAATTGCCTTGAGCTGCTACAAAACACTTCCAAGCATTTCTTTATTATCAGGCATTGGTTGGTCTCTGCTTCGGCAAATAAAACCAAATCATCTGCGAAGAAGAGGTGAGATAGTGACGGGCCCCTTCTGCATAGTTGGATAGGCTTCCACAACTTACTCTGCACTGCCCACTCAATACAATGCGCCAGCCTTTCAATGCACAGGACGAAGAGGAAGGGTGAAAGGGGATCTCCCTGCCGTAAACCTCTCTGCATATCGAACACTTCCAAGACTTCCCCATTTCAGAGAATGCTCAAGGAGCTTGTGGAGATGCAAGCTTTGATGATGGCAACAAAATGTTCCCCAAACCCCACCTCCTTTAACGTGTCTTTGAGAAAATCCCACCTCACCCTATCATACGCCTTCTCAAGGTCGATCTTCACTGCCATGAGCCCCTTTCTTCCTTTCTTTATCCTCATAGTGTGTATAGCCTCTTGTGCTATAACTACATTCTCTTTTATACTCCTTCCCGGTATAAAGCTATTCTGGTCGGGGCCTATCCACTCATTCATAACTCTCTTCAATCTGTTAGCTATGACTTTGGTTAAAATTTTGAACACCACGTTACATAAGTGAGATAGGCCTAAACTCCTTAATATGCTCCGGGTTATCCACCTTAGGGATCAAAACTAAGAGAGCGTTATTAATTTCCTTGACCCCCTCCGGCTTTGCAAAGATCTCCCTTAACATTTCACAAACAGACTTCCCCACCTTTTCCCATTGGCTCTGGAAAAAAAGTGCGTGTAGCCTGTCTGGACCCGGGGCTTTATACGCCCCCATGCTAAAGAATGACTCCTTTATCTCTTCATCCGATAGGGGGCTTGAATCCTTTCCATATCTTCCCCTTTTATTTTTGGAAAGCAATCTTTTAGGGGAAGTGGCTCGAAGGGAGACTTGTCATCTCTATAGAGATTCTTGAAAAAATTTAACGCTATTTCTTTTAGCCCCTCCTCTTCCTGCACCCAACACCCGTGATTGTCTTTTAGCAACTTGACCTTATTTCGCCTCCTCCTAATCATGGTTGCGGTATGGAAGAATTTAGTGTTTCTTTCCCCTAAATTCAACCATCTGCATCTAGCTTTCTGGTACCAGATGGCTTCTTCTTTCGTAAGGATCATCTCGTACTCCTTCCATAGCTCCTCTTTTAACTGTATGAGATGGGGTTGTTGCCCATTTTGTAGCGCCTTGTCAATGCCCCCCAGTCTCCTGATCAGTTCCCTCTTTTGCTTGAAGACATTCCCGAAAATTTTGTGGTTCCACTCATGGACTCTCTCTCTGAATAATCTGGAACCTTGCACCCAACCTGTGTCATTACCCCATGCCTCCTATACCACCTCGTTGAAAGAATCCTCTACTAGCCATGCAGCTTGGAACTTGAAGGCTTTGGGTTTGCCAAGCGACTTAACATTTGGTCTTAAAAATAACCCCAGCGGTTTATGATCAGATTTCAAGGCTGGGAGATGGAACACCGTGGATTCTGGGAATGCAGAAAGCCATACAAGGTTGCAAACAGCCTGATCTATCCGTTCCTTCACTCTTCCCCTCTCCCACGTAAATCTCGAGCCCTTAAACTCCAGGTCCACTAGCTCTCTATCGTTCAAAAACTCGCTGAACTCCTTCATAGAGCTCTTATTCAAATACACACTTCCTACTTTCTCATCTGCACTTTTGTACGCATTAAAATCCCCTAGGACTAACCAAGGTTTATCCACCATTTCTCCTATGGTGGGCAACTCCCTCCAGAGGTCTCTTCTCTTCACTTGGTTGGGGCTGCCGTAAACGAAGGAGATCCAACATCTTCTGTTCTCATCCACCTAGTGCGTTTCAGTATGGAGGTATTGTTTATGCGCTTTGATGATGTTAATATTCACCTTGTCAGTGTTCCACATCAGCCAGATGCCACCCTCAAACCCCACAGCCTCCATTCTGTATTTTCCGCTCCACCCAATATTGTTCATTACCCTATCAGCCTTGTTACCACTTACTTTGGTTTCTAGTAAAGCAATTATACTTAGGTTATGCATAGCAATCATATCTTTGATTAAAAGGGGAAAGGTTTTCGACCCAGCCCCTCTACAATTCCAAACGAAGCAATTCATAAGGAAACCTAGACCGCAGACTTCTCCCTTCCTTCTACAGCACCTTGCTGTCCTCCCCCAATACACCTCTCCTACCGAGCAGTTCGACCTCCTCGATCTCCGTGGCTTTACCGCCCTGAGGGGGTTTAATTCGCGCTAGAGAAGGGTCAGGTGGTCTCCTCGGACTATCTAACGTAGTCATAGTTTGCATGCCTGAGGAGTTTACATTTTTCACCCTTAGATCATCTATTCCACTAGCAACGAGGCCTACATTCTGGGGATGGGTGGGTCGGTCTGTGTTTTTTCTCCCTAAGTTGGCCTCTGATCTGGGCAAACTTGTTTTATTGATTTCTGCCAGGGCCACTCTTTGTTTCCCTTGGTCTATTTTTTTTAGGCCCAAAGGTCCCGGGCTAGATGGGTGCTTGAGCGGCCTCTCCGTTGTTGTCCTCTGGGCTCTCTTCTGGCCTATATCCGCCTTGGCAGGGGCCTTCTTTCTCCTTGGGCTTGATAGATTACCTTTGAATGTGCTGGCAGGATTTGACTTTCCCGCCTGATTTCCCGCCGAAGCTCCTTCCTTTTCCTCCGGCCCTGCTATCTCCATTGCTTTGCCATCCCCGTCAATCAAGCTGTCATCATGATGTGACATCTCCACCTCTTCAGTGATCGCTTGCAGAGCCTCGAACCTCGAACCCCGTCAATCAAAAGTCTATATATATACCTAAGATTTGCAGAAGAGATTATATATACCTGTACATCGTCCTCTATAAACATAAGGATTCCCATCGAATCCACGACCGCAATCACATCTCCTACCTGAGTGTTTCTTCTCCGAAGATGTTATATTAGTCTCATAGCAATTGGCATATGGAAGCTGGATAGTGGAATTCAAAATCTCCCACTCAAGCCACGCAGGAGCATAATCCAAATCCTTTACGTAAACACCAATGTTCTTACCGTCCAAATGGTTGTATTTTCCAATAATTAGCGCATAACTGCACTCATCAGTCGCACCCGTCTTTCTTCTTATATCTTCAAACTTTGCGTTATATTCTGAGAGATACATAGGCAGCGAAGTCTCGCAGCAAGACCTGCCAAGACAACCATAACCATCACTCCCCAAATAAGTGTTAGATGGAGATTCATTTTTGTCACAAATTGACACACATCCCCCAACTTCTGAGCCATTTGACACCAGAAGAGCTAGATTATTGCAGCCCACAGCCACAAATTTGTTCATCCCCTGCGAGTACACAAAAGGGCTTCCTTTCATGTCTATGCCTTGCGTAGCATCTTTCCGTTGGCAGTTCATGCGGTATATTGGATTCTTGATCGCAATAGTGCCTTCGTTCACCTCAATGTCTGTCACCTCCAGATTATCTATGGACTTGAGAAAAGGAGTGTTGTTCCTGCATTCTATTTCAAACCATTTGTCTGCGTAGCAGTTTTGATCTGTCATTCCAAAGGGATAAGGGATTTCAACACCTCCACAACTCGAATTACAACCAGTTTGTGCTATTATATTGTATTGTGCAGATGCCAATGGATATATGGGCCATAATATCAAAACGATATGAAGAAATAAAAATTGCACGACCATATTGTTGGTACTTGGAGAATTGTGGTGAGCCTAACTCCTCCTAAAAGCATATTTATGGTCCGTTTTCCAACACTGAGAAGCCAAACTTACTATGGTAGTAGGAAGACTTTGATTTTTTTTTTTTTCTTTTTGCTGTGATACTATCAACGTGTCCTCGTATTTTGGTGCGCTTAGAATTTCTAATACCCAGCAAAATCAAATTCACATTGAGATAGTTCACCAGTCCTAGAAGTGAGCGGTCTTCATTCTTCATCAATATAAGACAACATCGATCCCTCAAGTCCTATATATTGAATATGTAGGGCCATTTGTGAAGTGAAGCACAAAAAACTTATCACTGAAATTATTGGGTTGGGTCTAATTTCTTTGCGAGTGGTGGCAATGAAAACGAAAAAATATGTTGATAAGGTAGGGGACCCAAAGGAATCAAATTGCCCACCCATATATTTCTGGCTTCTTACTGTTTCAGTATTTCTATGAAGTAAGAAATCTTATTCAAACCAGATCATGACCTGCAAATTAAACGCAAAAGGGGAGACACTAGCTGCTCCTCATGTTTGTCTACTAGCTAGTTAGGTCGTAGTTGTAAGCTTAAAGCCTTAAACATAAAGGGCAACTGTACGTGATCCTCAGGCAATATATTTTTAAATGAGATATATTTCTTTTGATCTACTACTTTTTTTATAAACTGGTTCATTTAAATTTCTTTTTAATATAGACGTAAGAAAAATTAATTAAATATTGGTCCATCTCAAACACGTCCAATCAAAGAAATTAAAACTGTAAATTTGTTTAGGTGGGCGATGTCGGCTGCAAAAAGTTGATCCCGAAAAAAGGTAGTGTTCTACTCTATAATTAATTTTTTTTTCCTTTCAACATTTAGCCATTTAGATTACTGTTTTCCACTTTCGGACAAAAAAGAAAGAGAGAAGGGCAATTTACAAAGCATACTTGTTATTCTTACAATGTCTCATTATATGCAAATACAAGTGAGGCAATACGTAGGATTCATGTCCATGTTGGATATTTTTATGAAAAAATAAATTTCATACAAATAAAATAAGAGAGAAGTTATTGTTTATTTTATTGTGGTGGATCCCTCCTTAAATAGGACTCACACTCTTTGAATTTAAAAATAAAAATAAGAAGAAAAAAAGAAAGAAGGAAACTTGAAGAAGAGGTTTTGTTTGTTATTTTTATAAATTGTTTTTAAAAATTATTTTGTAAAAGTATAATTCAAAAAATAATTTTTAAGAATCGCTATTTTATTGTTTTCTTTATTTTTATGTAAAATTGTTTTCAAATTTTTTTAAAATTAAAGAGAATTGTTTTATTAATGACAAAATTGTAAATAATTTATTAAAATTAATTTTTAACTATCACACAAATCACACAATTATATTTTCAAACACCGTTTTTAAAACTTATATTCAAACAAATTTTTTATTTTTTTATTCTAAAAAAATAATTTTTAATATTATTTTAAAAAAAATAATAAGACAAAAAAACTTTTAAACAAGTCCTTAATTTCCTACAATTTCCATAACAAAAACTAGTCATAACTTTATATATAACTAAGAGTTAATATTTGGTATGTCATTGGTGAATTTTAATTTTCACCAATAAAAAATTAAAACACTATTATCTGTATTTTTTATCTAATAAAATATTTTATTTTAATTTAAACAGACAACTAGCAGGTAGTATTTTGATTCCCTCCTACTAGAGATTAAAGTCCACATCAATTATATTTGTTCAACTTAAACATAAGTAGCAGACACAAGGTAAACTAAAACCATGATGTCTCAAAGCTCATACTTGGCCAATTTTGTGCTGCTTCTGTTATTATCTTCATTCTCCACTTCTTCTTCAATTCAACGAAGTTTCAAACTTTGTCTAACCCTCCATTCTCTAGTTCCAATTTCATTCCCTAGCATTCTTATTATCTGTTAGTATTTTCTACAATTGCCATAACAAAAACTAGTCATAATTTTATATATAATTAAGAGTTAGTATTTAACATATTATGGTGAATTTTAATTTTCATCCATAAAATATTAAAATACTATTATCTGTATTTTTGTCTAATAAAATATTTTTTTAATCTAATAAAATATTTTATTTTAATTTAAACAGACAACTAGCAGTAGAGGGACTCCTGTCTAGTTCCAATTCAATTCCCTACATCATTTTACGCTCCTAGCAATCTTCTTAGACTCCTGTCTTTCAATACACTGCGCAAAATCTAAGGAACCCCCGAGATCCGTCGATCGGTTTCTTCGTCTTCTTCTACTACAAACTAAACAGGCGAAAATCGAAGGAAGTGGCAGATCGTACAGGGAAAGGATCGAAGTGTTTTAAAGAGACGACGTTAACGAAGGAGGAGAGAGGGAGCGCCAAGTTACGTAGATTGTCCACGTGGATTATTTTTATTGGACCAGCGACCCCTCTCAGGCTCCTGATTGGCTGCATAAACGCAAATCTCCATTGTGAGTGGTAGTGATGACAAGTCAAGCTTGCTTCACACAGGCTTTGCTCATTCTACCGTTAAGTTCTGATAAATGGAGCTGTTCGTGGGGATTAAAATATGTAAAATGTGGGGTTATTATAAATAAAACTATATTTATCTTTTTTAAATTTATAATAATTAATTAAATTTTGTTTTAATTCCATTTATTTATTCTTTTATTCAACCTATTAACTAAAATTAAAATTGAAGAGCGTGCCTTACATTTAGAAATTACATGATGATGCACAATCTGTGTTGACTGTGTCCATTAAAGAATTCTTATTGATCCTAGCAAAACCAAATGTTACGTAGAAAATTGCAGTGTTTTCAGGTCACAGAACTGTGATAACTTCTTACAATGCTCGACTTCCCCAAGTTATGAAGCAGAGCTTTCCAGAACTGGGTTTAACCAGAAATGATTGTATTGAAGCTAGCTTGATCAAATCTGCGCTTTATTTTGCTGGCTATCCAAATGAGACACTCCCACAAGTTCTGCGTCATGGAAAATCCACATTCAAAGCTTACTTTAAAGCAAAATCAGATTTTGTCAGACAAGTAGTCCCAGGAAGCTGATCTTAAAGCACTACGGACAGTTTTTCTGCAAGAAGATAGCGCCTTGATGATTTGGAATACCTATAAAGGAATGATCAGCAGGATTTCAGAATCCGCAATCCCTGCTCCTCACGGAAGAGGAACTCTTTTCAAGATTAATTACGCGACTTGGTGGCATGGAGAGAAGAACATGGCAAAACATATGGAGCGGATAAGGAGATTTTACAACTCCATGTCTACCTATGCTTCGATATTTCGAAGGGAGGCTTATGTAAATTATAGAGATCCAGATTAATAGCACAAGCATTTTAAGAGCTTACACTTGGTATTATAAACATTTCAAAGATAAGCTCAGCAGTTGGTGAACTTAAAGACCAAAGTTGATCCACATAACTTCTTTAGACAAAAGCAGAGCGTCCCTCCACTACAAGTTGAATGCTTAATTGAAGAAGAATTAGGAATTTTATGTATATCATAGATGACATTTGAAAATAATGTGATTCATTTAAACTGCGGTTTCCTTTTTAAAAAAAAAAATTCTTTGAATTATGGCTTATGCTGTTCCTTTTGGAAGACACGTGTGTTTGCATTGACACACAAATAGTGGAATACAATTTAATCATATGTATCTATTATGCAGGACTAAAATCTAATTACTGACATCATAAATTTTGAGGGAAAGCAATAAATTTGGGCCCATGTTTCTATGCCTCCATTGTTTCCTTTTGTTATTGTTCTTATGCTTCATATCTCTACCTCATTGGCAGCCCCAACAATAGGACCATCAAAATATGTCCCTTTTCTTCAGTGCCTGGTAGACCACACTAATTCCCCAGATCAAGTCTCTGATATCGTCACACGCTTCCTACACAACTATTCTCCGAGCCTATATTCGTAATGCTCTGTCCGACATCTCTGCACCAAAACCCTTAATCATAGTAACTCCTCTGTAAGAATTCCATGTCCAAGCTACTGTTATTTTTGTTGATCAAGTCAAAATAATTAAGTTATTAAAAAAATAGGGGAATTTCATATAGGATGATTGCTGAATATCATGCTAGTTAAGACGGGTTTCGTTTGGGTGCAGGTCAAAGCAGATGGGTAAATTGTGACATGCATGTCAAAATATTTAAGTTCATAAATTCATAAGCAATATTCGTATATGAAAAACAGGTTTTTGGTTGGTTACTGGTAAAAGCAAATGAATTGTAGTTAAGTTGACTCACATTTTTTATAATTTTGATTATGCTAAACGCCTAGTTTATCTACTTGTTTAATGCATGATTTTTTCAGACTTTTCTATTGTACATGCATGGGTGGGACACGAACGTTTGCATAAGAAATGAATCGTATTGAATTGTTTCCCTGTTAAGAAATGAAGTGATCTTCATCAATAATACAGCATCTCTAGACAATGGAGGGAGTACAAGTATACTGCAACTACTAGTTTTTTTTTTCTCTACTAGTAAGGTGATAGTTGTTAGCTTTAAATCTTCTAACATGAAGGGCAACCACGATCCTTTGCCAATAATGTATACTCTTTTTTGGGTAAAGAAAAGAATTGCATAATTATAGAGAAAAAGCAGTACCCAAGGTTTTGGGAAACCCAAATAGGAAGATTGTAGAGAGGCTTACACGTTTTTTAAATCACAACGGCAACTTACTCCTACAAAAATTCATTAGAAAATGGTACAAAATATTATAACATAATAAATTTCTAATTAACCAATCAACAAGTGCTATCACCAACACTACAAGAAATTTAACTTTCGGTGGCGACTTTTTTCGCCACTAAAAGTTAAAAAATCGCCACTAATACCTTTTAGTGGCGACAATTCGCCACCAAAAAGTCGCCACTAATACGACCGTCACTAAAGGGTTTTTGTGGCGACAAAAACGAGTCGCCACCAAAAATTATATCTTCAGTGGCGACTATATGATGCGCCACAGAAACTATATTATCAGTGGCGAAATAAGTCGCCACTGAAAGAAAAAATTAACATCCAAATATAAAAAATCGCCACTAAAAATTGGGTATAAGGTGGCGATTTGTGAATTTCGGAGATTCAGTGGCGACTTAGGTCGCCACTGAAGGGTTTTAGTGGCGACTTAGGTCGCCACTGAAGGGTTTCAGTGGCGACATACTCTGTTGCCACTGAAAAGGTTTTAGTGGCGACCTTTTCAGTCGCCACTGAAGGGTTTCAGTGGCGACATGTATAGTCGCCACTGAAGGGTTTCAGTGGCGATATGTATAGTCGCCACTGAAAAGGTTTTAGTGGCGACCTTTTCTGTCGCCACGGAATCGTTTTAGTGGCGACTTTTACCGTCGCCATTGAAAGTGTTCAGTGGCGACCTTTCTAGATCGCCACAGAAACCCTTTAGTGGCGACGTACAAAAGTCGCCACTGAAAGGTTTCAGTGGCGACTTTTTGATATCACCACCGAAAACCATTCTGTAACGACATTTCCAAATCGCTGCTAAAAGACAGATTTTAGTTGCAATATTTGTCGCTACGAAAAATAATTTTTTAATAGCAACAGAAATTATGGTCGCTAGTAAATCCATTTTTTTTTATTTTTAAAATTTGTACAATTTTAAAATTGATAGTTTAAAATTATATTTATTTATTTATTTTATATTCACACAATATTTTATCATAAAAATTTAATAATATATAACAAAATCAAATGAAAAGTAAAAATTATCCAAAATATTTTTCTTTAACATTTATGTATAGATAAAAAAGATCTTTTTATTTAAAATAGAGTATAGATACACCCTGAATTACATAAAGAGCACAAAACAAACAAATATCATACTTGCCAGGAATATGGCTGTAGCATAGTAAAAAACAAGATTAAACATAGTTTAAATACAATAGATACGCAATACATGCAAGTTCTGTAAAAATAAAACAAGAGACTAAATCCAATACAAATTTCATATATACAATACATTTACAAAACTAAAGGTTTATACATATTCCTTCTCTTCACTAATAAAGTTGCAACTCTGTAGTATTATATACAAATCACTTGCTATTGGTGCTGTTGTCAATATCTTCTGGGACATGATAAGTTCAGAGAACAAATGTGTCATGAATTTTTTATAGGAACCTACATCACAAGATAGATAGTGTAAGACATGATACCTTAATTATAACAATATTGAATATGAAAAAAAATATTTAGCTAGATAAATCAACATGCTAATGTGCAAACAAATTTGAGAAACACAAGTAAATTAAAAATTGACCACATAACCATCAAATCCATATGTGATTGATTGCAAACTATCTCAAAAGTTAGTACATAGCAAGAGTGGCTATATAAACAAAAGTGGGTGACAACATATAATAGTAGAATAATTTCTCACCCTTTTTAGATACGTTTAGATCATACAAATGATGGTAGAGGTAAATTTAAATTATAACTTCTATTTTAGGCTCAAATTCAGATTTGGTTGGAGCATACTCTCAATCATTTTCTCAAAATGAAAAAAATTTAACCAGGAAACATACAGGTTAGTATCTCCTTCCCTAAAATCCATACTCATAAGTTATGTTTAAGAAAACTCTAAAATTTCAGCATTTCATAAATAAAACCAAACATCTGAACTTCAAAATTCAAGGTCAAGGAGACACAACGTACCTCACTTCTCACTACAGCTCTTTCCATAGCCTCATACAAATATCTGTTTCCTGAGCACAACATTACGTAGTCAGCAACATTTGCACTGATCACAGATTCCTGTCACAAAAGATATAATAACAATGTTCCTTAATAATCTAGAACCTCAATTCTATGACTTTTTTTTTACTAAAATTAAACTTAAGAGATTACAAACATAAACAACAGCAGTACAGCACAAATGCCTCTATCAGATAAACCCTTCTCAATAATAAACAATGAAAGTAGTTGAAGATACAATATTGAAAAGATTTCCAAAGAACAACACATGTCATAAAACACTTTATAAGTAGTAGTGTACCTCCACTAGCCATCCATCCACCACAAATACATCAAGGGAGTAGCCATCAATTATGGAAAAAACATATACTTCCTGAATGTTAAGCCCAATATCAAACAGCAAAGCAGACAGTTAAAACAAAAGAATTATTTGTCAAAAGAAATCAATCATAAACCAATAACCAAAATTCAAATTACTGGTGCACATAATTAATTTTATTGGTACCATGTAAGTATTGGCAGGTTCTATCAGTGACATAACATGACTGGTTTCAAAAGTCAAGTCTAACAATTCAGCGTCAATCTCCACAAGTTTCCAACTGCACTCCCAATGCAATTGTAACTGAACATGAGATATACAAAGACAGGATATTTTCATATGAAAATTTATTCAACAGGCATATGACCTCAACAACCTAATTTTATACGACTCCAGTAGAAGGACATATTAAGAGCAGAAATCATCATAACAAAGCAGGCCAGAAGTACTCTTGTAAGTTAAGTACCTTATTGGATGAGCATGAACTCAAACAAAGAAACACTTTTTAACCCTTAGTTATCCTCAACAATTAAAAGACGAAGATTTAAATTTATCACTAATGCACCCAGTACATGCTTCATGTAGGTAAAAACCAATATAATAAAGCACAGAGTTCTAATTATAAGAATCATAATGGGGAAAAAAATACCTGATACCAATTGCTGCTTGTAAAATATTTCTGTCACCAAATATATCAAAAAGAAAAAGATTAACAATAGATTCCATAAAAGCAAACACCTAGTTGGTGGACCAGGTGCAGTTATGACTAAATTAGTTATAAATATACGAATGAGTTACTCTCCTACAATGCCGTAGCTTGTTGTTCATCTTCTTCCACCTCCATTCCCACTAGTGTCTTAACTTTCTCGAAGGCTTTGTTCATATTTTCTATTATTTTCCCTTTCTTTGTCAAGAAAATTGACATATAAAAGATCTATAAGAAATACGATAATAAAACTTAGGTTCAATTTTCAAAAATATTACAAATATAGACAAGACAATATCTCTCTACTTTAGTATACATTAACATGATTTCAAATCTAACAAATATTTGAGACAAATACCGTCTGTAAATAAAAATCAACACACATAACAATAAAGTGAAATGAACCAATCAAGTTGGTGGTTCTCTTGGAGATGTTTGTGTTGTATTAGCTGTAGATCCCGGTGCAGCACTACCAATAAGACTTAACGGAATTTGCCCCTATTCACAGACAATAAAATTATTTAAGCGAATTAGGATAAAAAAAATTATTTATAATAATATGAAAGCATACATGAAGATGGATTAAGTTGAACCAACAAGTTTAAAACTACATAATTGATTCATCAATTTGATTTACAGTTTGTAGTTAAAATTACATAATGTAATTGAACCAAACAAATCTTATCAAGAAATACCTGTTGGAGAGATGCAATAAGAGAAGCCATCTGCGATTGTAGCTTTTCTTCAAACTGTGCATGCAACCTCTCTTCTCGAACTCTCATCTCTTCACGTACCTCCGCAACAACTTCTTCACGTAATTTCCTTTTCTGCTCTTGAATTTCTTGAGGTGTGATTCGATCAGTGACTCTCTTAGAGGGAGGTTTCACACCGTATCCTTTACCGCGAAAGAACCCCGACCTTTGACCAAGTACTTGAGTCAAGATTTCATCATTGCTTAAACGTGTCGTGGCATCTTCTTGAGATTGCTTGACTATAATCTCTTGAAGTTGACCCTACAATTAAACAAAACATACATTTGAAATAAAAATACAAATATAAATTACAATGGATAGAATATGCTAGGACTGCCTTCTCCATCGATCCTAGGATTGCTTTATCCTTGGCCTCGAGGTTCCCAACGAATGCTTCTTTGAAGGCTGAAGTCACTCAACTAGTTCAGGTATGTTTTCTGCTGATAATGAATATTGTGAACTAGAATTCCTAATGAGTTGAGCTCTGAAAATGGGTAGAAGGATATCTACTTAGAGCTGCTCAAAGAAGTGACATATTTGCCCATGACACTTTAAACCACCTAGAGATCTACAAACTAATTGTCAATCATAGGATAATAAATTATAGGTTATCCTTACTGATTATATAAACTTTTACTTAATCAACATAATTTTTACTTAATCATCTGCTTCATATATTGTTGTCTGCAGAATTAAGTAGAAGGATATCTACTTAGAGCTGCTCAAAGAAGTGACATATTTTCCCATGACACACTTTAAACCACCTAGAGATATACAAACTAATTGTCAATCATAGGATAATAAATTATAGGTTATTCTTACTGATTATATAAACTTTCTTACTCCTTCAAATTATACCAGCAAATTAAAGTTAATTCTTTTGAAGTTGAAGAGAAGAAAAATTGAATACCACCAATCACAGAAATAATCAGAGAATTGGTAGAGATGATGATGATATGAGAATAAGAAGGATACATGGTGTCCTATATGGGGCCTTCTGCAAGGGCTGCAAAACTGGATTATACAGTATCATGTTTTGGGTGCTGTCAAGGTTTCTTTCTTCTTGAGGTTGCATTTTGGGATATATATAAGGACACAGAGGTGGTCCAATCTCAGTACAATACCTTAATCATAGGCTAAACATTATCCTCTCAAAATCAAAAGGATCCTGTTTTTCTTTAATTTGATTACTAATATTATTTTCACCATTTTGTAGGGAGACAAAGTTGGCTTTTAGTCACCATTGTGTCTAATACTTATCACATCAGCCAGGTATCAAGTATCAACAGCTATATAATAAACCTAATTAGAGGAAGAGAATCAGTGTTGGAAAGTAAATCAGTGTTGGAAAGTAAATCAGTGTTGGAATAAATCAGTGTTGGAAAGTAAAATTACATACTCTTTGGTTAAGAAGCTTTTAAATTTTTTCTCACTTTCTCTATATTCACGTTGTTGATCAAATTTATTCAAGTTGTTAAAGAACTCAAAACTACACTATACTCTGATAACATTTCTTTATAATTGTTTTTGCTTAAAATTTAAATTGACAAATATTTATATAAGATTAACAAGGTTTAAAAATTAACACATGATTAGATTTACATTTATACAGAAACTAAATGGAATATAATGTGATTGATATTTGGGTCCTTATTCTAAAAGAGAAAAATATTTATGAGACGAAAATATTTTCAACATCAATAGCTTTCTTTATAATATACATTTAGATTTTTCCTGCTAATTCTATTTTTTGTCCAATATAATATACATAAGTTACATAGTTTGTTAAGCATTTTACAAGCCCAGATTAGTACATTAGCTATCAAAGAGGAACATTATTCAACGGTTCAGATAACATTGACAGTAAAAAAACAATTAAAAAGGGTATATTATTCATATTTACAATACTTTTATTAACTTAAGACAAGGGGAAAAAAAAGAAAAAAAAACATACCAAGTTAGAACAAGCAACAACTATTTGCTTCTCTAACAGAGCTCCTGGAAAAACTGATAAAATCTGCAGAATGGACAGGGAATAAGTTAAACCAACATACAATTGTAAAACTTTTAGACAAGCAACACAATATAGTTACACCCACATCATTATATTTTTACTTCAAGAGAAAACTGCCATGTAATTTCTCATTCCCATTACGAATGCCAAGTATGTTCTGACCAGAAAACTACCAACATATACAATTGTAATTTCTTTACCACATAGTTCCAAGATAATCCCATTCCCACTACTGCAAGCTCAATGACAATGCCAAGTATGTTAAAAATAAAACTATTTTATTTCATAAAAGCTATGAGATACTTTGAACTTTCTAAGGTGAGACTTTATATCCACTTTATATTACAAACTACATATCAATTAATTCACTTATTTTTCCTTAATGCAATTAGGCAGATTTTTCCCTTTTGCAAGTGATCATTTAGCTATAGGTTCTAGTCATCAAGAGCTCTATCTTTGTGATTCAGTTGCTGTCGCAGCCAAAAAAGTAAGTATTGAGCTTCAATATCGTCTTCTCCCTTACTTCTACACATTAATTTATGAAGTATATGTAACAGGGATACCTATTGCACGACCCTTTTTTCTTGTCATTCCCTGAGGATGTCACAACTTACAAAATAAACTCATAGTTTCTACTTGGTAAAGGGGTGATGATGTCACCTGTAATGAAGTTAGGAGCAATGGCTGTTGATACGTATTTTCTTGTAGGAATCTATTTTGACCTCTTTAATTTCTCAAACTCAATGAATGTGAAAACAAAAAAGATTGTAAGGCTTGATGCATCACTTGATCAGAAAAATATACATGTTCAGGAAGGTAATATCTTGGCTTTGCAAGGAGAAGTAATGACAACAGAAGCTACATAGAAGACATCATTCTAACTTGTGGTTGTTGTTAGTAGCAGCAGAAACAGTTTCAAACAAGTATATTTGGATGATGGGAAGACATCATTCTAACAATGTGTGTACAAGCACGTATGGGATGATAGTTGTGAAGAGAAAATTTGATAGCTCCCAGCAGTTTCTTATTATAGAAATTTCAGAATTATCGCTTCTTATTAAAGATAACTTCAAGTTGGAAATGGAAGTTAGCTATAAGTGAAGCGCTTAATAGGGATAACTCAATGGAGAAGTACATCTTTCATAAGCTTTCTAACTATTAGATGCATCTCAAGATGGCCATCGAGCTCAGGTAATGTTTATATCTTTTTTTCTTTCTTTTTTTGATTAAGAAATAGAGTAGAGTTTAAAGAGATACATACAAATCAGGCAACATAAACCTAGACATACTAACATATCTATTTTAGGCTACAGACATGATTATCATATATATTATCAGATCTGTATATTCAAACAATTAGCACCTTACTCTTGTTCTGCATGGTATTTTTACTACGAAGATCTGAAATCAAACTCAGCAACAATTAGCACCTTAATGCTTCTTGATCATTTTACTTATTGGATGAAAATAAGCAACATTAACAGTAGTATAATACGAAGGAGCAATCGAGTAATCCAGCAATCCAGAACAGAAGGAAAAAAACGAAGGAGCAATCGAAGGTAAAAAATGCAGAACCAAAAACGAAGGTAAAAAACGAAATCTCCAGCAAGAAAACCAAATGCAGAACAAGAAAACCAAATGCAACCAAATGCAGAACAAGAAAACCAACAACATCAATCCCCCAACCAAAATTTCAAAACCCCCAAACTGATTAAATAGAAGGTAAAAAACGAAGGAGAAATCGAGCAATCGAGAAAACAAAAAACGAAGGTTCAAAACCCCTAAACTAATCAATCTACCTTGGACGCTTCAAGATGAAATCTCCAGCAATATTGTCACCCACGAAGCTGTAGATTAGAGCTCCTTTCACTCGCGAAGAACCGAAAATGGCATCGAGTGAGTTGAGCGCAAGAAATCAAAGAAGAATCCCGCTCTGTTTTTCGTTTGGGCGCGGGACACAATTTGGCAAAACAGCTCAGTTTACTTACTCAGTTTATTTCTGGACAGCTTTTATTTTGAGAGACGTTGGGTCAAATCTCGTCACATCCTTGCAGAAGGAGCTCGTCCTTGTGTAGCCGTTGGGTCAATGTGCCGTTGAATCAATGCATCAGTTTTTATTTTTTGTGTAGTTACAAATTTTAATTTTTTTTTTTTTTAGAAATTCTACTTCTTGTAGAATATTTTTAAAATGAAATAAAAATAAAAATATAAAATATTCCACTTATTTATACAACACATATAATAAATTATCATTTTTTTAATATTTAGTAAAATTACAATAAAAATATTCAAATTTACACTATTTCATTTATTTTATTTTATTTATTTAAAAAAAAATTTCTTATGTAATAGTTAAGATATCTTTGAACTAAACTCCAAATTAAATCTCATAATATATTAAATTTATATTATTTTATATTGATTTAATATATTTAAAATTTATTTTTTAAAATACATTTTAAGGGAATCAATTCTATGTTGACAAGAATTAATCTCATTTTATCAACACTTTTAATATTTAGAAACATTTCAAATGCAATTATTTCCCCAATATTATTTGAAGTACAGTTGTGTTCTATTTTATTTTTTTCAATAGATTATTTTATTTTTCCAACAAATTATTCCCATATTTTATTTTTTAAAATAATTTATCTAAAAAATTATTATCTCCTAAAAACTATTCCCACTTTTGATTTTTTGACAAATTTTTAAATTTTTTCAACAAAAATTTTAAGATAAAATTATTTTAAACTAATTATATTTTAAAATGTTATTGTGACTTGGGATAAGCTCTTGCGCACAATGGATTTCCCTAAAATTGACACTTTATGTTCTATAAAAGTAAAATGGATATTTATGGCCTTTGATCATCGATTAATAATATTGTCTTTATCTAACATTTAGTTGAGAGAGTGATAATTTATTGTAATTTATTGATTGAAAATAAATATCATGCTAAACAGGTTATTATTCATGTCTTTTATTATATTTTTTTGACTTAGCTAATAGATAGAATAATAATTTGCATCCATGCTAATTTATTTATTGTAATTAATTTGCATTCAGTTGGCCCTATTTCAAATGTCCACAAGTGAAAAATTACAAGGAGAAAATAGAGAAGCTCAGAAAAGCTGCTTGTGTTAAGCTCTGATGACTTGTTAATGAGGAGAATAAATTTTTTGGAAAAGTTGTCTTAGCCAAGTGACGTTAGGGGTTTAATTTAAGACACATGAAAGATTGGGAAAACAGTGACATTGGGGAAAGAAGGGAACTTTGCTGCAGAGAAAGAGAATTCATGTATCTGTTGTTATGCTTAGTCTAATTGTAGTAGTTAGCTTCATTTGTCCCATCAAGTCAAACATTTTCAGTTTGCTACACAACATAAAAATGCACAATTTTTGCCGTTGGAAAAGTTGAGAGAAACGAATAAATTTTTGGATTACGGGGCTCTATTTATATATAATTAAATAAATAAATAATAATAAAATTTAAATATATATATTTTAACATATATATAATTTGTCCCATATATATATATATATATGATTTGTCCCATCTGAAAAGCATTTTTCACGTGAAGTCAATACTTAGATTGCAAAATATGAAAATAAGTTTTTATAGCTTAAAGAGAAAAAAAATTTAAGAAAAGCTAATAAAAATTCTAATTACTTTACGTGACTCTATGTATATATAATTAAATAAGTAAATAATAATTTAATTTATATATTCATAAATAATTAAATATATACAATTTAACATATATATATATATAGCGCTAACATAATTAATTAACTAATTTATTACTAACACAATTAATTAACTAATTTAACATAATGTATTCTATAATTATGAAAATTATAAACCAACAGTACTTCAATTTTTAAAAAAAGTTAAAAAGATTAAAAAATTAATTATTCTTTTTTATATATATAAAAAAGTTATTATTTAGTGTATAAAAAAATTAAAATTATAAAAATTATTTACCAATATTGACCATATATATACAAAATAGACAGATTCATTATTCATATTATAAATGGAAGCACTCAGTTAATGTAATAATAAAAAATTAATTTTTTTATTACACAATAATTTTTTTATTTTCTATATTACGATTAATTTGATTCGAAGTATTAAAATTATTTATCTCTAAAATTATTTTTAGTAAATTTTGACTATTTATATTACAAAAATCTTTCAATCACAGAAGTTTTATTTATTTATACTTTAAATCATAAGTTTATAAATATTGAATAATAATATGTTTACTACTTTCACTTATTTGTATGTATTTTATAATTTTCTTTTAGATTTTTTTTAAAATAACTGATACACTGTGTTTGGCCCCACTTAATATTTATAAAACAATAAGATTATATTGGTGAGTAAGGTATTGAGTAGACATTCATTATCTCCAATGTCTGATGGCAATTTAATAATTTTTTTTTAAAATTATTGTGTATTCTACACAATAATTTGTTAACACCAAGCGCATGATAACTATCAAATTTATTGAAAGATATTTGAGGTGTGGAAATTGTACTTAGAGGGTGCTCTGTTCTAAAACACTTCATTTTTGCTGAATTTTGAATTTTTTATTTTTAAATTCATTTTAAATATATTTTTAAAAATTAAAATTTCCAATAAATAATTTAAAATTATAGTGTAAGGACATATTCCAATTTTGTTTTTTGGAGATATAGTGTAAAGATGATTGATTTATTATACTTTTTTTTCATCTTAGTTACAATTATTTTAATTGTTCCATAGTATATATTATGTGAAATTGGCAATGGGCTTGACATTGAGTTCCAAGCAAATTACTGTTTAAATTTCTCCAATTCTATTACATCCTCTATATTAATATATATGAGATGATCTTAAGTTCATAATTCTATCAATTTATAACATTTTTTTATTACATTTCTTTTACATTTTTCTAGAGATTTAAGACATGATCTTCTATAATCAAAATAAATTTGTTTGATTTTAACTTGTTTTTTTCTTGTATGAGGTTGGTATGCGACTTAAAACGAAAATTAGAAGAAACTCAAAAAAAAAAAAAGACTAGTTAGCTGAAAATTTAAAAGTTAGCTGAAAACTTAAAAGCTAATTTTTAGCTGAAAGCTGATAAGTTAATTTATTGAATTACAAGTGTTTGGTAAAATTATCTATTGAATTAGTTGATAAATGTAAAATAACATAAAATGATATACTTATATAAAATTAATCATTTTTTATTAGTAATTACACTTCATTATGTAATCCGAAAAATTACAAAATAAACATATTATATAGTGTCCCACAATAAATTAGTAATATTGTTACGAATCTCTTTTATCTTAGTGTCCCACAATATTATATAGATGTCTCTAAATTTTTATTTTTTGTTTCACTATCAATAATATATGGAAGTTCATCATAGGGTATATAATTTGAATGTTGTTTAAACATAGTAAAAACAGTGACATCTTATGAGTAGGATAGTGTTGAAATTTGAATAAAATAATAAGGATAAAAAAAGAATAAAATTATAAAAGTTATCAGCTAAAAGTTATACGCTACTTAAAGTAGCGTATGATAATACGCTATAAGCTATTTAAATAAGTTTGTTTACCAAACACCTCTAATTTGGTAAAACAAACTTATAAGTTAGTCAAATACGCTATAAGTTAGCTTATTTAACTTGTCAAACATACTCTATATGTAAAAGTGGCTTATCATATTTAGCAAGTTATGTTAGTAGAATGTTCATATATTATTCCTAGCAACTTTTTTACATGTATTTACTTTTGTACATAACACATTATATTCCTTCTTTACATTTCTTATATGTTGTACTTTTATGTATTTATACCATGCCTTTAAGTTTTACACAATCATTTTTTACAAAAGAAGAATTAGAAATCATAGTTAAAATTTTAGAATGAGCAACAACAATTTCCATTAAGGCTGCGCTAGTGGTATTATCTATTAGAATTTTTAATAAAAATTTTACGAGAAAATATTGCCATCTTTTCATGACAATTGATATCTTGTATTTAATACATGAACTATTTTAAATTATTTTAATTATTAAAGAAAAAAACGAAATATATTCTTAAAATATATTAATGGATAATCAGGTTTTGCATATTTCATATATATATATATATATATATATATATATATATATATATATATATATATTCAACTTTATTTTTAAAAATTTACCTTCATCAATTTAATCTTTTAAGAATTAATTAAATTAAAAAATGTCTTCAAATTTATTTTATTTATAAATATTTTAAAAAAATTATAATTAAAGCAACGCTAAAGTTTAGTTAAAATTTCATTTTAATTAGTTACAAAATTTTATTCAATTTCAATTAATATAGTTAATGCACAATTATTTATACAAGGAAAATAATTTTTTAAGTAATATGTTTAAAAATTAAACTTCAACAAAATTAAATTCAAAATTTATTTTTAATTGATTAAAATAACAAAATGATCTTTTAACCTAAAAGTTTTAAATTTTGAAATTTTTTGATTATTAATTAAAATTGAAACAAACCCTTTGTTATTAAAATAAATTAAATTAACAAAAAAAGATAGAATGTGACAACAATGTGTATTTCACATCTTTTCTTACTTAGTATAAATAAGAATTTATATAGTTGAAATAAATATATAATTATATTAAAATTTTCTCTATATTAATCAAATTTCTTTTAACACTCTCAACAAAACAATCTTTTAAAAAATATAATTTTTTTATATAATTTATATAAAAACTTTAAATTTTATGCATATATTAAAAATAAATTAAAGATAAATTTTTTTTTAAAAAATTAATTTTACCTTTCAGTGGCGATTTATTTTAAATCGCCACTAAAACCTTTCAGTGGCGACTATTTGTCGCCACTGAAGCCAAGATTCCGTGGCGACTTCACATGTCGCCACTGAAAGTAACCTTTTGGTGGCGATTTAGTTTAAATCGCCACTAAAACCCTTTTCGGGGCGACAATGAGGCGCCACTGAAGCCAAGAGATTCAGTGGCGACGTTACAGGTCGCCACCAAAACCATTTCGGTGGCGACAAATAGTCGCCACTGAATCCAGGATTTAGTGGCGACAACAAATGTCGCCACTGAAAGTGTATTTTTTGCCGAAAAAAAATTATAAATCAGTTTTTACCCCATTCTTTAGTGGCGACATTATTTAAGTCGCCACTAAAAAGGTGAGTTTTTGTGGCGACATTCATATGTCGCCACGAAAAAGGCGAGTTTTTGTGGCGACATTCTTGTGTCGCCACTAAAAGTATAACTTTCAGTGGCGACCTTAAATGTCGCCACTGAAAGTAGCTTTTAGTGACGAATTTAAATGTCGCCACTGAAAAGTCGCCACGAAAAACTAAATTTCTTGTAGTGCAAATTCAACAATTACAACGAAAGTTCGGGGGCTGCAAGGCAACCCCATCTAAACAAACTTAGTTACATTTGCTATTACGACTAAAGGTCACGGGGAACCACCAAAGACATCACTTCTGCTTCCTCAGATTGATCTAGTTTCCACATACAAGAAATCAGAAGCCACATTTGCTTCCCCAGGACAGTGAGAGACATTATTTGGATTGAACCTCTTCATTCACTGCCTGAAATCAACAATAATAATATATAGGAAATGAAAGATCTTCATTCACCATTATATCTTCATTCACATTTACTAGGGGAAATATATAGGTAGCTAGCAATTCATATATAAACGATATAAGAAGTAATACGTATGCATCATGATTTTAAATTGTAGAAAGTATGAGCATAAAAAGATGACCAAAGTTGACCCATTACGACAAGTGAACATGGATCTTTGAACAAAAAAGGAAATCAAATAAAAAAAATTACCATTTTTTTATTAGAAAGAAGAGATAACACCACCGAGGATGAGGAAGTTCCGCTGTTTAGAGTTGACTCAATTGATGTGGAATCTGCAGCCCAATGTTGATTGGCTTCAATTCCAAAAACTTCAATTTCTTCATGGCTTTGCTCTGTAATATCAGATCTCTTTCCCGATTTCTGAATTCCTTCTAACTCTATTGTAACTTCTTTCATGGTTGGCCTTTTCCTCCCATTCAATTCTAAGCATCTTCTTGCAAGGTTGGCAACTGCCATGATCTCTTCTTTCTCTCCTCCTTCCATGATTCTTCTGTCAAGAACATCAAACACACGATCTTCCTCCATAGTCATAATGAAATACGAAGCCAAACTTTTAGGTTCCTCTGGTCTTATGGAAGATATTGGCTTTTGTCCAGTTAAAAGCTCAACTAGAACTACACCAAAACTGTACACATCACTTTTTTCTGTGAATTGGCTTGTATGAAAATACTCTGGGTCCAAGTACCCAAAAGTTCCTTGCACTAGGGTTGTGAGATGAGTATCTTCAATGGTAACCATTCTAGATGTTCCAAAATCAGCAACTTTAGCCCTATATTTCTCATCCAAGAGTATGTTTGTAGATTTGATGTCTCTATGGTAAATAGGTTGAGAAGCAGCTGAGTGTAAGTAAAATAGAGCTCCTGCAACTTCAATGGTAATTCTTAGTCGCATCTCCCATGTCATTGGAATATTTTCCTCATTTTGGTCATGCAAATATTGGAAAAGGTTTCCATTAGGAATAAATTCGTAAACTAGCAAAGGAAGTTTTGTCTCCAAGCAAAACCCTAATAACTTAACCACATGTCTATGGTTAACTTGGGAAAGAATAACCACCTCATTTATAAACTCGTCAACATTTCCTTGAACCTTATACTTTTTCACAGCAACAATTTTGCCATCTACAAGCATGCCCTTATAAACAGTACCTTGGCCTCCTTTTCCAAGTACTCTATTGACATTAAAGCTGTCAGTGGCTTTTTCAAGGTCCTTTAAGCTGAACAGTTTTGTTTTGTCAAAATTGATTTCGCCAGAAGATAATCTTTGTTGTAGTAGCAAGCCACCATTTTGTTTGAAGTGTTTATCCTTGCGTTTTTGTATCCTTCTTTTCCTGAAGATTTTGTATAACAAGGATATCCCAATGAGGAAAACAATGGATCCAAGGCTTAAGAAAACTCCTGCACACATACATAAATAAAATTAGAGATATAATACTTGTTGGAACAAGGCAAGGCTTTGAAGTAATAGGATCACATCTCTCAAAAGTTTTTAAATATTAATGATATTTTGGATTTCGTTTGGATGAAGCAACCTTATACACAAAGGTCATAATCAAGACCACCTTTTTTAACATTTAGATAAAATCTTAAACAGGTGAGGCTAACAAGTAGTCACCTACTTTTGGAACCTTCCTTTCCTCACAAGTTTTAATCTTATTAAAATATATTTCCCTTGCTATAATATCAAGTTCTAAGATATCATCACATCTTCGAAAAATGATTGCTAAAAGTGACAGAGCCAAAAAGGGCATATAGACCAATCTAGACTTGAGAAAAAGGCTCTCTCAGGATACTCAAATAAACTAAAAAGAACCGGGATATTGAAGGAAAATTGAGAACTAAGGAAGACTAAACGCATAAATAAATAATATAAGATTCAAGATGCCTTCCTTAATATAAGAGCTAAATGTTAGAAAGCTGGAAGAGGATATCAAAGGAATCTAAGAGCTACATCAAACCTTCATAAATATCATACCTATTCAAGCATTCACGAGCAAGAAAACACGTGCCGTCAACTTCCTTTAAAGACAGCTCTCTTTTTCTTCTCTTTCGTTATTGAGCTTTGAGTGTACTGTTCCCTATATTGGAATGTTTATGAGCTCTTTATGAACTTTCAGTTCATTTACATTAAAGTTTGCAAAGATTTTGTTAAAATCTTAGTTATTACTGTTTAGGCTCTTGGGAAAAAAAAACTAGAGGCTTGAACGTTACCTGGTGTTAGATTATAAATTTAGACCCTTTTTGGTTAAATGATTTTGTTAGGTTATTGTAAGTGAAAAATTTAGTGGTGTTGAATTTTGTCCTTGTGTTGGGTTTTTAAAGCTTGACTATCTCTTTAAATTGTAGCTTCTTTTTTTTTACAAAAATTCTTTTAGTAGGATCAATTTGATCTGAACCTCTATACATAACTGTGTTGTATTATTTCTCTATATAGAAGTGATGGTTTTAAAATCAGTTTTACAAGAACTTTTTCTGAAAAGGTCTTGGTCTGGAATTTTAACTTAATCTTTTTGTCTTGAACATAAGTCATGCTTGTTAAAATCATTCTTTAAACTTAAACAGAAAACGAGCAACTACAAAAGTCTATTTTAGTTAAGTATTTGTGCCTCTTATTTACTAGTGCACTACAAATTTTTAAAAAGTTCATTATTTCGTATCATCACAATTCAAATATAGATATATGCACCTATGTCAACTGCTAAGGCGCAAATTCACAAGACATAAGCAGTTTAGCATATATGCTATATAACATGCAAATAGAATAGCTTCTCACAAACTCTTTACCAATTAATCATCATGTGAAAATATTTTAAAGAAAAAAAAATGATTCTGGGAGGATGAATCAAAATAAGCAGTTTAGCACTGTGCTAGCCTATGAAAACTAATTTGTTGAAGGATTACAAATTAAAATTTTCACGTCTTTTCCTTTCTAACTAGCTACCGTACGTGTAAAAATTCTTGTTCCGTGTACATTATGAATTTTTTTTATTCTGTTTTTGTTTTTTTTAAAAAAAAAAATTATTTCTGAAAATTATATTTAAAAATTATTCTATAAAAAAATTCATTTGATAAATTATTTAAAAAATATGTTATATTTTTGTGTGTTCTGAAAATAAAAATAAAAAATAAAAATATTTTTTTTTGTTTTTATTTTTTTATTTTAAAAATAATTTATTTTCAAAACCTATTTTCGAAATAATAACAAAAAACAGTTAATAAATGAATTTTTTTATTCTAAAAATAAAAAATAAATTTTAAAAATTAGAAATAAACAAACCCTATATTTTTATAGAATTATTACATCTATTTACCAAACAAAAAAAATATTAATCATAACTTTCTATCATATATAGCTAGCAATAATTTTAAATTAAAAAAGATACTGAAAAGTCAAAAATCAAACTTGATAAATTAAAAAAAAAAATGAAAATAAATAAACGTACCTACTATAATCTCCGTAGCTCGATTTTTTTCATTAAAATATCCTGGTAATATAGCTGAAAAGTCAAGAATAACTCAATTAGAAGTTAGAACTCAAAAGTTTATATATACCTATTAGTTTGCAGAAGAGGATATACATACCTGCACATCCTCCGAAAACATAAGGATTCCCACGGAATCCTGGACTGCAAGAACATCTCCAACCCGAGTGTTTCTTCTCCGAAGATGTTATATTAGTCTCATCGCAATTGGAAAATGGAAGTTCGATAGTGGAATTCAAAATCTCCCACTCAAGCATCGCTTGAACATAATCCAAATCCATTAGGTAAGCACTAAGATTCCTACCGTCCAAATAGTAATCTCCTACAATTAGTGCATACCAGCACTCATCAGTCGCACCCGTGTTTCTTCTGATATCTTCAAACGTTGCGTTATATTCTGAGAGATACGTAGGCAGCGAAGTCTCGCAGCAAGACCTGCCAAGACAACCATCGGTCCCTGAATAAGTGGTAGATAAAGATTCATCATTGTTGTCACAAATTGACACACATCCCCCAACTTTTAACCCATTTGACACCAGAAGAGCTAGATTATTGCAGCCCACGCCCACAAATTTGTTCATCCCCTGCGAGTACACAAATGGGCTTCCTCTCATGTCTATGCGTCGCGTAGCATCTTTCCCTGGGCAGTTCCTGCGGTATATTGGATTCATGATCGTAACAGTGCCTTGGTTCACGTCAATGCCTGTCACCTCCAGATTATCTATGAACTTGAGAAAAGGAATGTTGTTCCTGCATTCTATTTCAAACCACTTGTCTGCGTAGCAGCTGTGATTTGTCATTCCAAAGGGATAAGGGATGTCAACACCTCCACAAGTCGAATTACAACCAGGTTGTGCTATTATATTGTCTTGTGCAGATGCCAATGGATAAATGGACCATAATATCAAAACGATATGAAGAAATGCAAATTGCACAACCATATTGTAAAGTAACAAAGGAGAGGAAGAGAAAGATGTAACAAAGTAACAAAGGAGAGCAAGATGTTTTTCTGTGTGTTTTATTAAGAGGGTTTATATAATATGTATATATCAATCAAACATAATGCTAATAATTAAAGCTAACTACATTCGAGTGAGTAATAAAGCTAACTGTCCAAAACAAAAACAAAAAAGTAATAAAGCTAACTACTTTTTTTGTACCTAAAAGAAAAAGCTAACTACTTTTCTCTTTATTTTTGATTACCAAACATAATAATTGTGGAACATGACAATTATAGACTACTTTCTTCTTTAAAAGTTGTGGCTGACGAGCCTAACTCCTTTAAAAGCATATTGAGTAATTACTTTATTCATTGACAATAGAATAAAATTTATATAAATAAAAAAATAATTCAATCTGGATAATTTTTTATCAACTAGTGATATTCAACTCGTGATAGGTAACAAAAATTATATTTTTTTAAAATTATTTTTGTCACATATCATGATTTAAATATTATTGATAGACAAAAAATTATCTGTCGACAATAGACTAAATATTAACTCTACAAATAAAATATTAAAATATTAATGTCTGTCTATTTAGATTTAAAGAAATTTTTTTAACTAAATTAAATATATATATGACAGCCTTTTAATATTCTGTCTGTCTAAACTTTAATCTATTGTCGATGGATTAAATAAATTTTTAAACATATTTATGGTCTATTTTCCAACACTGAGAAACCAAACTTGCCTATAGAAGTAGGAAGACTTTATTTATTTATTTTTATTTTTTTGGGTAACATAGTGAAGGCGTCCTCTTATTTTGTGCGGGGCAAGTTCCTTCTCCAACATCGCACTTCCCCGCGTCTTGTTGATGCGTTTAGAATTTCTAATACCCAGAAAAATCAAATTCACATTGATAAAGAACGATGTAGCTTATCAGTCCTAGAAGTGAGTGGTCTTCATTCTTCATCGATATAAAACAACATCGATCCCTCAAGTCCGATATATTATTGAATAGTGGGGCCATTTGTGAAGTGAAGCACAAAAAACTTATCACTAAAATAATTGGGTTGGGTCTAATTTCTTTGCGAGTGGTGGCAATAAAAAGGAAAAAAGAGGCGTTGATATGGTGGGGGAACCAAAGGAATCAAATTGCCTACCCATTTATTTCTGGCTTCTTACTGTTTCAGTTTTCTATGAAGTAAGCAATCTCCTATTCAAACCAGATCATGACCTGCAAATTAAACGCAAAAGGGGAGACGCTAGCTGCTCCTCATGTTTGTCTACTAGCTAGTTAGGTCGTAGTTGTAAGCTTAAAGCATAAAACATAAAGGGTAACCGTACGTGATCCTTTGGCAATGCATTGTATCCTTTATCGTGTTGTGCAGATGCCGATGGATATATTGGCCATAATATCAAAACCATATGAAGAAATGCAAAGTCATTAATTTTCTAGTCTATCACGCTCAAATTAAATAGACCTAATTTACAAAAAAATTTACAAGCAAATCAGTCATTAATAAATATACATATTAATATATTTTTAAATGAGATATATTTCTTTTGATCTACTAATTTTTTTTATAAACTGGTCCATTTAAATTTCTTTTTAATAAAGACGTAAGAAAAATGCATTAATTATTGGTCCATCTCAAATAAATCCAATAAAAGAAATTAAACCTGTAAATTGGGTTAGGTGGGCGGTGTCGGCTGAAAAAAGTTGATCCCGAAAAAAGGTAGTGTTCTACTCTATAATTTTTTTTTTCTTTCAGAATTTAGCCATTTTGATTACTGTTTTCCACTTTTGGACAAAAAAGAAAGAGAGAAGGGCAATTTACAAAGCATACTTGTTATTCTTACAATGTCTCATTATATACAAATACAAGTGAGGCAATACGTAGGATTCATGTCCATGTTGGATATTTTTATGAAAAAATAAATTTCATACAAATAAAATAAGAGAGAAGTTATTGTTTATTTTATTGTGGTGGATCCCTCCTTAAATAGGACTCACATCTCTTTGAATTTAAAAATAGAAATAAGAAGAGAGAAAAAAGGAAGGAAACTTGAAGTGGATGGAGGTGGTGTTAATAAAGAAGAGACAAAAATTATCTTGTCTTTTGCCCTTCCCTAGGTGACGCGGAAAAAAATAAAGAGAAAAAGTTAAGATGCGTTTGTTTTGTGTGAAAATATTTTTTATTTTTTATTTATTTTTATTTTTTTAAAATAGTTTTTATTTTATATTTTTTATATTTTTCAAAATACGTTTAATTTATATTTTTATTTTTACTATTTTTTAGTCATATTATTTTATTTTTATTTTTACTATTTTATAATTATATAAATAGTAAAATATTGTATATATAATTTAAAATAATTGTAAAAATTCTATTGTTGCAATTTACTACAAAATTAAAAATTTTGAAAACGTCTTTTTGGTGCTTTTAGAATTTTTAAAAATTTAAAAAATATTTTATAAAAATAAAAACAAAAAATAATAAATAAACGCGTTTTCACGTCTGTTTTCAGTTATCAGTGAAAATAAAAATTGAAAACAGACAAACCAAACAGATCTTTAGAATCCTACAATTGTCATAGCAAAAACTAGTCATAATTTTATATATAACTAAGAGTTAATATTTAAAATATTATCTGTAAATTTTTAATTTTTACCAATAAAAAAATTAAAATACTATTATCTGTATTTTTATCTAATAAAATATTTTATTTTAATTTAAACAGACAACTAGCAGGAGGAGTAGTATTTTGATTCCCTCCCACTAGAGATTAAAGTACACATCAATTATATTTGTTCAACTTGAACATAAGAAGCAGACACAATGCAAACTAAAACCATGATGTCCCGAAGCTCATACTTGGTCAATTTTGTGCTGCTTCTGTTATCACTTTCAATCACCACTTCTGCTTGAATTCAACGAAGTTTCAAGCTTTGTCTAACCCTCCATTCTCTAATTTCAATTTCATTCACTACATCATTTAACACTCCTAACAATGCTTCTTACACTTCTGTCCTTGAATCCTCTGGTCAAAATCTAAGGTACTTGCTGCCTTCAATGCCAAAACCTGATTTTATATTCAGTCCTTTTCATGACTCTCATGTCCAAGCATCTGTGATCTGCACAAAACAGCTCGGAATCCACATGAGAGTGCTAAGTGGAGGCCATGATTATGAAGGGCTCTCTTTTGTTTCTCAGTTTGAGAAGCCATTCATGATCTTAGACTTGGCCAAGCTTCGTGGGGTTGAAGTTGATATTGCCAACAACACTGCTTGGATTCAAGCAGGTGCTACTATTGGCGAAGTATACTACAAAATTTCTGAGAAATCCTCTGTCCATGGCTTCCCAGTTCAAGCGTAGGCATTGGTGGGCATATCAGAGGAGGTGCTTATGGTAACATGATACGAAAGTATGGCCTAGGAGCTGACAATGTCATTGATGCTCGAATTTGTGGATGCTAATGGCAGAATCCTGGACAGAGCAGCGATGAGAGAAGACTTGTTTTGGGCAATCAGAGGCCGTGGAGGAGGGAGCTTTGGAGTTATTCTCGGGTGGAAAATAAAGCTGGTTTCTGTGCTACCAACTGTGACAGTTCTTACAGTTACTAGAAGCATAGAGCAAGGAGCAACCAAGCTTCTTTATTAATGGCAGCATGTGGCACCCAATATTGATGAAGATCTGTTCATCAAAGCTCATATTCAAGTAGAAAATGGAGCTTCGGAGTTATTCTCTGGTGGAAGATAAAGCTAATTCCTGTGCCACCAACTGTGACAGTTTTTACAGTTACTAAAAGCTTAGAGCAAGAAGCAACCAAGCTTCTTCATAAATGGCAGCAAGTGGCATCCATTATTGATGAACATCTGTTCATCAAAGTTCATGTTCGAGTAGAAAATGGCAGTATTTCAGGTCAGAGAACTGTGTAACTTGTTACATTGCTCCATTTCTTGCTGGGGCTGAAAGACTTCTCCCAAGTTATGAAATAGAGCTTTCCTGAACTGGGTTTAACCAGAAATTACTGTATTGAAATTTGAAAATAATGTGATTAATTTAAACTGCGGTTCCCTTTTTTTTTTAATTTCTTGGAATTTGTGCACTACTAAAAATATGGGCAATGCTGTCCCTTTTGGAAGACACTTGAGTTTTTGCATTGACTTTGAGTGCTTCCAGTGCACTATGGGCTTGACACGTGTGTTTGCATTGACACACACAAATAGTAGAATACAATTGTGTGTATGCAAATAGTTTTCTTTCTCATCAAAACAATTTAATCTTAAGTATCTATTATGCAGGACTAAAATCTAAATTACTAAAATCATAAATTTCAGGGAAACCAATATTTTATCTTACTATAATAAGCAAGGCATGATTGTTCTAATTAACAAACTGGATCATTAAAATTAAATTGAGAAAATTAAGGGTTACAAAAATGAGAAAAAAAAATTGGTATTATAAGGTATTAATGTAGTAGGTAACAAAATCTTTATACAATAACAAAAACAGATATCAGTACTTATCAGGTACATTAGCTTACAAGTATGTGTGGACAAATTATTGACAAGCACAAATTTTCCATACCTCAGAAACACCAGCACAACCTAAATGACAAAATCAAGTCTTTGGGCCCATGTTTCTGTGCCTCCATTGTTTCCTTTTGTTATTGTTCTTATGCTTCATGTCTCTGCCTCTTTGGCAGCCCCAACAATAGGACCATCAGTATATGGCCCTTTTCTTCGGTGCTTAATAGACCACACTAATTCCCCAGATCAAGTCTCTAACATAGTCTATGCTCAAACAAACGCTTCCTACACATCTACTCTCCGAGCATATATTCGTAATGCTCGGTTCAACATCTCCTCTGCACCAAAACCCTTAATCATAGTCACTCCTCTGCAAGAATTCCATGTCCAGGCTACTGTTATTTGTGCCAGAAACATTGGAATTCAGCTCAAAATTAGAAGTGGCGGCCATGACTTCGATGGCCTCTCATATATCTCTGATGAACCCTTTATTATCCTTGACATGTTCAATCTCAGGAATGTCACTGTGGATATCCAAAAAGAGATTGCTGTCATTCAAGCTGGTGCTACACTTGGAGAAGTTTATTATAGGATTTGGGAGCATAGTAGAATTCACGGCTTTCCAGCTGGGGTTTGTCCCACCGTAGGTGTGGGTGGCCATTTGAGTGGAGGAGGGTATGGTAATATGCTGCGTAAATATGGACTTTCCATTGATAATATTATCGATGCCCAGATTATTGACGCCAAAGGTAGACTTCTTAATAAAGAGTTTATGGGGGAAGACCTTTTCTGGGCCATAAGAGGAGGAGGAGGAGCAAGTTTTGGAGTCATACTGTCCTACACAGTAAAACTAGTTCCTGTACCGGAAAAAGTCACAGTTTTTCAGGTTCAAAAGACTTTAGAAGAGAATGCCACTGACCTTGTTGTGCAATGGCAGCAAGTTGCGCCTCAAACAGATAACAGGCTTTTCATGAGGTTGCATTTGCAGCCTGTGAGTTTCAAGGGGCAGAGTAATATTAGTACCACTACCATCAGAGCTTCAGTACAGAGTTTGTTTCTTGGAGGAACTGATGAACTTGTTTCACTTATGGAAAAAGAGTTTCCTCTTCTGGGTTTGAAGAAAGAAATTTGCACCGAAATGGGATGGATTGATTCGGTGCTCTGGTGGGCAAGTTTTCCCAATGGCACCTCACCTGATGCTCTGCTAAGCAGAAAACTCGACTCTGCGAATTTCGTCAATAGAAAATCAGATTATGTGCAGACCCCAATATCCAAAGATGGGCTGGAATGGATATGGAAGAAGATGATAGAACAGGGGAAAATAGGGCTTGTATTCAATCCATATGGCGGGAAAATGAACGAGATTCCTACTGATGCTACAGCTTTTCCTCATCGTGCAGGGAAGCTTTTTAAGCTAGAGTACAGTGTGAATTGGAAGGAACCAGGAGAAGTTGCAGATAAGAACTATATCACTCAGATTAGAAGGCTATATAGTTATTTGACGCCATTTGTGAGCAAGAATCCAAGGAGTGCTTTCTTGAACTATAGGGATGTTGATATTGGTACGAATCACCATGATAAGAATAGCTACGAAGAAGGGGAGGTTTATGGGGTGAAGTATTTCAATGACAACTTTTATAGGTTGGTAAGGGTTAAGAGTGCGGTTGATCCAGAAAATTTCTTTAGGAATGAGCAGAGTATTCCAACGCTTCCAAATATGACTTAGGGAAGCAAATGGCTTATGCTTTGTCCCATATAATTGATTTCTTATTGTTTTGCTAAATAATTAGGAAGATGGAATGAAGAGTCCAAAAATAACGTTTTTAACTTATTTCATTAGATAAATCATATTTATTTCTTTAAAATTTTTTGAAATTTACATTTATATTTTTTTTTCTATTTTTAATCTATCCCAAATTTTATCTTCATTCAAAAATTTATTAAATAAATTTATACTTTATATATTTTTTTAAAAAAATCATAAATAGTCTAGTCTAATTAATTAATATAATATAATATAAATTATCAAAAATTAAATTAATATTTATAAAAACTTCAAATCAAATATATTAGTGGTTATTTTTTCAACTTGAGAGGATGGTAATCTAAATTTTATAAATTTTAAAAGATATTATAGTCAAAATTTAAAATTAGATAAAGTATGAATATAATTTTACAAATATACGAAGAACTAAACACAATTTACTCTATATTTTATTAATCAAGCTTATAATATATGAACCTTGCAACTATACTTTGAAGTTAGTACGTATATGAATCATGTGGATATTGTAAGTTGAGGAGGATTGGCTATGACAAAAACATGAATTGTGTAGGTTAAAGTTAGTGAGTAATTTTGTTAGAGTAATATTCACGTCCATTCAAAATTTATGAAAATTATAATCACTTTTTATATTTTTATTTTAAATTAAAATAAAAAATCTTTTAAAATTTATAATATATATATATATATTCGCACACGATTCATGTTTTAAAAAATTATATTATTTTTTATTTTAAATTTTTATAAATATTATTTTAATTTTTTAATAATTTACATTGTATTAAATTCAATTATTAATAAATTTCTAAAAAAAATAACTGTCAGAAATTTGTGCCATGTTTACCTTAATTAAGTTAATAACCCAATAACAAAGTCTATCCAAGTTTCGGGAAGAGGTCGTGCACGTTAATGCTTTAACGCGTTACACTTTTGCATTTTCTTCGCACTTTCCTACACGGCTATTTGCTAATATTTTTTAGTAAATCATATTATTGTGGAGTTGTTATTTAAGTCAAACGTTAATAAATAATTTTTTATTTATTAATAATATTTAAATTATGATATATAATAAAAATAATTTTAAAAATTATTATTTTTATTATATATTACGATTTAAATATTATTAATAAATAAAAAATTATTTAATGATAATAAATAAAATTAATTTTTATTATTGTATGTTAGTCAATGCTTAATCAAACTCCATAAATATATCACAATCTGAAGTCATGCGTTAATTTATTGAGCAAAACGGTTGCTATCAACGAAGTACATGAAAAATTGAAAAAGATGCAAGAGTTGGTTATGTAAGGTCGATTTTCTCCAAAGGGCATAGCACTAGTCCAAATGGACATCCATCCAGTCTCACCCACCCCATGTGGGAGTTTTAAAGACAGAAAATTCAAACAATACAGGCCCTCTCCTAGAGTTTGAAACATTCAATATATTTTAAGTTTACTTATTTTAAAAAATTAGATAAAGTAAAAAAAAAAATTAATAGCACTTGAAGTGGAGGTTATACTCTTAGCGTTTTGACTTGGTCTCTAGTCTCTATTATTCTTCTTAGAAAGAGGTTGATAGAGTGTCAGATATCATAATATAAAATATTATATTATTTAATATTATGGTGTTTGATATGATTATTGAAAATTTTTATTAAAAAAATACACTTTATATTTCTTGAAAATTAACCAACTTAAAAAAAATGTAATATAAAGGCTGGTTTGAAGCATATGATAAGAAGAATATGATAAGATAATTTATTTTATTATTATTATTATTATTATTATTATTATTATTATTATTATTATTATTTTGTATTTGGTGAACCAACGTGATAAAATAAACTTTTTTTTATCTTATTTTATCAGTGAGTGTTAGTTAACATTTTAAACTTATGGGAGGTTAGGTTGGAGAATAATAACATAAAATTAAAAAATATAATTTGTATAATTTAAAAGTATATATTTTCAATTTATGAATATTATTCTTTTAATTATATATTTTTCATAATTTAGAATTTATAATAATGTATAAAATAATTAAAAAATGTATATCATATTTTAACATTATAAAAAAATAAAATTTATAAGATTTATATGTCAACGAAGAGCACTAAAACGCTTATTATTGATATTTTTATTTTTAAATTTATATATTTTTCAATTATATATTTTTTATAATTTAAAATTTATATTAATATATAAAATAATCAACAAAATTTATATTATATCCTAATATTATCTGATCTACTTCAAATATATGATAAGATAACACAATATTATCTGTAAGTTATTCGATGCACATCAAACATTAAATAAAATAAAAGTTTATCAGTCTTATATTATATTATATTTTTATTTAATCTTCTATTTTATTCATTTTTATTCTATCTTGATTATCAAATAAATTCTACAATTTTTATAATTTTAACATAGTAAAAAATACTCTCAAATATGATATCCGAGTATTATTCCGTATGTCAGTCCATAATTATTAATAATGTACCAAACATAGTTATTTAACTTAAATATAATAAAAAAATAACATTGGGATAACAGAATCAGGGATCACACTGTAGCCAATGTCTTCTTAAGTTCTTCCTGCTAATCAAGATGTGGGAGAAAATACTAACCTGAAGTGCTGAATTCCATGGCTGAAGAGGGAGAGAGAGCAATTTGCAATGCCCAGCCTCAAAGAAGAGAGTATGAAAAAATTGTCTTGTGAATGAAGGGGTAACACCCTATATATAGCCAAAAATTAGGACTTTAAGATTAAATTAAATATTAATTTAATCATTTCTCTCTTTAGTCAATCCTGTGATAGGAAACTAACTGACTACACAACGGGCTGCAAGTTGGGGCCTCTACCCAACGAGCGTGTAAGTAATTAATCTGACCTATCACAGATTATTTACATTTAATCAGGTCCCAATCCATTATAAGTTCAATGCTGGGCCAAGACTGATTACTTAATTAATTCTGTATTTGGACTAATTTATTAATTAATACTAATCCACATAAATTAATTCAACAATCTCCCACTTGGATAGCATTAATCAATTATTAGGACAAATAACAGAATAACAAATTTTCAGAAAATATTAAGTAATCAGTATACACTAAACACTAACAAAATTCAGAAGTGAAACATTAACACAAGATCATTGAATTCGATAGGGAAACAAATGATATATTCAATCATAAATAATGTCTCAACATCTGAATATAATGGAATACATAAATGGACTTTAACCATTCAAAGATGTCAATATTACATCAAAAGTGTCTCTTAAAGACACAACTCAGACTCCCACTAGACCAAGGCATCATCAAAAGTTTTAACAAGACCCATATGAGTTACATGATTTCAAAATACTCCTATGGGTAGGCCTTTGGTCAATGGATCCGCAAGCATATGTTCACCAGGAATGTGAACCACACGAGTCTGAGATTCAGCAATCTTCTCTCTAACAAACAGGAGCTTAACATCAAAGTGTTTAGTACGACTGGAATTCCTGTGATTTTGAGAGAAGCATACAGCAGACAAGCTATCGTAGTAAATGGTTAGAGGTCGTGATATAGAATCAACAAAATGCATGCCAGATATCAGTTTCCTCAACCATATGGCCTGACAAGTGGCCTCATAACAAGCGAAATACTCTGCTTCCATAGTTGAGGTAGCTGTGAGTGTCTGTTTGACACTCTTCCACGAAACAGCTCCTCCAGACATCATAAAGATGTATCCAGAAGTGGATTTACGATCATCCACACAAGATGCATAGTCTGAATCCGTGTACCCTACAATTTCAAATGGATCAGACTTTCTAAAAGTCAACATATGATGTTTTGTACCTTGCAGGTATCTCATGACTTTCTTTGCAGCTCTCCAATGATCCTTGCCAGGATCACTCAAGTATCTACCAAGCACACTGATAGCAAATGCTATGTCCGGACGAGTGCATACCTGAGCATACATTAAGCTGCCAACAGCAGAAGCATATAGAATACTGCTCATTTCAGTCCTCTCAACATCGTTTTGAGGACACTGTGATTTAGACAACCTTTCACCTTTCTGAATAGGTGCAGCACAAGGAGTACAAGAATGCATATTAAACTTTTTCAGTACTCGATCAATATAGGTTGCCTGAGACAAACCAAGAATGCCACGAGACCTATCACGATGGATTTGAATCCCAAGAACGAAGGAGGCCTCTCCAAGGTCTTTCATATCAAAGTGGCATGAGAGCATATGTTTTGTCTCATTCAGAAAACTCACAGAATTGCTGGCTAGAAGGATGTCATCAACATAGAGCACAAGAATGATAAAATTGCTCCTATCAAATTTCTGATAAATGCATTGATCTGAAACATTTTCAATGAACCCAAGTGAGGTGACAACCTCATCAAACTTCAGATACCACTGCCTAGAAGCTTGTTTCAGCCCATAGATGGATCGATTCAATTTGCACACTAAGTGCTCTTTCCCTGATTCAACAAATCCATCAGGCTGAATCATATAAACTTCTTCAGACAAGCTTCCATTCAGAAAAGCAGTTTTGACATCCATCTGGCCAAGTTCAAGATCAAATTGAGCAACAAGGGCCATAACGACTCTAAAGGCATCCTTTGTAGATACCGGTGAGAAGGTTTTTGTGTAATCAATACCTTCTCTCTGATTATAGCCCTTGGCTACAAGTCTGGCCTTGTATCTTTCAATTTCACCAGCTGCCCCTCGTTTGGTCTTAAAAATCCATTTACAACCAACTGGTTTATACCCTTTTGGTAGTTCAGCAAGTTCCCAAACATTGTTGCGATACATGGAGGCTATCTCGTCAGTCATGGCCTTCAACCAATCAGACAAATAAGGGCTTGACATTGCTTCCTTAAAAGAAACCGGATCTGTGTCATCAACAACATCTGATTCGCACTCCTGCAAATAGACAATGTAATCATCGGGAATTGCTGGTCTACGCATTCTCTGAGACCGTCTCAACTGAATAACTGGTTCCTCAAAATTTTCTATAGGTAATTCCTCATTACCATCAACTGGGTTCTGAATAATTTCATTTCTATCAGATTGATCAACTACTGATAGAGGTGACAAAATAGGCATGGGCAAAATTGTATTTTCCTCACGTAGATCAATAGTTCTAGGTACTTGACTCCCACTATCCAAGTCATCCTCAAAATAAAATGCTCGATCAGATCGATGACTCTGGTAGTGTGAGTAGGGCAATAGAATCTGCAACCTCTTGATCCTGTGCAGTACCCAATAAAGAATCCACTAATAGTTCTTGAATCAAGTTTCTTAAGTTGAGGATTATATGGTCTCACTTCCGCTTTACAGCCCCATACATGAAAGTGCCTTAAGCTGGGCTTCTTACCAGAGAATAATTCGTAAGGAGTCTTTGGTATAGCCTTACTTGGAACTTGATTGAGGATGTATGCCGCAGTCTTTAAGGCATCACCCCACAGAAATTCTGGTAAAGAAGAGTGACTGATCATACTCCTAACTATATCCATCAAAGTTCGGTTACGCCTTTCTGCAACTCCATTTTGCTGAGGGGTACCAGGCATAGTATACTGAGCCTCTATACCATGCTCTTGCAGAAATAGAGCAAATGGGCCAGGATTTCGGCCTGCCTCAGTGTACCTTCCATAATACTCGCCTCCCCTATCTGATCTGACACATTTGATAGTCTTGCCAGTTTTCAACTCAACTGCCCTTTTGAAAGTTTTAAAGGATTCCAATGATTCTGATTTCTCATGTAATAGATCGATCCACCCATATCTAGAGTGGTCATTTATAAAGGCGATATAGTATCTGAATCCACCTATAGTAGCAGGAGTAATGGGTCCACATATGTCAGTGTGAATTAGATCCAAAACGTTCTCGCACCTATTTGCCCCTTTAATTCTAACTCTACCAGGAAACTTTCCCTTGATACAATCAACACAAGTACCAAAATCTGAGAAATCTAAATTATGCAGCACACCCTGTTTCACCATTCTCTCTAATCTTTCTCTGGAGATATGACCCAAACGTCGATGCCACAACATAGAAGAGTTCTCATCAATTCTATGACGTTTTTGTCCAATAGCAACATTAATAGGAGCACTACAAGCATTTAAAGTTAGACAATACAAGCCATTCTGTAATAAAGCTGAACCAACAATGACTGATTCATAGAAAATATCAATCTTTCCATTTCCTTGAAAAATAGAATATCCATTTTGGTCCAACATAGAACTAGAAATTAAATTTCTCCTAGAAGAAGGAACATAAACAACATTGTCTAAATTCAAAACATGTCCAGAAGGCAAATGTAAAGAAATAGCTCCTATGCATTCTACTGAAGCAGCACTTCCTTTAACTCCCAGAATTTTCTTTTCTCTTTCACTTGGCATTCTCCTGCTTCTGAATCCCTGTAAAGAATTTGCAACGTGAACAGTTGCACCAGAATCCAACCACCAAAAGTCAGAAGATACCTCAAAATTATTGGTCTCAAAACGTACTAGAGCTAGAGGAGCAAATACTAAATATGTACCTTCTTTTTTACGCTTATTTTTCAACTTGTAACATTCAGACATCCTGTGCCCAGGTTTCTTGCAATAGTGACAATCACCTTTAAAAGCTATCTTCTTAAAACTCTTATGCCCTTTGCCACCCTTCTTGAACCCAAACTTCTTATTATCAGCTCGATACTCTGTTTTCTTTCCTTTCTGAATATCACTACCTAATTTACTCCCTGACCCATGGGAGAAATAATTAACAGATGGTGTGAAGGAATTTCCCTTCTTTAGTGACTCCTCTTCTTGAGTGACTATAGAAATCAGTTGATCAACTGACCACTCTCCTTCTTGAGAGTTATAAGTAGTCCTCAAAACTCCGTATTGAGATGGAAGAGATTCCAGAATTCGCCAGATCAAATAACTCTCTCCCAAATCAATATTGTAAGATTTTAGCTTGTTGAAACAGTTTACAAGCTTCATAATGTGTTCACGAACACCTGACACTCCATCATAACGAGTAGTGTCCAACAGAGACAAGTAATAAGCCTTTTGGGTCTTGTCAAATTTCTTGAACTTCTCCCCAACAGCTTTCAAGAAATCAGCAGCCATATCATTATCTAGAATGCTCTGTCTGATAGTCTTATCCATAGTATATTTCATCACCATTAGACAAACTCTGTTGGAATCATACCATTTTTCATGGTAAACTTTTTCAGCAGTAGTAGAATCAACAGAAAGATCTGTTGGTCTTGCCTTTCTAAGAGCCAAATCATCTTTGGCCAGAGCCAAATACATGTCCAGGGACTCCTTCCAGTCATCATAGTTAGTCCTATTAAGAGTTTTCACTGACGATAGTTGCATGGGTACTGAAGCTGATAAAGAACATAATAGGAAACATTAATTATGTGTTGTAACATAATTATAAAACAATGTTTCCTTCAAAACTCAGCTTATGCAACTATATTCACAAGATTGTTCATTATAATCCCGCCTAAGGGTCCCGGATTACAATAAACCAAGAAAACTCATTGCACATCATAATTATTTGGCTCATAGAAGGACTAACACAAGAATGTACTCCATATCTCCATACCGATAGGGTACAACAGATATTGAAACATTAAATTATATTTACTGCTAACAGATTCATAGTAAATTAGATCAATACAAAATATATTTTGACAATGTCACACCGATAGGGCATGTCCATTACCAAATTATATATATACATTTAAATTCTAAAAGAATTCAAATTATTTGATCCCATAAAGTTTTGCATAATTATACTCACGATAGGCAAGTTCATAATTATACAAAACAACATTATATTTGCAGCCATATAATAATCCATCATTGCATAATTTACAAAAACATCAATTTAATATAAGATGTATTTAATTCACAAGATTTTGTATAATTATGCTCACGATAGGTAAGCTCATAATTATACAAAATAACAACATAACTTCTGGTATTTAACAATACAACATTGTATATTCTACAAAATTACAACAATTTAATGCAAAATATATTATTTTAATTCAAGATTAAGATTCAAAATTTATTGTATGATCAACACATGTTACCAGAGAGAGTACCCAACATATATATGTCAAAAATATACAAAATAATATATACAAAATTTTTCGGGTTCAGAAGCCGAGAGTACAGTATATTTTTACATTGTATAAGTTTATGAAAATTCATAAAATATATTTCCAGGAGCCCAAAATTTTTCAAAAAAATCACTAAAAATTGTAACTCGGCGAGTGGAGTAGAACTACCAAAAAAATTGGGAAACCAAAAGGTGGCGCGTGACTGTCACACGCCACCACGCGCTGCCCCTGCGCGTGGGATTGAACGGGAGACGCTGTTCAGCGTCTCCCTCCTCCAGCCGGGTCTGCAACCGGGTCGAACGACCTGGTTTCAACCCGCAAAGAACCCGATTGTATATCTCGATTTTTACTCAACGATTCCACTTGAGTTTCGAGTATATTAGGCGTATGATTATGGTAAATAATAATCCCAAACAAATTTCCAGTTTCATTGAGTATAAATCGCAGATCGGGCCTCGAAAATCTGAAGAAAAACCCTGCCATATAGATCTGCTTATACGCTCGGTTTGAAGCAGATTCAAACCACGATTTTTATCTATTATGTTCATGTGATCATTCTAAGCAGAATCCCTCTTCCAATTTATGATTTTATCGGACAAAATGAAAGATCCCAAATCTGAGTTTAAATCCGCGAAAATAGGTTCGATTTCATGAAATTTTTCAGACTTCTTTAGCAATTGATGATATGGATCACTAATCTAACATCGGGCAAACTGATAATCCGAAATCAATTTGTTCAAAAAACGCAGCCAACACATCTAGCATACCATTCATCCATTCATCAAACCCTAACCTAGAGGCTCTGATACTATTTGCTAATCAAGATGTAGGAGAAAATACTAACCTGAAGTGCTGAATTCCATGGCTGAAGAGGGAGAGAGAGCAACTTGCAATGCCCAGCCTCAAAGAAGAGAGTATGAAAAAATTGTATTGTGAATGAAGGGGTAACACCCCATATATAGCCAAAAATTAAGACTTTAAGATTAAATTAAATATTAATTTAATCATTTCTCTCTTTAATCAGTACTGTGATAGGAAACTAACTGACTACACAACGGGCTGCAAGTTGGGGCCTCTACCCAACGGGCGTGTAAGTAATTTATCTGACCTATCACAGATTATTTACATTTAATCAGGTCCCAATCCATTATAAGTTCAGTGCTGGGTCAAGACTGATTACTTAATTAATTCTGTATTTGGACTAATTTATTAATTAATGCTAATCCACATAAATTAATTCAACACTTCCTCCTTGCAAGTTGCAGGGACACGGATGGACACGGATCCCCTGCTGTGGCCAAGACACAGCAGGGGGTGCTGTGCCCTCAAAACGCAGGTTTTGGGAGTTTTTTTTTAAAATTTTATTTTTAATATATTTTTTAATTTTAATTTTTCATAAATTATTTTAAAAAATTAAAAAAAAATATAATTTAAAAATATAAGAATTTGTAAAAAAATAATTTTTTATTGAAAAATTTTAAAAATTTGTTGAAAAATATAAAAGATATTTTTTAAAATAATTGATTAAAAAATTAAACTTTAAAAATAAATTAAAAAATGCAAAAAAAACATAACACCATCTTATTTTTATATTTAATTTTTTAACAAATTTTTAAAAAATTTCAAAAAAAAATTATTTCCAACAACTTATAATTAGTTTTTTAACAAATTTTTAAAGTTTTTTGACAAAAAATTTATTTTCAACAAATTTTTATTTTTAAAAGTTTATTTTTAAAATTAATTTTCTAAATAATACGGTGAAAAAAATAAATTTTAAAAATATATTAAAAAATCAAAACGTTTTTCTATTTTTTTTTAATTTTACTTTTTATTTAATTTTTTAAATAAAAATTTATCAACAAAATTTAATATTTAAAAATATATTTAAAAAATAAAAATAAAAAATTTCAAAACGCAGCCAGAAGGTTGCATTGGCCACAGCAGGGGATCCGTGTCCTGAAAAAAAAACTCTTTTATAGACTATACAAATAAATTTAAAAAAATTAAAATATTTAAAAAAATTAAAAATTAAAAAAATATTTTTTAAAATTATTTTTATTATTTATTATGATTTGAACAACGCTGACTATATCAAAGCACTCTAAGAGCTACTGCAGGGCTTCATAAATATCATTCCTATTCAAGCATTCAAGAGCAAAAAGACAAGTTCCATCAACATGCTTTAAAGACAGCTCTTTTTCTTCTCTCGTTATTGAGCTTTGAGTGTACTATTCCCTATATTAGAATGTTTATGAACATTTTCTTCATTTACATTAAAATTTGTAAAGACTTTTTTAAAAGAAAAATAATTTGGTACACTGTCGGTAGATAATTTTTTGTCTAACAGCAATATTCAGATTGTGATATGTGACAAAAATAATATTTTTTAAAATTATTTTTGACACATATCATGATTTAAATATTGCTGATGGACAAAAAATTATCTATCGACAGTGTATTAAATACTAATTCTTTTTAAAATCTTAATTATTAATGTTTAGGCTCTTCAAAGAATAAAAAAACAAAAAAAAAACTGGAGGCTTGAAGGTTACCTGCAAGTGTTAGATTATAAAGGTTAGTTAGACCTCTTTTGGTTAAATTTTATTAGGTTCTTGAAAGTGAAAAATTTAGTGGTGTTAGAATCGTGTCCTTGTGTTGGATTTCTAAAGCTTGACTGTCTCTTTAAATTGTGATTAGCCTTTGTTTATAAAAATTATTTTATTTTGTACTTGAAAAACGAGTGTAGGATCAATTTGAACTAGAGGCACAGATATATGCTATAGTGTCCTTCAGATATATACATGCTATAGCTTCTCACAAACTCTACCAATTAATCACCATGAGAAAATATTTTAAGAAAAAAATTACGCTGGGAGGATGAATCAAAATAAGCAGTTTAGCACCGTGCTAGCTTATAAAAACGAATTTACTAACAAAAATAAAAAATTTATAAAAAAAATATTTAGTTCATCGACAATAAATAAAATTTTACATTAATAAAATATTAAAAAATTATCATATATATTTAATTCAATTTAAAAAATTTAACTATCTAAGTAAATAGTTGAAAAATTTTTAATACTCTGTAAAATTTAATTCACTTCTGACCGACGAAATATTTACTCAATTTTCATACCTTTTTTTTTCTAACTAGTTACTGAACGTGTACAACTTCTTGTTCCGCGTACATTATATTTCCATAGAATTATTATATCTATTTACCAAACAAAAAGAAATATTAATCATAACTTTCCATCACATATAGCTAGCAATAATTTTAAATTAAAAAAGATACTGAAAATTCAAGAATCAAACTTTATTTTTCTAAATTAAACAAAAAAATAGAAAATAAATAAACGTACCTACTATAACCCACTTAGCTCGATTTTTCCCACTAAAGTTTCCTGGTATAGCTGAAAAGCCAAGAATAACTCAATTAGAAGTTAGAGCTCCAAAAAAAAAAAAAAAAAATAGAGAGAGAGATAGATTTGCAGAAGAGATTGAACATCTCCGACCTGAGTATTTCTTCTCCGAAGAAGTTATATTAGTCTCATAGCAATTGGGATATGGAAACTGGATAGTGGAATTGAAAATCTCCCACTCAAGAGTCGCAGGAACATAATCCAAATCCTTTAGGTGAGCACCAGGATTCGTACCGTCCAAATAGTAATCTCCTACAATTACTGCATATCGGCACTCATCAGTGGCACCCGTGTTTCTTCTGATATCTTCAAACGTTGGTTTATATTCTGAGAGATACATAGGCAGCGAAGCCATGCAGCAAGACCTGCCAAGACAACCATCGGTCCCCGAAGAACTGGAAGAAGTGTCAGTTAATCCATGATTGTAGTCACAAATTGACTCACATCCCCCAACTTCTGACACACGTATCACACGGTTAGATTTAGATCTGTCACAAATTGACACACATCCCCCAACTTCTGACTCATTTGACACCAGAAGAGCTAGATTATTGCAGCCCACGAACACAAATTTGTTCATCCCATGCGAGTACACAAAAGGGCTTCCTCTCATGTCTATGCGTCGCGTAGCATTTTTCCTTTGGCAGTTCCTGCGGTATATTGGATTCATGATCGTAATATTGCCTTGGTTCACGTCAATCTTTGTCACCTCCAGATTATCTATGAACTTGAGAAAAGGAGTGTTGTTCCTGCATTCTATTTCAAACCACTTGTCTACGTAGCAGCTGGGACCTGTCATTCCAAAGGGATAAGGGATTTCAACACCTCCACAAGTCGAATTACAACCAGGTTGTGCTATTATATTGTCTTGTGCAGATGCCAATGGATATGTGGACCATAATATCAAAACGATATGAAGAAATGCAAATTGCACAACCATATTGTTAGCACTCGATGACAAAGTAACAAAGGAGAGCAAGAGAAAGATGTAACAAAGTAACAAAGGAGAGCAAGATGTTTTTCTGTGTGTTTTATTAAGAGGGTTTATATAGAGTAAAGATTTGGTACACTGCCAGTGGAAAAATTTTTGTCTACCAGCGGTGTCCAGATCTTGTCACGTAACAAACATTATATTATGTTTGTCACGTGGCACAATTTGGACATCGTTGGTGAACAAAAATTTATCTACCGACAGTGTGCCATATATTTTTTCTTATATAATATGTATATATCAATCAAACATAATGCTAATAATTAAAGCTAACTACGTTCGAGTGAGTAATAAAGCTAACTGTCGAAAGAAAAAAAGAAAAAGAAAAAGTAATAAAGCTAACTACTTTTTTTAGTACCAAAAAAAAAAATCTAACTACTTTTCTCTTTACTTCTGACAATTATTACCAAACATAATAATTGTGGAACATGACAAATATAGACTACTTTCTTCTTTAAAATTGTGGCTGACGAGCCTAAGCATATTGAGTAATTATTTGATTCAGATAATAGAATAAAATTTATATAAGTAAATAAAAATAATTCAGTCTATTATTGATAAATAATTTTTTATTAATCAACGGTATTCAAATTATGATATGTAAAATTATATTTTTTAAAATTATATTTATTATGTATCATAATTTAAATATTGTTAATAGATAAAAAATTATTTATAAAAAATAAAATAAAATCAATTCTATAAATAAAATATTAAAATATTGATATCTGTCTATTTAGATTTAAAGAAATTTTTTTTAACTGAATTAAATATACATAACAGTTTTTTAATATTCTCTCTGCATAAATTTTTATCTACTATAGATTAAATAATTTTTGAATCATACTTATGGTCTATTTTCAACACTGAGAAACCACTTGACTATAGTAGTAGGAAGACTTTATTTATTTATTTATTTTTTTGGGTAACATAGTGAAGGTGTCCTCTTATTTTGTGCGGGGCAAGTTCCTTCTCCAACATCGCACTTCCCCGCGTCTTATCTGCTGTTTGATACAAAGATTACATTGGATAAGGTGGTTAGGGTTGTATTACACCAATACTAATGGCAGAATCCTGGACAAAGCAGCTATGAGAGACGACTTGTTTTGGGCAATCAGAGGCAGTGGAGCAGGGAGCTTTGGAGTTATTCTCGGGTGGAAAATAAAGCTGGTTTCTGTGCTACTAACTGTGACAGTTCTTACGGTTACTAGAAGCTTAGAGCATGGAGCAATCAAGCTTCTTTATTAATGGCAGCATGTGACCCAATATTGATGAAGATCTGTTCATCAAAGCTAATATTCAAGTAGAAAATGGAGCTTCGGAGTTATTCTCTGGTGGAAGATAAAGCTAGTTCCTGTGCCATCAACTGTGACAGATTTTACAGTTACTAAAAGCTTAGAACAAGAAGCAACCAAGCTTCTTTATAAATGGCAGCAAGTGGCATCCATTATTTTGCTGCCTATCCAAATGAGACACCCCCACAGGTTCTGCGTCATGGAAAATCCACATCCAAAGCTTACTTTAAAGCCAAATCAGATTTTGTCAGACAAGTAGTCCCAGAAGCTGATCTTAAAGCACTATGGACAGTTTTTCTGCAAGAAGATAGCGCCTTGATGATTTGGAATCCCTATGGAGGAATGATCGGTAGGATTTCAGAATCTGCAATCCCTTCTCCTCACGGAAGAAGAACTCTTTTCAAGATTAATGGTGACATGGAGAGAAGAACATGGCAAAACATTTGGAGCGGATAAGGAGATTTTACAACTCCATGGCTCCCTATGCTTAGAAATGTCTAGGGGAAGCGCTTGTGAATGATAGAGATCTTGATCTGGGGATGAACCAGATTGTTAGCACAAGTGTTTTGAGAGCTTACACTTGGGATTATAAACATTTGAAAGATAACTACAGCAGTTGGTGAAGTTAAAGACTAAAGTTGATCCACATCTTTAGACAAAAGCAGAGCACCCCTCCACTACAAGTTGAATGCTTAATTGAAGAAGAAATAGGAATTTTATGTATATTATAGATGAAATTTGAAAATAATGTGATTAATTTAAACCGCGGTTCCCTTTTTTTTTTTCTAATTTCTTTGAATTTGTGCACTACTAAACATATGGCTAATGCCGTCCCTTTTGGAAGACACTTGAGTTTTTGCGTTGACTTTGACTGCTTCCAGTGCTTGGCTTGACACGTGTGTTTGCATTGACACAAATAGTAGAGTACAATTGTGTATATGCAAATAGTTTTTTTTTCTCATCAAAACAATTTAATCATATGTATCTATTATGCAGGACTAAAATCTAAATTACTAACATCATAAATTTTGGGGGAAGGGAAACCAATAAATTTGGGCCCATGTTTCTATGCCTCCATTGTTTCCTTTTGTTATAATTCTTATGCTTCATGTCTCATCCTTATTGGAAGGCCCCACAATATATAGGACCATCAGTATGTGGAGCTTTTCTTCAGTGCCTAATAGACCACACTAATTCCCCAGATCAAGTCTCTCACATAGTCTATGCTCAAACCAACGCTTCCTACACAACTATTCTCCGAGCCTATATTCGTAATGCTTGGTCCAACATCTCCTCTGCACCAAAACCCTTAATCATAGTCACTCCTCTGCAAGAATTCCATGTCCAAGCTACTGTTAATTTTGCTGACCAAGTCAAAATAATTTAAGTTCTTAAAAAAACACGGGAATTTCATCTCATGCTAGTTAAGACGGGTTTTGTTTGGGTGCAGGTCAAAGCAGATGGGTAAATTGTGACATGCATATCAAAATATTTAAGTACATAAATTCATAAGCAATATTCATATATGAAAAACAGGTTTTTGGTTGGGTACTGGTAAAAGCAAATGAATTGTAGTTAAGTTGACTCACATTTTTTATAATATTGATTATGCTAAACGCCTGGTTTATCTACTTGTTTAATGCATGATTTTTTAAGACTTTTCTATTGTACATGCATGGGTGGGACACGAGCGTTTGCATAAGAAATGAATCGTATTGAATTGTTTCCCTGTTAAGAAATGAAGTGATCTTCATCAATAATACAGCATCTCTAGACAATGGAGGGAGTACAAGTATACTGCAACTACTAGTTTTTTTTTTCTCTACTAGTAAGGTCGTAGTTGTAAGCTTTAAAGCCTCTAATTTAAAGGCAACCCCGATTCTTTTCCAATAATGTATACACTTTTTGGGTAAAGAATAGAATTGCATGATTATATAGAAAAAGCAGTACCCAAGGTTTTTGGGAAACCCAAAAAGGAAGATTGTAGAGAGGCTTACACGTTTTTTTAAATCAAAACAGCAACTTATTCCTACAAAAATTCATTGGCAAATGGTACAAAATTTTATAACATAATAAATTTCTAATTAACTAATCAACAAGTGCTATCACCATATTCAACAATTACAACGAAAGTTCAGGGGCTACAAGGCAACCCCATCTAAAAAAACTTAGTTACATTTCCAATAACGACTAAAGGTCAGGGGGAACAACCAAAGACATCACTTCTGCTTCCTCAGATTGATTTAGTTTCGACATACAAGAAATCAGAAGCCCCGTTTACTTCCCCAGAACCATGAGAGACATTATTTGGATTGAACATCTTCATTCACTGCCTGAAATAAACAATAATAATATATAGGAAATGAAAGATCTTCATTCACCATTATATCTTCATTCACATTTACTATGGAAAATATATAGGTAGCTAGCTATTCATATATATATAACGATATAAGAAGTAATACATATGCATCATGATTTTAAATTGTAGAAAGTATGAGCATAAAAATAAGACCAAAGTTGACCCATTACGACCAGTGAACATTGATCTTCCAACAAAAAAGGCAATCAAATAAGAAAAATTACCAATTATTTATTAGAAAGACGAGATAACACCACCGAGGATGAGGAAGTTCTGCTGTTTAGACTTGACTCAATTGATGTGGAATCTGCAGCCCAGTGTTGATTGGCTTCAATTCCAAAAACCTCAATTTCTTCATGGCTTTGCTCTGCAATATCAGATCTCTTTCCACATTTCTGAATTCCTTCTAACTCTATTGTAACTTCTTTCATGGTTGGCCTTTTCCTCCCATTCAATTCTAAGCATCTTCTTGCAAGGTTGGCAACTGCCATGATCTCTTCTTTCTCTCCTCCTTCCATGATTCTTCTGTCAAGAACATCAAACACACGATCTTCCCCCATAGTCATAATGAAATACGAAGCCAAACTTTTAGCTTCCTCTGGTCTTACGGAAGATATTGGCTTTTGTCCAGTTAAAAGCTCAACCAGAACTACTCCAAAACTGTACACGTCACTTTTTTCTGTGAATTGGCTTGTATGAAAATACTCTGGGTCCAAGTACCCAAAAGTTCCTTGCACTAGGGTTGTGAGATGAGTATCCTCAATGGTAACCATTCTAGATGTTCCAAAATCTGCAACTTTAGCTCTATATTTCTCATCCAAGAGTATGTTTGTAGATTTGATGTCTCTATGATAAATAGGTTGAGAAGCAGCTGAGTGCAAGTAAAATAGAGCTCCTGCAACTTCAATGGCAATTCTTAGTCGCATCTCCCATGTCATTGGAATATTTTCCTCATTTTGGTCATGCAAATATTGGAAAAGGTTTCCATTAGGAATAAATTCGTAAATTAACAAAGGAACTTTTGTCTCCAAACAAAACCCTAATAACTTGACCACATGTCTGTGGTTAACTTGGGAAAGAATAACCACCTCATTTATAAACTCGTCAACATTTCCTTGAACCTTATACTTTTTCACAGCAACAATTTTGCCATCAACAAGCATGCCCTTATAAACAGTACCTTGGCCTCCTTTTCCAAGTACTCTATTGACATTAAAGTTGTCTGTGGCTTTTTCAAGGTCCTTTAAGTTGAACAGTTTTGTTTTGTCAAAATTGATTTCACCAGAAGATAATCTTTGTTGTAGTAGCAAGCCACCATTTTGTTTGAAGTGTTTATCCTTGCGTTTCTGTATCCTTCTTTTCCTGAAGATTCTGTATAACAAGGATATCCCAATGAGGAAAACAATGGATCCAAGGCTTGAGAAAACTCCTGCACACATACATAAATATAATTAGAGATATAATACTTGTTGGAACAAGGCAAGGCTTTGAAGTATTAGGATCACATCTCTCAAAAGCTTTTAAATATTAATTGATATTTTGGATTTCATTTGGATGAAGCAACCTTATACACAAAGGTCATAATCAAGAGCAACTTTTTTAACATTTAGATAAAATCTTAAACAGGTGAGACTAAACAAGTAGTCACCTACTTTTGAAACCTTCCTTTCCTCACAAGTTTTAATCTTATTAAAATATATTTCCCTTGCTACAATGTCAAGTTTTAAGATATCATCACATCTTGGAAACGTAATTGCTAAAAGTGACAGCCAAAAACGCCATATAGATCGATCTAGACTTGAGAAAAAGACTCTCTCAGGATACCCAAATAAACTAAAAGGAACCGGAATATTAAAGGAAAATTGAGATCCAAGAAAGACTAAAAGCATAAATAAATAATATAAGATTCAAGAAGCCTTCCTTAATAAAAGAGCTAAATGTTAGAAAGCTGGAAGAGGATATCAAAGTAATCTAAGAGCTACTTCAAACCTTCATAAATATCATCCCTATTCAAGCAGTCAAGAGCAATAAAACACGTGCCATCAACTTGCTTTAAAGACAGCTCTCTTTTTCTTCTCTTTCGTTATTGAGCTTTGAGTGTCCTATTCCCTATATTGGAGTGTTTATGAGCTCTTTATGAACATTCAGTTCATTTACATTAAAGTTTGCAAAGATTTTGTTAAAATCTTAGTTATTAGTGTTTAGGCTCTTAGGAAAAAAAACTAGAGGCTTGAAGGTTACCTGGTGTTAGATTATAAATTTAGACCCTTTTTGGTTAAATAATTTTGTTAGGTTATTGTAAGTGAAAAATTTAGTGGTGTTGAATTTTGTCATTCTGTTGGGTTTCTAAAGCTTGACTGTCTCTTTAAATTGTAGCCTTTTTTTACAAAAATTCTTTTAGTAGGGTCAATTTGATCTGAACCTCTGTACATAACTGTGTCATTTTATTTCTCTATCTAGAAGTGTCGGCTTAACAATCTGTTTTACAAGAACTTTTTTTTGAAAAGGTCCTAGTCTTGAACTTTAAACGTAATCTTTTGTCTTGAACCAAATCATGCTTGTTAAAATTATTCTTTAAACTTAAACAGAAAACGAGCAACTACAAAAGTCTAGTTTAATTAAGTATTTGTGCCTCTTATTTACTAGTGCACTACAAATTTTTCAAAAGTTCATTATTTCGTATCATCACAATTCAAATATAGATATATGCACCTATGTCAACTGCTAAGGTGCAAATTCACAAGACATGAGCAGTTTAGCATATATGCTATATAACATGCAAATAGAATAGCTTCTCACAAACTCTTTACCAATTAATCATCATGTGAAAATATTTTAAAGAAAAAAAATGATTCTGGGAGGATGAATCAAAATAAGCAGTTTAGCACTGTGCTAGCCTATAAAAAGGAATTTGTTGAAGGATTACAAATTAAAATTTTCACATCTTTTCCTTTCTAGCTAGTTACCGTAGGTGTAAAAATTCTTGTTCCGCGTACATTATATTTCCATAGAATTATTATATCTATTTACCAAACAAAAAGAAATATTAATCATAACTTTCAATCACATATAGCTAGCAATAATTTTAAATTAAAAAAGATACTGAAAATTCAAGAATCAAACTTTATTTTTCTAAATTAAACAAAAAAATAGAAAATAAATAAACGTACCTACTATAACCCACTTAGCTCGATTTTTCCCAGCTCGATTTTTCCCACTAAAGTATCCTGGTATAGCTGAAAAGTCAAGAATAACTCAACTAGAAGTTAGAGCTCCAAAATATATATATATATATATATATATATATATATATATATATATATATAGAGAGAGAGAGAGAGAGAGAGAGAGAGAGAGAGAGAGAGAGAGATTTGCAGAAGAGATTATATATACCTGTACATCCTCCGGAAACATAAGGATTCCCACGGAATCCTGGACTGCAAGAACATCTCCAACCTGAGTGTTTCTTCTCCGAAGATGTTATATTAGTCTCATAGCAATTGGCATATGGATGCCGGAGAGTGGAATTCAAAATCTCCCACTCAAGCCTCGCAGTAATATAATCCAAATCCTTTATGTGACCACCAAGATGATCACGGCCAAAAAATAAATTTGCTGCAATTGCTGCATACCGGCACTCATCAGTCGCACCCGTGTTTCTTCTTATATCTTCAAACGTTGCGTTATATTCTGAGAGATACATAGGCAGAGAAGTCTGGCAGCAAGACCTGCCAAGACAACCATATCTCGCCAAATTAGCTTCAGATAAAGATTCATCATTGTTGTCACATATTGACACACATCCCCCAACTTCTGAGCCATTAGACACCAGAAGAGCTAGATTATTGCAGCCCACGCCCATAAATTTGTTCATCCCCTGCGAGTACACAAAAGGGCTTCCTCGCATGTCTATGACTCGCGTAGCATCTTTCCTTTTGCAGTTCCTGCGGTATATTGGATTCATGACCATAACACTGCCTTTGTTCACGTCAATGTATCTCACCACCAGATTATCTATGGACTTGAGAAGAGGAGTGTTGTTCCTGCATTCTATTTCAAACCACTTGTCTGCGTAGCAGTTGTGATCCGTCATTCCAAATGGATAAGGGATTTCAACATCTCCACAAGTCGAATTACAATCAGGTTGTGCTATTATATTGTCTTGTGCAGATGCCAATGGATATATGGGCCATAATATCAAAACGATATGAAGAAATGCAAATTGCACAACCATATTGTTAGCACTTGATAACAAAGTAACAAAGGAGAGGAAGAGAAAGATGTAACAAAGTAACAAAGGAGAGCAATATGTCTTTCTGTGTGTTTTATTAAGACGGTTTATATAATATGTATATATCAATCAAACAATAATGCTAATAATTAAAGCTAACTACATTCGAGTGAGTAATAAAGCTAACTGTCCAAAACTAAAACAAAAAAGTAATAAAGCTAACTACTCTTTTGTACCAAAAAGAAAAAGCTAACTACTTTTCTCTTTACTTCTGATTATCAAACATAATAATTGTGGAACATGACAATTATAGACTACTTTCTTCTTTAAAAGTTGCGAGCGTAACTCCTGTAAAAGCATATTGAGTAATTATTTTATTTACTGAATAAAATGTATATAAATAAAAATAATAATTTAATCTATCATTGATGGATAATTTTTTATCTACCAGCAATATTTAACTTGTGATATATAACAAAAATTATATATTTTTTAAATTATCTTTGTAACGTATCATGATTTGAATATTATTGATAGACAAAAAATTATTCATTGACAGTAGACTAAATACTAACTCTACAAATAAAATATTAAAATATTGATGTCTGTTTATTTAGATTTAAAGAAATTTTTTTTAACTAAATTAAATATATATGACACCTTTTTAATATTTTGTCTGTATAAATTTTAATCTACTATCGATGGATCAAATAATTTTTTAAACATATTTATGGTCTATTTTTCAACACTGAGAAACCAAACTCGACTATAGTAGTAGGAAGACTTTATTTTTTTTTTTTTTTTGGGTAACAGTGAAGGCGTCCTCTTATTTTGTGCGGGGCAAGTTCCTTCTCCAACATCGCACTTCCCCGCGTCTAGTTGATGCGTTTAGAATTTCTAATACCCAGAAAAATCAAATTCACATTGATAAAGAACGATGTAGCTTATCAGTCCTAGAAGTGAGTGGTCTTCATTCTTCATCGATATAAAACAACATCGATCCCTCAAGTCCGATATATTGAATAGTGGGGCCATTTGTGAAGTGAAGCACAAAAAACTTATCACTAAAATAATTGGGTTGGGTCTAATTTCTTTGCGAGTGGTGGCAATAAAAAGGAAAAAAGAGGCGTTGATATGGTGGGGGAACCAAAGGAATCAAATTGCCTACCCATTTATTTCTGGCTTCTTACTGTTTCAGTTTTCTATGATGTAAGAAATCTCCTATTCAAACCAGATCATGACCTGCAAATTAAACGCAAAAGGGGAGACGCTAGCTGCTCCTCATGTTTGTCTACTAGCTAGTTAGGTCGTAGTTGTAAGCTTAAAGCATAAAACATAAAGGACAACCGTACGTGATCCTTTGGCAATGCATTGTATCCTTTATCGTGTTGTGCAGATGCCGATGGATATATTGGCCATAATATCAAAACCATATGAAGAAATGCAAAGTCATTAATTTTCTACTCTATCAAGCTCAAATTAAATAGACCTAATTTACAAACAAATCAGTCATTAATAAATATACATATTAATATATTTTTAAATGAGATATATTTCTTTTGATCTACTAATTTTTTTTATAAACTGGTCCATTTAAATTTCTTTTTAATAAAGACGTAAAAAAAATGCATTAATTATTGGTCCATCTCAAATACATCCAATCAAAGAAATTAAACCTGTAAATTTAGTTATGTGGGCGATGTCGGCTGAAAAAAGTTGACCCGGAAAATAGGTTGTGATCTAATCTATAATTAAATTATTTTTTTAAGTTGATATTTAGTCCATTTTTTATAAACAATTTTTTATTTATTAAAAATATTTAAATCATAATATATGGTAAAAATAATTTTAAAAAATATTATTTTTATCATATATTATAATTAAAATATTATTGATAAACAAAAAAAAAATTTATCGACGATAGATTAATTTTTTTTTTCAGCATTTAGCCATTTAGATTACTCTTTTCCACTTTTGGACAAAAAAGAAAGAGAGAATGGCAATTTACAAAGCATACTTGTTTTTCTTACAATGTCTCATTATATACAAATACAAGTGAGGCAATACGTAGGATTCATGTCCATGTTGGATATTTTTATGAAAAAATAAATTTCATACAAATAAAATAGGAGAGAAGTTATTGTTTATTTTATTGTGGTGGATCCCTCCTTAAATAGGACTTACATCTCTTTGAATTTAAAAATAGAAATAAGAAGAAAAAAAGAAAGAAGGAAACTTGAAGAAGAGGAAATGGATGTTGGTAGTGTTAATAAAGAAGAGACAAAAATTATATCGTCTTTTGCCCTTCCTTAGGTGACGCGGGAAAGAGAAAAAAAAAACATGGAGAGAAAAAGTTATGATATTTATTTTCAATTTTTATTTTTATTAAAAATTAAAAACAGACATAAAAAGGTGTTTGTTTATTAATAATGTTTTAAAAAAATATTTTCTAAATTTTTAAAAATTCTAAAAATGTCAAGAAGACGTTTTTAGAATTTTCAATTTTATAATTCATTGCAACAATAAAATTTTTACAATTATTTTAAATTATATACACAATGTCTTACTATTTATATAATTATAAAATAATAAAAATAAAAATAATATAATATAATTAAAAAATATTAAAAATATAAATACAAATAAAACGTATTTTAAAAAAATAAAAATTATTTTTAAGCAATAAAAATAAAAATATTTTCGCAAATCAAACGAACCTTTAATTTCCTACAATTGCCATAACAAAAACTAGTCATAATTTTATATATAATTAAGAATTAGTATTTGAAATATAATGGTGAATTTTAATTTTCACCAATAAAAAATTAAAACACTATTATCTGTATTTTTAATCTAATAAAATATTTTATTTTAATTTAAACAGACAACTAGCAGTAGTAGTATTTTGATTCCCTCCTACTAGATATTAAAGTCCACATCAATTATATTTGTTCAACTTAAACATAAGAAGCAGACAAAATGCAAACTAAAACCATTATGTCTCAAAGCTCATACTTGGCCAATTTTGTGCTGCTTCTGTTATTATCTTCATTCTCCACTTCTTCTTCAATTCAACGAAGTTTCAAACTTTATCTAACCTTCCACTCTCTAGTTCCAATTCAATTCCCTACATCATTTTACGCTCCTAGCAATCTTCTTAGACTCCTGTCTTTCAATACACTGCGCAAAATCTAAGGAACCCCCGAGATCCGTCGATCGGTTTCTTCGTCTTCTTCTACAAACCAAACAGGCGAAAATCGAAGGAAGTGGCAGATCGTAGAGGGAAAGGATCGAAGTGTTTTAAAGAGACGATGTTAACGAAGGAGGAGAGAGGGAGCGCGTAGATTGTCCACGTGGATGATTTTTATTGGACCAGCGACCCCTCTCAGGCTCCTGATTGGCTGCATAAACGCAAATCTCCATTGTGAGTGGTAGTGATGACAAGTCAAGCTTGCTTCACACAGGCTTTGCTCACTCTACCGTTAAGTTCTGATAAATGGAGCTGTTCGTGGGGATTAAAATATGTAAAATGTGGGGTTATTATAAATAAAACTATATTTATCTATTTAAAATTTATAATAATTAATTAAATTTTGGTTTAATTCCATTTATTTATTCCTTTATTCATCATATTAACTAAAATTAAAATTGAAGAGCGTGCCTTACATTTAGAAATTACATGATGATGCACAATCTGTGTTGACTGTTTCCATTAAAGAATTCTTATTGATCCTAGCAAAACCAAATGTTACGTAGAATTAACATTTTTATTATTTCTCTTCCTGTAAAACTTTATAAATCATGAAGGGTTTTATCAAATTCATTATATAATATTTATTTTATAACTTTTAAAAATATTAAATTAATTACTCATTAATTTTTAAACATTTGAAAAAAGGATTAATTTATATACAAGTTTGATATTTTTAAAAATTAACTGGTGCACTAAATATATTATACACATTTTTTTTTATATTATAACCAGGTGATCGTAAAAGAGGGAAAAAAAACAAAGTAATAAATTATAGAAAATGGTGTTCTTAATACCATGTATACCATATATCGCTATTATCATTTGGTGCGTTTACTTGATCCTATCATATTATAATTTAATGAGTTCCCTTTATTTTATTTTTTAATTCCCTAAGAACAGGTTCATTGAACTAAAAATGCCAACTGTGACAGTTCTTACAGTTACTAAAAGCTTAGAACAAGGACCAACCAAGCTTCTTTATAAATGGCAGCAAGTGGCACCCAAAATTGTTGAAGATCTGTTCATCAAAGTTCAAGTTCAAGTAGAAAATTGCAGTGTTTTCAGGTCAGAGAACTGTGATAACTTCTTACAATGCTCGACTTCCCCAAGTTATGAAGCAGAGCTTTCCAGAACTGGGTTTAACCAGAAATGATTGTATTGAAGCTAGCTTGATCAAATCTGCGCTTTATTTTGCTGGCTATCCAAATGAGACACCCCCACAAGTTCTGCGTCATGGAAAATCCACATTCAAAGCTTACTTTAAAGCCAAATCAGATTTTGTCACTCCCAGAAGCTGATCTTAAAGCACTACGGACAGTTTTTCTGCAAGAAGATAGCGCCTTGATGATTTGGAATACCTATAAAGGAATGATCAGCAGGATTTCAGAATCCGCAATCCCTTCTCCTCACGGAAGAGGAACTCTTTTCAAGATTAATTACGCGACTTGGTGGCATGGAGAGAAGAACATGGCAAAACATATGGAGCGGATAAGAAGATTTTACAACACCATGTCTACCTATGCTTCGATATTTCGAAGGGAGGCTTATGTAAATTATAGAGATCCAGATTAATAGCACAAGCATTTTAAGAGCTTACACTTGGTATTATAAACATTTCAAAGATAAGCTCAGCAGTTGGTGAACTTAAAGACCAAAGTTGATCCACATAACTTCTTTAGACAAAAGCCGAGCGTCCCTCCACTACAAGTTGAATGCTTAATTGAAGAAGAATTAGGAATTTTATGTATATCATAGATGAAGTTTGAAAATAATGTGATTAATTTAAACTGCGGTTCCCTTTTTTTTTAAAAAAAAATTTCTTTGAATTATGGCTTATGCTGTCCCTTTTGGAAGACACGTGTTTGCATTGACACACAAATAGTGGAATACAATTGTGTATATGCAAATAGTTTTCTTTCACATCAAAAAAATTTAATCATATATATCTATTATGCAGGACTAAAATCTAATTACTGACATCATAAATTTTGAGGGAAACCAATAAACTTGGGCCCATGTTTCTATGCCTCCATTGTTTCCTTTTGTTATTGTTCTTATGCTTCATGTCTCTACCTCATTGGCAGCCCCAACAATAGGACCATCAAAATATGTCCCTTTTCTTCAGTTCCTAGTAGACCACACTAATTCCCCAGATCAAGTCTCTGATATCGTCACACGCTTCCTACACAACTATTCTCCGAGCCTATATTCGTAATGCTCTGTCCGACATCTCTACACCAAAACCCTTATCATAGTAACTCCTCTGTAAGAATTCCATGTCCAAGCTACTGTTATTTTTGCTGATCAAGTCAAAATAATTAAGTTATTAAAAAAATAGGGGGATTTCATATAGGATGATTGCTGAATATCATGCTAGTTAAGACGGGTTTCGTTTGGGTGCAGGTCAAAGCAGATGGGTAAATTGTGACATGCATGTCAAAATATTTAAGTTCATAAATTCATAAGCAATATTCATATATGAAAAACAGGTTTTTGGTTGGTTACTGGTAAAAGCAAATGAATTGTAGTTAAGTTGACTCACATTTTTTATAATTTTGATTATGCTAAACGCCTAGTTTATCTACTTGTTTAATGCATGATTTTTTAAGACTTTTCTATTGTACATGCATGGGTGGGACACGAGCGTTTGCATAAGAAATGAATCGTATTGAATTGTTTCCCTGTTAAGAAATGAAGTGATCTTCATCAATAATACAGCATCTCTAGACAATGGAGGGAGTACAAGTATACTGCAACTACTAGTTTTTTTTTTCCCTACTAGTAAGGTGATAGTTGTTAGCTTTAAATCTTCTAACATAAAGGGCAACCACGATCCTTTGCCAATAATGTATACTCTTTTTTGGGTAAAGAAAAGAATTGCATAATTATAGAGAAAAAGCAGTACCCAAGGTTTTGGGAAACCCAAATAGGAAGATTGTAGAGAGGCTTACACGTTTTTTAAATCACAACAGCAACTTACTCCTACAAAAATTCATTGGAAAATGGTACAAAATATTATAACATAATAAATTTAGAAATTAACTCATCAACAAGTGCTATCACCAAATTCAACAATTACAACGAAAGTTCGGGGGCTGCAAGGCAACCCCATCTAAACAAACTTAGTTACATTTGCTATTACGACTAAAGGTCACGGGGAACCACCAAAGATATCACTTCTGCTTCCTCAGATTGATCTAGTTTCCACATACAAGAAATCAGAAGCCCCATTTGCTTCCCCAGGACAGTGAGAGACATTATTTGGATTGAACCTCTTCATTCACTGCCTGAAATCACCAATAATAATATATAGGAAATGAAAGATCTTGATTCACCATTATATCTTCATTCACATTTACTAGGGGAAATATATAGGTAGCTAGCTATTCATATATAACGATATAAGAAGTAATACATATGCATCATGATTTTAAATTGTAGAAAGTATGAGCATAAAAAGATGACCAAATTAAGTTGACCCATTACGACAAGTGAACATGATCTTTGAACAAAAAAGGAAATCAAATAAGAAAAATTACCAATTATTTATTAGAAAGAAGAGAAAACACCACCGAGGATGAAGAAGTTCTGCTGTTTAGAGTTGACTCAATTGATGTGGAATCTGCAGCCCAATGTTGATTGGCTTCAATTCCAAAAACTTCAATTTCTTCATGGCTTTGCTCTGCAATATCAGATCTCTTTCCCCATTTCTGAATTCCTTCTAACTCTATTGTAACTTCTTTCATGGTTGGCCTTTTCCTCCCATTCAATTCTAAGCATCTTCTTGCAAGGTTGGCAACTGTCATGATCTCTTCTTTCTCTCCACCTTCCATGATTCTTCTGTCCAGAACATCAAGCACACGATCTTCCTCCATAGTCATAATGAAATAAGAAGCCAAACTTTTAGCTTCCTCTGGTCTTATGGAAGATATTGGCTTTTGTCCAGTTAAAAGTTCAACCAGAACTACTCCAAAACTATACACATCACTTTTTTCTGTGAATTGGCTTGTATGAAAATACTCTGGGTCCAAGTACCCAAAAGTTCCTTGCACTAGGGTTGTGAGATGAGTATCCTCAATGGTAACCATTCTAGATGTTCCAAAATCTGCAACTTTAGCCCTATATTTCTCATCCAAGAGTATGTTTGTAGATTTGATGTCTCTATGGTAAATAGGTTGAGAAGCAGCTGAGTGTAAGTAAAATAGAGCTCCTGCAACTTCAGTGGCAATTCTTAGTCGCATCTCCCATGTCATTGGAATATTTCCCTCATTTCGGTCATGCAAATATTGGAAAAGGTTTCCATTAGGAATAAATTCGTAAACTAGCAAAGGAAGTTTTGTCTCCAAGCAAAACCCTAATAACTTAACCACATGTCTATGGTTAACTTGGGAAAGAATAACCACTTCATTTATGAACTCGTCAACATTTCCTTGAACCTTATACTTTTTCACAGCAACAATTTTGCCATCTCTAAGCATGCCCTTATAAACAGTACCTTGGCCTCCTTTTCCAAGCACTCTATTGACATTAAAATGGTCAGTGGCCTTTTCAAGGTCCTTTAAGTTGAATAGTTTTGTTTTGTCAAAATTGATTTCGCCTGAAGATAATCTTTGTTGCAGTAGCAAACCACCATTTTGTTTGAAATGTTTATCCTTGCGTTTCTGTATCCTTCTTTTCTTTAAGAGTTTGTATAACAAGGATATGCCAATGAGGAAAACAATGGATCCAAGGCTTGAGAAAACTCCTACACACATACGTAAATAAAATTAGAGATATAATACTTGTTGGAACAAGGCAAGGCATTGAAGTATTAGGATCACATCTCTCAAAAGTTTTTAAATGTTAAATGATATTTTGGATTTCGTTTGGATGAAGCAACCTTATACACAAAGGTTATAAGCAAGAGCACCTTTTTTAGCATTTGGATAAAATCTTAAGCAGGTGAGACTAACAAGTAGTCCCCTATTTTTGGAACCTTCCTTTCTTCACAAGTTTTAATCTTATTAAAATATATTTTCCTTGCTATAATATTGAGTTTTAAGGTATCATCACATCTTGGAAAAGTGATTGCTAAAAGTGACAGAGCCAAAAAGGCCATATAGATCGATCTAAACTTGAGAAAAAGGCTCTCTCAGACTACCCAAATAAACTAAAGGGAACCAGGATATTGAAGGAAAATTGAGAACCAAGGAACACTAAAAGCATAAATAAATAATAAAAGATTCAAGAAGCCTTCCTAAATATAAGAGTTAAATGTTAGAAAGCTGGAAGAGGATATCAAAGCACTCTAAGAGATACTTCAAGCCTCCATAAATATCATCTCTATGCAAGCATTCAAGAGCAAATATTTTGTTGAAATCTTAGTTATTAGTGTTCGGGCTCCGGGGAAAAAAAATCTAGAGGCTTGAAGGTTACTTGGTGTTAGATTATAAAGGTTAGTTAGACCTTTTTTGGTTAAATTTTGTTAGGTTCTTGTAAGTGAAAATTTTAGTGGTGTTTAGTTTTGTCCTTGTATTGGGTTTCTAACGCTTGACTGCCTCTTTAAATTGTGATTAGCCTTTGTTTATAAAAATTCGTTTATTTTGTACTTGAAAAGAGTGTAGGATCAATTTGATCTGAACCTCTATACATAACTCTATTGTTTTATTTCTCTATCTAGAAGTGTTGGCTTAAAAATATGTTTTACAATAACTGTTTTCGGAAAAGGTCTTAGTTTTGAATTTTAAACTTAATCTTTTGTCTTGAACCAAATCATGCTTGTTAAAATCATTCTTTAAACTTAACCAGAAAACGAGCGACTACAAAAGTCTATTTTAGTTAAGTATTTCTGCCTTTTATTTACTATTGCTGTACAAATTTTCAAAAAGTTCATTAGTCCGTGTCATCACAATTCAAATATAAATATATGCGCCTATCTTAACTGCTAAGGTGCAAATTCACAAGACACAAGCACTTTAGCATATATGCTATAGCTTCTCGCAAACTCTACCAATTAATCATCATGAGAAAATTTCTTAAGAAAAAAAATTATTCTGGGAGGGCGAATCAAAATAAGCATTTTAGCACCGTGCTAGCATATAAAAACGAATTTATTGAAGGATCACAAATAAAAATTTTCATACCTTTTCCTTTCTAGTTAGTTACCGTACGTTTAAAAATTCCTGTTTCGAGTACACTATATTGCCATAGAATTATTACATTAACTTACCAAACAAAAAGAAGTATTAGTCATAACTTTCCATCATATATAGCTAGCAATAATTTTAAATTAAAAATCATAGTGAAAATTCAAGAATCAAACTTGATTTTTCTAAATTAATTAACATAAATAAATAAATAAACGCACCTACTGTAATCCATTTAGCTGGTTTCAGTCTAATGTGGTCTGGTATAGCTGACCCTGGTATAGCTGACCCTGGTATAGCTGAAAAGTCAAGAATAACTCAATTTGAAGTTAGAACTCAAAAGTGTGTATATATACCTAAGAGTTTGCAAAAGAGAATATACATACCTGCACATCCATCGAGAACATAAGGATTCCCATGGAATCCAGGACCGCAAGAACATCTCCAACCCGAGTTTTTCTTCTCCGAAGATGTTATATTAGTCTCATAGCAATTGGCATATGGAAACCGGAGACTGGAATTCAAAATCTCCCACTCAAGACTCGCAGGAACATAATCCAAATCCTTTAGGTAAGCACTAAGATTCATACCGCCCAAATAGTAATCTCGTACAATTAGTGCATACCGGCACTCATCAGTCGCACCCGTGTTTCTTCTGATATCTTCAAACGTTGCGTAATATTCTGAGAGATACATAGGCAGCGAAGTCTGGCAGCAAGACCTGCCAAGACAACCATCGCTCCCCAAATAAGTTTTAGATAAATATTCATCATTGTTGTCACAAATTGACACACATCCCCCCACGTTTGAGCCATTTGACACCAGAAGAGCTAGATTATTGCAGCCCACGCCCACAAATTTGTTCATCCCCTGTGAGTACACAAAAGGGCTTCCTCTCATGTCTATGCATCGCGTAGCATCTTTACTTTGGCAGTTCCTGCGGTATATTGGATTCATGATCGTAACAGTGCCTCTGTACACGTCAATGTCTGTCACCTCCAGATTATCCATGAGCTGGAGAAAAGGAGTGTTGTTCCTGCATTCTATTTCAAACCACTTGTCTGCGTAGCAGCTGTGATTTGTCATTCCAAAGGGATAAGGGATGTCAACATCTCCACAAGTCGAATTACAACCAGGTTGTGCTATTATATTGTCTTGTGCAGATGCCAATGGATATATGGACCATAATATCAAAACGATATGAAGAAATGCAAATTGCACAACCATATTGTTAGCACTCGATGACAAAGTAACAAAGGAGAGGAAGAGAAAGATGTAACAAAGTAACAAAGGAGAGCAAGATGTTTTTCTGTGTGTTTTATTAAGAGGGTTTATATAATATGTATATATCAATCAAACATAATGCTAATAATTAAAGCTAACTACATTTGAGTGAGTAATAAAGCTAACTGTCCAAAACAAAAACAAAAAAGTAATAAAGCTAACTACTTTTTTTGTACCAAAAAGAAAAAGCTAACTACTTTTCTCTTTACTTCTGATTACTAAACATAATAATTGTGGAACATGACAATTATAAACTACTTTCTTCTTTAAAAGTTGTGGCTGACGAGCCTAACTCCTTTAAAAGCATATTGAGTAATTACTTTATTCATTGACAATAGAATAAAATTTATATAAATAAAAAAATAATTCAATCTGAATAATTTTTTATCAACTAGCAATATTCAACTCGTGATAGGTAACAAAAATTATATTTTTTTAAAATTATTTTTGTCAGATATCATGATTTAAATATTATTGATAGACAAAAAATTATCTGTCGTAACTCTACAAATAAAATATTAAAATATTAATGTCTGTCTATTTAGATTTAAAGAAATTTTTTTAACTAAATTAAATATATATGACAGCCTTTTAATATTCTGTCTGTCTAAATTTTAATCTATTATCGATGGATTAAATAATTTTTTAAACATATTTATGGTCTATTTTCCAACACTGAGAAACCAAACTTGCCGATAGAAGTAGGAAGACTTTTTTTTTTTTTTTTTTTTTTGGGTAACATAGTGAAGGCGTCCTCTTATTTTGTGCGGGGCAAGTTCCTTCTCCAACATCGCACTTCCCCGCGTCTTGTTGATGCGTTTAGAATTTCTAATACCCAGAAAAATCAAATTCACATTGATAAAGAACGATGTAGCTTATCAGTCCTAGAAGTGAGTGGTCTTCATTCTTCATCGATATAAAACAACATCGATCCCTCAAGTCCGATATATTATTGAATAGTGGGGCCATTTGTGAAGTGAAGCACAAAAAACTTATCACTAAAATAATTGGGTTGGGTCTAATTTCTTTGCGAGTGGTGGCAATAAAAAGGAAAAAAGAGGCGTTGATATGGTGGGGGAACCAAAGGAATCAAATTGCCTACCCATTTATTTCTGGCTTCTTACTGTTTCAGTTTTCTATGATGTAAGAAATCTCCTATTCAAACCAGATCATGACCTGCAAATTAAACGCAAAAGGGGAGACGCTAGCTGCTCCTCATGTTTGTCTACTAGCTAGTTAGGTCGTAGTTATAAGCATAAAGCCTAAAACATAAAGGGCAACCGTACGTGATCCTTTGGCGATGCATTGTATCCTTTATCGTGTTGTGCAGATGCCGATGGATATATTGGCCATAATATCAAAACCATATGAAGAAATGCAAAGTCATTAATTTTCTACTCTATCAAGCTCAAATTAAATAGACCTAATTTACAAAAAAATTGACAAACAAATCAGTTATTAATAAATATACATATTAATATATTTTTAAATGAGATATATTTCTTTTGATCTACTAATTTTTTTTATAAACTGGTCCATTTAAATTTCTTTTTAATAAACACGTAAGAAAAATGCATTGATTATTGGTCCATCTCAAATAAATCCAATAAAAGAAATTAAACCTGTAAATTTGGTTAGGTGGGCGATGTCGGCTGAAAAAAGTTGATCCCGAAAGAAGGTAGTGTTCTACTCTATAATTTTTTCTTTCTTTCAGAATTTAGCCATTTAGATTACTGTTTTCCACTTTTGGACAAAAAAGAAAGAGAGAAGGGCAATTTACAAAGCATACTTGTTATTCTTACAATGTCTCATTATATACAAATACAAGTGAGGCAATACGTAGGATTCATGTCCATGTTGGATATTTTTATGAAAAAATAAATTTCATACAAATAAAATAAGAGAGAAGTTATTGTTTATTTTATTTTGGTGGATCCCTCCTTAAATAGGACTCACACTCTTTGAATTTAAAAATAGAAATAAGAAGAAAAAAAGAAAGAAGGAAACTTGAAGAAGAGGAAGTGGATGTTGGTGGTGTTAATAAAGAAGAGATAAAAATTATATCGTCTTTTGCCCTTCCTTAGGTGACGCGGGAAAAAGAAAAAAAAACATTGGGAGAAAAAGTTAGGGTCTATTTGATTAACTTGTTTTTAATTTTTATTTTTACTGAAAATTAAAAATAAACATAAAAATGTATTTGTTTACTATTTTTTTTATTTTTAAAAAATATTTTTTAAATTTTTAAAAATTTTGAAAACGTTAAAAAGACGTTTTTAAAATTTTCAATTTTATAGTACATTGCAACGATGAAATTTTTATAATTATTTTGAATTATATACACAATGTCTTACTATTTATATAATTATAAAATAATAAAAATAAAATTACAATAATATAATTAAAAAATATTGAAAAAAAAAACACAAATAAAACGTATTTTCAAAAATATAAAAATTAAAAAATAAAAATTATTTTTAAGAAATAAAAATAAAAAACATTTTTGTAAATCAAATACACCCTTAATTTTCTACAATTGCCGTAACAAAAACTAGTCATAATTTTATATATAATTAAGAGTTAGTATTTAACATATTACGGTGAATTTTAATTTTCATCAATAAAATATTAAAATACTATTATCTGTATTTTTGTCTAATAAAATATTTTTTAATCTAATAAAATATTTTATTTTAATTTAAACAGACAACTAGCAGTAGTAGTATTTTGATTCCCTCCTACTAGAGATTAAAGTCCACATCAATTATATTTGTTCAACTTAAACATAAGAAGCAGACACAAGGCAAACTAAAACCATGATGTCTCAAAGCTCATACTTGGCCAATTTTGTGCTGCTTCTGTTATTATCTTCATTCTCCAATTCTTCTTCAATTCAACGAAGTTTCAAACTTTATCTAACCTTCCACTCTCTAGTTCCAATTCAATTCCCTACATCATTTTACGCTCCTAACAATCTTCTTAGACTCCTGTCTTTCAATACACTGCGCAAAATCTAAGAAACCACAGGCTTTGCTCATTCTACCGTTAAGTTCTGTATATCAGGGCGGTAGATAAATGGAGCTGTTCGTGGGGATTAAAATATGTAAAATGTGGGGTTATTATGAATAAAACTATGTTTATCTATTTAAAATTTATAATAATTAAATTTTGGTTTAATTCCATTTATTTATTCTTTTATTCATCATATTAACTAAAATTAAAATTGAAGAGCGTGCCTTACATTTAGAAATTACATGATGATGCACAATCTGTGTTGACTGTGTCCATTAAAGAATTCTTATTGATCCTAGCAAAACCAAATGTTACGTAGAATTAACATTTTTATTATTTCTCTTCCTGTAAAACTTTATAAATCATGAAGGGTTTTATCAAATTCATTATATAATATTTATTTTATAACTTTTAAAAATATTAAATTCATTACTCATTAATTTTTAAACATTTGAAAAAGGATTAATTTATATATAAGTTTGATATTTTTAAAAATTAACTGGTGCACTAAATATATTATACACATGTTTTTTTTTATATTATAACCAGGTGATCGTAAAAGAGGGGGAAAAAAAACAAAGTAATAAATTATAGAAAATGGTGTTCTTAATACCATGTATACCATATATCGCTATTATCATTAGGTGCGTTTACTTGATCCTACCATATTATAATTTAATGAGTTCCATTTATTTTATTTTTTAATTCCCTAAGAAGAGGTGCATTGAACTAAAAATGTACCTTTCCCAAATTGAACTAAAAATGCCAACTGTGACAGTTCTTACAGTTACTAAAAGCTTAGAACAAGGAGCAACCAAGCTTCTTTATAAATGGCAGCTAATGCCACCCAATATTGTTGAAGATCTGTTAATCAAAGTTCATGTTCAAGTAGAAAATTGCAGTGTTTTCAGGTCAGAGAACTGTGATAACGTCTTACAATGCTCGACTTCCCCAAGTTATGAAGCAGAGCTTTTCAGAACTGGGTTTAACCAAAAATGATTGTATTGAAGCTATAGCTTGATCAAATCTGCGCTTTATTTTGCTGGCTATCCAAATGAGACACCCCCACAAGTTCTGCGTCATGGAAAATCCACATTCAAAGCTTACTTTAAAGCAAAATCAGATTTTGTCAGACAAGTAGTCCCAGGAAGCTGATCTTAAAGCACTACGGACAGTTTTTCTGCAAGAAGATAGCGCTTTCATGATTTGGAATACCTATAAAGGAATGATCAGCAGGATTTCAGAATCCGCAATCCCTTCTCCTCACGGAAGAGGAACTCTTTTCAAGATTAATTACGCGACTTGGTGGCATGGAGAGAAGAACATGGCAAAACATATGGAGCGGATAAGGAGATTTTACAACTCCATGTCTACCTATGCTTCGATATTTCGAAGGGAGGCTTATGTAAATTATAGAGATCCAGATTAATAGCACAAGCATTTTAAGAGCTTACACTTGGTATTATAAACATTTCAAAGATAAGCTCAGCAGTTGGTGAACTTAAAGACCAAAGTTTATCCACATAACTTCTTTAGACAAAAGCAGAGCGTCCCTCCACTACAAGTTGAATGCTTAATTGAAGAAGAATTAGGAATTTTATGTATATCATAGATGACATTTGAAAATAATGTGATTCATTTAAACTGCGTTTCCCTTTTTTTTAATTTCTTTGAATTTCTTTGAATTATGGCTTATGCTGTCCCTTTTGGAAGACACATCTGTTTGCATTGACACACAAATAGTGGAATACAATTGTGTATATGCAAATAGTTTTCTTTCACATCAAAACAATTTAATCATATGTATCTATTATGCAGGACTAAAATCTAAATTACTGACATTCATAAATTTTGAGGGAAACCAATAAATTTGGGCCCATGTTTCTGTTGGTTTTTGGGAATTAGTCCCACATCGGTTGGAAGTGGGAAGTGGGAAGTGGGAAGGGTCCTTAGGCTATATATAGAGGTCCTCCCCCTTAGTATACAACACACCAAACTTGATAGCCTTCTAGTATTTCTAAAGGCTTAGTTTGTTTTCTCTCCTTTGTATTTTCTCTGAGGAATATATTTGTAGTGGTGTCCGGGGACGTAGGCACAATTGGCCGAACCTCGTCAAATCCTGGCATTCTCTTTATTTGCTTTTCTGCTCTTTATTTATCATTCTTAGCCATTGTTAGATTTGCTATTGGTGGAAAAATAGCTCAAGTTTCCACAACAATTGGTATCAGAGCTTTTGGTTGCGATTTCTCTTGACAATTTTAGTATGCTCTGTGGTTGCAGTTTTAACTGATCTTCCACATCATAAAAAATATCTCAAGAAATTTTTTCTGATGTGGAAGATCAGTTAAAACTGCAACCACAGAGCATACTAAAATTTTCAAGAGAAATCGCAACCAAAAGCTCTGATACCAATTGTTGTGGAAACTTGAGCTATTTTTCCACCAATAGCAAATCTAACAATGGCTAAGAATGATAAATAAAGAGCAGAAAAGCAAATAAAGAGAATACCAGGATTTGACGAGGTTCGGCCAATTGTGCCTACGTCCCCGGACACCACTACAAATATATTCCTCAGAGAAAATACAAAGGAGAGAAAACAAACTTGATAGCCTTCTAGTATTTCTAAAGGCTTAGTTTGTTTTCTCTCCTTTGTATTTTCTCTGAGGAATATATTTGTAGTGGTGTCCAGGGACGTAGGCACAATTGGCCGAACCTCGTCAAATCCTGGTATTCTCTTTATTTGCTTTTCTGCTCTTTATTTATCATTCTTAGCCATTGTTAGATTTGCTATTGGTGGAAAAATAGCTCAAGTTTCCACAACAATTGGTATCAGAGCTTTTGGTTGCGATTTCTCTTGAAAATTTTAGTATGCTCTGTGGTTGCAGTTTTAACTGATCTTCCACATCAGAAAAAATTTCTTGAGATTTTTTTTTGTAAAGTTGGTGTTAAAATTGCTAGTAAAATATTGTCTAATTAAGTGCATGTCTAGGAAAGTTCTGTCTAAAGAAACTGGTTTTTAAGTGGGACCGTGTGACTCCTCCAGTTTTTCCTGGAAATTTTCCTGGTGCATTTTTTTCAGACTAAATTATTACTAGTAATTTTTCCACTTTTGAGCAAAAATGGCTGATGATAAAGAGCAGACTCAGAAAGCCATAGTTTCCACTACATCAACTTCGGCAGCTTCTTCGTCGTCAATTTTGACGAGATTTGCTGCGCCAAATGCAAGATTTGCGGTGGAGATATTTGACGGTACAGGTCATTTCGGAATGTGGCAAGGTGAAGTTCTAGACGCGCTTTTCCAGCAAGGTCTAGATATTGCTATTGAAGAGGAGAAACCAGATGAAATTGAAGAAAAAGAATGGAAGACCATCAATCGGTTGGCGTGTGGTACTATTCGATCATGCCTTTCCAGAGAGCAGAAATATTCCTTCTCAAAGGAAACTTCTGCAAGTAAGCTGTGGAAGGCATTGGAGGAGAAATTCCTGAAGAAGAGCGGTCACAATAAGCTCTTTATGAAGAAGAAATTGTTCCGGTTTAGTTATCAACCGGGTACCACCATGAACGATCATATTACTGCTTTTAACAAGGCAGTAGCTGATCTGAGGAACCTTGATGAAACCTTCAAAGATGAAGATCTGGCATTGATGTTGCTGTTTTCACTTCCCGAAGAATATGAATTTATAGAAGCGATGTTACTTCATGGGAAAGAGAAAGTTTCCCTCGGTGAAGTATGTAGTACTCTATATAGTCATGAATTGAGAAAAAAAGACAGGGAGGAAAGCAAGCATGCAGAGGTGGTTGCAGAAACACTGGTAGCTAGAGGCAGACCACAAAGCCAGAAGAAAGGAAGAAGAGGAAAATCTCAGTCGAGAGGCAGACCGAGTAAAGATGAATGTGCCTTTTGTAGAGAGAAGGGGCACTGGAAGAAAGATTGCCCGAAATTGAAAAATAAGGGCAAAGTTGACAAAGGCAAAGCTATTGCAGAAGCATGTGCTGCTGAGTACAGTGATGAAGATTCAGATCTTTCACTGGTTGCTACAACCTCCACAAGGCGATCTGACAAGTGGTTGTTTGACTCAGCATGCAACCAACATATGTGTTATATCCGGGAGTGGTTTTTTGAGTTCAAAGAAATAGACGGTGGAGTTGTTTACATGGGAAACGACACATTTTGTGAAACAACTGGAATCGGTTCAGTCTACTTAAAGAACCATGATGGATCAACTAGAGTTTTGACAGAGGTCAGGTATGTACCTGACATGAAGAAAAATCTCATCTCTTTGGGAGTCCTAGAATCCAAAGGATTGACGGTGACAATGCGAGATAGAGTTTTGATACCAATTGTTGAAAGGCACCCGGAAGAATAATTTGTATTACTATGATGGTAATACAATTGTTGGAACAGCTGCAGTTGCAACTCTTGATGATGAAGGGTCAGATGCAACTAAGTTGTGGCACATGCGATTAGGGCATGCAGGTGAAAAATCTTTGCAAATTCTGGCGAAGCAAAGATTATTGAAAGATGTGAAAACCTGTAAGCTGGACTTCTGCGAGCATTGCGTGATGGGAAAGCAGAAGAGGGTGAAATTTGGCACTGCAATCCATGATACTAAAGGTATTCTGGATTATGTTCACTCTGATGTGTGGGGTCCTTCAAAGACAGCTTCTTTGGGAGGAAAACATTATTATGTTACCTTTGTTGATGACTTCTCTCGAAGAGTGTGGGTGTACACTATGAAGTCAAAGGATGAAGTGTTAGATTGTTTCCTTAAGTGGAAAAAGATGATTGAAATTCAGACTGGCAAAAAGATCAAACGGCTTAGAACAGACAATGGAGGTGAATATCGAAGTGATCCGTTTGATAAAATTTGTCAAGATGAAGGTATTGTGAGACATTTCACAGTTAGACATACACCACAACAGAACGGGGTGGCTGAACGCATGAACCGGACATTGCTGGAGAAAGTTCGGTGTATGCTGTCCAATGCTGGGTTGGGCAGACAATCTTGGGCTGAGGCTGTGAGATATGCGAGCCATCTTATTAATCGTTTACCATCAACTGCAATTGGTGGTAAAACTCCTTTGGAGGTTTGGTCTGGAAAATCTGTTACTAATTATGATTCCTTACGTGTATTTGGTTCCGCTGCATATTATCATGTGAAGGAATCAAAGTTGGATCTGAGAGCCAAGAAGGCGCTCTTTATGGGGATCACTACGGGTGTTAAAGGATACCGCCTCTGGTGTCTTGAAACAATGAAGATAATCCTTAGCAGAGATGTCACCTTTGATGAATCTGCCATGTTGAAGAAGGATGACATTCAACAGATCAATAGTGCTCCGCAGCAGGTGGAGTTTGAAAGGAGAATTGACCCAGTTATGTACAAAGATGGAGAAACTCCTATGGCAGAAGAGGAGTCAAATGAAGAAGAGATTCCAACCCAAGAATCTCACCAGCAAGAAGAACCAATTGCATTAAGGAAGCCACAACGGGTAAGACACAAACCTGCTCGATTTAGTGATATGGTGGCTCATGCATCTATAATAGTGAATGATGAAATTCCTACCACTTATCAAGAAGCAATTCAAAGTTCCGAAGATGGAGAGTGGAGGAATGCTATGAATGAAGAGATGCAGTCTCTTCATAAGAATCAGACATGGAAGCTAGCAAGTCTGCCGAAGGGAAAGAAGGCTATTAGATGCAAGTGGATATATGTAAAGAAAGAAGGATTTCCTGACAAGAAAAGCATTCGCTACAAGGCGAGATTGGTAGCTAAAGGCTATGCTCAGATGGAGGGAATTGATTACAACGAAGTTTTTTCTCCAGTGGTGAAACATTCCTCCATCAGAATCTTACTGGCCTTGGTAGCTCAACTGGATTTGGAACTAGTTCAACTGGATGTAAAAACTGCATTTTTACATGGAGACTTGGAGGAGGAAATCTATATGACTCAGCCGGAAGGGTTCAAGGTTGCTGGAAAAGAAAATATGGTATGCAAACTTGAAAAATCTTTGTACGGATTGAAGCAATCTCCAAGACAATGGTACAAAAGATTTGACAAGTTTATGTTGGGGCAGAAGTACACAAGGAGCAAATACGATCACTGTGTGTATTTGCGCAAGCTACAAGATGGATCTTTTATCTATCTTCTTCTTTATGTTGATGATATGTTGATAGCTTCAAGGAATTCTGGAGAAATTGACAAGTTGAAAATTCAACTAAAGCAAGAATTTGAGATGAAAGATTTAGGGGAAGCTAAGAAGATTCTCGGCATGGAGATAAATAGAGACAGACGATTGGGGCAACTTCGTCTAACTCAGAAACAATATCTGAGAAAGGTGCTGCAACGTTTTGGCATGGATGACAAGTCAAAACCTGTGAGTACTCCGCTTGCTCCTCATATGAAACTTAGTGCTGATTTATCTCCGAAGAATGATGCTGAACGAGAATATATGGCAAAAGTTCCTTATGCAAATGCTGTTGGTAGCTTGATGTATGCTATGGTGTGTACGAGACCTGACATTTCACAAGCAGTTGGGGTAGTGAGCAGGTATATGCATGATCCTGGTAAAGGACATTGGCAAGCAGTAAAATGGATTTTACGGTACATTCGGAACACCGTGGATGTTGGGTTGTTATTTGAGCAGGATAAGAAAATTGGTCAATATGTAGTTGGATATTGTGATTCCGACTATGTTGGTGATTTGGACAAACGAAGATCAACTACCGGTTATGTGTTTACACTTGCAAAGGCACCGGTTAGTTGGAAGTCAACTTTGCAGTCAACAGTTGCTTTGTCTACAACAGAGGCAGAGTATATGGCTATTACAGAGGCTGTTAAGGAGGCTATTTGGCTTCAAGGATTGCTGAAGGACTTGGGAGTTGGTCAGAAGCACGTCAAAGTGCATTGTGACAGTCAGAGTGCTATTTGTTTAGCAAAAAACCAAGTCTATCACGCACGCACGAAGCATATAGATGTTCGATATCATTTTGTAAGGGAGATTCTGGAAGAAGGTGAAATACTACTTCAGAAGATCCAGACAGCTGAAAATCCTGCAGATATGATGACCAAAATAGTGACATCGATCAAGTTTCAACACTGTATGAACTTGATCAATATTGTGAAAATTGCAGATGGATAGCACCGTAGGTGCATTTGAAGACACTACTAGAGATAGTGAGAGAAAATTTTGTAACTTTTGGGACTATATTCCCAAGGTGGAGATTTGTTGGTTTTTGGGAATTAGTCCCACATCGGTTGGAAGTGGGAAGTGGGAAGGGTCCTTAGGCTATATATAGAGGTCCTCCCCCTTAGTATACAATACACCAAACTTGATAGCCTTCTAGTATTTCTAAAGGCTTAGTTTGTTTTCTCTCCTTTGTATTTTCTCTGAGGAATATATTTGTAGTGGTGTCCGGGGACGTAAGCACAATTGGCCGAACCTCGTCAAATCCTGGTATTCTCTTTATTTGCTTTTCTGCTCTTTATTTATCATTCTTAGCCATTGTTAGATTTGCTATTGGTGGAAAAATAGCTCAAGTTTCCACAACAGTTTCTATGCCTCCATTGTTTCCTTTCGTTATTGTTCTTATGCTTCATATCTCTACCTCATTGGCAGCCCCAACAATAGGACCATCAAAATATGTCCCTTTTCTTCAGTGCCTAGTAGACCACACTAATTCCCCAGATCAAGTCTCTGATATCGTCACACGCTTCCTACACAAATATTCTCCGAGCCTATATTCGTAATGCTCTGTCCGACATCTCTGCACCAAAACCCTTAATCATAGTAACTCCTCTGTAAGAATTCCATGTCCAAGCTACTGTTATTTTTGCTGATCAAGTCAAAATAATTAAGTTATTAAAAAAATAGGGGAATTTCATATAGGATGATTGCTGAATATCATGCTAGTTAAGACGGGTTTCGTTTGGGTGCAGGTCAAAGCAGATGGGTAAATTGTGACATGCATGTCAAAATATTTAAGTACATAAATTCATAAGCAATATTCGTATATGAAAAACAGGTTTTTGGTTGGTTACTGGTAAAAGCAAATGAATTGTACTTAAGTTGACTCACATTTTTTATAATTTTGATTATGCTAAACGCCTAGTTTATCTACATGTTTAATGCGTGATTTTTTAAGACTTTTCAATTGTACATGCATGGGTGCGACATGAGCATTTGCATAAGAAATGAATCGTAATGAATTGTTTCCCTGTTAAGAAATGAAGTGATCTTCATCAATAATACAGCATCTCTAGACAATGGAAGGAGTACAAGTATATTGCAACTACTAGCTTTTTTTTCTCTGTAAGGTCGTAGTTGTAAGCTTTAAAGCCTCTAACATAAAGGGCAACCACGATCCTTTGCCAATAATGTATACTCCTTTTTGGGTAAAGAATGGAATTGCATAATTATAGAGACAAAGTAGTACCCAAGTTTTTGGGAAACCCAAATAGGAAGATTGTAGAGAGGCTAACACGTTTTTTAAATCAAAACAGTAACTTATTCCTAAAAACATTCATTGGTAAATGGTACAAACTTTTATAACATAATAAATTTCTAATTAACTAATCAACAAGTGCTATCACCATATTCAACAATTACAACGAAAGTTCGGGGGCTGCAAGGCAACCCCATCTAAACAAACTTAGTTACATTTCCTATTATGACAAAAGGTCAGGGAGAACAACAAAAGACATCACTTCTGCTTCCTCATATTGATCTAGTTTTGACATACAAGAAATCAGAAGCCCCATTTGCTTCCCCAGAACAGTGAGAGACATTATTTGGATTGAACCTCTTCATTTACTGCCTGAAATCACCAATAATAATATATAGGAAATGAAAGATCCTCATTCACTATTATATCTTCACTCACATTTACTAGGGTAAATATATAGGTAGCTAGCTATTCATATATAACGATATAAGAAGTAATACATATGCATCATGATTTTAAATTGTAGAAAATATGCGCATAAAAAATTGACCCATTACGACAAGAGAACATGGATCTTTGAACAAAAAAGGAAATCAAATAAGAAAAATTACCAATTATTTATTAGAAAGAAGAGATAACACCATCGAGGATGAGGAAGTTCTGCTGTTTACAGTTGACTCAATTGATGTGGAATCTGCATCCCAACGTTGGTTGGCTTCAATTCCAAAAACTTCAATTTTTTCATGGCTTTGCTCTTCAATACCATATCTCTTTGCCCATTTTTGAATTCCTTCTAACTCCGATGTAACTTCTTTCATGGTTGGCCTTTTCCTCCCATTCAATTCTAAGCATCTTCTTGCAAGGTTGGCAACTGCCACGATCTCTTCTTTCTCTCCTCCTTCCATGATTCTTCTGTCAAGAATATCAAACACACGATCTTCCTCCATAGTCATAATGAAATACGAAGCCAAACTTTTAGCTTCCTCTGGTCTTATGGAAGATATTGGCTTTTGTCCGGTTAAAAGCTCAACTAGAACTACTCCAAAACTATACACATCACTTTTTTCTGTGAATTGGCTTGTATGAAAATACTCTGGGTCCAAGTACCCAAAAGTTCCTTGCACTAGGGTTGTGAGATGAGTATCCTCAATGGTAACCATTCTAGATGTTCCAAAATCTGCAACTTTAGCCCTATATTTCTCATCCAAGAGTATGTTTGTAGATTTGATGTCTCTATGATAAATAGGTTGAGAAGCAGCTGAGTGTAAGTAAAATAGAGCTCCTGCAACTTCAATGGCAATTCTTAGTTGCATCTCCCATGTCATTGGAATATTTTCCTCATTTTGGTCATACAAATATTGGAAAAGGTTTCCATTAGGAATAAATTCGTAAACTAGCAAAGGAACTTTTGTCTCCAAGCAAAGCCCTAATAACTTAACCACATGTCTGTGGTTAACTTGGGAAAGAATAACCACCTCATTTATAAACTCATCAACATTTCCTTGAACCTTATACTTTTTCACAGCAACAATTTTGCCATCTACAAGCATGCCCTTATAAACAGTACCTTGGCCTCCTTTTCCAAGTACTCTATTGACATTAAAGTTGTCTGTGGCTTTTTCAAGGTCCTTTAAGTTGAACAGTTTTGTTTTGTCAAAATTGATTTCACCAGAAGATAATCTTTGTTGTAGTAGCAAGCCACCATTTTGTTTGAAGTGTTTATCCTTGCGTTTCTGTATCCTTCTTTTCCTGAAGATTCTGTATAATAAGGATATCCCAATGAAGAAAACAATGGATCCAAGGCTTGAGAAAACTCCTGCACACATACATAAATAAAATTAGAGATATAATACTTGTTGGAACAAGGCAAGGCTTTGAAGTAATAGGATCACATCTCTCAAAAGTTTTTAAATATTAAATGATATTTTGGATTTCGTTTGGATGAAGCAACCTTATACACAAAGGTCATAATCAAGAGCACCTTTTTTAACATTTGGATAAAATCTTAAACAAGTGAGACTAACAAGTAGTCACCTACTTTTGGAGCCTTCCTTTCCTCACAAGTGTTAATCTTATTAAAACATATTTCCCTTGCTATAATATCAAGTTTTAAGATATCATCACATCTTGGAAAAGTGATTGCTAAAAGTGACAGTGCCAAAAAGGCCATATAGATCGATCTAGACTTGAGAAAAAGGCTCTCTCAAGATACCCAAATAAATTCCAGTCCAAAAACAGAAAGAGGATACCCAAATAAACTAAAAGGAACCGGGATATTGAAGAAAATTGAGAACGATGGAAGACTAAAAGCATAAGTAAATAATATAAGATTCAAGAAGCCTTCCTTAATATAAGAGCTAAATGTTAGAAAGCTAGAGGAGGATATCAAAGCACTCTAAGAGCTACTTCAAGCCTCCATAAATATCATCCCTATTCAAGCATTCAAGAGCAAGACGACAAGTGCCATCAACTTGCTTTAAAGACAGCTCTCTTTTGCTTCTCTTTCGTTATTGAGCTTTGAGTGTACTATTCTCTATATTGCAGTGTTGACGAACTCTTTATGAACATTTAGTTCATTTACATTAAAGTTCGAAAATATTTTGTTGAAATTTTAGTTATTAGTGTTTAGGCTCCGGGAAAAAAAATCTAGAAGGTTGAAGGTTACCTGGCCTTAGATTATAAAGGTTGGTTAGACCTTTTTTGGTTAAATTTTGTTAGGTTCTTGTAAGTGAAAATTTTAGTGGGGTTGAATTTTATCCTTGTGTTGGGTTTCTAAAGCTTGACTGCCTCTTTAAATTGTGATTAGCCTTTGTTCATAAAAATTCTTTTATTTTGTACTTGAAAAAAGAGTGTAGGATCAATTTCATCTGAACCTCTATACATAACTCTATTGTTTTATTTCTCTATCTAGAAGTGTTGGCTTGAAAATCTGTTTTGCAATAACTTTTTTTGAAAAGTCTTAGTCTGGAATTTTAAACTTAATCATTTGTCTTGAACCAAATCATGCTTGTCAAAATCATCCTTTAAACTTAACCAGAAATCGAGCTACTACAAAAGTCTATTTCAGTTAAGTATTCTGCCTTTTATTTACTATTGCTATACAAATTTTCAAAAAGTTCATTAGTCCGTGTTATCATAATTCAAATATAAATATATGCACCTATCTTAACTGCTAAGGTGCAAATTCACAAGACATAAGCAGTTTAGCATATATGCTATAGCCTCTCGCAAACTCTTTACCAATTAAACATCATGAGAAAATATTTTACGAAAAATATTATTCTGGGAGGATGAATCAAAATAAGCATTTTAGCGCCGTGCTAGCATATAAAAACGAATTTATTGAAGGATTACAAATAAAAAATTTCATACCTTTACCTTGTAGTTGGTTACCGTACGTGTAAAAATTCTTATTTTGAGTACACTATAATGCCAAAGAATTATTACGTTAATTTACCAAAAAAAAAGAAGCAATAATTTTAAATTAAAAAAGATACTGAAATTCAAAAATCAAACTTGATTTTTCTAAATTAAACAAAATAATAATAATAACTAAACGTACCTACTATAACCCACTTAGCTCGATTTTTCTCATTAAAGTACCCTGGTATAGCTGAAAAGTCAAGAATAACTTAATTAGAAGTTAGAACTCAAAAGTGTATATATATACCTAAGAGTTTGCAAAAGAGAATATACATACCTGCACATCCATCGAGAACATAAGGATTCCTATCGAATCCAGGACAGCAAGAACATCTCCAACCCGAGTTTTTCTTCTCCGAAGATGTTATATTTGTCTCAGAGCATTTGCAATTTGGATGCAGGATAGTGGAATTCAAAATCTCCCACTCAAGCATCGCTTGAACATAATCCAAAAGCTCAAGTGTCCCCCAGTCCAAATAGGCGTGTTCTCTAATAATTAGTGCATACGGGCACTCATCAGTCGCACCCGTGTTTCTTCTGATATCTTCAAACGTTGCGTTATATTCTGAGAGATACATAGGCAGCGAAGTCTCGCAGCAAGACCTGCCAAGACAACCATCAATCCCTGAATAAGTGTTAGATAAATGTTCATCATTGTTGTCACAAATTGACACACATCCCCCAACTTCTGAGCCATTTGACACCAAAAGAGCTAGATTATTGCAGCCCACGCCCACAAATTTGTTCATCCCCTGCGAGTACACAAAAGGGCTTCCTCTCATGTCTATGCCTGGCGTAGCATATTTCCCTTGGCAGTTCCTGCGGTATATTGGATTCATGATCGTAACAGTGCCTTTGTTCACGTCAATGTATATCACCTCCAGATTATCCATGTACTTGAGAAAAGGAGTATCGTTCCTGCATTCTACTTCAAACCATTTGTCTGCGTAGCAGTTGGGATCTGTCATTCCAAAGGGATAAGGGATTTTAACAGCTCCACAATTCGAATTACAACCAGTTTGTGCTATATTGTATTGTGCAGATGCCAATGGATATATGGGCCATAATATCAAAACGATATGAAGAAATACAAATTGCACGACCATATTGTTGGTAATTGGAGAATTGTGGTGAGCCTAACTCCTCCTAAAAGCATATTTATGGTCCGTTTTCCAACACTGAGAAGCCAAACTTGACTATGGTAGTAGGAATACTTTGATTTTTTTTTTTTTTTTTTTGCTGTGATACTATCAACGTGTCCTCGTATTTTGGTGCGCTTAGAATTTCTAATACCCAGCAAAATCAAATTCACATTGAGATAGTTCACCAGTCCTAGAAGTGAGTGGTCTTCATTCTTCATCGATATAAGACAACATCGATCCCTCAAGTCCTATATATTGACTATGTAGGGCCATTTGTGAAGTGAAGCACAAAAAACTTATCACTGAAATTATTGGGTTGGGTCTAATTTCTTTGCGAGTGGTGGCAATGAAAACGAAAAAATATGTTGATAAGGTAGGGGACCCAAAGGAATCAAATTGCCCACCCATATATTTCTGGCTTCTTACTGTTTCAGTATTTCTATGAAGTAAGAAATCTTATTCAAACCAGATCATGACCTGCAAATTAAACGCAAAAGGGGAGACGCTAGCTGCTCCTCATGTTTGTCTACTAGTTAGTTAGGTCGTAGTTGTAAGCTTAAAGCCTTAAACATAAAGGGCAACTGTACGTGATCCTCAGGCAATATTGCATTGAATCCTTTATCCTATTGTGCAGATGCCGATGATATATTGGCCATAATATCAAAACCATATGAAGAAATGCAAAGTGCAGAAACATATTCTTAGCACCTTGAAGGGTGGTGGTGAATCTAAGTACTCCTGCAAAAAGCATTTTCCAACACTCACTCAGAAGCCAAACTTGACTAGTAGTAGGAAGACTTTATGCTGATAAGGAAAGATGTAATTGACGAGTTAGTTGTGTTATTAATAATTAACTACCATTTTTTTCAAAACATGCATGGAAAGATCTTTCCATTCGTACATCGCTGGGTCATGTCCTGTGATGGTGGCCAAAATATAGACTTGGACTTATTTATGTCATGTCACGTCGATTCACTCCAAGGTGTCATCTTTGTTTCAAAGCGCTAGCCAAGGGACGTGGAGCTAATTGAATTGACAAGGGGGTTGCCTAGTAGTTGCTCTCTTAGCTAGCAGCCATTGAAGTGCTCTTTAGTCTTCTTACCAATAATAATAGACAACAACATGCATCTCTCATGTTTTATGTGGAAAGCCCAAAATAATGCTATTCCTACAAGAAGCAATTTATTTGAAAGACCTTTGTCTCAATACAACTTCTTACCTGTGTGGTTTGGGTCTAATTTTCTACTCTATCAAGCTCAAATTAAATAGACCTAATTTACAAAAAAAAAATTGACAAACAAATCAGTCATTAATAAATATACATATTAATATATTTTTAAATGAGATATATTTCTTTTGATCTACAAATTTTTTTTATAAACTGGTCCATTTAAATTTCTTTTTAATAAACACGTAAGAAAAATGCATTAATTATTGGTCCATCTCAAATACATCCAATCAAAGAAATTAAACCTGTAAATTTGGTTAGGTGGGCGATGTCGGCTGAAAAAAGTTGATCCCGAAAAAAGGTAGTGTTCTACTCTATAATTAATTTTTTTTCCTTTCAACATTTAGCGATTTAGATTACTGTTTTCCACTTTCGGACAAAAAAGAAAGAGAGAAGGGCAATTTACAAAGCATACTTGTTATTCTTACAATGTCTCATTATATGCAAATACAAGTGAGGCAATACGTAGGATTCATGTCCATGTTGGATATTTTTATAAAAAAATAAATTTCATACAAATAAAATAAGAGAGAAGTTATTGTTTATTTTATTGTGGTGGATCTCTCCTTAAATAGGACTCACATATCTTTGAATTTAAAAATAGAAATAAGAAGAAAAAAAAAGGAAGGAAATTTGAAGAAGAGAAAGTGGATGGAGGTGGTGTTAATAAAGAAGAGACAAAAATTATCTTGTCTTTTGCCCTTCCTTAGGTGACGCGGGAAAGAGAAAAAAAAAATAGGGAGAAAAAGTTAGTTTCCTACAATTGCCATAACAAAAACTAGTCATAATTTTATATATAATTAAGAGTTTATATTTAGTATATTATCAGTGAATTTTAATTTTCATCAATAAAATATTAAAATACTATTATCTGTATTTTTTGTCTGACAATATTATTTTATCTAATAAAATATTTTATTTTAATTTAAACAGACAACTAGCAGTAGTAGCATTTTGATTCCCTCCCACTAGAGATTAAAGTCCACATCAATTATATTTGTTCAACTTGAACATAAGAAGCAGACACAATGCAAACTAAAACCATGATGTCCCAAAGCTCATACTTGGCCAATTTTGTGCTGCTTCTGTTATCACTTTCAATCACCACTTCTGCTTGAATTCAACGAAGTTTCAAGCTTTGTCTAACCCTCCATTCTCTAGTTCTAATTTCATTCCCTGCATCATTTTACACTCCTAACAATGCTTCTTAGACTCCTGTCTTTCAATACACTGCGCAAAATCTAAGGTACTTGCTGCCTTCAATGCCAAAACCTGATTTTCTCAGTCCATGGCTTCCCAGCACAAGCGTAGGCATTGGTGGGTATATCAGAGGAGGTGCTTATGGTACCATGATACGAAAGTATGGCCTAGGAGCTGACAATGTCATTGATGCTCAAATTTGTGGATGCTAATTATAAAGAAATCAGAAACTTGTAAAAGAAAGGCTTACTTTATTCATTAATTGTAGAGATATATATATACATGGTGCCGCTGGGGTTTACGTAATATCTTATCTAAGAATATCTAAACTGAATATATATCTTATCTGCTGTTTGAATGTGTTTGAAACATTGGTTGTGATACGTATAAATAAACAGCTGTACAAAGATTACATTGGATAAGGTGGTTAGGGTTGCATGTATTACACCAATACTATTGGCAGAATCCTGGATAGAGCAGCTATGAGAGTTGAGAGACGACTTGTTTTGGGCAATCAGAGGCGGTGGAGCAGGGAGCTTTGGAGTTATTCTCGGGTGGAAAATAAAGCTGGTTTCTGTGCTACCAACTGTGACAGTTCTTACAGTTACTAGAAGCTTAGAGCATGGAGCAACCAAGCTTCTTTATTAATGGCAGCATGTGGCACCCAATATTGATGAAGATCTGTTCATCAAAGCTCATATTCAAGTAGAAAATGGAGCTTCGGAGTTATTCTCTGTTGGAAGATAAAGCTAGTTCCTGTGCCACCAACTGTGACAGATTTTACAGTTACTAAAAGCTTAGAGCAAGAAGCAACCAAGCTTCTTTATAAATGGCAGCAAGTGGCATCCATTATTTTGCTGCCTATCCAAATGAGACACCCCCACAGGTTCTGCGTCATGGAAAATCCACATCCAAAGCTTACTTTAAAGCCAAATCAGATTTTGTCAGACAAGTAGTCCCAGAAGCTGATCTTAAAGCACTGTGGACAGTTTTTCTGCAAGAAGATAGCGCCTTGATAATTTGGAATCCCTATGGAGGAATGATCGGCAGGATTTCAAAATCTGCAATCCCTTCTCCTCACGTAAGAAGAACTCTTTTCAAGATTAATGGTGACATGGAGAGAAGAACATGGCAAAACATTTGGAGCGGATAAGGAGATTTTACAACTCCATGGCTCCCTAAGCTTCGAAATTTCGAAGGGAAGCATATGTGAATTATAGAGATCTTGATCAGGGGATGAACCAGATTAATAGCATGTTGAGAAATTTGAATGATTATTGGATTGCTTAAAAATGAAAGGATGAGGGATTTATATAAGCCACCTCCCCTTACAAGAGTTCTCTACATTTTTCTAGAGAATTCTAGAATATAGTGTTTCTACCACCTTTTAGAATATTCCACTACCTTCTATAGTATTCTACTATATTCTAGAATATTCTATCATATTCTAGAGTATTCTATCATATTCTAGAGACTTTGTCTAGAATATTCTACTACCTTTCAGAGTATTCTACTAGATTCTAAAATATTCTACCATATTTTAGAGTATTCTAACATATTCTAGATACTTCTAGAATGAACAAGAATGGTCTAGAAAGTTCTAGAATATTTCGGAACCTTCTAGATGCCTGCATGGTAAAGTTGCTGATTGGGCTTGGGCTGGTGTTGATCTTCAACACTCCCCCTCAACACCAGCTCTCCATGAAGAAAAGCATTATTCGTATCCATTTGCCACAAGTTTCAATCTTTGTTGGCTGTAAGTGCAAGCAAGACTCGTACAGTTGTAAGTTTCGCCACTGAACTAAACGTTTCATACAAATAAAATAAGAGAGAAGTTATTGTTTATTTTATTGTGGTGGATCCCTCCTTAAATAGGACTCACACTCTTTGAATTTAAAAATAGAAATAAGAAGAAGAAAAAAAGGAAGGAAACTTGAAGAAGAGGAAGTGGATGTTGGTGGTGTTAATAAAGAAGAGACAAAATTATCTTGTCTTTTGCCCTTCCTTAGGTGACGCGGGAAAGAGAAAAAAAACATTCGGAGAAAAAGTTAAAGCTTGTTTCAAACTGTTTTTAAAACAGTTTTTTTATTTTTTTTATTTTTTTAAAAAAATTTGTTTGTTATTTTTATAAATTGTTTTTAAAAATTATTTTGTAAAAGTATAATTCAAAAAATAATTTTTAAGAATCACTATTTTATTGTTTTCTTTGTTTTTATGTAAAATTGTTTTAAAATTGTTTTAAAATTAAAGAGAATTGTTTTATTAATGACAAAATTGTAAATAATTTATTAAAATTAATTTTTAACTATCACACAAATCACACAATTATATTTTCAAACACCGTTTTCAAAATTTATATTCAAACAAATTTTTTATTTTTTTATTCTAAAAAAATAATTTTTAATATTATTTTTAAAAAAATAATAAGACAAAAACACTTTTAAACAAGTCCTTAATTTCCTACAATTTCCATAACAAAAACTAGTCATAACTTTATATATAACTAAGAGTTAATATTTGGTATGTCATTGGTGAATTTTAATTTTCACCAATAAAAAATTAAAACACTATTATCTGTATTTTTAATCTAATAAAATATTTTATTTTAATTTAAACAGACAACTAGCGGTAGTAGTATTTTGATTCCCTCCTACTAGAGATTAAAGTCCACATCAATTATATTTGTTCAACTTAAACATAAGAAGCAGACACAAGGCAAACTAAAACCATGATGTCTCAAAGCTCATACTTGGCCAATTTTGTGCTGCTTCTGTTATTATCTTCATTCTCCACTTCTTCTTCAATTCAACGAAGTTTCAAACTTTATCTAACCTTCCACTCTCTAGTTCCAATTCAATTCCCTACATCATTTTACGCTCCTAACAATCTTCTTAGACTCCTGTCTTTCAATACACTGCGCAAAATCTAAGGAACCCCCGAGATCCGTCGGTTTCTTCGTCTTCTTCTACTACAAACCAAACAGGCGAAAATCGAAGGAAGTGGCAGATCGTACAGGGAAAGGATCGAAGTGTTTTAAAGAGACGACGTTAACGAAGGAGGAGAGAGGGAGCGCCAAGTTACGTAGATTGTCCACGTGGATGATTTTTATTGGACCAGTGACCCCTCTCAGGCTCCTGATTGGCTGCATAAACGCAAATCTCCATTGTGAGTGGTAGTGATGACAAGTCAAGCTAGCTTCACACAGGCTTTGCTCATTCTACCGTTAAGTTCTGATAAATGGAGCTGTTCGTGGGGATTAAAATATGTAAAATGTGGGGTTATTATAAATAAAACTATATTTATCTTTTTTAAATTTATAATAATTAATTAAAGTTTGTTTTAATTCCATTTATTTATTCTTTTATTCATCCTATTAACTAAAATTAAAATTGAAGAGCGTGCCTTACATTTAGAAATTACATGATGATGCACAATCTGTGTTGACTGTGTCCATTAAAGAATTCTTATTGATCCTAGCAAAACCATATGTTACGTAGAAAATTGCAGTGTTTTCAGGTCACAGAACTGTGATAACTTCTTACAATGCTCGACTTCCCCAAGTTATGAAGCAGAGCTTTCCAGAAATGGGTTTAACCAGAAATGATTGTATTGAAGCTAGCTTGATCAAATCTGCGCTTTATTTTGCTGGCTATCCAAATGAGACACCCCCACAAGTTCTGCGTCATGGAAAATCCACTTTCAAAGCTTACTTTAAAGCCAAATCAGATTTTTTCAGACAAGTAGTCCCAGAAGCTGATCTTAAAGCACTACGGACAGTTTTTCTGCAAGAAGATAACGCCTTGATGATTTGGAATACCTATAAAGGAATGATCAGCAGGATTTCAGAATCCGCAATCCCTTCTTTACGCGACTTGGTGGCATGGAGAGAAGAACATGGCAAAACATATGGAGCGGATAAGGAGATTTTACAACTCCATGTCTACCTATGCTTCGTTATTTCGAAGGGAGGCTTATGTAAATTATAGAGATCCAGATTAATAGCACAAGCATTTTAAGAGCTTACACTCGGTATTATAAACATTTCAAAGATAAGCTCAGCAGTTGGTGAACTTAAAGACCAAAGTTGATCCACATAACTTCTTTAGACAATAGCAGAGCGTCCCTCCACTACAAGTTGAATGCTTAATTGAAGAAGAATTAGGAATTTTATGTATATCATAGTTGACATTTGAAAATAATGTGATTCATTTAAACTGCGGTTCCCTTTTTTTAAAAAAAAAAATTCTTTGAATTATGGCTTATGCTGTCCCTTTTGGAAGACACGTGTGTTTGCATTGACACACAAATAGTGGAATACAATTGTGTATATGCAAATAGTTTTCTTTCACATCAAAACAATTTAATCATATGTATCTATTATGCAAGACTAAAATCTAAATTACTGACATTCATAAATTTTGAGGGAAACCAATAAATTTGGGCCCATGTTTCTATGCCTCCATTGTTTCCTTTCGCTATTGTTCTTATGCTTCATATCTCTACCTCATTGGCAGCCCCAACAATAGGACCATCAAAATATGTCCCTTTTCTTCAGTGCCTAGTAGACCACAATAATTCCCCAGATCAAGTCTCTGATATCGTCACACGCTTCCTACACAACTATTCTCCGAGCCTATATTCGTAATGCTCTGTCCGACATCTCTGCACCAAAACCCTTAAACATAGTAACTCCTCTGTAAAAATTCCATGTCCAAGCTACTGTTATTTTTGCTGATAAAGTCAAAATAATTAAGTTATTAAAAAATAGGGGAATTTCATATAGGATGATTGCTGAATATCATGCTAGTTAAGACGGGTTTCGTTTGGGTGCAGGTCAAAGCAGATGGGTAAATTGTGACATGCATGTCAAAATATTTTAGTAAATAAATTCATAAGCAATATTCATATATGAAAAACAGGTTTTTGGTTGGTTACTGATAAAAGCAAATGAGTTGTAGTTAAGTTGACTCACATTTTTTATAATTTTAATTATGCTAAACACCTAGTTTATCTACTTGTTTAATGCATGATTTTTTAAGACTTTTCTATTGTACATGCATGGGTGGGACACGAGCGTTTGCATAAGAAATGAATCGTATTGAATTGTTTCCCTGTTAAGAAATGAAGTGATCTTCATCAATAATACAGCATCTCTAGACAATGGAGGGAGTACAAGTATACTGCAACTACTAGTTTTTTTTTTCTCTACTAGTAAGGTCATAGTTGTAAGCTTTAAATCCTCTAACATAAATGGCAACCACGATTCTTTTCCAATAATGTATACTCTTTTTTGGGTAAATAATAGAATTGCAAAATTATAGAGAAAAAGCAGTAACCAAAGTTTTTGGGAAACCCAAATAGGAAGATTGTAGAGAGGCTTACATGTTTTTTAAATCAAAACAGTAACTTATTCCTAAAAAAATTCATTGGCAAATGGTACAAACTTTTATAACATAATAAATTTCTAATTAACTAATCAACAAGTGCTATCACCATATTCAACAATTACAACGAAAGTTCAGGGGCTGCAAGGCAACCCCATCCAAACAAACTTAGTTACATTTCCTATTATGACTAAAGGTCAGGGGGAACAACAAAAGACATCACTTCTGCTTCCTCATATTGATCTAGTTTCGACGTACAAGAAATCAGAAGCCCCATTTGCTTCCCCAGAACAGTGAGAGACATTATTTGGATTGAACCTCTTCATTTACTGCCTGAAATCACCAATAATAATATATAGGAAATGAAAGATCCTCATTCACTATTATATCTTCACTCACATTTACTAGGGGAAATATATAGGTAGCTAGCTATTCATATATAACGATATAAGAAGTAATACATATGCATCATGATTTTAAATTGTAGAAAATATGCACATAAAAAATTGACCCATTACGACAAGAGAACATGGATCTTTGAACAAAAAAGGAAATCAAATAAGAAAAATTACCAATTATTTATTAGAAAGAAGAGATAACACCATCGAGGATGAGGAAGTTCTGCTGTTTACAGTTGACTCAATTGATGTGGAATCTGCATCCCAACGTTGGTTGGCTTCAATTCCAAAAACTTCAATTTTTTCATGGCTTTGCTCTTCAATACCGTATCTCTTTGCCCATTTCTGAATTCCTTCTAACTCTGATGTAACTTCTTTCATGGTTGGCCTTTTCCTCCCATTCAATTCTAAGCATCTTCTTGCAAGGTTGGCAACTGCCATGATCTCTTCTTTCTCTCCTCCTTCCATGATTCTTCTGTCAAGAATATCAAACACACGATCTTTCTCCATAGTCATAATGAAATACGAAGCCAAACTTTTAGCTTCCTCTGGTCTTATGGAAGATATTGGCTTTTGTCCGGTTAAAAGCTCAACTAGAACTACTCCAAAACTATACACATCACTTTTTTCTGTGAATTGGCTTGTATGAAAATACTCTGGGTCCAAGTACCCAAAAGTTCCTTGCACTAGGGTTGTGAGATGAGTATCTTCAATGGTAACCATTCTAGATGTTCCAAAATCTGCAACTTTAGCCCTATATTTCTCATCCAAGAGTATGTTTGTAGATTTGATGTCTCTATGATAAATAGGTTGAGAAGCAGCTGAGTGTAAGTAAAATAGAGCTCCTGCAACTTCAATGGCAATTCTTATAGTCGCATCTCCCATGTCATTGGAATATTTTCCTCATTTTGGTCATACAAATATTGGAAAAGGTTTCCATTAGGAATAAATTCGTAAACTAGCAAAGGAACTTTTGTCTCCAAGCAAAACCCTAATAACTTAACCACATGTCTGTGGTTAACTTGGGAAAGACTAACCACCTCATTTATAAACTCGTCAACATTTCCTTGAACCTTATACTTTTTCACAGCAACAATTTTGCCATCTACAAGCATGCCCTTATAAACAGTACCTTGGCCTCCTTTTCCAAGTACTCTATTGACATTAAAGTTGTCTGTGGCTTTTTCAAGGTCCTTTAAGATGAACAGTTTTGTTTTGTCAAAATTGATTTCACCAGAAGATAATCTTTGTTGTAGTAGCAAGCCACCATTTTGTTTGAAGTGTTTATCCTTGCGTTTCTGTATCCTTCTTTTCCTGAAGATTCTGTATAATAAGGATATCCCAATGAGGAAAACAATGGATCCAAGGCTTGAGAAAACTCCTGCACACATACATAAATATAATTAGAGATATAATACTTGTTGGAACAAGGCAAGGCTTTGAAGTATTAGGATCACATCTCTCAAAAACTTTTAAATATTAAATGATATTTTGGATTTCGTTTGGATGAAGCAACCTTATACACAAAGGTCATAATCAAGACTACCTTTTTTAACATTTAGATAAAATCTTAAACAGGTGAGACAAACAAGTAGTCACCTACTTTTGGAACCTTCCTTTCCTCACAAGTTTTAATCTTATTAAAATATATATTCCCTTGCTATAATGCCAAGCTTTAAGATATCATCACATCTTGGAAATGTGATTGTTAAAAGTGACACAGCCAAAAAGGCCATATAGATCGATCTAGACTTGAGAAAAAGAATCTCTCAGGATACCGAAATAAACTAAAAGGAACCGAAATATTAAAGGAAAATTGAGATCCAAGAAAGACTAAAAGCATAAATAAATAATATAAGATTCAAGAAGCCTTCCTTAATATAAGAGCTAAATGTTAGAAAGCTGGAAGAGGATATCAAAGTAATCTAAGAGCTACTTCAAACCTTCATAAATATCATCCCTATTCAAGCAGTCAAGGGCAAGAAAACACGTGCCATCAACTTGCTTTAAAGACAGCTCTCTTTTTCTTCTCTTTCGTTATTGAGCTTTGAGTGTACTATTCCCTATATTGGAGTGTTTATGAGTTCTTTATGAACATTCAGTTCATTTACATTAAAGTTTGCAAAGATTTTGTTAAAATCTTAGTTATTAGTGTTTAAGCTCTTAGGAAAAAAAAACTAGAGGCTTGAAGGTTACCTGGTGTTAGATTATAAATTTAGACCCTTTTTGGTTAAATAATTTTGTTAGGTTATTGTAAGTGAAAAATTCAGTGGTGTTGAATTTTGTCATTGTGTTGGGTTTCTAAAGCTTGACTGTCTCTTTAAATTGTAGCCTTTTTTTACAAAAATTCTTTTCTTTTAGTAGGATCAATTTGATCTGAACCTCTGTACATAACTGTGTCGTTTTATTTCTCTATCTAGAAATGTCGGCTTGACAATCTGTTTTACAAGAACTTTTTCTGAAAAGGTCTTAGTCTGGAACTTTAAACTTAATATTTTGTCTTGAACCAAATCGTGCTTGTTAAAATTATTCTTTAAACTTAAACAGAAAACAAGCAACTACAAAAGTCTATTTTAATTAAGTATTTGTGCCTCTTATTTAAAAGTGAGCTACAAATTTTTAAAAAGTTCATTATTTCTTATCATCACAATTCAAATATAGATATATGCACCTATGTCAACTGCTAAGGTGCAAATTCACAAGACATGAGCAGTTTAGCATATATGCTATATAACATGCAAATAGAATAGCTTCTCACAAACTCTTTACCAATTAATCATCGTGTGAAAATATTTTAAAGAAAAAAAATTATTCTGGGAGGATGAATCAAAATAAGCAGTTTAGCACTGTGCTAGCCTATAAAAAGGAATTTGTTGAAGCATTACAAATTAAAATTTTCACATCTTTTCCTTTCTAGCTAGCTAGTTACCGTAGGTGTAAAAATTCTTGTTCCGCGTACATTATATTTCCATACAATTATTATATCTATTTACCAAACAAAAAGAAATATTAATCATAGCTAGCAATAATTTTAAATTAAAAAAGATACTGAAAATTCAAGAATCAAACTTTATTTTTCTAAATTAAACAAAAAAATAGAAAATAAATAAACGTACCTACTATAACCCACTTAGCTCGATTTTTCCCAGCTCGATTTTTCCCACTAAAGTATCCTGGTATAACTGAAAAGTCAAGAATAACTCAACTAGAAGTTAGAGCTCCAAAATAAATAAATATATATATATATATATATATATATATAGAGAGAGAGAGAGAGAGAGAGAGAGAGAGAGAGAGAGAGAGAGAGAGAGAGAGAGAGATTTGCAGAAGAGATTATATATACCTGTACAACCTTCGGAAACATAAGGATTCCCATCGAATCCAGGGCCGCAATCACATCTCCGACCCGAGTGATTCTTCTCCGAAGATGTTATATTAGTGTGATAGCAATTGATATATGGAAGTTGGATAGTGGAATTCAAAATCTCCCACTCAAGACTCGCAGGAACATAATCCAAATCCTTTAGATTAGCACCAAGATTCGCACGGCCCAAATAGTAATGTCGTGCAATTAGTGCATACCGGCACTCATCAATCGCACCCGTGTTTCTTCTTATATCTTCGAACGTTGCGTTATATTCTGAGAGATACATAGGCAGCGAAGTCTCGCAGCAAGACCTGCCAAGACAACCATAACCATCTCTCCCCAAATTAGTGTTAGATAAAGATTCATCATTTTTGTCACAAATTGACACACATCCCCCAACTTCTGAGCCATTTGACACCAGAAGAGCTAGATTATTGCAGCCCAGGCCCACAAATTTGTTCCTCACCTGCGAGTACACAAAAGGGCTTCCTCTCATGTCTATGCCTCGCATAGCATCTTTCCTTTTGCAGTTCCTGCGGTATATTGGATTCATGATCGTAACAGTGCCTTCGTACACGTCAATGTCTGTCACCTCCAGAATATCTATGGACTTGAGAAAAGGAGTATTGTTCCGGCATTCTATTTCAAACCACTCGCCTGCGTAACATTTGGGATCTTTCATTCCAAAGGGATAAGGGATTTCAACACCTCCACAATTCGAATTACAACCAGGTTGTGCTGTATTAATATCGTATTGTGCAGATGCCAATGGATATATTGGCCACAATATCAAAACCATATGAAGAAATGCAAAGTGCAGAAACATATTGTTGGCACTTGAAGAATTGTGGTGAGCCTAACTATTCCGAAAAGCATACTTATGGTCCATCTTCCAACACTGAGAAGCCAAACTTGACTTGGTAGTGTTGGGCGCAGCGGGTAAGACACATATCTCCACAATAGTATGATATTGTCCACTTTGGGTTAAAGCCCTCGTGGTGTATCCTTACTTATATACCCACTTACTTCTCAATATCTAATCAATGTGGGACTTTGTTTGTATTCCTAACAATCCTCCCCTTGAACAAAGGACCACACTCGGGTCTCCACAACAATCTCTCTCCTCAAACGGTACTCTCCTTCCCAACTCTCATCATCCGGAACACTAAGGGTCCACCACCTTTTGTTCGGCGAATCTCCTCCACATAGCTAGACCGGGCTTTGATACCAGTTGTTGGGTGCAGCGGGTAGGACACATATCTCCACAATAGTATGATATTGTCCACTTTGGATCAAAGCCCTCATGGTTTTGTTTTTGGACTTCCTCCAAAAGGCCTCATTCTAATGAAGATTATATCCTTACTTATATACTCACTTACTTCTCAATATTTAACCAATGTGGAACTTTGTTTGTATTCTTAATAGATAGTAGGAAGACTTTGAAATTTTTTTTTTTTTTTTGGGATACAATCAATGTGTCCTCGATCGTATTTTGGTGCACTTAGAATTTCTAATACCCAGAAAAATCAAATTCACATTGATATGGGTCCCCAGTCCTAGAAGTGAGTGGTCTTCATTCTTCAATATAAGATAACATCGATCCCTCAAGTCCGATATATTGAATATGTAGGACCATTAATGAAGTGAAGCACAAAAAACTTATCACTGAAATAACTGGGTTGGGTCTAATTTCTTTGCTAGTGGTGGCAATAAAAACGAAGAAAGATGTTGATACGATGGGGGACCCAAAGGAATCAAATTGCCCACCCATATATTTCTGGCTTCTTACTGTTTCGGTGTTTCTATGAAGTAATAAATCTCTTATTCAAACCAGATCATGACCTACAAAGTAAACGCAAAAGGGGAGACACTAGCTGCTCCCCATGTTTTTCTACTATCAAGTTAGGTCGTAGTTGTAAGCTTAAAGCCTTAAACATAAAGGGCAACCGTACGTGATCCTTTGGCAATGCATTGTATCCTTTATCTTGTTGGATATTTTTATGAAAAAATAAATTTCATAAAAATAAAATAAGAGAGAAGTTATTGTTTATTTTATTGTGGTGGATCCCTCCTTAAATATGACTCACATCTCTTTGAATTTAAAAATAGAAATAAGAAGAAAAAAAAAAGGAAGAAAACTTGAAGAAGAGGAAGTGGATGGAGGTGGTGTTAATAAAGAAGAGACAAAAATTATCTTTTCTTTTGCCCTTCCTTAGGTGACGCGGGAAAGAGAAAAAAAAATAGGGAGTAAAAGTTAGTTTCCTACAATTGTCATAACAAAAACCCTAACTATTACTTATGAGCAGTAGCAAGGGATCAATTGACACCGACTAGTCATAATTTTATATATAATTAAGAGTTAATATTTGATATATTATTCGTGAATTTTAATTTTTATCAATAAAATATTAAAATACTATTATTTGTATTTTTTGTCTAATAAAATATTTTATTTTAATTTAAACAGACAACTAGCCGTAGTAGAATTTTGATTCCCTCCTACTAGAGATTAAAGTCCACATCAATTATATTTGTTCAACTTGAACATAAGAAGCAGACACAATGCAAACTAAAACCATGATATCTCAAAGCTCATACTTGGCCAATTTTGTGCTTCTTCTGTTATCACTTTCAATTACCACTTCTGCTTCAATTCAACAAAGTTTCATACTTTGTCTAACCGACCATTCTCTAGTTCCAATTACATTCCCTACATCATTTTACACTCCTAACAATGCTTCTTACACTTCTGTCCTTGAATCCTCTGCTCAAAATCCAAGGTACTTGCTGCCTTCAATACCAAAACCTGATTTTATATTCAGCCCTTTTCATGACTCTCAGGTCCAAGCATCTGTGATCTACACAAAACAGCTTGCAATCCACATGAGAGTGCGAAGTAGAGGCCATGATTATGAAGGGCTCTCTTTTGTTTCTCAGTTTGAGAAGTTATTCATGATCTTAGACTTGGCCAAGCTTCGTGGGGTTGCAGTTGATATTGCCAACAGCACTGCTTGGATTCAAGCAGGTGCTACTATTGGCGAAGTGTACTACAGAATTTCTGAGAAATCCTCTGTCCATGGCTTCCCAGTACAAGCGTAGGCATTGGTGGGCATATCAGAGGCGGTGCTTATGGTACCATGCATGATACGAAAGTATGGCCTAGGAGCTGACAATGTCATTGATGCTCGAATTTGTGGATGCTAATGGCAGAATCCTGGACAGAGCAGCTATGAGAGAGGACTTGTTTTGGGCAATCAGAGGCGGTGGAGGAGGGAGCTTTGGAGTTATTCTGGGGTGGAAAATAAAGCTGGTTTCTGTGCTACCAACTGTGACAGTCCTTACAGTTACTAGAAGCTTAGAGCAAGGAGCAACCAAGCTTCTTTATTAATGGTAGCATGTGGCACACAATATTGATGAAGATCTGTTCATCAAAGCTCATATTCAAGTAGAAAATGGAGCTTCGGAGTTATTCTCTAGTGGAAGATAAAGCTAGTTCCTATGCCACCAACTGTGACAGTTTTTACAGTAACTAAGAGCAAGAAGCAACCAAGCTTCTTTATAAATGGCAGCAAGTGGCATCCATTATTGATGAACATCTGTTCATCAAAGTTCATGTTCGAGTAGAAAATGGCAGAATTTCAAGTCAGAAAACTCTAACTTCTTACATTGCTCCATTTCTTGCTGGGGCTGAAAGACTTCTCCAAGTTATGAAATAGAGCTTTCCTGAACTGGGTTTAAGCAGAAATGACTATTGAAACTAGCTCGATCAAATCTGAGCTTTATTTTGCTGCCTATCCAAATGAGACACCCCCACAAGTTATGCGTCATGGAAAATCCACATCCAAAACTTACTTTAAAGCCAAATCAGATTTTGTCAGACAAGTAGTCCCAGAAACTGATCTTAAAGCACTATGGACAGTTTTTCTGCAAGAAGATAGCCCCTTGATGATTTGGAATCCCTATGGAGGAATGATCAGCAGGATTTCAGAATCTGCAATCCCTTCTCCTCACGGAAGAAGAACTCTTTTCAAGATCAAGTCTCTAACATAGTCTATGCTCAAACCAACGCTTCCTACACATCTATTCTCCGAGCAATAGCATATATTCGTAATGCTCGGTTCAACATCTCCTCTGCACCAAAACCCTTAATCATAGTCACTCCTCTGCAAGAATTCCATGTCCAGGCTACTGTTATTTGTGCCAGAAACATTGGAATTCAGCTCAAAATTAGAAGTGGCGGCCATGACTTCGATGGCCTCTCATATATCTCTGATGAACCCTTTATTATCCTTGACATGTTCAATCTCAGGAATGTCACAGTGGATATCCAAAAAGAGATTGCTGTCATTCAAGCTGGTGCTACACTTGGAGAAGTTTATTATAGGATTTGGGAGCAGAGTAGAGTTCATGGCTTTCCAGCTGGGGTTTGTCCCACTGTAGGTGTGGGTGGCCATTTGAGTGGAGGAGGGTATGGTAATATGCTGCGTAAATATGGGCTTTCCATTGATAATATTATCGATGCCCAGATTGTTGACGCCAAAGGTAGACTTCTTAATAAAGAGTTTATGGGGGAAGACCTTTTCTGGACCATAAGAGGAGGAGGAGGAGCAAGTTTTGGAGTCATACTGTCCTACACAGTAAAACTAGTTCCTGTACCGGAAAAAGTCACAGTTTTTCAGGTTCAAAAAACTTTAGAAGAGAATGCCACTGACCTTGTTGTGCAATGGCAGCAAGTTGCGCCTCATACAGATAACAGGCTTTTCATGAGGTTACATTTGCAGCCTGTGAGTTTCAAGAGGCAGAGTAATATTAGTACCACTACCATCAGAACTTCAGTACAGAGCTTGTTTCTTGGAGGAACTGATGAACTTGTTTCACTTATGGAAAAAGAGTTTCCTCTTCTGGGTTTGAAGAAAGAAACTTGCACTGAAATGGGATGGATTGATTCGGTGCTCTGGTGGGCAAGTTTTCCCAATGGCACCTCACCTGATGCTCTGCTAAACAGAAAACTCGACTCTGCGAATATCGTCAAAAGAAAATCAGATTATGTGCAGACCCCAATATCCAAAGATGGGCTGCAATGGATATGGAAGAAGATGATAGAACAGGGGAAAATAGGGCTTGTATTCAATCCATATGGCGGGAAAATGAACGAGATTCCTACTGATGCTACAGCTTTTCCTCATCGTGCAGGGAAGCTTTTTAAGCTAGAGTACAGTGTGAATTGGAAGGAACCAGGAGAAGTTGCAGATAAGAACTATATCACTCAGATTAGAAGGCTATATAGTTATTTGACGCCATTTGTGAGCAAGAATCCAAGGAGTGCTTTCTTGAACTATAGGGATGTTGATATTGGTACGAATCACCATGATAAGAATAGCTACTTGGAAGGGGAGGTTTATGGACTGAAGTATTTCAATGACAACTTTTATAGGTTGGTAAGGGTTAAGAGTGCGGTTGATCCAGAAAACTTCTTTAGGAATGAGCAGAGTATTCCAACGCTTCCAAATATGACACAGGGAAGCAAATGGCTTATGCTTTGTCACATATAATTGATTTCTTATTGTTTAGGAAGATGGATAGATAATATTTATTTCTTTTAAATTTTTTGAAATTTACATTTATATTTTTTTCTATTTTTAATCTATCCCAAATTTTATCTTCATTTACAAAATTATTACTAAAATTTATACTTTATATATTTTTCTTTCTAAAAATTCGTAAATAGTTTAGTCTAATTAATTAATTCAATATAATATAAATTATCTAAAAATTAAATTAATATTTATAAAAACTTCAAATCAAATATATTAGTGGTTATTTTTTCAACTTGAGAGGGTGGTAGTCTAAATTTTAGAAATTTTAAAAGATATTATGGTCAAAATTTAAAATTAGATAAAGTATGAATATAATTTTACAAATATACGAAGAACTAAACACAATTTACTCTATATTTTATTAATCAAGCTTATAATATATGAACCTTGCAACTATACTTTCACTACAAGAAAGATGGGGAATCGCGACGGAGGTTTTACAACGGTCGGAAATAACCGTCTCCAAACCTGTCTTTAGAAACGGTTTATGAAACCGTCGTTAAATTTCAGAAACTAACGACGGTTTCATAAAAACCGTCGTTATATAAGGAGGGTTCAGATCAAACCGTAGTAATGTGTCTAACGCTATCAAAACTGTACAAAAGATACGGCAATCCACGACGGTTTATTAAAAATCGTCGTTAAACGGTTTATTAATAAACTGTCGTTATTTAACTAAGGATTTTTCGAAAATCGTTGTAAAGTTATAACGTTCGGAATTTGGACCATTAGTGGGAATCTTAAAATTTAACGACGGTTTAATGAAAAACCGTCGTTAAATGGGTTTTACGACGGTTTAAAACAGGTATAAAGACGGTTTTAAACCGTCGTTAAATCCAGCGTGCTCCTATATATTCGCTGGTCCTCCTTGTTTGTTTTACGAATAAATTTAGTTTCAAGCTTTTCGTATGATATATTTGCTAAGAGTGTTTGTTGTGATTTGCGAGTATTGGTGTTGTCGTTGACTGCTTCTCTTCATTTTTTTGAAGGTATGTCATTTAATTTTTTAATTTTATTTGTTTTTTTTATGTTGTATGTTTAAAATAATTTCTTATATTATTTTTTATGTTTTTTGTTAGATTTTGTGACGATACTTCAATTTTGATTTCGATTTTTGTCTGTTATTTATTTGGAGTCATTTTGGAGGTATGTAATGTAATTTTTTTATTTTAAATAATTGTATGTTATAATGCGACAGTATTAGATATTTTATGTACTTAATATTTAGTGTAGAAATATATTTTACATTGTGATGTACAAGGAAGAGTAAATTTAAATTTTTTTATATTTTTACAATGTGTATGATGTTTAATATTATAATATATCATGTCCGTTGAAAATATGTAAGACGTAATGTCTTTTTTAATAAGCTGAATTATTAGCCTTAATTATTTTTGAAGTAAAATATTTGTATCTAATATTAGAAATGATTTAAAAAACCAAAAAATAACGATCTTGAGGCGGTATTGATAGAATAATATGAAAAAAAATTATTAAACACACATAGTTAAAAATAGTATTTGTAAAAAAAAAATTACAAGTAGGTTTTAAAAAATAAAAACAAATATATATAATGATATAAATTTAGTGGATTAATTGAAGTGTAATTGATGAAGTAAAATAATGAATTTTAATAAATAGACAGACTAAGTATTAAAAAATATATTTGAAAATTGTGACACAACTTCAAAAATATACATATGTTTTAATATAAATTAAACAAATATATATAATATTATAAATTTTGTATAAAATGATAGTAAAGTTAATTTTAATATAAGTTATTTAGTAATTCAGAAATATAATTAAAATTGATGCAAATGAATAAAAAATAGTTATTATATTGATAAACGTGTTTAAATAATATACATAAATTAGTAATAGTCAAATTTTATTACAGTTGTTTCAAAAATATTTAACTATTTGTTCAAGTGATGAGGTAAAGTAATAAATATTAGTAAATAGACGGAATTAATATTAGGAATTGGTTTAAAAGAATTAAAATAGCAATTTAAAAATGCACGTAGTTTTTAAAATTTGAATATATGGCGACGGATATAGGCCACTACTTTTACTCTTTCAGATAGGGAATTGAAGTTTCAATTCCCTATATGAGTTCGTTAGAAATTTTATCATATAAATACTATAATTGAAATTCTAGCGGCAAATATGAACTCATAATTCTATTTTTTACTACTAGTGACTGGCCTTCCTAAATAGTTAAGATTCATAGAGATTCGATCATGAAACTCATCTTTTACTACTACTACCATGATACGAAAGTATGGCCTAGGAGCTGACAATGTCATTGATGCTCAAATTTGTGGATGCTAATTATAAAGAAATCAGAAACTTGTAAAAGAAATGTTGTGGATGGCCCTCGATATAGAGAAATTAAATGTGCAAGAAAAATAACTAGACAATAGTAGGACATGAGAATTTAACGTGGTTCGACAATATGCCTACGTCCACGACCGGAGAGCAGCAAGAATCTTTCACTATGATAAAAAGAATATAATGACTTTCCTCACTCACACACAATTGCCTATAAGGTTAACCCAAGTTACACCACTCTCTTAGAGTCAAAGTTTGGCTTTAATAGCCCACCACTCACATCTCACAAACACATTCAAGAACACTCTTACTCAAACCTCTCTTTAACTCACAAGTCTTTCTCTCACTATGAGAACAAGAGGAAGAAGAAAGAACTCCTTGAGAGCTTGAGAACTAAGATGAGTCTCATGACTATTTATAGTTGTAATCCATGACCAATATGTGGTCATTAGTGCTCCAACATGTTGCAGATTTCAGCAAGATTTCAACCACATATAGTGATCAATAATTTGGCAATAATGAAGAAATTATTGCCAAAGTGATTGCTCCACTAGTCAAACATATTGGTCCACTAGTCACATGGGTGGCCTTTGTCTTTTAACCATTAACTTTAACAAATCTCTACCTTGGTTAAAAGACTCCCATAGTTTTTCTTTTGCTACTCTCCTCCATGCCCCTTTCACCTGTTTCGTATCCCAATCAAGTCCAAGCAATGCTTGAACTTGTTTACCGGAACTGGCTTGGTTAACATATCAGCTAGATTGTCTGTAGTACCTATCTTCTTCACTGTAATAATCCCTTCTGCAATCACATCTCTAATGAAATGCATCCTCACATCAATGTGCTTTGTTCTTTTATGATACATGGGATTCTTAGTCAGATGTATCGCACTTTGACTATCACAGTAGATGATAGCTTCTTCCAGTTGTATACCCAACTCATTAATTAGTCCCTGGAGCCAAATGGATTCTTTTACTTCTTCTGTTGCCGCTATGTACTCTGTCTCAGTGGTTGACAAAGCAACAATTGATTGTAAAGTTGCTTTCCAACTAATAGTACATCCACATAGCATAAATATATATCCAGTAAGAGATCTCCTCTTGTCAAAATCTCCGGCATAATCTAAGTTGACATATCCAACGATATCTTTTGCAATGTCTTTGCTTCTACCATAGATCAAACCAACATCAGTTGTACCTCTCAAATAACGTAAAATCCATTTCACTGCCTGCCAATGAGTCTTCCCAGGATTCGCCATGTACATGCTAACAACACTGACCGCTTGTGAAATGTCTGGCCTTGTACATACCATGAGGTACATGATACTGCCAACTGTGCTAGCATAAGGGACATGTGTCATATAGTCTTCCTCTTCTTTGGTCTGGGGCGCCAAAGCTGCTGAGAGTTTGAAGTGAGCTGCTAATGGAGTACTAACAGACTTTGTATTCTTCATGCCAAAACGGTCTAACACTTTTTCTGTATACTTCTTCTGTGACAAGAATAAGACACCTGCTTTCTTATCCCTGTAGATCTCCATACCCAGAATTTTCTGTGCAATTCCAAGATCTTTCATCTCAAACTCCTGTCTCAATTGATCCTTGAGACAATATATTTCTGACATGTTCTTACAGGCTATCAACATGTCATCAACATACAAAAGTAGATAACAATATGATCTATCCTCGAGCCTTTTGTAATACACACAGCTATCATACTTACTCCTAGAATAACCACTTCCAAGCATGAACTTGTCAAAGCGTTTGTACCACTGTCTAGGAGATTGTTTAAGACCATACAAAGATTTTCTTAATAGGCAAACATGTTCTTCCTTACCTTGTACTTCGAACCCTTTAGGTTGACTCATGTAAATCTGCTCTTCAAGTTCACCATGCAAGAATGCTGTCTTGACATCCAATTGCTCAAGCTCCACATTAAAATGAGCAACGATGGCAAGTAGGACTCGTATAGAGCTATGTTTAACCACTGGAGAGAAGATTTCATTAAAGTCAATACCTTCTCTTTGTGTAAAGCCATTTGCCACAAGTCGTGCTTTGTACCTTGCATCTTCAACTCTGAGGATTCCTTCTTTCTTCTTGAAGACCCATTTGCACCCTACTATCCTCGGGTTGTCTGGTCTTTCAACAAGTTTCCAAGTATAATTCTTATGAAGAGATTCAATCTCTTCAGTCATTGCAGCAAGCCACTGGGTAGACTCATCACTTGACATGGCTTCATGGTATGATTGTGGTTTATCATTATCAGCTACATTTAAAGCATAAGCGACTACATCTTCATATCCATACTTCTGAGGAGGTATAACTTCCCTTCTCTGCCTGTCTCTTTCCAGTTGATAATGCTGCAATTGTGTACTCGTTTTCTCGACTGGATGTTGCTCTTCCTTTGTATCTTTTTGGTTATCTTGAGGATGTTTCGTCTCAGGCTCCACCTCAAGCTCCACCTTCTTCGTAACACTATTGTCTTCTTCTCCACCTGATGATTCCTTTTGGGAATTCAAAATTTTTGCTTCATTGAAGGTCACATCCCTGCTAATGATGCATTTTGAAGTCTTGGGACACCATAATTTGTAGCCTTTTACTCCTTCAGGATATCCAAGGAAAATGCATTTCTTTGCCCTAGGCTCAAGTTTACCTTCATTCATGCAAGCACAAGCAGAACAACTAAATATTTTTAAATTATCATATTTGGCTGGCATACCTGACCAAACCTCCACCGGAGTCTTGAAACCAATAGCTGAAGATGGACATCTGTTAACCAAGTAGCAAGCTGTATTAATAGCTTCAGCCCAGAACTGTTTCGGTAGACCGGCATTCGAGAGCATACACCTTGCTCTTTCCAAAAGAGTTCTGTTCATCCGTTCTGCAAGTCCATTTTGCTGTGGAGTCTCTTTCACAGTACGGTGTCTAACAATACCGTGATCCTTACAAAACTTGTTAAATTCTCCTCCACAAAACTCCAAGCCGTTGTCAGTTTTCAGTCGCTTGATCTGCTTCCCGGTCTGTTTCTCAATCAAGGTTTTTCACTGCTTGAATTTGACAAAGACTTCATCTTTACTCTTTAGAATAAAGATCCACACCTTTCTTGAATAGTCATCAATGAAGGTCAACATATATCTACTGCCACCATGAGAAGGAACTCGAGAGGGACCCCACAAGTCAGAGTGGATGTAATCAACAGTGTCTCTTGTACGGTGAATAGCAGTGTTGAACTTTAGTCGACATTGTTTCCCAAATACGCAGTGTTCACAGAAATCTAACTTCCCTGCCTTGTGACCACAGAGAAGCCCTTGCTTGCTGAGCTCGATTAAACCCTTCTCACTAATATGCCCCAATCGCATATGCCATAACTTGGTGACGTCTGCTTCAGACATTGATGATACTACAGCCGCACCTGTAACTATACTTCCCTGCAATATGTAAAGGCCATTGACTCTTCTTCCTTTCATCACAACTAGGGCTCCCCTTGAGACTCGTATAACTCCACCTTCAGCCTTGAAGCTGCACCTGCTAGAGTCGAGAGTACCCAAGGAAATCAGGTTCTTCTTCAGTTCTGGAACGTACCTGACATCAGTCAACGTTCTTTCAACTCCGTCATGCATCTTGATCCTTACCGTGCCGATACCGACCACCTTACAAGCATTATTATTACCCATAAGAACTTTACCCCCATCTATGGACTGGTAAGTTGTAAACCAATCCTTATTAGGAGTCATATGATATGAGCACCTAGAATCAAGGATCCACTCATTTCCTGAGTTAGTGACAGATACAGAGAGAACATTTGCATCATTGTAGCAATCTACTACAGCAGCATCTCCAGAACCAGAAGCCTTTTCCTTCTCCTTGCCTTTGCGTTCTGGATAGTTTTTCTTGAAGTGTTCTTCTTTGTGACAGTGGAAACACTTTAATTTTCTAAATTTTGATTTTGATCTAGATCTGCCTTTACCACCACCATGACCTTTTCCTTCAGTTCTTCCTCTTACCATCAAACTCTCACCTGAGCCTTCATTTTTGCTTTCTGCTACCTTTCTCTTCCATTCTCGTGAGTTTAAGGCTGCCTTGGCCTCCTCCATGGTAAGAGAATCTCGACCGTATAACATTGTATCAATGAAATGCTCATAAGAATTTGGCAAAGAGCATAACAAGATAATAGCCTGGTCCTCATAATCAATTTTAACATCTATATTCTTTAAATCAAAAATAATTTTGTTAAATTCATCAAGGTGTTCTTTGATGGGCTTACCCTCCTGCATTTGAATCGTGTATAATTTCTTCTTCATGTACAGTCGGTTGGTGAGTGACTTCGTCATGTACAAGCTTTCCAACTTCAACCATAGCTTAGCAGTTGTTTCTTCCTCAGAAACTTCTCGCAATACCTCATCACCCAAGCACAGCAGGATGGCACTGTGTGCTTTATTCATAATGTCATCCTTCTCCTGCTCTGTCAACGTCTCTGGCAGCTTCTTTCTATCTTGCAACACTTTGGCTAATCCTTGATGAACCAGCAAAGCTCGCATCTTGACCCGCCATAGACTGAAATCATTTTCTCTATTAAATTTCTCTACGTCAAATTTTGTGGTAGCCATGGCTCTGATACCAGTTTGTTGTGGATGGCCCTCGATATAGAGAAATTAAATGTGCAAAAAAAATAATTAGACAATAGTAGGACATGGGAATTTAACGTGGTTCGGCAATATGCCTACGTCCACGACCGAAGAGCAGCAAGAATCTTTCACTACGATAAAAAGAATACAATGACTTTCCTCACTCACACACAATTGCCTATAAGGTTAATCCAAACTACACCACTCTCTTAGAGTCAAAGCTTGGCTTTAATAGCCCACCACTCACACCTCACAAACACACTCAAGAACACTCTTACTCAAACATCTCTTTAACTCACAAGTCTTTCTCTCACTATGAGAACAAGAGGAAGAAGAAAGAACTCCTTGAGAGTTTGAGAACTAAGGTGAGTCTAATGGCTATTTATAGTTGTAATCCATGACCAATATGTGGTCATTAGTGCTCCAACATGTTACAGATTTCAACAAGATTTTAGCCACATATAGTGATCAATAATTTGGCAATAATGAAGAAATTATTGCCAAAGTGATTGCTCCACCAGTCAAACATATTGGTCCACTAGTCACATGGGTGGCATTTGTCTTTTAACCATTAACTTTAACAAGAAAGGCTTACTTTATTCATTAATTGTAGAGAGATATATATATAGATGGTGCCGCTAGGGTTTACGTAATATCTTATCTAAGAATATCTAAAGTGAATATATATCTTATCTGCTGTTTGAATCTGTTTGAAACATTGGTTGTGATACGTATAAATAAACAGTTGTACAAAGATTACATTGGATAAGGTGGTTAGGGTTGCATGTATTACATCAATACTAATGGCAGAATCCTGGATAGAGCAGCTATGAGAGTTGAGAGACGACTTGTTTTGGGCAATCAGAGGCGGTGGAGCAGGGAGCTTTAGAGTTATTCTTGGGTGGAAAATAAAGCTGGTTTCTGTGCTACCAACTGTGACAGTTCTTACAGTTACTAGAAGCTTAGAGCATGGAGCAACCAAGCTTCTTTATTAATGGCAGCATGTGGCACCCAATATTGATGAAGATCTGTTCATCAAAGCTCATATTCAAGTAGAAAATGGAGCTTCGGAGTTATTCTCTGGTGGAAGATAAAGCTAGTTCCTGTGCCACCAACTGTGACAGATTTTACAGTTACTAAAAGCTTAGAGCAAGAAGCAACCAAGCTTCTTTATAAATGGCAGCAAGTGGCATCCATTATTTTGCTGCCTATCCAAATGAGACACCCCCACGGGTTCTGCGTCATGGAAAATCCACATCCAAAGCTTACTTTAAAGCCAAATCAGATTTTGTCAGACAAGTAGTCCCAGAAGCTGATCTTAAAGCACTGTGGACAGTTTTTCTGCAAGAAGATAGCGCCTTGATGATTTGGAATCCCTATGGAGGAATGATCGACAGGATTTCAGAATCTGCAATCCCTTCTCCTCACGGAAGAAGAACTCTTTTCAAGATTAATGGTGACATGGAGAGAAGAACATGGCAAAACATTTGGAGCGGATAAGGAGATATTACAACTCCATGGCTCCCTATGCTTCGAAATTTCGAAGGGAAGCTCATGTGAATTATAGAGATCTTGATCTGGGGATGAACCAGATTAATAGCACAAGAGTTTTAAGAGCTTACACTTGGGATTATAAACATTTCAAAGATAACTACAGCAGTTGGTGAAGTTAAAGACCAAAGTTGATCCACATCTTTAGACAAAAGCAGAGCGTCCCTCCACTACAAATTGCATGCTTAATTGAAGAAGAATTAGGAATTTTATGTATATCATAGATGAAGTTTGAAAATAATGTGATTAATTTAAACTGCGGTTCCCTTTTTTTTTTAATTTCTTTGAATTTGTGCACTACTAAACATATGGCTAATGCTGTCCCTTTTGAAAGACACTAGAGTTTTTGCGTTGACTTTGACTACATCCAGTGCACTATTGGCTTGACACGTGTGTTTGTATTGACACAAATAGTAGAATACAATTGTGTATATGCAAATAGTTTTTTTTTTCTCATCAAAACAATTTAGTCATGTGTATCTATTATGCAGGACTAAAATCTAAATTACTAACATCATAAATTTGAGGGAAACCAATATTTTAGCCTACTATAATAAGCAAGGCATGATTGTTCTAATTAACAAACTGGAACATCAAAATTAAATTGAGAAAATTAAGGGTTACAAAAATGAGTAAATTTTTTGGTATTATAAGGTTTTAATGTAGTAGGTAACAAAATCTTTATACAATAACAAAAACAGATATAAGTACTTATCAGGTACATTAGCTTACAAGTATGCATGTGTGGACAAATTATTGACAAGCGCTAAGTAAGCAAACGGCAAAACTCCAAGAAGATTCCTCGTTCACTCTGTCAATATGCAATTTCTCGTGAAAAACTAAGGATGTCTCTCTCTATCAGCAGCTGGCTCAATTATTTCCTAACCTTTGCGTTATGTCTCATCTCTTCATATAAAATCGTACTCAGCCTGCACAAATTTTTCCATACCAAAGAAACACCAGCACAACCTAAGAATGACAAAATCAAGTCTCTGGGCCCATGTTTCTATGCCTCCATTGTTTCCTTTTGTTATAGTTCTTATGCTTCATGTCTCTGCCTCATTGGCAGCCCCAACAATAGGACCGTCAGTATATGGCCCTTTTCTTCAATGCCTAATAGACCACACTAATTCCCCAGATCAGGTCTCTAACATAGTCTATGCTCAAACCAACGCTTCCTACACATCTATTCTCCGAGCATATATTCGTAATGCTCGGTTCAGCATCTCCTCTGCACCAAAACCCTTAATCATAGTCACTCCTCTGCAAGAATTCCATGTCCAGGCTACTGTTATTTGTGCCAGAAACATTGGAATTCAGCTCAAAATTAGAAGTGGCGGCCATGACTTCGATGGCCTCTCATATATCTCTGATGAACCCTTTATTATCCTTGACATGTTCAATCTCAGAAATGTCACAGTGGATATCCAAAAAGAGATTGCTGTCATTCAAGCAGGTGCTACACTTGGAGAAGTTTATTATAGGATTTGGGATCAGAGTAGAGTTCATGGCTTTCCAGCTGGGGTTTGTCCCACTGTAGGTGTGGGTGGCCATTTGAGTGGAGGAGGGTATGGTAATATGCTGCGTAAATATGGACTTTCCATTGATAATATTATCGATGCCCAGATTGTTGACGCCAAAGGTAGACTTCTTAATAAAGAGTTTATGGGGGAAGACCTTTTCTGGGCCATAAGAGGAGGAGGAGGAGCAAGTTTTGGAGTCATGCTGTCCTACACAGTAAAACTAGTTCCTGTACCGGAAAAAGTCACAGTTTTTCAGGTTCGAAAGACTTTAGAAGAGAATGCCACTGACCTTGTTGTGCAATGGCAGCAAGTTGCGCCTCATACAGATAACAGGCTTTTCATGAGGTTGCATTTGCAGCCTGTGAGTTTCAAGAGGCAGAGTAATATTAGTACCACTACCATCAGTGCTTCAGTACAGAGCTTGTTTCTCGGAGGAACTGATGAACTTGTTTCACTTATGGAAAAAGAGTTTCCTCTTCTGGGTTTGAAGAAAGAAACTTGCACTGAAATGGGATGGATTGATTCGGTGCTCTGGTGGGCAAGTTTTCCCAATGGCACCTCACCTGATGCTCTGCTAAACAGAAAACTCGACTCCGCGAATTTCGTCAAAAGAAAATCAGATTATGTGCAGACCCCAATATCCAAAGATGGGCTGGAATGGATATGGAAGAAGATGATAGAACAGGGGAAAATAGGGCTTGTATTCAATCCGTATGGCGGGAAAATGAACGAGATTCCTACTGATGCTACAGCTTTTCCTCATCGTGCAGGGAAGCTTTTTAAGCTAGAGTACAGTGTGAATTGGAAGGAACCAGGAGAAGTTGCAGATAAGAACTATATCACTCAGATTAGAAGGCTATATAGTTATTTGACGCCATTTGTGAGCAAGAATCCAAGGAGTGCTTTCTTGAACTATAGGGATGTTGATATTGGTACGAATCACCATGATAAGAATAGCTACGAAGAAGGGGAGGTTTATGGGGTGAAGTATTTCAATGACAACTTTTATAGGTTGGTAAGGGTTAAGAGTGCGGTTGATCCAGAAAATTTCTTTAGGAATGAGCAGAGTATTCCAACGCTTCCAAATATGACTTAGGGAAGCAAATGGCTTATGCTTTGTCCCATATAATTGATTTCTTATTGTTTTGCTAAATAATTAGGAAGATGGAATGAAGAGTCCAAAAATAACGTTTTTAACTTATTTCATTAGATAAATAATATTTATTTCTTTAAAAAATTTTGAAATTTACATTTATATTTTTTTTCTATTTTTAATCTATCCCAAATTTTATCTTCATTCAAAAAATTATTAAATAAATTTATACTTTATATATTTTTAAAAAAAAATCATAAATAGTCTAGTCTAATTAATTAATATAATATAATATAAATTATCAAAAATTAAATTAATATTTATAAAAACTTCAAATCAAATATATTAGTGGTTATTTTTTCAACTTGAGAGGATGGTAATCTAAATTTTATAAATTTTAAAAGATATTATAGTCAAAATTTAAAATTAGATAAAGTATGAATATAATTTTACAAATATACGAATATGAACTAAACACAATTTACTCTATATTTTATTAATCAAGCTTATAATATATGAACCTTGCAACTATACTTTGAAGTTAGTACGTATATGAATCATGTGGATATTGTAAGTTGAGGAGGATTGGCTATGACAAAAACATGAATTGTGTAGGTTAAAGTTAGTGAGCAATTTTGTTAGAGTAATATTCACCTCCATTCAAAATTTATGAAAATTATAATCACCTTTTATATTTTAATTTTAAATTAAAATAAGAAATCCTTTTAAAATTTATAATATATATATATATTCGCATACCATTCATGTTTTAAAAAAATTATATTATTTTTTATTTTAAATTTTTATAAATATTATTTTAATTTTTAAATAATTTACATTGTATTAAATTCAATTATTAATAAATTTCTAAAAAAAATAACTGTCAGAAATTTGTGCCATGTTTACCTTAATTAAGTTAATAACCCATTAACAAAGTCTATCCAAGTTTCGGGAAGAGGTCGTGCACGTTAATGCTTTAACGCGTTACACTTTTGCATTTTCTTCGCACTTTCCTACACGGCTATTTGCTAATATTTTTTAGTAAATCATATTATTGTGGAGTTGTTATTTAAGTCAAAATTTAATAAATAATTTTTTATTTATTAATAATATTTAAATTATGATATATAATAAAAATTATTTTAAAAATTATTATTTTTATTATATATTACGATTTAAATATTATTAATAAATAATAAATTATTTAATGATAATAAATAAAATTAATTTTTATTATTGTATGTTAGTCAATGCTTAATCAAACTCCATAAATATATCAACGAAGTACATGAAAAATTGAAAAAGATGTAAGAGTTGGTTATGTAAGGTCGATTTTCTCCAAAGGGCATAGCACTAGTCCAAATGGACATCCATCAAGTCTCACCCACCCCATGTGGGAGTTTTAAAGACAGAAAATTCAAACAATACAGGCCCTCTCCTAGAGTTTGAAACATTCAATATATTTTAAGTTTACTTATTTTTAAAAATTAGATAAAGTAAAAAAAAAATTAATAGCACTTGAAGTGGAGGTTATACTCTTAGCGTTTTGACTTGGTCCCTAGTCTCTATTATTATTCTTCCTAGAAAGAGTTTGATTGGATGTGAGTATCATGATATAAAATATTATATTATTTAATATTATGGTGTTTGATATGATTATTGAAAAATTTTATTAAAAAATACACTTTATATTTTGTAAAAATTAACAAAATTAAAAAAATGTAATATAAAAACCATTTAAAACATATGATAATTTATTCTATTTTATTGTTATTTTGTATTTGATGTACTAACATAATAAAATAATTTGTATAATTTAAAATTATATATTTTTAATTTATAAATATTATTTTTTTAGTTATACAATTTTTATAATTTATAATTTATAATAATATATAAAATAGTCAAACATAGTTATTTAACTTAAATATTAAAAAAATAACATTGAGATAACAGAATCAGAATCAGAATCAGGGATCACACACTAAGAAATGTCTTCTTAAGTTCTTCCACCTTGCAAGGTGCAATAATGGAAAACCCTAGTGTGTTGCTTCTGACTATTGACCTTTCTCTAAAGACTTTGCAACCGCAATTATCGGCTTACGCGTTCACCTTTCTAATAATATTCCTTTCCCATATTCAGTGTTTTGACTTCAACACGTAAAGCCCCACAACACGCACCTTATTAATATTTTTCACGTTGTCAGGCCAAAAATAGCATCTATATTTTCTATAACTTTATTGAATTTTCTATTTTTCACATATAATATATACTTAATAAATACTCATCTATGCATGATTTAATTAATTAATATTAATTTTAATTTTCGTATTCCGCTCACTACCCTAATTAATATAAAGTACCAAAAAGTAATAAGAGAGTTCATCGTTATCATTGAGTTTGCTGTTTTTTTCTTATAAGACACCGTGTGACAAATTACGTAATTTATTATGCTAATCATTTATCAATTATCACCTTTTACGAAAATTCAAAATAATAAGACAAATTTTACATTTTTATTTTATTTTTAATTAATATTTAATTCACCAGTAAATAATTTTTTAATTTATTAATGATGTACATATGATAAAAAAAATATTTTTATTTTATGTTATAATCTGGACATAATTAATAAATAAAAAAAGTATTCATTAATAATAAATAATTTTTGTGAAAATAATTTTTTTTTTTTAAAAGATTGTTTATATCCTGGAAGACCCATTACCCATCCCTATATTTCTGGCTTGTTTATAGTTATATGAAATAAGAACTAATCTCTTAAAATGTCACTACTCACCCCTGATTTTGCTCCAAAAGGGTTCACAAATAGTTGTAGATGGGCAGCGTGCGTCAAAGTACATATACCAGGAAGATCCTTTTCTCCACTTTCCCAATCTCCCACACAAGCCTCCAGGAGCTCTATGATCCCTCACATATATTGATACATTAGAATCAAATTCTCTTTGCTCTCGGCAGCATTTCAAAATGGGCGTCAAGTTCAACTCTGAGGCTGAAAAAGGAGAACGCTACTCATAATTTTTCTCTAATAGTAAGGTCGTAGCTGTAAGCTTTAAAACCTCCAACATAAACGGCAACCACGATCCTTTGCCAATAATGTATCCTCCTTTTTGGGTAAAGAATTGAATTGCAAAATTATAGAGAAAATGCAGTACCCAAACTTTTGGGAAACCCAAATAGGAATATTGTAGAGAGGCTCGCTCACACGTTTTTTCATTAAGAACAGCAACTTATTTCTACAAAAATTCATGGGCAAATGGTACAAACTTTTATAACATAATAAGTTTCTAATTAACTAATCAACGAGTACTATCACAATATTCAACAATTACAACGAAAGTTCAGGGGCTACAACGCAACCCCATCAAAACAAACTCAGTTACACTCCCTATTACTACTAAAAGTCAGGGGGAACAACCGAAGAAATTACTACTACTTCCTCAGATTGATCTATTTTCGTCATACAAGAAATCAAAAGTCCCATTTCCTTCCCTAAAACAGCGAGGGACATTAGTTCGATTGAACCTCTTCATTCATAGCCTGAAATCACCAATAATAATATATAGGAAATGAAAGATCTTCATTCACCATTTTATCTTAATTCACATTTACTAGAAGAAATATATATGTAGCTAGCTATTCATTTATAACGATATAAAAAGTAATGCGGATATATTATGATTTTAAATTGTACAAATATGAACATAAAAGGTTGACCCATTACAAGTGATAATGGATCTTTGAACAAAAAAGGAAATCAAGGAAGAAAAATTACCAAATATTTATTAGAAAGAAAAGGAAACAATACCGAGGATGAGGAAGCTTTGCTGTTTAGCGTTGATCCAGTTGATGCAGAATCCACAGCCCAACGATCGTAGGATTTAATTCCAAAAGCCGCAATTTTTTCATGGTCTTTCTCTGCAATATCAGACCTCTTCCCCAATTTCTGAATTCCTTCTAAATCTTTTGTAACTTCTTTCATGGTCGGCCTTTTCCTTCCATTCAATTCTAAGCATCTTCCTGCAAGTTTGGCAACTGCCGTGATCTCTTCGTTCTCTCCCTCCACGATTTTTCTGTCAAGAATATCAAATAGACGATCTTCCACCATAGACATCATGAAATATGAAGCTAAGTTTTCAGCTTCCTCAGTTCTTGTGGAAAATATTGGCTTTTGGCCGGTTAAAAGCTCCACCAAAACTACCCCAAAGCTGTAAACGTCACTCTTTTCTGTGAATTGACTTGTATGAAAATACTCAGGGTCCAAGTACCCAAAAGTTCCTCGAACTAGGGTTGTGAGATGAGTAGCTTCAATGGTAACCATTCTAGATGTTCCAAAATCTGCAACTTTAGCGCTATATTTCTCATCCAAGAGTATGTTTGTGGATTTGACGTCTCTGTGGTAAATGGGTTGAGAAGCCGCTGAGTGCAAGTAATGTAGAGCTCCTGCAACTTCAGTGGCAATTCTTACACGCATCTCCCATGTCATTGGCAAGTCTTCATTTTGGTCATGCAAATATTGGAAAAGGTTACCATTTGAAATAAATTCATAAACGAGCAAAGGAACTTCTGTCTCCAAACAAACCCCTAATAACTTAACCACATTTCTGTGGTTAATTTGAGAAAGAATAAGCACTTCATTTATGAACCCTTCAACATTTCCTTGAACCCTAAACTTTTTGACAGCTACAATTTGACCATCTACAAGCATGCCTTTGTAAACAGTACCTTGACCGCCCTTTCCCAGTACATTGTTCACATTAAAGCAATTGGTGGCTTTTTCAAGATCCTTTAAGTCAAATAGTTTTGTTTGGATTTCGCCAGAGGATAATCTTTGTTGCAATAGGAAGCCACCATTTTGTTTGAAGTATTTTTGCTTCCTTTTCTGTATCCTTCTTCTCCTTAAAATTTTCGATCCGAGGAAAACATGGAAAACAACAAATCCAAGGCTTAACAAAATTCCTACACGTATACATTAATGAAATTAGAGATATAGTACTTGTTGGACCAAGGCAAGATTTTGAAGCATTAGAATCAATCTCTCAAAGTTTTAAAATAAGAGTGATTATTTGGAGTAGAGCTGATGGATAAAATTTTTTTACCAACATTGTATATACTGTCACGTGTATTTAAATAAATATAAAAAAAAATTAACAGACATATGACAATATCTGATGTAATGTTGATAGAATTTTTTTATCCCCCGACGATAAATCAAACTATTTTTTCTTTAAATAAATGATATTTTAAATTTCATTTGAATGAAGCAACCTTATACATAAGATATGGATATAATCTTGGACAAGTGATACTAACAAGTAGTGGCCTACTTTTGTCGTTTCCTCACAAGTTTTAATCTTATTAAAATATATTTTCTTTGCTTTAATCTCAAGTTTTTAAAATATCATCACATCTTGGAGAAGTGATTGCTAAAAGTGACGGAGCCAAAAAGAGCGTATAGATCGATCTACGCTTGAGAAAAAGACTCTTTTATAGACTATACAAATAAATTTAAAAAAATTAGAATATTTAAAAAAAATTAAAAATTTAAAAAATATTTTTTAAAATTATTTTTATCATGAACAACGCTGAAACACTATATCAAAGCACTCTAAGAGCTACTGCAGGGCTTCATAAATATCATAAGCATTCAAAAGCAAAAAGACAAGTTCCATCAACTTGCTTTAAAGACAGCTCTTTTTCTTCTCTTTCGTTATTGAGCTTTGAGTGTACTATTCCCTATATTGGAGTGGTGACGAGCTCTTTATGAACATTTAGTTCATTTACATTAAAGTTCGCAAATATTTTGTTGAAATCTTAGTTATTAGGGTTCGGGCTCCGGGGAAAAAAAATCTAGAGGCTTGAAGGTTACTTGGTGTTAGATTATAAAGGTTGGTTAGACCTTTTTTGGTTAAATTTTGTTAGGTTCTTGTAAGTGAAAATTTTAGTGGTGTTTAGTTTTGTCCTTGTATTGGGTTTCTAACGCTTGACTGCCTCTTTAAATTGTGATTAGCCTTTGTTTATAAAAATTCGTTTATTTTGTACTTGAAAAGAGTGTAGGATCAATTTGATCTGAACCTCTATACATAACTCTATTGTTTTATTTCTCTATCTAGAAGTGTTGGCTTAAAAATCTGTTTTACAATAACTGTTTTCGGAAAAGGTCTTAGTTTTGAATTTTAAACTTAATCTTTTGTCTTAAACCAAATCATGCTTGTTAAAATAATTCTTTAAACTTAACCAGAAAACGAGCGACTACAAAAGTCTATTTTAGTTAAGTATTTCTGCCTTTTATTTACTATTGCTGTACAAATTTTCAAAAAGTTCATTAGTCCGTGTCATCACAATTCAAATATAAATATATGCGCCTATCTTAACTGCTAAGGTGCAAATTCACAAGACACAATCACTTTAGCATATATGCTATAGCTTCTCGCAAACTCTACCAATTAATCATCATGAGAAAATTTCTTAAGAAAAAAAATTATTCTGGGAGGACGAATCAAAATAAGCATTTTAGCACCGTGCTAGCATATAAAAACGAATTTATTGAAGGATCACAAATAAAAATTTTCATACCTTTTCCTTTCTAGTTAGTTACCGTACGGGTAAAAATTCCTGTTTCGAGTACACTATATTGCCATAGAATTATTACATTAACTTACCAAACAAAAAGAAGTATTAGTCATAACTTTCCATCATATATAGCTAGCAATAATTTTAAATTAAAAATCATAGTGAAAATTCAAGAATCAAACTTGATTTTTCTAAATTAATTAACATAAATAAATAAATAAACGCACCTACTGTAATCCATTTAGCTGGTTTCAGTCTAATGTGGTCTGGTATAGCTGACCCAGGTATAGCTGACCCTGGTATAGCTGAAAAGTCAAGAATAACTCAATTAGAAGTTAGAACTCAAAAGTTTATATATACCTATTAGTTTGCAGAAGAGGATATACATACCTGCACATCCTCCGAAAACATAAGGATTCCCACGGAATCCTGGACTGCAAGAACATCTCCAACCCGAGTGTTTCTTCTCCGAAGATGTTATATTAGTCTCATAGCAATTGGCATATGGAAACCGGAGACTGGAATTCAAAATCTCCCACTCAAGACTCGCAGGAACATAATCCAAATCCTTTAGGTAAGCACTAAGATTCATACCGTCCAAAAAGTAATCTCCTACAATTAGTGCATACCGGCACTCATCAGTCGCACCCGTGTTTCTTCTGATATCTTCAAACGTTGCGTAATATTCTGAGAGATACATAGGCAGCGAAGTCTGGCAGCAAGACCTGCCAAGACAACCATCGCTCCCCAAATAAGTTTTAGATAAATATTCATCATTGTTGTCACAAATTGACACACATGCCCCAACTTTTGAGCCATTTGACACCAGAAGAGCTAGATTATTGCAGCCCACGCCCACAAATTTGTTCAACCCCTGTGAGTACACAAAAGGGCTTCCTCTCGTGTCTATGCATCGCGTAGCATTTTTACTTTGGCAGTTCCTGCGGTATATTGGATTCATGATCGTAACAGTGCCTCTGTACACGTCAATGTCTGTCACCTCCAGATTATCTATGAACTTGAGAAAAGGAGTGTTGTTCCTGCATTCTATTTCAAACCACTTGTCTGCGTAGCAGCTGTGATTTGTCATTCCAAAGGGATAAGGGATGTCAACAACTCCACAAGTCGAATTACAACCAGGTTGTGCTATTATATTGTCTTGTGCAGATGCCAATGGATATATGGACCATAATATCAAAACGATATGAAGAAATGCAAATTGCACAACCATATTGTTAGCACTCGATGACAAAGTAACAAAGGAGAGGAAGAGAAAGATTTAACAAAGTAACAAAGGAGAGCAAGATGTTTTTCCGTGTGTTTTATTAAGAGGGTTTATATAATGAGAAAATATATGGTACACCGTCGGTGGACAAGTTTTTGTCCACCAGCGGTGTCCAGATCGTGCCATGTATCATAAACAGTGTTTTTTTGACACATGGCACGATCTGGACACCGCTGGTGGACAAAAATTTATCCACTGACGATGTACCAAATCATTGCTCAAACATAATGCTAATAATTAAAGCTAACTACATTCGAGCGCGAGTGAGTAATAAAGCTACCTGTCCAAAACAAAAACAAAAAAGTAATAAAGCTAACTACTTTTTTTGTACCAAAAAAAAAAAGCTAACTACTTTTCTCTTTATTTTTGATTACAAAACATAATAATTGTGGAACATGACAATTATAGACTACTTTCTTCTTTAAAAGTTGTGGCTGACGAGCCTAGCTAACTCCTTTAAAAGCATATTGAGTAATTATTTTATTCATTGACAATAGAATAAAATTTATATAAATAAAAAAATAATTCAATCTTGTTGATAATTTTTTATCTATTAACGATATTCAACTCGTGATATATAATAAAAAATATTTTTTTCTAAATTATTTTTTTCTCATATAATGACTTGAATATTATTTATAAATAAAAAATTATCTATCGACTAAATATTAACTTTATAAATAAAATATTAAAATATTGATGTCTGTTTATTTAAATTTAAAGAAAAAAAATTTAACTAAATTAAATATACATGACACCTTTTTAATATTCTGTCTGTGTAAATTTTAATATACTGTCTATGGATCAAATAATTTATGAAGCATATTTATGGTCTATTTTCCAACACTGAGACTTTATTTATTTATTTATTTATTTTTGGGTAACATAGTGAAGGCGTCCTCTTATTTTGTGCGGGGCAAGTTCCTTCTCCAACATCGCACTTCCCCGCGTCTTGTTGATGCGTTTAGAATTTCTAATACCCAGAAAAATCAAATTCACATTGATAAAGAACGATGTAGCTTATCAGTCCTAGAAGTGAGTGGTCTTCATTCTTCATCGATATAAAACAACATCGATCCCTCAAGTCCGATATATTGAACAGTGGGGCCATTTGTGAAGTGAAGCACAAAAAACTTATCACTAAAATAATTGGGTTGGGTCTAATTTCTTTGCGAGTGGTGGCAATAAAAAGGAAAAAAGATGTTGATATGGTGGGGGGACCAAAGGAATCAAATTGCCTACCCATTTATTTCTGGCTTCTTACTGTTTCAGTTTTCTATGATGTAAGAAATCTCCTATTCAAACCAGATCATGACCTACAAATTAAACGCAAAAGGGAAAGACGCTAGTTGTTATATCTCCTCATGGTCGTAGTTGTAAGCATAAAGCCTAAAACATAAAGGGCAACCGTACGTGATCCTTTGGCAATGCATTGTATCCTTTATCGTGTTGTGCAGATGCCGATGGATATATTGGCCATAATATCAAAACCATATGAAGAAATGCAAAGTCATTAATTTTCTAGTCTATCAAGCTCAAATTAAATAGACCTAATTTACAAAAAAATTTACAAAAAAATCAGTCATTAATAAATATACATATTAGTAGATTTTTAAATGAGATATATTTCTTTTGATCTACTAATTTCTTTTTATAAACTGGTCCATTTAAATTTCTTTTTAATAAAGACGTAAGAAAAATGCATTAATTATTGGTCCATCTCAAATACATCCAATCAAAGAAATTAAACCTGTAACTTTGGTTAGGTGGGCGATGTCGATCGGCTGAAAAAAGTTGACCCGGAAAATAGGTTGTGATCTACTCTATAATTAAATTTTTTTTAAGTTAATATTAATTAGTCTACTTTTAACAGATAATTTTTTATTTATTAAAAATATTTAAATCATAACATATAGTAAAAATAATTTTAAAAAATATTATTTTTATTATATATCACAATTTAAATATTATTGATAAATAAAATAATTTCTATCAACGATAGATTAATTTTTTTTTTCTTTCAGCATTTAGCCATTTAGATTACTGTTTTCCATTTTTGGACAAAAAAGAAAGAGAGAAGGGCAATTTACAAAGCATACTTGTTTTTCTTACAATGTCTCATTATATACGAATACAAATGAGGCAATACGTAGGATTCATGTCCATGTTGGATATTTTTATAAAAATATAAATTTCATACAAATAAAATAAGAGAGAAGTTATTGTTTATTTTATTGTGGTGGATCCGTCCTTAAATAGGATTCACACTCTTTGAATTTAAAAATAGAAATAAGAAGAAAAAAAAAGGAAGGAAACTTGAAGAAGAGGAAGTGGATGTTGGTGGTGTTAATAAAGAAGAGACAAAATTATCTTGTCTTTTGCCCTTCCTTAGGTGACGCGGGAAAGAGAAAAAAAACATTGGGAGAAAAAGTTAAAGCTTGTTTCAAACTGTTTTTAAAACAGTTTTTTTTATTTTTTTTATTTTTTTTATTTTTTAAAAACATTTTGTTTGTTATTTTTATAAATTGTTTTTAAAAATTATTTTGTAAAAGTATAATTCAAAAAATAATTTTTAAGAATCACTATTTTATTGTTTTCTTTGTTTTTATGTAAAATTGTTTTCAAATTTTTTTAAAATTAAAGAGAATTTTTTTATTAATGACAAAATTGTAAATAATCTATTAAAATTAATTTTTGACTATCACAAAAATCACACAATTATATTTTCAAACACCGTTTTCAAAATTTATATTCAAACAAATTTTTTATTTTTTTTATTCTAAAAAAATAATTTTTAATATTATTTTTAAAAAAATAATAAGACAAAAACACTTTTAAACAAGTCCTTAATTTCCTACAATTTCCATAACAAAAACTAGTCATAACTTTATATATAACTAAGAGTTAATATTTGGTATGTCATTGGTGAATTTTAATTTTCACCAATAAAAAATTAAAACACTATTATCTGTATTTTTTATCTAATAAAATATTTTATTTTAATTTAAACAGACAACTAGCAGTAGTAGTATTTTGATTCCCTCCTACTAGAGATTAAAGTCCACATCAATTATATTTGTTCAACTTAAACATAAGAAGCAGACAAAATGCAAACTAAAACCATGATGTCTCAAAGCTCATACTTGGCCAACTTTATAAATGGCAGCTGATCTTAAAGCACTACGGACAGTTTTTCTGCAAGAAGATAGCGCCTTGATGATTTGGAATACCTATAAAGGAATTATCAGCAGGATTTCAGAATCCGCAATCCCTTCTCCTCACGGAAGAGGAACTCTTTTCAAGATTAATTACGCGACTTGGTGGCATGGAGAGAAGAACATGGCAAAACATATGGAGCGGATAAGGAGATTTTACAACTCCATGTCTACCTATGCTTCGATATTTCGAAGGGAGGCTTATGTAAATTATAGAGATCCAGATTAATAGCACAAGCATTTTAAGAGCTTACACTTGGTATTATAAACATTTCAAAGATAAGCTCAGCAGTTGGTGAACTTAAAGACCAAAGTTGATCCACATAACTTCTTTAGACAAAAGCAGAGCGTCCCTCCACTACAAGTTGAATGCTTAATTGAAGAAGAATTAGGAATTTTATGTATATCATAGATGACATTTGAAAATAATGTGATTCATTTAAACTGCGGTTTCCTTTTTAAAAAAAAAAAATTCTTTGAATTATGGCTTATGCTGTTCCTTTTGGAAGACACGTGTGTTTGCATTGACACACAAATAGTGGAATACAATTTAATCATATGTATCTATTATGCAGGACTAAAATCTAATTACTGACATCATAAATTTTGAGGGAAAGCAATAAATTTGGGCCCATGTTTCTATGCCTCCATTGTTTCCTTTTGTTATTGTTCTTATGCTTCATATCTCTACCTCATTGGCAGCCCCAACAATAGGACCATCAAAATATGTCCCTTTTCTTCAGTGCCTGGTAGACCACACTAATTCCCCAGATCAAGTCTCTGATATCGTCACACGCTTCCTACACAACTATTCTCCGAGCCTATATTCGTAATGCTCTGTCCGACATCTCTGCACCAAAACCCTTAATCATAGTAACTCCTCTGTAAGAATTCCATGTCCAAGCTACTGTTATTTTTGTTGATCAAGTCAAAATAATTAAGTTATTAAAAAAATAGGGGAATTTCATATAGGATGATTGCTGAATATCATGCTAGTTAAGACGGGTTTCGTTTGGGTGCAGGTCAAAGCAGATGGGTAAATTGTGACATGCATGTCAAAATATTTAAGTAAATAAATTCATAAGCAATATTCATATATGAAAAACAGGTTTTTGGTTGGTTACTGATAAAAGCAAATGAGTTGTAGTTAAGTTGACTCACATTTTTTATAATTTTAATTATGCTAAACACCTAGTTTATCTACTTGTTTAATGCATGATTTTTTAAGACTTTTCTATTGTACATGCATGGGTGGGACACGAGCGTTTGCATAAGAAATGAATCGTATTGAATTGTTTCCCTGTTAAGAAATGAAGTGATCTTCATCAATAATACAGCATCTCTAGACAATGGAGGGAGTACAAGTATACTGCAACTACTAGTTTTTTTTTCTCTACTAGTAAGGTCATAGTTGTAAGCTTTAAAGCCTCTAACATAAATGGCAACCACGATTCTTTTCCAATAATGTATACTCTTTTTTGGGTAAAGAATAGAATTGCATAATTATAGAGAAAAAGCAGTAACCAAAGTTTTTGGGAAACCCAAATAGGAAGATTGTAGAGAGGCTTACACGTTTTTTAAATCAAAACAGTAACTTATTCCTAAAAAAATTCATTGGCAAATGGTACAAACTTTTATAACATAATAAATTTCTAATTAACTAATCAACAAGTGCTATCACCATATTCAACAATTACAACGAAAGTTCAGGGGCTGCAAGGCAACCCCATATAAACAAACTTAGTTACATTTCCTATTATGACTAAAGGTCAGGGGAACAACAAAAGACATCGGGCTTGTTTGATTCTGTTTTTTTTAAAAAAAAAAAATTGTTTTTGAAAACTATGTTTAAAAGTTGTTCTGTAGAACAAAAGTAAAAAAAAATTTATTTGATAAATTGTTTTGAAAATATGTTGTTTTTTGTTTTTTTTTTTTTGTTCTGAAGACAAAAACAGAAAATAAAAACAGCTTTTCATTGTTTCTGTTTTTCTGTTTTAAAAACAACTTGTTTCCAAAACTTGTTTCCGAAACAACAACAGAAAACAGTTACAAAACGAGCTTTTTTGTTCTGAAAACAACTGAAAACAAAAAAAAAATTAAAATAGGAAAACAAACAGACCCATCACTTCTGCTTCCTCATATTGATCTAGTTTCGACATACAAGAAATCAGAAGCCCCATTTGCTTCCCCAGAACAGTGAGAGACATTATTTGGATTGATCCTCTTCATTTACTGCCTGAAATCACCAATAATAATATATAGGAAATGAAAGATCCTCATTCACTATTATATCTTCACTCACATTTACTAGGGGAAATATATAGGTAGCTAGCTATTCATATATAACGATATAAGAAGTAATACATATGCATCATGATTTTAAATTGTAGAAAATATGCGCATAAAAAATTGACCCATTACGACAAGAGAACATGGATCTTTGAACAAAAAAGGAAATCAAATAAGAAAAATTACCAATTATTTATTAGAAAGAAGAGATAACACCATCGAGGATGAGGAAGTTCTGCTGTTTACAGTTGACTCAATTGATGTGGAATCTGCATCCCAACGTTGGTTGGCTTCAATTCCAAAAACTTCAATTTTTTCATGGCTTTGCTCTTCAATACCATATCTCTTTGCCCATTTCTGAATTCCTTCTAACTCTGATGTAACTTCTTTCATGGTTGGCCTTTTCCTCCCATTCAATTCTAAGCATCTTCTTGCAAGGTTGGCAACTGCCATGATCTCTTCTTTCTCTCCTCCTTCCATGATTCTTCTGTCAAGAATATCAAACACACGATCTTCCTCCATAGTCATAATGAAATACGAAGCCAAACTTTTAGCTTCCTCTGGTCTTATGGAAGATATTGGCTTTTGTCCGGTTAAAAGCTCAACTAGAACTACTCCAAAACTATACACATCACTTTTTTCTGTGAATTGGCTTGTATGAAAATACTCTGGGTCCAAGTACCCAAAAGTTCCTTGCACTAGGGTTGTGAGATGAGTATCTTCAATGGTAACCATTCTAGATGTTCCAAAATCTGCAACTTTAGCCCTATATTTCTCATCCAAGAGTATGTTTGTAGATTTGATGTCTCTATGATAAATAGGTTGAGAAGCAGCTGAGTGTAAGTAAAATAGAGCTCCTGCAACTTCAATGGCAATTCTTAGTCGCATCTCCCATGTCATTGGAATATTTTCCTCATTTTGGTCATACAAATATTGGAAAAGGTTTCCATTAGGAATAAATTCGTAAACTAGCAAAGGAACTTTTGTCTCCAAGCAAAACCCTAATAACTTAACCACATGTCTGTGGTTAACTTGGGAAAGAATAACCACCTCATTTATAAACTCGTCAACATTTCCGTGAACCTTATACTTTTTCATAGCAACAATTTTGCCATCTACAAGCATGCCCTTATAAACAGTACCTTGGCCTCCTTTTCCAAGTACTCTATTGACATTAAAGTTGTCTGTGGCTTTTTCAAGGTCCTTTAAGATGAACAGTTTTGTTTTGTCAAAATTGATTTCACCAGAAGATAATCTTTGTTGTAGTAGCAAGCCACCATTTTGTTTGAAGTGTTTATCCTTGCGTTTCTGTATCCTTCTTTTCCTGAAGATTCTGTATAATAAGGATATCCCAATGAGGAAAACAATGGATCCAAGGCTTGAGAAAACTCCTGCACACATACATAAATATAATTAGAGATATAATACTTGTTGGAACAAGGCAAGGCTTTGAAGTATTAGGATCACATCTCTCAAAAACTTTTAAATATTAAATGATATTTTGGATTTCGTTTGGATGAAGCAACCTTATACACAAAGGTCATAATCAAGACCACCTTTTTTAACATTTAGATAAAATCTTAAACAGGTGAGACTAACAAGTAGTCACCTACTTTTGGAACCTTCCTTTCCTCACAAGTTTTAATCTTATTAAAATATATTTCCCTTGCTATAATGCCAAGCTTTAAGATATCATCACTACTTGGAAACGTGATTGCTAAAAGTGACACAGCCAAAAAGGCCATATAGATCGATCTAGACTTGAGAAAAAGAATCTCTCAGGATACCGAAATAAACTAAAAGGAACCGGAATATTAAACGAAAATTGAGATCCAAGAAAGACTAAAAGCATAAATAAATAATATAAGATTCAAGAAGCCTTCCTTAATATAAGAGCTAAATGTTAGAAAGCTGGAAGAGGATATCAAAGTAATCTAAGAGCTACTTCAAACCTTCATAAATATCATCCCTATTCAAGCAGTCAAGGGCAAGAAAACACGTGCCATCAACTTGCTTTAAAGACAGCTCTCTTTTTCTTCTCTTTCGTTATTGAGCTTTGAGTGTACTATTCCCTATATTGGAGTGTTTATGAGCTCTTTATGAACATTCAGTTCATTTACATTAAAGTTTGCAAAGATTTTGTTAAAATCTTAGTTATTAGTGTTTAAGCTCTTAGGAAAAAAAACTAGAGGCTTGAAGGTTACCTGGTGTTAGATTATAAATTTAGACCCTTTTTGGTTAAATAATTTTGTTAGGTTATTGTAAGTGAAAAATTTAGTGGTGTTGAATTTTGTCATTGTGTTGGGTTTCTAAAGCTTGACTGTCTCCTTAAATTGTAGCCTTTTTTTACAAAAATTCTTTTCTTTTAGTAGGATCAATTTGATCTGAACCTCTGTACATAACTGTGTCGTTTTATTTCTCTATCTAGAAATGTTGGCTTGACAATCTGTTTTACAAGAACTTTTTCTGAAAAGGTCTTAGTCTGGAACTTTAAACTTAATATTTTGTCTTGAACCAAATCGTGCTGGTTAAAATTATTCTTTAAACTTAAACAGAAAACAAGCAACTACAAAAGTCTATTTTAATTAAGTATTTGTGCCTCTTATTTACTAGTGCGCTACAAATTTTTAAAAAGTTCATTATTTCTTATCATCACAATTCAAATATAGATATATGCACCTATGTCAAATGCTAAGGTGCAAATTCACAAGACATGAGCAGTTTAGCATATATGCTATATAACATGCAAATAGCTTCTCACAAACTCTTTACCAATTAATCATCATGTGAAAATATTTTAAAGAAAAAAAATTATTCTGGGAGGATGAATCAAAATAAGCAGTTTAGCACTGTGCTAGCCTATAAAAAGGAATTTGTTGAAGCATTACAAATTAAAATTTTCACATCTTTTCCTTTCTAGCTAGTTACCGTAGGTGTAAAAATTCTTGTTCCGCGTACATTATATTTCCATAGAATTATTATATCTATTTACCAAACAAAAAGAAATATTAATCATAACTTTCAATCACATATAGCTAGCAATAATTTTAAATAAAAAAGATACTGAAAATTCAAGAATCAAACTTTATTTTTCTAAATTAAACAAAAAAATAGAAAATAAATAAACGTACCTACTATAACTCACTTAGCTCGATTTTTCCCAGCTCGATTTTTCCCACTAAAGTATCCTGGTATAACTGAAAAGTCAAGAATAACTCAACTAGAAGTTAGAGCTCCAATATATATATATATATATATATATATAGAGAGAGAGAGAGAGAGAGAGAGAGAGATTTGCAGAAGAGATTATATATACCTGTACATCCTCTGGAAACATAAGGATTCTGATGGAATCTAGGGCCGAATCCAGGGCCGCAATCACATCTCCAACCTGAGTGTTTCTTCTCCGAAGATGTTATATTAGTCGCATAGCAATGCCTATAAGGAAGCAGGATAGTGGAATTCAAAATCTCCCACTCAAGCATCGCAGGAACATAATCCAAATCCTTTAGGTAAGCACCAAGATTCCTACCGTCCAAATAGTAATCTCGTATAATTAGTGCATGCCGGCACTCATCAGTCGCACCCGTATTTCTTCTGATATCTTCAAACGTTGCGTTATAATCTGAGAGATACATAGGCAGCGAAGTCTCGCAGCAAGACCTGCCAAGACAACCATCGCTCCCCAAATAAGTGTGAGATAAAGATTCATCATTGTTGTTGCAAATTGACACACATCCCCCAACTTCTGAGCCATTTGACACCAGAAGAGCTAGATTATTGCAGCCAAGGCCCACAAATTTGTTCATCTCCTGCGAGTACACAAAAGGGCTTCCTCTCATGTCTATGCCTCGCGTAGCATCTTTCCTTTGGCAGTTCCTGCGGAATATTGGATTCATGATCATCACAGTGCCTGCGTACACATTTATGTTTGTCACCATCAGAATATCTATGGACTTGAGAAAAGGAGTATTGTTCCTGCATTCTATTTCAAACCACTTGTCTGCGTAACATTTGGGATCTTTCATTCCAAAGGGATAAGGGATTTCAACACCTCCACAATTCGAATTACAACCAGGTTGTACTGTATTAATACCGTATTGTGCAGATGCCAATGGATATATTGGCCATAATATCAAAACCATATGAAGAAATGCAAAGTGCAGAAACATATTGTTGGCACTTGAAGAATTGTGGTGAGCCTAACTATTCCGAAAAGCATACTTATGGTCCATCTTCCAACACTGAGAAGCCAAACTTGACTTGGTAGTAGGAAGACTTTGAAATTTTTTTTTCTTTTTTTGGGATACAGTCAATGTGTCCTCGATCGTATTTTGGTGCACTTAGAATTTCTAATACCCAGAAAAATCAAATTCACATTGATATGGGTCCCCAGTCCTAGAAGTGAGTGGTCTTCATTCTTCAATATAAGATAACATCGATCCCTCAAGTCCGATATATTGAATATGTAGGACCATTAATGAAGTGAAGCACAAAAAACTTATCACTAAAATAACTGGGTTGGGTCTAATTTTGTCACGACCCAAAAATAGGAGTACGTAACCGGCATGGGGTTTAAGAATAATTTCATTCCGTAAGCCTCTAGTATGATACATATAAATGATTTTTTTATAAATTGTATAGATTGTAACTAAATACATAATTACATTCATTTGATAGCTTAATTATCTAATATTGTATAATTTCAATTATCTCAAATACACATAAATACTCTATAAATGGAAGCTGAGATCCTGTCTGTGATATATGGAGCAACTCTAGAGTACAAGTACAATATAAATCAAAATCTACAAACCTTGAAAACAAAGTAGGCTCACCCAGAGATCATGTCGTCTAGTTGGTCAACTATCTGGAAAAAAAATGCAAAAATATCGTGTAGTGAGTTTGACAACTCAGTGAGTAAATATAGTTTACTATAACTGAAACAGAACAGACTATTCGCACGAGTTTTCATAAATAGAAATTATGTTAGAATATAACATTATCTAAATCAATGTATATAACAACAAACTAAAGCTTTAAAGAAGGTAAATTTTGTTAAAAGAAAATCTAAAATCTTAAGATTTAGTATAATAAACAATAATTTCAAAATCAGATAAAGAAATAGGAAGATAACTCTTTATAAAAAAAATATTTAGAGGAGGACTCAAAGTAGATCCATAATTATAATTTTTATACCCAAGCACAAAGTCTAGTAAGGGCAATCACCATATACATTGTTTTATCCCAAGCACATAGCAATGGAATGGGTAAATCACCATATTCTCATAATTCATATCATAAGGTTGGGAGGAACTTTCCTCAACTCCCTAACATTTCCATATGTTGACTGTCCTAAGCACACAGCAATAGGACGGGTAAATCACCTCATGCTCATAATAAGTAACCAGACTAATTGCCACTGGCTATTGGAGGAGATATACCTCAACTCCACATTTATTCATATTTCAATCCTCATGTGCCCGTTCGCACAAGGGGCTAGCAATTTTCTTGCTAGTTAGGGTTTTATGGTGCACCAAGGCTAACTATCTCTGTCGCTAGCTAACAGTGTTTCTATCAATGATTCCTCCAAAATAAACTAGTTTAATAAACCAAAAATATAAACTGAAAGGAAAATTGAAAATTATGAGGTTAAAATTCTTTTTAAGACAAAATATATCCCTCCCTTCCAAGATATTCTTCGGACAGAGTTCTGGCATAGAAATTCATTTTCCAAAATCAGAAATACAACATTTTCATTCCAGTCCAGATAAACCATAATATCCAGTATCAATGACACATTTGAAACTCAAATACAAATTCAATTTCACCATATCCATGAAACAGTGAAGTATCATTTATAATACAAATCATATGAAACAATATAAAAGATGATACAATTATAAGATTCAATAAAGTGTAACATACTACTACATTTTCATCATAAATTCAGGAGGGACTTATTAGAGGTCTGTTCTGCATGTCCTATAGCTTCTAAGAATATAAATCAATATAAACATGAAATTCAATTTATGCTATTCATAATTAAAACTTTGTTTTAAATGCATGGACATGAAAGAGATTTAAAAATGCGTTATAGCAAATTATATTCACTGAAGTAAATTTTGGAACTGTTCACAGTTACTATTCACGAGTACTGTTTGGAACTGTTCACAGTTACTATTCACTGAAGTAAATTTTGCAAAATTAAACCACCAAATCACATTTTCTGACCATAAATTTTATCCTACAACTAATATTCTACATCCTTAACAAAACCTCTAAGTTGAAATCTTGAAAAACCATCAAAAATTCAGTATTTTAGAAAATTTACTATTCATGAAATTTCGGCGAAAATGATCGATGGATTTTGAAACTCTCGTCGCCATGAGTCTAACGGTACTTCCGGTATCTTGATTGGATATATAGAATGAGAGAAATCTTAGAGAGAAGTTAAAAAAAAAATTAGAGAGAGAGAGAAAAAAAATTTTTCTTCTTCTCTACTGCGGCTTCTTCGCATCCGTCCCATTCCTTCCTCCTTTTTTTTTAATATTATTATTATTATTATTTAATAATTAAATAATAGAATTTCTTTTATATAAATTCATATAAATTCCGTTTTTCATCTTAAAATATTTTAAAAATTTCTAAAAATTTACATTCTCATAAACATTTAGTTAAACTCTTAAATCATGATTTTTCTTGATAAAAATATTAACAAAACAAATCACAAAATAAATATCTTTATGCATAATAAAAGAAAGAATATTTTTAAAAATACAACAAAAATTTATTAGAGGCCAATATAATTATTTCAAGCAAAAAAAATTATTTTACTTAAAAATATATTTACTTTTAGCAAAACATAATTATTTAAAATAAAAAAATATTTTTTTATAACAAAATATTATTATTTAAAAATAAAAATTAAGAAATATTACAAATTTTTTTGTTAGTGGTGGCAATAAAAACGAAGAAAGATGTTGATACGATGGGGGACCGAAAGGAATCAAATTGCCCACCCATATATTTCTGGCTTCTTACTGTTTCGGTGTTTCTATGAAGTAATAAATCTCTTATTCAAACCAGATCATGACCTACAAAGTAAACGCAAAAGGGGAGACACTAGCTGCTCCCCATGTTTTTCTACTATCAAGTTAGGTCGTAGTTGTAAGCTTAAAGCCTTAAACATAAAGGGCAACCGTACGTGATCCTTTGGCAATGCATTGTATCCTTTATCTTGTTGGATATTTTTATGAAAAAATAAATTTCATAAAAATAAAATAAGAGAGAAGTTATTGTTTATTTTATTGTGGTGGAACCCTCCTCAAATAGGACTCACATCTCTTTGAATTTAAAAATAGAAATAAGAAGAAAAAAAGAAAGAAGGAAACTTGAAGAAGAGGAAGTGGATGTAGATGGTGTTAATAAAGAAGAGACAAAAATTATCTTGTCTTTTGCCCTTCCTTAGGTGACGCGGGAAAGAGAAAAAAAAATAGGGAGTAAAAGTTAGTTTCCTACAATTGCCATAACAAAAACCGTAACTATTATTTATCTTATGAGCAGTAGCAAGGGATCAATTGAAACCGAGTAGTCATAATTTTATATATAATTAAGAGTTAATATTTGATATATTATCCGTGAATTTTAATTTTTATCAATAAAATATTAAAATACTATTATCTGTATTTTTTGTCTAATAAAATATTTTATTTTAATTTAAACAGACAACTAGCAGTAGTAGAATTTTGATTAAAGTCCACATCAATTATATTTGTTCAACTTAAACATAAGAAGCAAACACAAGGCAAACTGAAACCATGATGTCTCAAAGCTCATACTTGGCCAATTTTGTGCTGCTTCTGTTATCACTTTTAATCACCACTTCTGCTTGAATTCAACGAAGTTTCAAGCTTTGTCTAACCCTCCATTCTCTAGTTCCAATTTCATTCCCTACATCATTTTACACTCCTAACAATGCTTCTTACACTTCTGTCCTTGAATCCTCTGCTCAAAATCTAAGGTACTTGCTGCCTTCAATGCCAAAACCTAATTTTATATTCAGCCCTTTTCATGACTCTCATGTCCAAGCATCTGTGAACTGAGCAAGACAGCTTGGAATCCACGAGAGTGTGAAGTGGAGGCCATGACTATGAAGGGCTCTCTTTTGTTTCTCAGTTTGAGAAGCCCTTCATGATCTTAGACTTGGCCAAGCTTCGTGGGGTTGAAGTTGATATTGCCAACAGCACTGCTTGGATTCAAGCAGGTGCTACTATTGGCGAAGTGTACTACAGAATTTCTGAGAAATCCTCTGTCCATGGCTTCCCAGTACAAGCGTAGGCATTGGTGGGCATATCAGAGGCGGTGCTTATGGTACCATGCATGATACGAAAGTATGGCCTAGGAGCTGACAACGTCATTGATGCTCGAATTTGTGGATGCTAATGGCAGAATCCTGGACAGAGCAGCTATGAGAGAGGACTTGTTTTGGGCAATCAGAGGCGGTGGAGGAGGGAGCTTTGGAGTTATTCTGGGGTGGAAAATAAAGCTGGTTTCTGTGCTACCAACTGTGACAGTCCTTACAGTTACTAGAAGCTTAGAGCAAGGAGCAACCAAGCTTCTTTATTAATGGCAGCATGTGGCACACAATATTGATGAAGATCTGTTCATCAAAGCTCATATTCAAGTAGAAAATGGAGCTTCGGAGTTATTCTCTGGTGGAAGATAAAGCTAGTTCCTGTGCCACCAATTGTGACAGTTTTTACAGTTACTAAAAGCTTAGAGCAAGAAGCAACAAAGCTTCTTTATAAACGGCAGCAAGTGGCATCCATTATTGATGAACATCTGTTCATCAAAGTTCATGTTCGAGTAGAAAATGGCAGAATTTCAGGTCAGAAAACTCTGTAACTTCTTACATTGCTCCATTTCTTGCTGGGGCTGAAAGACTTCTCCAAGTTATGAAATAGAGCTTTCCTGAACTGGGTTTAACCAGAAATGACTATTGAAACTAGCTGGATCAAATCTGAGCTTTATTTTGCTGCCTATCCAAATGAGACACCCCCTCAAGTTCTGCGTCATGGAAAATCCACATCCAAAACTTACTTTAAAGCCAAATCGGATTTTGTCAGACAAGTAGTCCCAGAAGCTGATCTTAAAGCACTATGGACAGTTTTTCTGCAAGAAGATAGCGCCTTGATGATTTGGAATCCCTATGGAGGAATGATCAGCAGGATTTCAGAATCTGCAATCCCTTCTCCTCACGGAAGAAGAACATATCTTCATCACTATTGGGTTACAAAAATGAGTAAATTTTGGTATTATAAGGTATTAATGTAGTAGGTAACAAAATCTTTATACGATAACAAAAACAGATATTAGTACTTATCAGGTACATTAGCTTACAAGTATGTGTGGACAAATTATTGACAAGCGCTAACTAAGCAAACGGCAAAACTCCAAGAAGATTCCTCATTCACTCTGTCAATATGCAATTTCTAGTGAAAAACTAAGGATGTCTCTTTCTATCAGCAGCCGGCACAATTATTTCCTAACCTTTGTGTTATGTCTCGTCTCTTCATATAAAATCGTACTCACCCTGCACAAATTTTTCCATACCTCAGAAACGCCAGCACAACCTAAGAATGACAAAATCAAGTCTCTGGGCCCATGTTTCTATGCCTCCCTTGTTTCCTTTTGTTATAGTTCTTATGCTTCATGTGTCTGCCTCATTGGCAGCCCCAACAATAGGACCATCAGTATATGACCCTTTTCTTCAGTGCCTAATAGACCACACTAATTCCCCAGATCAGGTCTCTAACATAGTCTATGCTCAAACCAACGCTTCCTACACATCTATTCTCCGAGCATATATTCGCAATGCTCGGTTCAACATCTCCTCTGCACCAAAACCCTTAATCATAGTCACTCCTCTGCAAGAATTCCATGTCCAGGCTACTGTTATTTGTGCCAGAAACATTGGAATTCAGCTCAAAATTAGAAGTGGCGGCCATGACTTCGATGGCCTCTCATATATCTCTGATGAACCCTTTATTATCCTTGACATGTTCAATCTCAGAAATGTCACAGTGGATATCCAAAAAGAGATTGCTGTCATTCAAGTAGGTGCTACACTTGGAGAAGTTTATTATAGGATTTGGGAGCAGAGTAGAGTTCATGGCTTTCCAGCTGGGGTTTGTCCCACCGTAGGTGTGGGTGGCCATTTGAGTGGAGGAGGGTATGGTAATATGCTGCGTAAATATGGGCTTTCCATTGATAATATTATCGATGCCCAGATTGTTGACGCCAAAGGTAGACTTCTTAATAAAGAGTTTATGGGGGAAGACCTTTTCTGGACCATAAGAGGAGGAGGAGGAGCAAGTTTTGGAGTCATACTGTCCTACACAGTAAAACTAGTTCCTGTACCGGAAAAAGTCACAGTTTTTCAGGTTCGAAAGACTTTAGAACAGAAAGCCACTGACCTTGTTGTGCAATGGCAGCAAGTTGCGCCTCATACAGATAACAGGCTTTTCATGAGGTTGCATTTGCAGCCTGTGAGTTTCAAGGGGCAGAGTAATATTAGTACCACTACCATCAGAGCTTCAGTACAGAGCTTGTTTCTCGGAGGAACTGATGAACTTGTTTCACTTATGGAAAAAGAGTTTCCTCTTCTGGGTTTGAAAAAAGAATCTTGCACCGAAATGGGTTGGATTGATTCGGTGCTCTGGTGGGCAAGTTTTCCCAATGGCACCTCACCTGATGCTCTGCTAAGCAGAAAACTCGACTCTGCGAATTTCGTCAAAAGAAAATCAGATTATGTGCAGACCCCAATATCCAAAGATGGGCTGGAATGGATATGGAAGAAGATGATAGAACAAGGGAAAATTGGGCTTGTATTCAATCCATATGGCGGGAAAATGAACGAGATTCCTACTGATGCTACAGCTTTTCCTCATCGTGCAGGGAAGCTTTTTAAGCTAGAGTACAGTGTGAATTGGAAGGAACCAGGAGAAGTTGCAGATAAGAACTATATCACTCAGATTAGAAGGCTATATAGTTATTTGACGCCATTTGTGAGCAAGAATCCAAGGAGTGCTTTCTTGAACTATAGGGATGTTGATATTGGTACGAATCACCATGATAAGAATAGCTACGAAGAAGGGGAGGTTTATGGGCTGAAGTATTTCAATGACAACTTTTATAGGTTGGTAAGGGTTAAGAGTGCGGTTGATCCAGAAAACTTCTTTAGGAATGAGCAGAGTATTCCAACGCTTCCAAATATGACATAGGGAAGTGTTAAAATTAATGGTTAAAAGACAAAGGCCACTGTTAGTGGATCAATGTGTTGGATTAGCATAGCAATCACTTTGGTAATAATTTTTTTTTTATTATTGTCAAATTATTGATCACTATATGTGGCTGAAATCTGCAATATGTTGGAGTACTAATGACTATATATTAGTCATGGATTACAACTATAAATAACCATGAGACTCACCTTAGTTCTCAAGAATTGTGGGTTAAAAAGAGGTTTGAATAAGAGTGTTTTTAAGTGTGTTTGTGAGGTGTGAGTGGTGGGCTATTAAAGCCAAACTTTGAATTTAAGATAGTGGTGTAGCTTGGGTTAACCTTATAGGCAATTGGGTGAGTGAGGAAAGTCATTGTATTCTTTTTATTATAGTGAAAAATTCTTGCTGCTCTTCGATCGTGGATATAGGCATATTGTCGAATTACGTTAAATTCATGTATCTTACTATTGTTTAGTTATTTTTTTTGCACATTTAATTTCTCTATATCGAGAGTCATCCATAACAGGAAGCAAAGGCTTATGCTTTGTCACATATAATTGATTTCTTATTGTTTTGCTGAATAATTAGGAAGATGGATAGATAATATTTATTTCTTTTAAATTTTTTGAAATTTACATTTATATTTTTTTTCTATTTTTAATCTATTCCAAATTTTATCTTCATTTACAAAATTATTACTAAAATTTATACTTTATATATTTTTCTTTCTAAAAATTCATAAATAGTTTAGTCTAATTAATTAATTCAATATAATATAAATTATCAAAAATTAAATTAATATTTATAAAAACTTCAAATCAAATATATTAGTGATTATTTTTTCAACTTGAGAGGATGGTAATCTAAATTTTATAAATTTTAAAAGATATTCTAGTCAAAATTTAAAATTAGATAAAGTATGAATATAATTTTACAAATATACGAAGAACTAAACACAATTTACTCTATATTTTATTAATCAAGCTTATAATATATGAACCTTGCAACTATACTTCGAAGTTAGTAGGTATATGAATCATGTGGATATTGTAAGTTGAGGAGGATTGGCTATGACAAAAACATGAATTGTGTAGGTTAAAGTTAGTGAGTAATTTTGTTAGAGTAATATTCACCTCCATTCAAAAATTATGAAAATTATAATCATCTTTTATATTTTTATTTTAAATTAAAATAAGAAATTATTTTAAAATTTATAATATATATATATATATATATATATATATATATATATATATATATATATTCGCACACGATTCATGTTTTAAAAAATTATATTATTTTTATTTTAAATTTTTATAAATATTATTTAAATTTTTTAATAATTTAAATTGTATTAAATTCGATTATTAATAAATTTCTAAAAAAATAAATGTCAGAATATTTGTGCCATGTTTACCTTAATTAAGTTAATAACCCATTAACAGAGTCTATCCAAGTTTCGGGAAGAGGTCGTGCACGTTAATGCTTTAACGCGTTACACTTTTGCATTTTCTTCGCACTTTCCTACACGACTATTTGCTAATATTTTTTAGTAAACCATATTATTGTGGAGTTGTTATTTAAGTCAAACGTTAATAAATAATTTTTTATTTATTAATAATATTTAAATTATGATATATAATAAAAATAATTTTAAAAATTATTATTTTTATTATATATAAAATTTATAATTTATATAATTTAATATTTAAATTATTTAAAAATAATTTTAATATTTAAATTATTCATTTTTTATAATTTATAATTTATAATAATATATAAAATAGTCAAACATAGTTATTTAACTTAAATATTAAAAAAATAACATTGAGATAACAGAATCAGAATCAGAATCAGGGATCACACACTAAGAAATGTCTTCTTAAGTTCTTCCACCTTGCGAGGTGCAATAATGGAAAACCCTAGTGTGTTGCTTCTGACTATTGACCTTTCTCTAAAGACTTTGCAACCGCAATTATCGGCTTACGCGTTCACCTTTCTAATAATATTCCTTTCCCATATTCAGTGTTTTGACTTCAACACGTAAAGCCCCACAACACGCACCTTATTAATATTTTTCACGTTGTCAGGCCAAAAATAGCATCTATATTTTCTATAACTTTATTGAATTTTCTATTTTTCACATATAATATATACTTAATAAATACTCATCTATGCATGATTTAATTAATTAATATTAATTTTAATTTTCGTATTCCGCTCACTACCCTAATTAATATAAAGTACCAAAAAGTAATAAGAGAGTTCATCGTTATCATTGAGTTTGCTGTTTTTTTCTTATAAGACACCGTGTGGGTGTTTTGAAGGTGTTTAATCGGAGAAATTTTTTTGAAATTTTGAGAATTTTAATACGAGAAATGAAAATTTTTTTATTTAATTTCAAAATAAAAATTGTGATTTTCAAAAAATTTCAAATTTTAAAAATAATTTTTAAATAAAGATTCTCAAAAAATAATTTTATAAATGTGAGAAAGGTGGAAATCAGTAATTTGTATGAATGTGAGAATCTTTATCAAAATAAAATATAATTTTATTTTTTAATATTTTATATAAATTTTTTTTTTAAAATAAACCTAATTGTTAATTTTTTTTAATAATTTTAAAATTAATATAAACCTAATAAATTATTAACAATAATTTATTATATTTTTTGTTAAAAAAATAAATAAATAAAAATTAAAATAAATAATTAAATAAAAGTATTTTTAGAAATTATATATATAAATAAGAATTTTTAAAAAATATTATTTAAAAGTTCTCAATAATTTTAAAAACTAATCAAACACATTTTATATATTTGTAAAAATTATTATTCTCATAAATCATGTTTCTCTTAAAATATAATTTTTAAAAATTAAAAATTTTATTATATATCAAACGTCGTTTTTTTAAAGACTAATTCTCTTTAAAATATAAAATTACTGAAATAAATTTTATCTTTATCAATAAATTAATATATATAATTTAATTAAAATTTAAAATAATATATTTAAGAGATTCAGCGGTCTATTAACTTTGTCAACTTTGTCGAACCATGTTGGTATTAATTTTGCTCTTTGAATGGCGTGATTTGAGATCAAAGATTCTTCATTTCTTGTGAAAACAAATGATTAAGTACGTTTAATTATAATATTTATTTCTGCGCCCATGGATTATGCACGTTACTTTTGTCTACTCTTCACTAACTCTACATTAATATTTAATTTCATTCTAATGTTAATCCATATCACGAATCAAGTTAATTATTAAAATATTTATTACGAATAAATAATTAAGCTAATTGTTTTGCGAATAATAAACTCTATAATAATGTAATCGCTGTAAATATTAAATCAAAACCATCGAAATAAGCTTCAAAGTTAAGGGGAAGAAAAGTTCTTCCTCCTTTGATTTAGATATTTATATTTGTTTGTATCATTACAATTTTAATTACGTATTATATAAATTATATATCACTTGGACCAACTCAAATAATGAAAAATTCAATGGACTAAAAATAATAATAATGAAAAATTCATCAGCAAATTGAAAACAATAGCTAGCTAGCAACCAAAGAGACAAGTATTAGGGGAGAACTTCCAAGCAGAAAAGTGCCCCAAGGAGGGGGCTGCCATATTGTTTCTCTTGCTTCTTTGTTACTTCATACTTCTCTTATTTTCTTTTCAAAAGTCTCTTTCTTTAGAGGCTTTTTTATTAAAAAAAAATTCTTCCATTGAAAAAAATTAAAAGTTTACATTTTTTTTATTTAAATTTATAATTTTAAGTTTATATTTATAATTTTAAATTCAAATTTCAATTTAAAAAAATCAAATTTACGACACTATTTTTATAACAAATAAAAAAAATTTAAAATAATTAAATTTAAAAAAAAATGTGTTGTCTTCTTAGAAATATATATATATATATATATATATATATATATATATATATATATATATATATATTATAATAATTATATTTTTTTAATATCAAAATATAATATTTAATATACTAAAATTTGAAAAGTGTATTGTATTTTTATTTTTTAGTTATAGTATTAATTTATTTGTATTTTTTATATTTAAAAATTATAAATTTATTTATTTTACTATTATTTTTTATTTATTGATTTTATTATTTATTTTAATGTATAAATAATAATATTTTATTCATTAAAAAAAATAAACAAAAAATAAAGATGAAATATTTTAAACAAATAACATTCATTATTGTTATTATTATCCATTTTACGTGCAAAATGTCCTTTCAGAGAGGGAAAAAAAAAAACTAATGTCAATATAGAAATGTACTAAATTTTAAATTTATTTCTGTTATAAAAATCGTACACAAATATTATAAAATCTCTGACAGAAAAAAGTACAAGAGTACTTCATATAATATAGAATTAATGCCATTTATTATATAACAAAGACCTTAGTTTGAGTTGGCAAAATGAACCCTTGACTACTCTTCAGTTGACTTTTATTCTTTTGAAACTTTTCGTCAAAACATAGAACAAAAAAAAAGAATAAGAGAGAGGGTTGATGGGATAGATTGAGGAAGAAAATTTAAATTTCGCTTTGAATATTATTTTGTCAAAGTTTTGACTGGGAGACAAATCACGTAATTTATTACACTAATCATTTATCAATTATCACTTTTTACAATAATTCAAAGCCATTTAAAGGTAAAATAATAAGACAAATCTTACATTTTTTTAATTAATATTTGATTTATTTTAAATAAATAATTTTTTATTTATGAATAATATTTAAATTATAATACGTGATATAAATAATATTTTTTAAAAAATTATTTTTATTTAATAAATAAACAAATTATTTATTAATAATAAATTAAATTTTATTTTTATTTTTTAAGTTGAAATTTAATATTCTCTTTTTTTTTTTCCTTTTAGCTTGCCATGATCATAGAGATATATAAATCAGATTGGTTTTAATCAGCATTCAATATTTTTAAATATCCGTATACATATATGTGACATCTCATTTAAAACAAATACAAGAAAGTCAACTTAAAATGGAAAAATCCAAATGGGAATAGAAAGATAAAGAGGTGCCTTTAAAATCTTTTTATTTTCAATTTTTTATTATTTAAATAACTATAAATATTACTTGACTTTTAAATTTATTTTCAATTATCATGATATGCTCTTTTAAAATTATAAAAATATTACCAACCATTTTTTAAAACACACTAAAACATCTTCTACGTATTTTTTTTATTTTTATTCTGTTTTAAAATTTATTTTTTCAAAAATTCTACCATATGTATTTTTAGTTATATTTTTTGTTTTTAACAACAACAAAATAAACAACCTCCTCTTCATGTCTAGGAAATTTTGGCCAACGACAATTCCCAAATTCTACTCGTGAAGTTATTAGGTGGTTTGAACCGGAAAGAAGAAAAAGGAAAAATTGGCCCTTTCTCCCTATTATAACCGTGGACTACCACGTCCATCCCTATCTATAAAGCGGCGACTACTTTGCCTCCACAAATTTCTTCTGCCCATCGTAGACAAACCCATGAACACGCTAATGGGAAAATCAATTCCCTTTGCCTATCTTTCTGCCATTGTTCTTCTTCTTCATGTCTCTGCTTTATCTGCAGCATCTCCAGCAAACTCATCGGTTTATGGCCCTTTTCTTCAGTGCCTAACCAATCACACAAACCCATCAGATCAAGTCTCCAACATAGTCTTTGCTCAAACCAATGCTTCCTATTCCTCTGTTCTCCGAGCCTACATTCGAAATGCCCGCTTCAACACCTCCTCCACTCCTAAACCCTTAATCATAGTCACCCCTCTGCAAGAATCCCATGTCCAAGCCACTGTAATTTGTGCCAAAACAATAGGAATCCAAATCAAAATCAGAAGCGGCGGCCATGATTACGAGGGTATCTCGTATGTCTCCGATGAACCCTTCATTGTCCTCGACATGTTCAACCTCAGGAATGTCAGAGTGGATATTCAAAACGAGATTGCCGTGATTCAAGCAGGTGCTACCCTCGGAGAAGTTTATTATAGGATTTGGGAAAAAAGTAAGGTTCATGGGTTTCCTGCAGGGGTTTGTTCGACGGTCGGTGTGGGTGGCCATTTGAGTGGTGGAGGGTACGGTAATATGCTGCGTAAATATGGTCTATCTGTAGATAACGTTATTGATGCTCGGATTGTTGATGTAAACGGTAGGATTCTCAACAAGGAATCTATGGGGGAAGATCTTTTCTGGGCTCTAAAAGGAGGAGGAGGAGCAAGTTTTGGAGTCATATTGTCCTACACAGTTAAGTTAGTTCCTGTACCGGAAATCGTCACTATTTTTCGGGTCGAAAAAAGATTGGAAGAAAACGCCACTGATCTTGTCGTCCAGTGGCAGCAGGTTGCTCCTCATACAGATGATAGGCTTTTCATGAGGCTGCTCTTACAGCCTGTAACTTCTAAAATAAAGAAGGGGCAGAAAACCATAAGAGCTTCCGTGGTGACTCTGTTTCTGGGTGGGGCCGATGAACTCGTTACACTCTTGGAGAAGGAGTTTCCTGCGCTTGGTCTAAAGAAGGAAAATTGTACCGAAATGAGTTGGATTGACTCTGTTCTGTGGTGGGGGGATTTCGACAATGGAACCAAACCAGAAGCCTTGCTAGACAGAGATCTAGACTCTGCAAGTTTTCTGAAGAGGAAATCCGATTATGTTCAGACACCAATTCCCAGAGATGGGTTGGAGTGGATATGGAAGAAGATGATCGAACTGGGAAAACCGGGGTTTGTTTTCAATCCTTACGGAGGAAAAATGAACGAGATCCCATCCGATGCAACCCCGTTTCCTCATCGAGCTGGGAATCTGTACAAGATTCAGTACTCAGTGAACTGGGATGATCCGGGAAGTGCAGTAGAAAAGAACTTCACAAATCAGGCAAGAAGGCTATACAGTTACATGACGCCATTTGTGTCGAAGAATCCGAGGAGTGCGTTCTTGAATTACAGAGACCTCGATATTGGGACCAATAGTTTTGATGAGAATAGCTATGAAGAGGGGGAGGTTTATGGGTTCAAGTATTTCAATGATAATTTTAAGAGGCTGGTGAAGATTAAAACTGCAGTTGATCCGGAAAACTTCTTCAGGAACGAGCAGAGTATCCCCGTACTCCAACGAATTGATTAATCGATGGCCTTACGTTTGTTTTTGGTTTTTTATTTTGTTCCGATGTGATTGTTTGGCGTTTTGGTCAAAGGATATTGTGGGTTAAAATTAGATTACAGTGAAAGTGTAACATTTGGAGATAACAAGGAAATACCGACATAAAATGTTGGCTTAAATTCTAGATTTTTATTTTTTATTGTAATTTCTTTTCTAATATATTAATTTTTACAATTATTTTTTTAATTAATTTATTAAATTACACTTTATTTTCTATTATTTAAATTAGACATAAATTTTGACAATAATTATATAAAATTACTAAAAAAAATTTATATGAATAGCATTTTAATAATTTTCATGATTATTTTTTTCTATTAATATTATAATCTATTATAATTTTCCTTGCATTATATACACACTAGAGCGATGGAATGTGAGGTATGGCCTTTCATGCTTGACCAAATGTAGCTGCGCTAATTTTCTATCTTTTGTTTTGGTTTTCAAACTTTGTTCTAACTAACAAGGGTTGAAAGAGGCTGGTGCGATGGGCACTAAAATTCAATCTTTTAAAGCAGATAACATTTTAGAAAGTCATTTCGTCCTAATAAAATTTTAAAAACTAATTTTATAGTAATAATAATTTATAAAACTATTTTTAAAAAACTATTTTTTAATTAACTAATACTTTTATTATATAATCCTTTACTCGGTTATAAAAATATACACACTTTTTTTAAAATAAGAGTAAAATATTTTTTCTATAATTAATACTTTTATTACTTTATTTTTTCTTTTATTAAGAAATATACAAAAAAAAATTAAAAAATAAAAGTAAAATGTTTCTATCTCCCTCAATTAATAACTTATATACTCAACCATTTCTTTTATTATATATATATGAATCTCTTTTAGAAATAAAAGAAAAAAAGCTACAAATTAACCTAAATTACATAAACTTCATTTATAAAAGAGAAATAAAGTAATAATTAAAACGTCACTCTCCTAAATTTTTTTTTCTCAAATTTTAACTAATTTTCTAAATCAACAAAATTGATATTTTAATAATTTGAACTACTTTACAATTATTTTTATAAGAAATAATTGATATTAGATTATATTAAATTTAAAAGAAAATTTAAAGGAGTACTCTTTTATTTTATTTTATTATTTATTTTATTTCTGGATAAAAAATATTTAAATTAAGTTGCAGTATATTTTATATTTTAAAAGTGAGTTATGTATATATTTTTTATAATAAAATAAAAATTGATATAATAAAGATATTAATTAAAAAATGAGACTAATTTGTTAAAAAAAATTCTTCTACAATTTCTTAAAGTTATGAAATATATCGATAAATATTATGTTAGCTATATAATTTATATTAGACTATCTCTAATGGGGGTGCTTACCAAGCAAGGAACGCATCTTACTTATAAGCACCTATTGGAGTACTCCACCGTGTCACTACAGTTGCTCCATTGTGTCAATACGATGCTTGTAGAAGCAACGTTGCTTACCCCCAATATTTAAGAAGAAAAATAATAATAATAACTCTCAATGGCTCCATTTTCTTGGACATCAACCGGTATTCGTTGGTGATTCTTCCTGCATTCTGCATCAATCCACAAAACCAGATCAAAAATCATAATTAGAATCACAAAACAAAGAACGAAGATAATCCACAAAACCAAACCAAACATCATAATCAGAATCACAAAACAAAGAACAAAGATGGCATTGAGAAATCAACAACAAAAATCACCACAACAGAAATCAACAACCAAACCAAAAGTTATAATCAAAAAATAAAAAATAAACCAGAAAGAAAACAGGGGAAGAACAAAGAACAAAGAACAAAGATGGCATGGCTGTTTTGGAGATGAAACGAAGATCGAAGGTGGAAGACAAGGGAAGAACAAAGATCGAAGATGAAAATAGAAAAATTTGAAAGCTGATTTGGAAATAAAACGAAGGTGGATCGAAGTTGAAAGACGAAGGTGGACGAAATGAAGCCGGATCAAAGGTGGACAAAGGAAGATTGAACGAAGTTGATTTGGAAGAAGGTGGATCGAAGGTGAAAGATTTGAACGAAAGAAGATAGCAAGCCTTTTGGAGGCTTCGAGAGCTCGCCTGGACGTTCGAGATCACCTGGACGCTTTAAGACCCTTCAAGAGAGGAGAAGACGCTTCGGGAGAGGAGAATGGCAGTGTTGAGATTGAAAAAAAAATTTTGATTTTAAAATGGAAGAGAGGGGAAACGCTTCAGGAAGAAGAGAATGCTTCTTAAAATTGAGAAAACAAAAAAAATGATTTTCAAATGGTTTTAAAATTAAAAATGAGAAAAAGGAACTTGAATAACCACATAATAATACCGTTGAGTCAGGAAGAAGCAAAAAAGCTTATAACCGTTGTACATGTTACCTTGTACATGTGACTGTTGTGAATTAGCCGTTGGATTTGGTCTTATAAATTGTGATGAATTCTTGAAAAGTCTTACACAATTTCAATCCACAATTCACTTATCAATTCTCTTTGTCTTTTTTGTTTTCAATCCACAATTTAATTTGTATTGATAAATGGATCCCAATCAATTTAATTTAAATTCTTTTTTACATTTTATGCAAAATCATCAACCTTTCACTAGCGAAAATTCTCAAATTTATCCATCTTTTCCAAATTTACAAAGTAATCCAAATACTAGAAATTTTCAATTTCCTGTGTTTCTATTTCAATCAACCAATCCCGTCGTGTTTTATAGACCTCCAATAAGTACTAGTGGTACAGATATATTTATATTCCAACCAACCAATCCCGTCATATTTTATAGGCCTCCTCCAATGGGTACTAGCGGTGTAGAGTTCACTCATCAAGATTCTGAAATACCAGTCAAGTCCATGTCTGAGTCTCAATTTTCGCAATTTTCCACCCAAGTCGATTTGGAAAATATTGTGCTCAATGAAGAAGGAGGAAATGCAAGTCAGAAAAAATCTCGAGTCAGGTTCACAGTGGAAGAAGATGTACTTCTTATTCAAGTGTGACTCAACATTTTGAAAGATGCAGTTGTTGGTGTTGATAAAAAAACAGATAATTTTTGGTCAAGAATCAAAGATAATTATAATAATTATCGTAGTCGGTTACGAAAGAGAGAATTCGTTCAACTAAAATCTCAATGACATCGGTTGAATAGTGCAGTTCAAAAGTTCGTTTGGTACTACAAACAAATTGTTCATAGAAAAAAAAATGGAAACTCAGAGAATGATAAAATGGCTGAGACATATACTATTTTTTGTCAAGATGAGGGCGAACAGTTTAAATTTGAGCATGCGTGTCGACTATTGAAAGATAAACCTAAATGGACAGTAGAATTAAGTGAGAGTTCTTCAAAAAGAATAAAGATTTTTGCTTCTGTAACGTACTCATCATCTTCTAATCCAGAAACTCTATTTGAATACACATACGACCAAGTCTCACCTATTATAGTTCGGCCAATGGGAAAAAAGACAACAAAAAGAAAAGGCAAAGAAAAACCAATTGAAACTTCTTCTAACAATGTCAACTTTACTGCAATACAAGAAACACATAGTCACGGAATGATTGTCATGAAAATATTCGCACGAATTAAGACGGAAGAAAACAAGTTAAAAGAGAAAGAGTTGAAGTTGAAAGGGGTTAAGATGATTGAAAAGCTCTTCTTCAAATATACATTTGAGATGACAGAGAGACAACTACAAAATCACGAAATATTATGTGACATGATTAGAGAATCACATGGAATTAATTAAGATAATTTTATGTATTTTTTAAAATTATATTATGTTATGTATTTTCATTATTTTTAATTATTGTTATTAAAAATATTACTTGAAATAAATTTATATTATTTTTAATATATTTTAAGTTTTTTTTACATATTTATTGTTTTAAAATTAAAATACAAATGAGTTAATATTTTAAGTAGAAATAAATATTAATAAAATATAAAGATGTGGGGTAACCTGTAGAACCCATTTAGTAATTTTTTTAGAGTTGCACCATTAGAGTGCAGAGTTGTTTAAAGTACTGTAGGGTTGCTTAAAAGAAAAAATGCTAATATGACACTTGTGGGATCTACTTAAATAACTTTGGTAGGTATCACCATTGGTGATGCTCTTAGTATTTTGTTTTATGTGATACATGGTATTATAATTAATATTTTAATTAAGTACAATATTAATTAAATATTATTTAATATTCACATAATATAAATTTGATATTGATTAAATATTTTTTGGATATTGATATATTAAAATTTTCAAAATAAATAAATATTTTTTTTTGTTTTTCTCCTAATTAATTTATTGTTTTTCCAATTGATTAACTTTTAAAATTATCTCATTAATTATGGAAAAATCTCTCAACTTTTTGAAGTCATTATTATTTTTTAATTTTTGCTCTATATTTTTTTGTTATTTTTATACTTGTGTTTATTTATTTATTCATTATTACATTTATTTTGTAATTAGTTTTATTTTTTTATTATGATATTTTGTTTTTTATTTACTAACCTTATATATTTTTTCTTATTATGAAATATAATTGTAATTTATTTATATTAATTTATTCTACCTAATATTTCTAAGATAGCATTGTTTGCATTAAAAAAAATTTCAATATAAATTATAATAAAAATATGTACTTCTGTTTTTTTAAATTTAGTGTATTTTCTCGATTTCTGTTAGTAGGCAAAGAGGCACAAAAAAGGGAAGGGGGAAGGAGGGGTTTCCTAGTTCTTTGAGTTTACATGAAAAATTAAAAAGAAAATAAAAATAGTTATTGACATGTTAAATATTATTTTTAGCCTTACACTTATATATATCAAACTCGTATATTTAAGACTTTGCCAATGCGAGTTAGCACGAGTGGTCAAAATTTCAGAATAAACTCTCATCTTTTTAATGGATGTGAGTTCAATTTTTTCTAAAGTCATAAAGTCTTGTTTGGTGGACAATCCTTTTTAGGAAGATCTTCGGACACCCAAAATTTAATAGCTATTATTTGAGTAAAATTATTTACGATTCAAGCCTGTATAGTGATCTCCTGTTGTGGGCCTCTGCTGGCAACCCTAAAATGTCAATGGTGTCCTGTCTGATAATATTAAGAGTATCATCCCGTTCTACTATTATTCTGTATCAAAAGAAAATATATCTAAGACTTTGAAATAAAGTTTAGAGTAAAAGCAAATGACCATCCAAAATGATACTAAAAAATTTTCTTAGAAAGGATTAAAATTCAACACAAATCCTAACATAAAGAGATTAAAATTGGTGTACCATAGATGCTTAGTTGCCAAAACTTTATATAATCTCTTTTGCCGGTTATAATATGGTTAAAAGAAGTCATTGTACCGTCAATTAACAATAATTCTTATACGTAGAATTTTAAATATTTTCATTGAATGTTATAGCTATATACTTTTTTAATTTATTAATTAGAATTTTGAAAGCAAGTATTGAAAGAAAACAATTTAAAGCGCCACTTGTTAATAAATGACAGTTTAACTCCAATTATAGATATTATGCACAAAACATTTCATGTAATATTGTAATTATGGAGAGAAAAAAAACATGACCAATACAAAATGAGACAAACACATACATATTCAGTTTGCTCTATAGTCAACCTTCTTGCTTCTTATTCACTCAAAACAACGTACTTAGACTTTCAGACAAACTCCTACCAACCCTTTTAATATTCACCCATACGATGAACTTAATTAAGTTCGTACTTTTTGATAAACTTCTTAGAGTTCTTAATGATACCAATTTTTACAAAAGTGAAGTTGAAATCGATGAAGAAACTCCTAAGAGAATAAGAAACATTCTGTGTAGAAGAGTTAAAAAATAAGACACTTGCAATTCACACAAAATTACCATTGCTAGGATCAATGAGATATGAATTCCACTCTATAATAATGTAATCGCTGTAAATATTAAATCAAAACCATCGAAATCAGCTTCAAAGTTCCGGGGAAGAAAAGTTCCTCCTCCTTTGATTTAGATATTTATATTTGTTTGTATCATTACAATTTTACGTATTATATATCACTTGGACCAACTCAAATAATGAAAAATTCAATGAACTAAAAATAATAATAATGAAAAACTCATCAGCTAGCAAATTGAAAACAATAGCTAGCTAGCAACCAAACAGACAAGTATTAGAGAGAACTCCCAAGCAGAAAAGTACCGCAAGGATGGACTGCCATTCTTTTATTCCTCTTGCCTCTTTGTTACTTCATACTTCTTTTATTTTTTTATTTTTTTGTTAAAAAAATTTTTTTTTAGAAGTTTTTTTTATTAAATAAGTTTTTTCTCTTTCTCTAAAAGAGATTCAAAGTTTGAATGTTTTACATTTTTTTCGTTTAAATTTACAATTTCAAATTCAAATTTACAATTTTGAATTTAAATCAAAATAGAAAAAAAAATTAGATGTACAATACTATTTTTATAATAAAGAAAAATTTTAAAAAAAATTAATTTAAAAAAAAAATTGAGATGTGTGTTGTCGGTATATCTTTTTCTTCGTATATTATAATAAATGTATTTTTTTAATATTAAAATGTAATATTTAATAAATTAAAGTTTAAAAAGTATGTTATATTTATATTTTTTAGTCATAATATTAGTTTGATTGTATTTTTTATTTTTAAAAATTATAAATTTTTATTTATTTATTGATTTTAATATTTATTTTAATGTATCAATAGTAATATTTCAATTGTAAAAAAAATTAGACAAAAATTAAAGACCACAGATATTTTAAACTAATAACATTCATTATTGTTATTATTATCCATTTTAAGTGTAAAATGTCCTTTCAGCAAGAAAAAAAATTAATGTCAATATAGAAATGTACTAAATTTTAAATTTATTTTTATTCAAAGTCATTTAAAGGCAAAATAATAAGACAAATCTTACATTTTTATTTATTTTTAATTGATATATGACAAAAAATAATTTTTTAATTATTAATAATATTTAAATTATAATATATGATAAAAATAATATTTTTTAAAATTTATTTTTATTATATATTATGATCTAAAAATAGTTAATAAAAAAATTATTTATCAACAATGAATTAAATTATTATTTTTATTTTTTAGGTTAAAATTTAATATTATCTTTCTTTTTCCTTTTAGTTTGCCATGATCATAGAGATATATAAATCGGATCGGTTTTAATCAGCATTCAATATTATTCAATATCCGTATACATATATGTGGCATCTCATTTAAAACAAATCCAAAAAAGTCAACTTAAAATGAAAATATCCAAATGGGAATAGAAAGACAAAAATGTGCCTTAAAAATCTTTTTATTCTCAATTTTTTATTATTTAAAAACAGATTTATTTTGTTAAGTTAAAATTTTGTTTATGTTTATTTTCAAATTAGACTATCATGAATAACTATAAATATTACTTGATTTTTAAATTGATTTTCAATAATCATGATATGCTCTTTTAAAATTATAAAAATATTACCAATCATTTTTTAAAACACACTAAAACATCTTCTACATATATTTTTATTTTTATTCTGTTTTAAAATTTATTTTTTCAAAAATTCTACCATATGTATTTTTAGTTATATTTTTTGTTTTTAACAAAAAAAAAATTAAACAAGCTCCCCTTCATGTCTAGGAAATTTCGGCCAACGACAATTCTCAAATTCTACTCGTGAAGTTATTAGGGTTTGATCTGGAAAAACGAAAAAGGAAAAAAATCGACCTTTCTCCCTGTTATAACCGTGGACTACCACGTCCTTCCCTATCTATAAAACGTCGACTACTTTGCCTCCACAATTTTCTTCTACTCATCGTACAGACAAACCCATGAACACGCTAATGGGAAAATCAATTCCCTTTGCATATCTTTCTGCCATTGTTCTTCTTCTTCATGTCTCTCCTTTATCTGCAGCATCTCCAGCAAACTCATCGGTTTATCGCCCTTTTCTTGAGTGCCTAACCAATCACACAAACCCATCAGATCAAGTCTCCAACGTAGTCTTTGCTCAAACCAACGCTTCCTATTCCTCTGTTCTCCGAGCCTACATTCGAAATGCCCGCTTCAACACCTCCTCCACTCCTAAACCCTTAATCATAGTCACCCCTCTGCAAGAATCCCATGTCCAAGCCACTGTAATTTGTGCCAAAACAATAGGAATCCAAATCAAAATCAGAAGCGGCGGCCATGATTTCGAGGGTATCTCGTACGTCTCCGATGAACCCTTCATTGTCCTCGACATGTTCAACCTCAGGAATGTCACTGTGGATATTCAAAACGAGGTTGCCGTGATTCATGCAGGTGCTACCCTTGGAGAAGTTTATTATAGGATTTGGGAAAAAAGCAAGGTTCATGGGTTTCCTGCAGGGGTTTGTTCCACGGTCGGTGTGGGTGGCCATTTGAGTGGTGGAGGGTACGGTAATATGCTGCGTAAATATGGTCTATCTGTAGATAACGTTATTGATGCTCGGATTGCGGATGTAAATGGTAGGATTCTCAACAAGGAATCTATGGGGGAAGATCTTTTCTGGGCTCTAAAAGGAGGAGGAGGAGCAAGTTTTGGAGTCATATTGTCCTACACAGTTAAGTTAGTTCCTGTACCGGAAACCGTCACTATTTTTCGGGTCGAAAAAAGATTGGAAGAAAACGCCACTGATCTTGTCGTCCAGTGGCAGCAGGTTGCTCCTCATACAGATGATAGGCTTTTCATGAGGCTGCTCTTACAGCCTGTGACTTCTAAAATAAAGAAGGGGCAGAAAACCATAAGAGCTTCCGTGGTGACTCTGTTTCTGGGTGGGGCTGATGAACTTGTTACGCTCTTGGAGAAGGAGTTTCCTGCGCTTGGTCTAAAGAAGGAAAATTGTACCGAAATGAGTTGGATTGACTCTGTTCTGTGGTGGTGGCATGTCGACAACGGAACCAAACCAGAAGTCTTGCTAGACAGAGATCTAGACTCTGCAAGTTTTCTGAAGAGGAAATCCGATTATGTTCAGACACCAATTTCCAGAGATGGGTTGGAGTGGATATGGAAGAAGATGATTGAACTGGGAAAAACGGGGTTGGTTTTCAATCCTTACGGAGGAAAAATGAACGAGATCCCATCCGATGCAACCCCGTTTCCTCATCGTGCTGGGAATCTGTACAAGATTCAGTACTCAGTGAACTGGGATGATCCGGGAAGTGCAGTAGAAAAGAACTTCACAAATCAGGCAAGAAGGCTATACAGTTACATGACGCCATTTGTGTCGAAGAATCCGAGGAGTGCGTTCTTGAATTACAGGGACCTTGATATTGGGACCAATAGTTTTGATGAGAATAGCTATGAAGAGGGGGAGGTTTATGGGTTCAAGTATTTCAATGATAATTTTAAGAGGCTGGTGAAGATTAAAACTGCAGTTGATCCGGAAAACTTCTTCAGGAACGAGCAGAGTATCCCCGTACTCCAACGAATTGATTAATCGATGGCCTTACGTTTGTTTGTTTTTTATTTTGTTCCGATGTGATTGTTTGGCGTTTTGGTCAAAGGATATTGTGGGTTAAAATTAGATTACAGTGAAAGTGTAACATTTGGAGATAACAAGGAAATACCGACATAAAATGTTGGCTTAAATCCTAAATTTTTATTTTTAATTGTAATTTCTTTTCTAATATATTAATTTTTACAATTATTTTTTTTATTTTAATTATTAAATTACACTTTATTTTCTATTATTTAAATTAGACATAAATTTTGACAATAATTATATAAAATTACTAAAAAAAATTTATATGAATAGCATTTTAATAAATTTTCATGATTATTGTTTTCTATTAATATTATAATCTATTACAATTTTCCTTGCATTATATACACACTAGAGCGATGGAATGTGAGGTATGGCCTTTCATGCTTGACTAAATGTAGCTGCGCTAATTTTCTATCTTTTGTTTTGGTTTTCAAACTTTGTTCTAACTAACAAGGGTTGAAGGAGGCTCGTACCATGGGCACTAAAATTCAATCTTTTTAAAGCAGATAACTTTTTAGAAAGTCTTTTCGTCCTAATAAAAATTTTCAAAAAAAATTAATTTTATAGTAGTAATAATTTATAACAATATTTTAAAATATTATTTTTTAATTAATTACTATTTTTATTATATAGTATTTCCCTCTATTATAAAAATATACACAATTTTTCTTTAAAAATAAGAATAAAACATTTTTTTCTTAATTAATATTTTTATTATTTTCTTTTCCTTTTTATTAAGAAATATATACAAACTTTTTTAAAAAAAAAAATTACCTCCCTCCGTCTAATATATATATATATATATATATATATATATATATATATATATATATATATATATATATATATATATATATATATATATATATATATATATATATATATATATATATATATATATATATATCTCTCTCTCTCTCTCTCTCTCTCTCTCTCTCTCTCTCTCTCTCTCTCTCCTTTAAAAATAAATAAATAAAAGCTACAAGTTAACCTAAATTACTTAAATTTTATTTATAATATATAAATAAATAAAATATTACCTCTTAATTTTTTAAATTTCTAACCAATTTTTTAAACCAAAAAAATTAATATTTTGATAGTTTAAACTACTTTACAATTATTTTTACAAGAAATAATTGATATTAGATTATATTGAATTCAAAATAAAATTTAAAGGACTACTCTTTTATTTTTTTTTCTTATTTTTTTTTATCAAATATATTTAAAATATTTGTATTAAATTGTAGTAAATTTTTTATTTTAAAGGAAAATTATGTATATATTTTTTATAATAAAAAAATTGATATAATAAAGATATTAATTGGAAAAATGAGAGTAATTTGTTAAAAGAAATTTCTTCTATAGTTTCATAAAGTTATGAAATAGATCGATAAATATTCTGATTTTGTTGTGAATAAAATTTACACAAGGAGGAAATATAATGTAAAGACAATTAGAGAGAAATAACACATAGAGAAGAGAATGTCCTCATTATCTTATTGCTTCATACAAACCTCTATTTATAGGCATACAATCATAAAGGAGGATAACCCAAAAGTCAAGGAGCATAAACAAAGTTTCAATGGCTTTAGGAGTTGGGAAAATAAAAGGACACTCATAATAATAATGGATTTAATAATATTCATGATTTTGGGAGTTGAGAAACCAAATGGACATCCACAATAATAGATGATTTTATAACACTCCCCCTTGGATGTTCATTTTACAAGGAATATGCCTCATTAAAACCTTATTAGAGAAAAACCCAGTGGAAAAAAATGCTAATGAAGGAAAAAGAGTACATCATACCTTGTATACTCCCCCTATTCATAATATCATTGAAGATCTCTAAGTTGACGCATCCCAATTTTAGATATTAATCTTTCAAATGTTGAAGCAGGTAAAGCTTTGGTGAATAAATCTGCTAAATTATCATTTGAACGAATTTGTTGTACGTCAATATCATCGTTCTTCTGAAGTTCATGAGTAAAAAAGAACTTTGGTGAGATATATTTTGTTTTATCTCCTTTAATATATCCTTCCTTCAACTGAGCTATACATGCAGTATTATCTTCATATAGTATAGTTAGAGTCCCCTTTTCAAAAAATAATCCACATGTCTCTCGGATTTGTTGAGTCATGGATCTCAACCAAATACATTCACGACTCGCTTCATGAACTGTTATAATCTCTGCATGATTTGAAGAAGTAGTAGCAAGTGTTTGTTTTATAGAATGCCATGCACATGTAAATAAATAGCCTGTTTGAGATCAAGCTTTATGTAGATCAGATAAATATCCAGCATCTGCATAACCAATGAGTTGTGGTCTAAATCTATTTACATATAGCAATCCCATATCAATTGTACCTCGGAGATATCGAAATACATGTTTAATTCCATTTCAATGTCTTCGAGTTGGACATGAGCTAAATCTAGCTAACAGGCTGAGAATAAAAGATATATCAGGCCTTGTATTATTAACAAGATACATCAGCGCACCAATTGCACTAAGATATGGTACTTCAGGACCAAGAACTTCTTCATTATCATCTCAAGGTCGAAAAATATTTTGTTTCACATTAAGTGAGCGAACGACCATTGGTGTACTTAATGGATGCGTTTTGTCCATGTAAAATTTTTTAAGGACTTTTTCTGTATATATTGATTGATGAATAGAAATTCCATTTTTCAAATGCTCAAATTGTAAGACAAGACAAAATTTGGTTTTTACCCGATCTTTCATTTCAAACTCCTTTTTCAAACACTCCACTGCCTTTATAATCTCTTCAGGAGTTCCAATAATATTTAAATCATCAACATATACCATAATAATAGCAAATCCTGAATTTGCTTTCTTTATAAAAACACATGGATATATATGGTTATTCTTATAACCATCCTTTACCAAATATTCACTAAGACGATTATACCACATTCGTCGAGACTGTTTTAATCCATATAAAGATCTTTGTAATTTAATTGAATAAAGTTCCCAGAATTTTGAATTATATGCTTCAGGCATCTTAAATCCTTCTGGAATTTTCATATACATGTCACTATCAAGTGAGCCATATAAATAGGCTGTAACAATATCCATAAGACACATATTAAGTTTTTCATGTACTGTCAGACTAATGAGATAACGAAATGTAATTGCATCTACCATAGGAGAATATGTAAAATTATAGTCAATTCTAGGTCTTTGTGAAAAATCTTGTGCAACAAGTCGTGCTTTGTACCTCACAATTTCATTTTTCTCATTTCTTTTACGTACAAATACTCATTTGTACCCAACGGGTATTACACCTTCAGGTGTTTGAACTATAGATCCAAATACTTCATGGTTTTTAAATGAATTCAATTCTGCTTGAATTGCGTCTTTCCATTTTGGCAAATCACATCTACGTCGACACTCATCGACAGATGTAGGTTCATAATTATCATTATCATTCAAAATATTAAGCGCTATTGTATACACAAAAGTATTGTCGACAACTGTTTCTTTTCAATTTAATCTTTTCCCCGTAGATATATAATTTATTGATATGTCTTCATTTTCATCAATTTCAGGTACCTGAACTTCTTTTGGAAGTACTTTGTTTGTTATGTCTCTAGTCTCTTCAAGAGCATCTATTTCTTTAATAAGCTGATTTTGAATAACTGTTTCTTTCCTTTTACAGGGATTTTTGTCTTTTGAGCCAATTGGTCTACCATGCTTTTGACGTGTTTTAGACTCACTAGCAATTTTACTAACGGATTGTCCTTCGGGGACATTAATTCGTACATGAGTATTTACAGCTGGTATATGTGACTTGGTCACTCTCTTTAGGTCAGTAAATACATCTGGCAGTTGATTTGCTATACTTTGTAAATGAATTATCTTTTGAACTTCAAGTTCACGTTGTCTTGTCCGAGGATCAAGATATGATAAAGTATTCCACGTAATTTCTTTGACCAGCTATTTTTTATTTTCTCCCCCTAATGTTGGGAAGACTTGTTCATCAAAATGACAATCGGCAAAACGTGCCGTAAAAACATCTCCTGTCATTGGCTCAAGATATCTTATAATAGAAGGAGAATCATATCCAACATATATTCTTAATCTCCTTTAAGGACCCATCTTAGTGCGTTGTGGTGGAGCTATTGGAACATATACCGCACACCCAAAAATTTTAATATAGGAAATATTTGGTTCATGACCATAAGCCAACTGTAAAAGAGAATATTTATGATAAGTTGTTGGTCTAATGCGTATTAGTGCTGTTGCATGTAAAATTGCATGTCCCCAAACTGAAATAGGGAGTTTTGTTCGCATAAGTAAGGGTCTAGCTATCAATTGAAGTTGCTTAATAAATGATTCAGCTAACCCATTTTGTGTATGAACATGAGCTACATGATGTTCTACATTTATGCCAATCGACATACAATAGTCATTGAAAGCTTGTGAAGAAAATTCACCAGCATTATCAAGGCGAATTGATTTAATTGTATAATTTGGAAATTGTGCTCTTAATCGAATTATTTGAACAAGTAATCTTGCAAACGCTAGATTGCGGGTCGATAGTAAGCACACATGAGACCATCGACTGGATGCGTTTATTAATACCATAAAATATCTAAATGGCCCACATGTAGGATGAATAGGTCCACATATATCACCATGTATACATTTCAGAAATGTTGGAGATTCAGTTCCAACTTTAGCTAGTGATGGCTTAACAATCAATTTGCCTTGAGAATAAACAGTACATAAAAATTCCTTAAATTGAAAAATCTTCAAATTTTTCAATGGGTGCCCATGTGAATTTTTAATAATTTTCTGCATCATTTTTTATCCAAGATGCCCCAATCGGTCATGCCAAATAGTGAAAGTTTTTGAATCAATAAACTTCTGGTTTATTGTAGTATGTATCTCAATTGTACTAATTCTTGTATAGTACAATCCAGAAGAGAAAGCAGGTAATCTTTCTAATACACTTTTCTTACCTAAAACAATGCTTGTAATATGAATGTATTCATTATTCTCCTCACATACAGTCTCTATGTGATATCCGTTACAACGAATATATTTGAAACTCAACAAATTTCTTTGAGATTTAGAAGAGAATAAAGCATTGTTTATGATAAATTTTGTTCTTTTCGGTAGTATGATTATAGCCCTTCCAGAACCTTCAATTAGCTTTGCACTACCAGAAATTGTAGTAACATAAGCTTCACCCATTTTTATTAGAGAAAAATATTTTCTATCTTTAAGGATAGTGTGAGTTGTTGCACTGTCTACAAGACATATATCTTCATCCATATTTTCTTTAATTAAAAAAAATGAAGAAATATAAGAAATATTACAAAGTAATCAAAGAAACATTAGATATAAATAGAAATCATATAAAATTGAAAATTTTACATTAACTAAATTTGCAATCATATAAGTAATTCAAAATAAAATAAGTAAACTACAAGTAATTTCAAAATAAAACAAGTAAACTTATTTTAGATATTCCTCATCCCCAACAATACAAAAAATTTCTTGTGGATTAGCAAAGAAATCTGATACATCTAAGTGTGTAGTATTTGTAGGATCATTGGCAAAATCATCATATAAATTAACAAAATTTGTTTCAATGACTTTTTCTTTTTGTTTTATTGATGCTTGATAAAGATTAACAAGATGTTTAGCCATGCGACAAGTACGTGACCAATGTCCATTCATACCACAACGATAACATGAACTTTCCATATGTTTCCTTTTTCTACTTGTGTCTTCTTGTTTTTTTTCTTTCTTATTCCTCTTTTGGTGGTAAGGAACATATTTATGAAAATATTCATTATTTCTTCCTCGGTCAATTCCACAACCTCGGCCACGACCACGACCACATCCTCGTCCATTATTAATTATAGTCGCATTCACTTCAGGGAATGGAGTAGAACCAGTTGGACGAGTTTCATGGTTTTTCATTAACAACTCATTATTTTGTTCAGCCACAAGAAGGCATAAAATCAATTGTGAGTATTTTTCAAATCCTTTTTCTCGATACTGCTGCTGCAGGAGCACATTCGAGGCATGAAAAGTAGAGAAATTTTTCTCTAACATATCCTTATCAGAAATTTCTTCTCCGTATAATTTTAATTGAGAGCTAATACGAAACATTGCGGAATTATACTCACTGACAGTTTTAAAATCTTGCAAACGTAAATGCATCCAGTCATAACAAGCTTTTGGAAGAATAACAGTTTTTTGGTGGTCATACCTTTCTTTTAAATTTTTTCAAAGAACAAGTGGATCTTTCACAGTAAGGTATTCAGATTTTAGTCCTTCGTGAAGGTGGTGACGAAGAAAGATCATCGCCTTAGCGCGATTTTGCATTGATTCACCATTTCCTCCTTTAATGGTGTCTCCAAGACCCATTGTATCAAGATGAATTTCAGCATCTAGTATCCAAGATAAATAGTTCTTGCCTGAAATATCAAGAGCCACAAACTCAAGTTTTGTAAGATTTGACATGATTTTAAAATCAAATAAAATAAAACCAGTAAAAAAATTTCAAGCAAGTTATGAAAATCTCACCAACACAATCTTTTCCTTGTGAATTGAAAACTAATAGTCAAGAGCAAATTCGTGCTGATAACGTGTTGTGAATGAAATTTACACAAGGAGGAAATATAATGTAAATACAATTAGAGAGAAATAACACATAGAGAAGAGAATGTCCTCATTATCTTATTGTTTCATACAAACCTCTATTTATAGGCATACAATCATAAAGGAGAATAACCCAAGAGTCAAGGAGCATAAATAAGATTCAATGGCTTTAGGAGTTGGGAAAATAAAAGGACATTCATAATAATAATGGATTTAATAATATTCATAATTTTGAGAGTTGATAAACCAAATGAACATCCACAATAATAGATGATTTTATAACAGATTTGTTATATATTTTATATTAGTATTTTATTCCGTTCTGTTCCATGTGACACACGGTATTATAATTAATATTTTAATTAAGTACAATATTAATTAATTATTATTTAATATTCACATAATATAAATTGATATTGATTAAATATTTTTTGGATATTGATATATTAAAATTTTCAAAAAAAAATATTTTTATTTTGGTTTTTCTACTAATTAAGTTTATTTTTTTCCAATTGATTAATTTTTAAAATTATCTCATTAATTATGGAAAAATCTCTCAAATTTTTAAAGTCATTATTATTTTTAAAATTTTTATCTATATTTTTTTGTTTTTTTTATACTTGTGTTTATTATTTATTTATTCATTTTTACATTTATTTTGCGGTTATTTTTATTTTGTTTTTTATTTACTAACCTTATATTTTTTTTTCTTATTATGAAATGTAATTTTAATTTATTTATATTACTTTCTTCTACCTAATATTTATGAGGTAGCATTATTTGCATTAAAATGTTTTTCAATATAAGTTATAATAAAAATATGTACTTCATTTTTTAAATTAATTTTAGTGTATTTTCTTAGTTTCTGTTAGTAGGCAAAGAAGCACAAAAAAGGGAAGGGGGAAGGAGGGTTTCCTAGTTCCTTGAGTTTACATAAAAAAGTGAAAACAAGAGTTATTGACGAGTTAAAAAAATATTTTCAGCCTTACACCTATATCTATCAAATTCACAATCCTTATATTTAAGACTTTGTCATTGCGGGTTAACACAAGTGGTCAACTCAAGGTTTTGAAACAAACTCCCATTTATTTTATGGATGCGGATTCGATTTTCCCTGAAGCTACTAAAATCTTATTTGGTGGACAATTCTCTTAGAGAGATATTTTGGCGCCCAAAGTTTGATAGCTGTTATATAAATAAAATTATTTGCGATTCTGGCCTGTACAGTGATCCCCCTGGTGTAGGCCTCTGTTGGCAACTTCAACATGCCAATGGCGTCCTGTCCGATAATATTGAGAGTATCATCCCGTTCTACCATTATTCTGTACCAAAAGAAAATATATCTAAGACTTTGGAATAAAATTTAGAGTAAAGGTAAATGACCATCCAAAATGATACTAAAATTTTTTTTTAGAGAGGATTAAAATTCAACACAAATATTTTCAGCCTTACACTTATATTTATCAAACTTATAATACTTATATTTAAAACTTTACCAATGCAAGTTAGCATGAGTGGTCAAAATTTCGAAATAAACTCTCATCTTTTTTATGGATGTCTTGTTTGGTGGACAACCCTTTTCAGAGAGATCTTATGGCACCCAGGATTTGATAGCTATTATCTGAATAAAATTGTTTGCGATTCAGGTTTGTATAGTGATCTCTTGGTGTGGGTCTCTGCTGACAGCCCCAAGATGTCAATGGCGCCCTGTCCGGTAATCTTAAAAGTATCATCCCGTTCTACCATTATTCTGTACTAAAAGAAAGTATATCTAAGACATTAGAATAAAGGTAAATGACCATCCAAAATGATAGTAAAAAATTTTCTGAGAGGATTAAAATTCAACACAAATCCTAACATAAAGAGATTAAAATTGGTGTAGCATAGATGCTTAGTTGCCAAAACTTTATATAATCTCTTTTGCCGGTTATAATATGGTTAAAAGAAGTCATTGTACCGTCAATTAACAATAATTCTTATACGTAGAATTTTAAATATTTTCATTGAATGTTATAGCTATATACTTTTTAAATTTATTAATTAGAATTTTGAAAGCAAATATTGAAAGAAAAAAATTTAAAGCGCCACTTGGTAATAAATGACAGTTTAACTCCAATTATAGATATTATGCACAAAACATTTCATGTAATATTTTAATTATGGAGAAAAAAAAACATGACCAATACAAAATGAGACAAACACATACATATTCAGTTTGCTCTATTGTCAACCATCTTGCTTCTTATTCACTCAAAATAACATACCTAGACTTTCAGACAAACTCCTACCAACCCTTTTAATATTCACCCATATGGTGAACTTCATTAAGTTCCTACTTTTTGATAAACTTCTTAGAGTTCTTAATGATATCAATTTTTACAAAAGTGAAATTGAAATCCATGATAAAACTCCCAAGAGAATAAGAAAAATTGTCTGTGTAGAAAAATTGAAGGAGGATAAGACACCTACAATTCACACAAAATTATCATTGCTATGATCAATGAGATATGAATTCCTCACTCTCTCTCTCTCTCTCTCTCTCTCTCTCTCTCTCTCTCTCTCTCTATATATATATATATATATATATATATATATCAAAATTTTTAAAAAGTAAAAAAAAATTAGAGTGCCACTTGTCAACAAATGACATGTGAATTTAGCAGCAGTTTTATGTAATATCCCAAAATTTTTATTTTAAAATAATAATATTTTGTTATAAATAAATATATTTTTATTGTAAATGATTATATTTTACTAAAAGTAAATACACTTTTAATTAAAATGATTATTGTTTTACTTAAAATAATTATATTGGCCTTTAATAAATTTTTGTTGTATTTTTAAAAATATTTTTTCTTTTATTATACATAAAGATATTTATTTTGTGATTTTTTTATTATAATTTTTATCAAGAAAAGTCATGATTTAAGAGTTTAACTAAAGTTTTATGAGAATATAAATTTTTAAAAATTTTTGGGATATTTTAGGATGAAAAACGGTATTTATATGAATATATATGAAATAAAATAAAAATAAATTTAAATATTTAATTATTAAATACTAATAATTATTATTAAAAAAAAGAGGAAAAGGAGAACCGGGAGATGCAGAAACGAGTTTCAGAAGGAATAATGAATAGTGAGCGAATAGTAGATAAATAGTAACCTTCAACTTTCTCTCTTGATTTGAAGTGCCTATTGACTTCTGATTTTAAAACTGAGGGTGTTACTGGATTCAGGACGAAAAAAATTACAGTTTTAACCGATTAATTTTTTAAATCAGTTGTTGAATCGCCATAGATCTGAAGTAGAAAATTTCAGAAAAAGGTAAATTCTGAAATTCTTACTTAGAGACCTCCAATTGAAATTCTGAAACCGTAGATGGATTCAGGAGTTAGATAAACTTTAGGATATGTATATTTTCGATCATCTAACAGCTTTTTGTTCGTCGTGAATAGTATTTTTCGGTGGATGAATAGTATTTTCCGGCAGTAAATAGTGACTAAATTCCCGAAGTTGTTTTCTTAATTTTTGGACCCTCCGAATACGTTTTCAAGGTCCAATTGATCAAATTCATATTGGAAACGTGAAGTTTGGGCCGAGCTGTCCAATCTAGTACCCTTACCCTGTGAGTGAATATAATTTACTATAATACATTTTTAAATCTCTCTCATGCCCATGCATTTTAAAACAAAATTTTAATTGTATATAGCATAAATTGAATTTCATATTTATATTGATTTATATTCTTAGAAGCTATAGGACATGCAGAACAGACCTCTAATAATCTCTCCTGAGTTTGAGATGAAAATATGGTGTTATGTTACACTTTATTGAAACTTATAATTGTATTATTTTTCAAATTGTTTCATATGACCTATGTTATACTGATACTTCATTATTTCATGAATATGGTGAAATTGTATTTGGATTTATGTTTGGAATGTGTCTTTGGGACTAAATATCATGATTTGTCTGGACTGGAATAAAACTGTTGTATTTCTAATTTTAGAGAATGAATTTCTATGTCGAAACTCTGTCCGATGAATGTCTTGAAATGGAGGGATATATTTTGTCTTAAAAGGAATTTTAACCTCATACTTTCCGATTTTTTTTTCATTTTATATTTTTGATTTATAAAACTTGTTTATTTTGGAGGAATCATTGACAGAAACACTGTTAGTTAGCGGCAGAGATAGCTAACCTTGGTGCACCATGAAACTCTAGCTAGCAAGGAAATTGCTAACCTCTTGTGCGAAAGAGCACATGAGGATTGAATTGTGAATAAGTATGGAGTTGATGTATGTCTTCTCCAATAGCCAGTAGCATTTGGCCTGGTTATCTATGATGAGAATGTGATGATTTACCCGTCCTATTGCTGTGTGCTTGGGACAGTCATTATATAGAAAAGTTAGAGAGTCGAGGGAAGTTCCTCCCAACCTTATGATATAAATGATGAAAATATGGTGATTTACCCGTCCCATTGCTATGTGTTTGGGATAAAACATGTATATGGTGATTGCCCTTACCAGACTTTGTGCTTGGGTATAAAAAATTATAATTATGATTCTACTTTGAATCCTCCTCTAAACATTTTTTTATAAAGAATTATTTTTTTATTTGACTTTGAAATTATTGTTTATTATATTAAATCTCAATATTTTAGAATTTCTCTTAATTAAATTTAGCCAATTTAAAACTTTAGTTTGTTGTTATTTACGTTGAATTAGATAATGTTATATTGTAACATAGTTTCTATTTATGAAAACTCGTGCATATGGTCTGTTCTGTTTCAGTTATAGTAGACTATATTTGCTCACTGAGTTGTCAAACTCACTACACGATATTTTTATCAGATAAAAATACAGAGTTTGATCATTCTCCTACAGATAATTAGTCAATTAGACGACACATTTTATGGGTGAACCTACCCTATTTTCAGGGCTCTCAGCTTTTGGTTTATGTTGTATTTTGCACTTTAGAGTTGCTCCATATATCACAAACAGGATCTCAGCTTCCATTTACATAGTATTTATGTATATTTTGAGATAATTGAAATTATACAATATAAATAATAAAGCCTTCAAATGAATATAATTATGAGCTTGACTACAGTTTATACTATTTGTGAAAAATTTATTTATATGTATCATATTAGAGGCTTATGGGATGAGATTATTCTCAAAACCTGTGCCGGTTACGTACTTTTATCTTGGGGTCTTGACATTTTAATTTTAAATTTTATTGATGTTTTTAGACTATTACATAGTTTTAAATATTTTCATCAAATATTATATATATTATTGATCAAAATTTAAAAAGTAAAAGAACAAAATGTACTACGTAACTTATCAATAAATATAATTTTAATTTATAATTTCACTAAATGTTTTTAGAGATTATTATAGAGTTTTTAATATTATTATTGAATCTTATAATTGTATAATTTTTTTAATTTATTAATCAAAATTATAAAATAAAGAAATTAAAAGAAAAAAAAATTAAAAGTATCATTTGTGAAAACGTGGTTCTAATTTTTTTATTATTATATATAATAAATAGGCAAACAGATTTCAGTTCCCCCCGGTTTGTCGTATTGTATCCCTCTTACAGGTGAGAAACAGCGAAGAACCTTCAGTTCGTGTTTACCAATGAATGGGATTGATTAATTAGTTAATTGATCAAGTCAAACGTTGTCGCGAGGAATAATTATAGAGAAGAAATGGGCGTGTCGTGTTTGGTTGGGAGGAGAAGAGAGGTAGGCAAGTTGGTTTGATTTTGTCGTATTTGCATTCTAATTTGGTTTAGGACAGAACTTTAAAGACAACCTAACTGTACTATAATAATAATATTAAAACCCTGTCTGTCTGCATCTGTTTCTCTTGTCCCCCATCGAGCTTCATTCCACGTGACTTCTACTCGGACTCGTCACTTTTGTGGCCTAGATTATTGTAGATGCATGCGTGGAGCTATTCCGGCATCAAGATTTGAATAAAGATAGCATTCTTTTACTTTTTTGGACAGCACATAAAAAGATATATATTCGTATTCTTCATTGTGAAGCAAATAAAGATAGAATTCCTGTGTGTGGTTTCAAGGCTCTGTAATTTGCAGTTGGATATACTTTCTTCTTCTTTTTTATAATTAAAAAATTACTATTTTTTTTTTGAAGAATTAAGATTACAAAAAATATAGAGATTAATAACAAAAAACATCGGCATGTAAAACAAATAAAAATAGTTAATTCCGTAGATTTTTAAGTTACAAAATACTAAGTATTACGATAAAAAAATATATAAATAATACATTTCATAAATATTAAAATTTGGTATTAAAATATTATAATAAATACAACAAAAAATAAGAAAAATAGAAATTTATTTATGAATATTCATTTATGAAGAGACAGTTACACTTTGCGATTCTGTCAGTTTTTTTTTTTTAATCTTCTTTTATCAAGATACAAGAAAAAATTACAAATTTAGATGCAAAGATAAAAAAATTTGAAACTCTAAGACCTCCTTTCCAAAAAAAAAAGAGGATGTTTTTAAAAAGAAGTAAAAAATTTATTTAAAGAGAGAAAATAAGAATTTATTTGATTCTGTTTTTATTTTTTTATTTTTAAAAATTATTTTACAGAATAAAAATATAAAAAATTCTTTTGATAAACTGTTTTAAAAATATTTTATTTTTTATTTTATGTATTTTAAAAATAAAAATAAAAAATAAAAATGATTTTTTTATTTTTGTTTTTTTATTTTATGTGTTCTAAAAATAATTTATTTTCAAAATTTATTTTTAAAATAAAAAAAAAATTAATAAACGAAATTTTTTATTTTGAAAATAATAATTTTTTAAAATCAGAAACGAACATGCTCTGAACCACTTAAAAGGAAAAAAGTAACAAAAAAAAGTAGGCAAAAGGGGGGAGAAGATGCTGTATTTTGCAGCACCCATCACCAAATCTGCTCTGCTACTCTGGGTTTCTTCTCTGTGGCGCAAGAAGGGAGAGATGAGAGGCTTACAAACAAACAAACAAACTTTGGTACACCTTTCAATGGGCTGCCATTGCAACTTTCTAATTGGGCCAAATGGGCCCAGGATGTTTTGTTTGTCTATATCTATAAGCCTTGGGGTTAGTTTCACTTAAATTCAAAGAGTTGTAATCTTCAGATTAATAGGTGTGTTGCATTTTTAAAATTTTTTTTTGTATTTAAAATTAATTGTATTTAGATGAAATTTATTATATTTTTTATGATATTGGTTAATAATAATTAAAAGATGTATTGTCTTATAATTTAAATTTTTATAAGATCAGACTTAATGCGTATTTATTGAATATTATAATATTTAATTTTGTCTAAAAAATAAGTTTCACTTAAAAGCTCCTAAGAGTACTCAATGGAGTGACACAATCAACAAAAGAGGATGACATTCTTTTTTTTTCTTATAATTTTGCGTTTGATTCCTTTATAAAATACTTCCAGAGTAAAATATTTATTCACCGAATTGTAACAAAAATTGTTTCATAGTAAAACCTCAAATGTGAAACTAAATCACAATCAAAACGTTTCGTTTAATAATATTTTATATATAGCACGCACCCTATTTTCAATTCTTTTTTTTTTCTTTCTTTTATCTATGGTTTTCTATTAGGGAGCGTTTAGTATACGTATTTTTCTTTTGTTTCTTAGAAATTTCAATTTGAGAAACTAAAATTCTCATGTTTTGGTATAAATTTTTAAAAATTAATTTTTGAAAAACTAAGATTTTTAGAAATTATTCTTTTAGTAAGTTTTTTACAAAAATATTTTTATTAGGAGGGGTGAAAATTTTAGTTTTTTTTATAAAAATATGAATTCTCTTATGATGTTAAAATACAATTATACATTTCATTAAGAGCATAATTGCAATAATAACAAAAAAAAAGTTTTATTTTCTCTCTATTTTTACTCTCTTATCTCTTTTCTTTTTTACTCTTTCACTTTCTCTCTCATCCTATTTTTTATTTTCTCTGTTCACTCTTACTTTCACTCTCATAAAAATAAATAATATTTTTGAAAAATGTAATAAGATTTATTGAAAATAAAGTATAATCAAACAAAAAGAATAGAAGATTCTTAATAATCTTAAAGGTCAACCAAACACATTTTATATATTTTTAATAACTATAATTCTCATCAATTATGTTTTTCAAAAAATATAATTTCTAAGAACAAAAAATTTTATCATTCACCAAACGCTCCCTTAATGTTATCTATACATGCTTGAACTGTGTTTGCTTGCTTGTGTTCATCAGGAGACACGAGAGTTGTTTCCAGAAGCATAATGTTGCATTAATATAATATTCAATGTTTCATCATTGGAACAAAATTATTGTTGGAACAGCGCAGAAAGACAAATATGGGGTTTGTTGATTTTGGTGTTTTCTGGCTTTTTTCTCACGAGAAGACTCCTTAGTTGTTGCTTTAAAGACAATATTAGCAACTTCATTTACGCAAACACCGTGTCTGATGTAGTATCTTCAACCTTAAAGTAACATACGTCTCAGTTATACCCTATGTTTCACCTTTTATCTTCATGCTGCTTCCTTCTTGCCTCTCTTTTCTCTTTTCTCCCACTACAAATTAAAGAAATTGAAGCCCACCCATAACATTTTCTTTTACTTATAACCATTAATAAAATAAGTCAGGTGTGATTGAATATTATTATATATAATTTAAATTATATTCAGTCTTTTTTTCAATATTATGTTTTATTTTATTTTTTTCTAAATCAATACAATACAAATGATCAAAAAGTTAAAATAATATTTTTTTTTAAAACTTAAAATATTCTTTTTAAAATTTGAGGGAATGTGAGTATAAGTTTTACAAATTTCACAAAAGTTCTTATTTTAATTTAAAATTAAAGGGGGTGTAAATGTTTCATAAATTTTAAGGAAAATAAAATAATTTACTCTGATACCTGTGTTATTAAAACAGCACAAGAAGCTCCATCTACTCCATTTCACGAACAAGTTTTTATAGCAACATCTTAACTCAAAATAAAAATATAAAAAAAACTGTTTATACAAAATTAAATCTATATAGTAAGCATTGATTGCCAATAGACTCACTTTGTCAAAACAAATTCAACAAAAATTTTGCACTCGCTCATATTATATTAATTGGAATTTTTTCAATTTTACAAGTTTTTATTGATGGTTAACATTATTCTTTACGTCTAGTATTCTAAGTGAATTTTTACACAAAATTCAGTAAATATTGTTTTTATGTTCTATTGAATAATTGTATACAAAGTAGTCTATTTTTTTAAGAAAAATAAAATAAAATGGTCATTGTGGTATTGCGTAGCTTGGAGACGTCATCTTACAAAAAGAGGCCGGCACCTAAACTTTGCTCAAATATTTGTGTATTAAGACTTTAGGTTGAAATATTATTAGAAATTAAAACCTCAAGTTATGGTAACAAATTTCCTTATTAGAGCTAAGAAAATTATCCCAAGAGAACAAGACTGAATTTGGGAAGTCAGAATCTGGCCACAGAAAGCAACAATTAAAATGACGATTCACCAACGAAGACTTCACAATACCATCCTCTTTCGTGCATGCGAAGAAAGAAGAAATTTTTAAATTTTCATCGAGAAAGGCAGAACTTGAAGATAAAAAAAACTTCGAAGCATTTTCGTTTAATTTTTAACCATTTTTGTGCCACCAAATTTATTACTAGAATCTCCATTTTTTTGTTCATGATCTGTAACAACTACAAAATTAAATTAAATTAAAATTGTAATAGAGTTATCGTTCTATGATAAACTTTAATGGTTTAAATAATCTAAAAAAAATAAAGAAAAAGATAAAAGATATTTACAAAATATTATGATATTTGTAGGTGACTCTCTCAATAAAGTAATAGTAATTTTAATCTTTTAACCTAACTTAGTAGTTAATCGGTTTAAAATCCAAATGATTAAAAACAATATAAATTAGATTTCACCGTACTTAATTGCTGGTTCTAAGTGCAGTCTTACCTGGATTGCCTCATGTACTGTGATTGGAACACAACCCACTTCCACTTTCTTAAATGGTACATTAATAATTATCCACTCATTCCAAAATGCCATCGAATCTTGCATTTATCTCCAAAACTAACCAGCGGTTCTTGTTTAAAGAATCCCCAAAAATATAGTTCGTACGTAATTAATTATTAGCTTTTTTTTTTTTGTTTCTATTGTAGTGGTTAAGTCCAATCTGCCTCAAACTTCTTGTTTCCATACCAAAACTACAAGACTTGCAGCTTTGCATTCCAATATGTAGCAAAAGCATTTGAAGATTGAGCACTTAGTGGATTCTAAAGTGGTGCACCACTCCTAGAGGAAAAAATTGGTGGAGGCTTGAATAGATATGTACGTAACTGCATTAATTATGAGGCATTTATGTGTGCAAACTTGATTAATCAATATTATTACACATGATTCAGATAACTTTAGTATTATAAACTTGTAATTTTTCATTATCCTCGTTTTTGTTCCCAATTATAATTTCTTTCATAATCTATTAATTTTTACAATTGACTCTGTAATTTATCTATTTTATTATATTTAACCTCTTACTATTTAAATTAGATGATAATTTTGACTTTAGTTACATGAAATTATTAAAATACACTTTTCATAAATAAGATGATAAAATGATATATATATCAAACAAATAGATGTCTATTGTTAAAATTAATGTCTAATTTAAACCGTAAAAAGTTAAATACAATTAGACAAATAAATTGAGGAGTCAATTACAAAAATTAATATATTATAAAAAAATTGCAGTTAGAGGCAAAAATCCACTTATTTAGGAGCAGATTTCATAAATAATATGATAAATTAGAGAAATTTTTAGATCAACTTAATTTACAAGAAATTAAGAGAAAATAAATTAATTATTAATGGACATATAAGCATATTAATATATTTTTAAGTGAAATTCACTTCTAATATCCTTACATATTTATTCATAAATAATTTGAATTAGTTAAATTTTTTTAATAAAATAAATTTATATAAGAAAAATGCATTAATTATTACTCCATCTCAAGCACATGCACATCAGATCAAACAAATTAAGCCTGTGAATTTTGTTAGGTGGGAGGGCGATATCAGATGAAAAAAGTTGACACCAGAAAGGAGCCAGTGTTGTACTCTATCTAGCTCAAAGCGAAACATATTTTGCATACTTTTCTTTCTGACTTGCCGGGCAATAAATTGAGGCGCAAATTGAGCTTTGGTCTCAAACAGATCAAGCTCATAATTGGTCATCATTCTCTTCAAATTGTGAGAGATTCTAGTAAACATTCTTAACTAGAGTTACTCTTTATATTATATATATGATAGCTTTGCAAAACATAATCATGAATATTAATCTAAATGTCATTAAAGTAAAATCATTTGGCATGTTAAGTAGTTGTTACATTGAACTCTCAAAAGAGAAATGAGTCGGCTGCGACTGTAAATCTTTTCTTGTGGTGAAATAATTACAAGTATATATGGTTAGATTGAGTTGTATTTGATACTAGCTATATCAAAAACTCGAGTCGTTAATAATGGTATTGTAATTTTGTTTTCTTTTATAATTTCTTAAAATTACATTAAGAATAAGAGATTCGATGAGGAATATTAAGCTCAAAAGTTCTAAGAGACATTTAATAAAGCGAATATATATTGTAATTAAGTACTGTGTTTTCATATATATCTTAAATGTTCAACTTTACAATTGCATGTGAAACTATATATGTGGGTACCTGAAAAATCCAATCTACACACATGATAATTCTAATTTCATGGACATGGCTAAATGACATTTTCAAAAAAAAAAAAAATACGAAAAAATTATATTTTTTTCACTTGATGTTTACTTTCACTTATAATTTCTTTTCTAATATATTAATTTTTGTAATTAAATTTCTAATATATTTACTTCATTATATTTTATCTCTTAGTGTTTGAATTAAAAGTTAACTTTGATAGTTGTTATATAAAATTATAAAAATACATTTTCCATAAAGAAGAGTATAAATTGAAATATGAAACAAATAGAAATATATTTTAATAATTTTATATAAGCATTTTTAAAGTTAATATTTAAATGAGGTAAAGTTCAATGAGATGAATAAATTAAAGAGCTAATTGTGAAAATTAACAAATTAAAAAGAAAATTACAATTAGAGATAAAGTTAAGGGAAAAAAATATAATTTCTTTGAATAATAATTAAATAAAATTCATTAATATAATTAATTGGGAAAAATATGAATTCTAATGGAGAATTTTGAAGACTGGATAAAAATTATAAAGAGTTTGACTATAAAAGAGTTAATCAACGTAGCTAAAGTAGAGGAATTAAATTGAAGATGAGTTTGTAGAGGGCGGGTCCTCAAGGTCATGATGAAGCTAGAAATCAACTTTATAGAAAGAAACACGTCCACGCACAACTTTTGATGAAGCTATTTTTTGCTAATTTGGTAGATTTATTTTTTAAAAGCTTTCAATTTTACTTAGTTTACTTTGCTATAAAATTAAACTAAAATTTGATACAATAAAAATCAAATTTAATTTCATTACAAGCTTAATTTAATTAAGTGAAACATATAATTTGTTATCAAAATAAAAGAACAAAATATCTATGCAAAACATTAAAATGAAATTTTCAGCAAAAAAGAAATTCTAGTTTGTTAATACCCGATTACAAAAAACCATTAAAAAAATTGTGATTAATTAGAAGAGCATTACAGAAGATTGACGTATTGCATTCCTGGATTCTCTGTTTGTTTATTTTTGCATGTGGTAGGATCAGCAACGCATTTTCAATTTAATTAAAAAGGGAAAGGAAAGGAAAAGAGCATATAAACATTTTGGGATGAAACCTGACTCATCAAATTGGATTTTCATGAGGGAGAGGGAGCCACCACAGTCAAAATGATTGATTTGTTCTTTATACTTTTAACTTTTAATTTATATTAGATTATCTTTTCCATGTTTTTGTTGAAAGGTTTGAGGCTCAAGCTTTCAGGTAAAACATCTTTTCGTGGTCAATTCCCTGGTCATGACAAGATTGCCACACCATTAATTAAAACCCCGCACATTCTAGGGTTACAAACTTTTTTTACAAATAATAATAATAATAATAATAATAATAATAATATATTACGTACTTTAATATTAGGGCAGTAATATGATGTTTAGTTTGTCTTTTTTCAAAAAAAATTTATTAAAAATAAAAAATATGACTAAAAATATAATTAATAGAGTTTAAGAACAAATATTTTCTATAATAGAGTAAAAAAAGAAACATTTAAAAGACATTTTCAATATTTTAAAAAAATAAGTTGTGACATTTTTATAATTTTAAAAAAGAGTTTATTATAATTATTAAACAAAATAAAAATAATATTATAATTATAAAAGATCAAATTCAAAAATCAAATAATATTTATAGCTATCTATATTAATTGAATTTTAAAAAAATTACTTCACAAAATAAACGTATTTTTTAAATAATAAAACTTACAAATAAAAATTAAAAATATTTTCAGAACCAAAACGCCCCTTACATTTTTATGTTATGTAAGTATATGTTGCTTAAATTATAATGTTTTGATAGTTAAATACGGGGTAGTTATTTTTTAAAATCCAAAGTACATTTATATAAATAGAGGTAATTAGAGAATTTTACTTCTCCCAGTTTGTCAAGCAATACATTTTTTTAACTCCAAACCCATGATCATGCTTGACTTTGTTTCATTTATTTATTTTTTATCCATATTTGCTGCGATTAAAATTTGAATTTATATTCTAAACTTTAAAGACGATTTTAATATCATTAAATTAATTAGTTTATTGGTATTCATCTCTTCTTTTGAAAAGTTATAAAACATATATAGTTCATGATTGATTAATTATCTTCTTCTTCCCTTGATTGTATGGAGGAGTACACTCCACTTCTTTCTTTTGGAACGTCGTGCAGAATTAGATTCGTAGTCTATAATATAATCATTCGCCAAAATATTACTATAAAGTGAAGCTAAATTTTGAATCTTCCACTTCGCTTCAAGAAAGAGAATTGCATTGCATGCCACATATTTAATTATTTCTCACAAATTATCTACACGGAATCTCTCACCAAACCTCCACCGTCAACAAAAGCCTCTTTCGCTTTCTTTTGTTTCTTCTTCTTTTGTTTTACAGTTCAATTAATCATGAAAAATAGCTTCTCCCCTTCTTACAGGGAAAGTCATTTTCCCCCCTTTAATTATAAGGTTGTAAAAGTTAATCACGGGTAGCTGCAGGACTTTCATTTAGGAGAGGTTTTGCGACTGCTCTAATAGTTAAGTCAATATTAATAACAGAGTTAAGGTGATAACAAGACCAAAATAATTATCTATGTCGATCAAGGGACAAAATGATAAAAGAATTGATTGTCATAGAATGTTTTAGGACAAGTGGAGGTTAGTTACTGTATTTGAGATTCACGAGAAAACATAACTTACAACTTGTGTTTGTCCATATTCTTGGGGTTCAAACTGTTTGAGATCCCTAACACAATAATTTTATATGCACCAATTTACAAAGATATGATTCAATCTGAGTCTTATTAAGTTGAACGTAAAATTAATAGATTCAATACTTTTGAATTAAGTCACTCTATCATTCTGTCGGTTTAAATTCTTTAAATTATGTTGAGTCTAATTCTAAATTATATATCATAAATATAAAATGATTTGGTCTATAAAATTATAACACATAATAAAAATAATATTTTTTAAAAATTATTTTTGACGTATCATAATTTAAACACTACTAATAGACAAAAAATTATCCACCGATAATAGATTAAATATCAACTCATTATAAATTAAAAAAAATGTTTTCTTTTAATTGTTAAGTATTACACATAGAAAAATGTAAAATTAAATATATATATATATATATATATATATATATATATATATATATATATATAAAGAAGAAAAATATATGATGATGATGAGTCTTTTAATTCTTTCATATGTTTAAAAGCTACATTACAGCTTAAATTTTTTTTTTTTTACACAACGAAAGTTATCCAACAACTTAAATATGAACTTGTACTCCAGTTAAGCTTTTGGGGGGGATGGGGATTTCTTGGTGTTACATTAAACTAGTCTTTGCAGACAAGTATTACAAAACTTGAGCATGGGCCATTCAGTAAACTTTGCGTAACAAAATAAGGTAAAGGAACAAATGTAAGAGTGGATGAGTCACGTGGACCAACTCATAATTCCCACAACAAAGCCAAGGGGATATATTTAATTAATCACAGATCAAAGATAGAGAACTAACAAACGAATTTAATTACACAGAATTCACTTTATTAGTTGCATGATCATATAATGCTGCTAGAATACAAACATCCTTATCTCTTTTTCTTTTTCTTTCTTGTCATAAAAAATTTAAAATAAAAGAAAATTATTATATTTTAAAAATTTTTAAAAGCGAAGTGTTTCAATTTTTATTGACTAAAATTAATGCGGTTAACTTTTTATGTTTTGTTCTTAAAAAATATTTAAAATTTCATGGGACCATTCACGGACACTATTGTTCTAGCTTTACACATGCTTTATGGGTAAAACCATTTTCTTGTTCTTGGAACTACGATTAAATCAAAAGATTCATATTCCAGAGTGTCATTATTAAGATTAGAAAGTTGACCCCCAAGATAATCCCATACTCTTCACCCTTGTGACGTTTATCTTAGCTCAACTATACGTACATTTTTTAACCATAGTGACACCACAGCTCATATATATATATACAACATCCGAGACAACCTTCTTAGCAACAAAACGGGGGAATCTAGACCTGAGAGCACAAAATCATGTTGTCTCTAACCTCCCACTTGTCAGTTTTAGTCCTTCTGATATCAATTTCATTGACAACTTCTGCTCCAATTCATGAAAGTTTCATCCAGTGTCTCGGTTCCAATACTGATAAAGCATTCCCATTTGATGCTTCAATATACACTGAAAACAATGCTTCTTTCACCACCCTCCTCGATTCCTCAGCTCAGAACCTAAGATATCTGGTTCCTTCGGCACCAAAACCTGTGTTCATCTTCACACCTTCCACTGATACCCATGTCCAAGCTGCTGTGTTCTGCTCAAAGCAGCTTGGGATTCATTTCAGAGTCCGTAGTGGAGGGCATGACTACGAAGGCCTCTCCTATGTTTCTGAGATTGAAACCCCTTTCATGCTTCTTGATTTGGCCAAGCTCCGTGCTATTCATGTTGATATAGAAGACAACACCGCTTGGATTCAAGCTGGTGCTACAACTGGCGAAGTTTACTACAGAATCTATGAGAAAAGTTCAGTCCGTGGCTTCCCCGCTGGTCTCTGCACAAGCCTAGGCATTGGTGGGCATATCACGGGAGGAGCATATGGTTCCATGATGAGAAAGTATGGCCTAGGAGCTGACAATGTTCTTGATGCACGCATCGTCGATGCCAATGGGAAAACCCTTGATAGACAAGCCATGGGAGAAGACTTGTTCTGGGCAATCAGAGGAGGAGGAGGGGCAAGCTTTGGTGTTATTCTTTGGTGGAAGATAAAGCTGGTTCCTGTGCCAGAGAAAGTTACAGTTTTTACTGTTACTAGGAGCTTAGAGCAAGGAGCAACCAATATTCTTTATAAATGGCAGCAAGTGGCACCCATTATTGACGAAGATCTCTTTGTCAGAGTCATAATTCAACCAGCCAGCGCTGGTAAAAACAAAACCCAGAGAACAATCACAACTTCTTACAATGCTCTGTTCCTTGGAAGCTCCGAAAGACTCATCAATGTAATGAAAGGAAGCTTTCCTGAATTGGGTTTGACAAGAAAAGATTGTGTTGAAACTAGCTGGATCAAATCTGTGCTTTATATTGCTGGGTACCCAGATGGTACACCCCTAGAGGTTCTGCTTCAGGGGAAATCAACATTCAAGAACTTCTTCAAGGCCAAATCAGATTTCGTAAGAGAACCCATACCAGAATCTGGGCTAGAGGGATTATGGAAGAGGTTGCTGGAAGAAGATAGCCCCTTGATGATTTGGAACCCGTACGGAGGAAAGATGAGCGAGTTTTCAGAATCTGATATCCCATTCCCTCACAGAAATGGAACCCTCTATAAAATCCAGTACTTGACTCTGTGGCAAGATGGAGAAAAGAAAGCCTTGAAGCATATTGAGTGGATCAGGAAGCTTTACAACTACATGACCCCTTATGTCTCAAAGTTCCCAAGGGAAGCATATGTGAATTACAGAGATCTTGATCTGGGGATGAACAAGAAGAATAGCACAAGCTATATAGAGGCAAGTGCTTGGGGGAATATGTATTTCAAGGATAACTTCGACAGGTTGGTGAAGATAAAGACTAAAGTTGATCCAGAGAATGTGTTCAGGCATGAGCAGAGCATCCCACCACTACCAATTTCAGCCTCAAGTAATATCAGCTAAAAGGGTAAGGTAAAATGCAAGAAATGGGATTAAGGCACCATGAAGTTATAATTATTTGGGTGATATTTAAATACTGATATGGGGAAGTGGCTGTGCTGTCTTCATTTTGTGTTTTGTATGTGACGAGAACAGGTGAAATTAGTGTTTTTTTTGTAGCAAATAATGGGTGATTCATGTGTCTTGTAGTAGTAAATGATCGAATTCTCGTATTAAACATATTTTTCACTTTTAAGATTAATAGTCTTAGAGTATGCAGAATTTCAAAAAAAGGGTCCAAAGCAGTGCACGTTCTAAACATATAATCCAAAATTATGCCATTTAAATTAGAACAAATAATTAAGGATGGTTTAACTTTTGATTGGTATTGCCATCATGTGATGCACATATTTTTATATTTTAATTAATTTATCTTTCTTTGTTGTTACTAAGTTTTAAAAAGATAGTATAATTAGATTCAAATATATTAATTACATATTTAAGATTAAATTATTACTAACAGTGTTTATAAAAATAAAAAAATAAAATTAATAAAAATTAATTCAATTGATAAGATTAAACTGTATTAATTAAAACGTTATTAATAGACATATATTAATTACAATACATTTTATTTTAAAATTAAAACAATTTATGTAATTCTAAAAAAAAAAAATATGTACAAAGCAAAAATGGAGGGACAGAGGGGACTTGATGCTAGAAACCTCAAATGTTTCTCAAACCTAGAACAAAACTCCAAGGTAGAAGCAACAAAAGAGGGCTTTGATTTGAGGTATTAATAATAGAGAGAACCATGGGCCTGATTTTGAATCTACAACGATTTATGATCATTGTAACATTTGTACTAAGCAGGACCAGATCTGACCGTATCCTGGTTCCTGGCCCATCTCCACCCGCTGCTGGTCCTACTACACTAGCAGTTGAGAGAGAACTCCCTTATTATACCATTTTTTTCACTTTCTTCCATCCAATATTCATAGTATTTTAATTGGTTGCTAGATTTATTTGTGGATGGCATTAAATTATTCCGTATCGTCCAATAATTTGTACCTAACACCCTTTTTTCCCTCAAAAATATATTATTTTATTTTATTAAAATTATAATAAAAGAAGAACTCTTCACGCTATTTTATTTTATTAAAATAAAGCTATTTCAACCATAATATTTAAGCAAACTAATGAAATTTCAACAAAAATCAAAATAAATAAAAAAACCAATACTACAAGCAACCAAATTCCCAAATGGCAAACACCATAATAAAATCCATAACTGAGACTTCTGCATCTTTGAATTCTCATTCTTTGTAAATGGCTTGACTTTCTCCAAAACTGCGAGTTTATTTCATACTATCCTTAGATGTGACTTTAGTGTATGGCTTGTATTCAACACCAAATATTCCACATTGTCATAATTTCAACTACACCACTTAGCCTTCACAATAAAATGATGTCTTCCTTAGCTCAACTATACGTATATTCCCATTGTAAAACTAGCATTCTTATACTCTTTACCTTTAATTATTCATTTCATCTCTACAGTTTTAATTAAGCTTTAATTATTAAATTATCATTACAAGTCTATTAATTAATATTAAGTTAAGTTCGCTCTTTAACAATCGAAATTCAAATATACATGTGTATATATATATATATGTGTGTGTGTGTGTGTGGAATCAATCAAATATATTTCTTGAACTTGAACATAACAAGCCAGCAGAGACCAAGCAAACTAAAACCATGATGTCTCTGAGCTCGTACTTGGCCAATTTTGTGCTGCTTCTGTTATCACTTTCAATCACCACTTCTGCTTCAATTCAACAAAGTTTCATACTTTGTCTAACCCTCCATTCTAAAGTTCCAATTCACTTCCCTACATCATTTTACACTCCTAGCAATGCTTCTTACACTTCTGTTCTTGAATCCACTGCTCAAAATCTGAGGTACTTGCTGCCTTCAATGCCAAAACCTGATTTTATCTTCACCCCTTTTCACGACTCTCAAGTCCAAGCGTCTGTGATCTGCGCAAAACAGCTTGGAATCCATATGAGAGTGCGAAGTGGAGGCCATGACTATGAAGGGCTCTCTTTTGTTTCTCTGTTTGAGAAGCCATTCATGATCTTAGACTTGGCCAAGCTTCGTGGGGTTGAAGTTGATATTGCACACAACACTGCCTGGATTCAAGCTGGTGCTACTATTGGCGAAGTGTACTATAGAATTTCTGAGAAATCCTCTGTCCACGGCTTCCCTGCTGGGCTCTGTACAAGCTTAGGCATTGGTGGGCATATCACTGGAGGTGCTTATGGTTCCATGATGAGAAAGTATGGCCTAGCAGCTGACAATGTTATTGATGCTAGAATTGTAGATGCTAATGGTAGAATCCTTGACAGAGCAGCCATGGGAGAAGACTTGTTTTGGGCAATCAGAGGAGGTGGAGGAGGCAGCTTTGGAGTTATTATCTGGTGGAAGATAAACCTGGTTCCTGTGCCACCAACTGTGACAGTTTTTACAGTTACAAAAAGCTTAGAGCAAGGAGCAACCAAGCTTCTTTATAAATGGCAGCAAGTGGCACCCAATATTGATGAAGATTTGTTCATCAGAGTTCTGATTCAAGTAGGAAATGGCAATGTTTCAGGTCAGAGAACTGTGACAACTTCTTACAATGCTCTTTTTCTTGGTAGGGCTGAAAGACTTCTCCAGGTTATGAAGCACAGCTTTCCAGAACTGGGTTTAGCCAGAAATGATTGTATTGAAACTAGCTGGATCAAATCTGTGCTTTATATTGCTGGCTATCCAAACGGGACACCCCCGGAAGTTCTGCTTCAAGGAAAATCCACATCCAAAGTTTACTTTAAAGCCAAATCAGATTTTGTCAGACAAGTAATCCCAGAAGCTGATCTCAACTCGCTATGGAGAATTTTTCTGCAAGAGGATGGCCCTTTGATGATTTGGAATCCTTACGGAGGAATGATGAGCAGGATTTCAGAATCTGCAATCCCTTTTCCTCACAGAAGAGGAACTCTTTTCAAGATTCAGTACGTGACTGGGTGGGTAGATGGAGAGAAGAGTATGGCAAAGCATATGCAATGGATAAGGAGATTCTACAACTCCATGACTCTCTATGCTTCGAAATTTCCAAGGGAAGCGTATGTCAATTATAGAGATCTTGATCTGGGGATGAACCAGATTAATAGCACGAGCTATTTAAGAGCTTACACTTGGGGTTATAGGTATTTCAAAAATAACTTCAACAGATTGGTGAAGGTAAAGACCAAAGTTGATCCACATAACTTCTTCAGACATGAGCAGAGTATCCCTCCATTGCCAGTTAGTAATTGAAAGGTAGAATGCTAGATCAAAATAAAAAGTATGTTTAATACTATTTACAAGTTGAATGCTAGATCAAAATAACAAGTATATTTAATACTATTTACAAGTTGAATGCTAGATCAAGGTTTTATTATGTTGACTAATAAAAATATAAGATGTTTTACAATTCAGCAACACATAGTTGTCTTGTTTAGAGTAGTAGTTTGTCTGCATATCAAAACTCTATTGAAAAACCCATTAACAAACACTTAAAACAATTTGCACCAATTTTTTTTTCTGGGGAAAATGGTATTATTTCATAAAAATGCATTAAAATAGATGTCTCACTAAATTCCATCCGATAATTAGACTTTCACATCATGATTTCAGCCTACGCATCGGCCATAATGGTGAGCTCTCCCTCCATTATGGGAAAATGGGTAGACATATGCCAGTGGAGTAATGCTGTCCATTTTGGAAGACACTTACTATTCGCATTGACTTTGAGAGCATCCAGTGCACAATTGGCTAGGAAGAATGGTCAACTGCCTCTAAAAGTGCTCTTGCTTCTGCCTCAATGCCTTAACCAGAAGGAGGCAGCACTTTCTATCTTATCCCTTCCCACCAACCCTTTGGATTACAAATACTAAATTGGAAAGATTAAGGATTATAAAAATGAGTAAATTTTGGAATTACAAGGTACTATAATAAGTAACATAATCTTTATACACAGAAGTTGATATTAGTACTTATCAAGTATAATAGCTAATTTTATAAGTAATAATATAAATTTCAAACTTCGGCTGATTGAACAATGGAGTGGGACAAACCCAAAGGTATTGAATTGAATAATAGTATTGAATATAATCAAATACTATATTAACTAAATTTACCCTTTGTCATAATAGACCTTTTCAATCTTTGAAAAGTAAGCGGAGATACTGAAAAAGCTGTTGCAAAAGTTCAAGCAGGGGCCACACTAGGTTAGCACTATTATGGCATTGCTAACAAGACTAAGGTTCATGGCTTCCCGGCTGAGACATGTCCAACTAATGGCGTTGGTGGCCATTTCAGTGGAGGAGGGGAAGGTAATTTGATAAGAAAATTTGGTCCTGCTTCTGATAATGTTATAGATGCACTTTTGTTCAAAGCAGATGGTTAGATTGTTAATAGAAAAACCATCGGTAAGGACCTGTTTGGGGAAATCAGAGGAAGGGGGTGGTAGCTTTGAAATTATCGTTGAATGGACAATTAGGCTTGTTCCTGTTCCTCCTAAGGTCACTATGTTCAGTGTTGCTAGGACATTAGACCAAGGAGCAACCAGTTTGGTTCACAAGTGGCAGAAAATTGCACATAAGTTAGATGATGATTTGTTCATAAGAGGAGTCATCTCAGTCCAATATAGTCCTCAACATCATCAAAAGACAATTTCGGTTTTTTCAATTCCTTGTTTCTTGGAACCATTGTCCAACTTCTCCCAGTGATCACAGAAAGCTTTTCAGAGCTTAATGTGGACAGAAAGAACTGCAGGGAACTGAGCTGGATAGAATCTGTGGTAGCTTTTAATTATGGGTACCCAAAAGGAGAGACCATAGAGGTTTTGTTGGATAGGAACCATGTGAATAAAGGGTTCTTCAAACCTAAGTCTGATTTTGAGACAGAACCCATTTCAGATAAAGACAAGGCCGGCCCAATGGTAAAATTAGTATTTTTTTTAAGATAAGATTTTAAACTTTTAAAAAAATTATTAATAATTTTTTTTAAAAAAAAGAACTTCACTTTTAAAATTTGTTTTAAGTTTTATAAATTTTAAAAAATATTGAACCGGCCTTGAATAAAAATTTAGAGTCCATTTGGAGAGTGATGCATAAAGTTTTAGGTTTAAAAAAAATTATTATTTATTGTAATAATTTTTTTAAAAAAAATTCACTTCTAAAATTCGTTTTAAATTTTTATAAATTTTTAAAAATATTAAACCGACTTTACATAAAAATTTAGAGTCTATTTAGAGAGTGATGCTAGAAGGAGAAGGAGGTTGGAGAGTGGAAAAACCCATTTCCTCATAGCCATGGAATGTTGTGTAACATACAGTACCATAACATGGGGAAGAAGGGTGGAGCAGACATTTGAAATGGATAAATAAGGTCTAGAATTCCATGGGTCCCTTTGTGACAAAGAACCCAATAGCTGCTTATATTAATTATTTATAGGGATTTGAATTTAGGGGTGAATGGAGATGGAGGAGGGTATGAAGAAGCAAAAGCATGGGGAGAAAAGTACTTCAAGAGGAACTATGAGCGATTGGTAAAGGTTAAGGTCCAGGTTGATCAAGAAAACTTCTTTAGACATGAGCAAAGCATCCCCCTTCCTTGAAAATATCATGCAAGAATAATGCAATTTTTATTCATTTTTAGGTTAAGGCCAACCAAATGATAAAAAATAAATTTTGTCAAGTGCTTTTTTTATATATATAAAAAAAAATAGAAATATACCCAAAAACTATTCATGAATCACCAAAGCTTTTGAAGATAATATGAACTTTGAAATAATTAGGATATATATATTTAATTTTTACATTTTTTGTGTGTCCCCGCACATGTGCGTAGTTTTGTATATTTGTCGTTAAATTTGTTAATAAAATAATAATATATAAATATTTTTTATAATCCAACAAAACATCATTATCTTCTTCAAAAATATTTTTTCACAATCCAACAATTCATCATTAATAACAAACATAAAAAAATATTGTAATTCTTAACTTTTGTCCTTAACTTAGGGAATGGTTGGTGTCAAGTTGAGAATCAAACTTAGAAAACTTAAATAGCTTTAATGAGACAGAAGTTTTCAATTGAAGTTTGTAGGTTCAGGCAATTTACTAATGGCCTGCATTGGTAACACAGCTCCTATTATCAGAGTCACCTTGTACATGTCCTTAAAATTGGCATCTTGTTGAAACATATTTTAAATTATATCTTGGAATATTCAAATATCCATGCTAAGCTCTTTCCTTTAACTTTTTGTCTTTTATTTATCCAAAAAAAAAACTTTAGTATAAATTAATTCTATCTTCTTGATTTGACTAAAGGAACATCATCCACATCAAAAATAAAGAATTTATATATAATAAAAAAATTATACCATAGCGGTAAAAATTAGATTAATTTGAATTCAAACTAATGATAATATATTTAACTAGTTCACTTCAACTAATTTTTTTAAATTGTTTATATATTTATTTATGATTAACTTAATTAATTTATTATTTATAAACCGAATCTATTTAAAAGAATGTTTGCCATTTATCCACTTGTTTGTTTATTTATTGGTACCAAAATAAGATGGCAAAATGTATTTGGTATACCGACACATTGCACCCAAGCATCCCGGCCACATGTTAACCCAAGAATAATACCAATGGAAATGATGCTAAACTTGAATGTGGGATGGTGAATCAAGCAGCCAGCAGCAATATTCAAGAATCCAAAACTGCATGCTACAAAACTAAATGATCATTACCACTCAAAACTTAATACATAATTGAAGACAAAGAAAAATAATTTAGTCCCTGGAAGGTGGAAATTTAAATAATAACTAATTAATTAACTAATCTATATAATTGATTCAAGTCTTTTCTAGCTAAAACGCATTTATGAAGTAGTATTGCCGAGCTTGGCTGCCGGAACTGGGGAGCTAAGAACAAATGCATAAATTTGAGTTCGGCTGTTTCCATCTCTGCCTTGGAATTATCACTTCCTCTTGTTTATTTGTTTTTGCTTGTTTTGGACCAGAGGAAGAACTTCAGGAGGTTCTCTTGACTTATATATTCCATCTTTCCAGAAAGACAACAGTTTAGTTCAGAATAAATATAGCATAACTCAAATCAGCTACAAGGTAGGGAAAGAAACATAGCGATGGGTTATCTTGCACTGTATTTGACTCTGCTTCTTCTTTCACTATCATCATGGGCTGCTTCTACTTCAGTTGAGAGAAGTTTCAGGGAATGCATGTTAACCCAAGTTGGTGGCTACTCCAAACCCTTTGAAACAATAATACTCAGCTCAACCTCCTCACTTTATTCACAAATCTTGGAATCATCTCAACAAAATCCTAGATGGTTAAACTCCTCATCAAGTAAGCCTCTTCTCATTATAACACCTCTCCATGAGTTTGAAATTCAAGCAGCCATTATTTGCACCAGAAAACATGGGCTGCAGCTCAGAGTCAGAAGTGGTGGCCATGACTATGAAGGGCTATCTTATCTCTGTGAGACCCCATTTATCATAATTGACCTCATCAATCTTCGTTCCATTGAGATCAATCTTCCAGATGAGACAGCTTGGGTTCAGGCTGGGGCAACATTAGGTGAGCTCTACTACAAAATTGCAAAGGCAAGTCAAATCCATGGATTCCCTGCAGGAATCTGCCCAAGTGTTGGGCTTGGTGGGCACATCAGTGGAGGTGGCTTTGGTACTATGATCAGAAAGCATGGCCTAGCGGCTGATCAAGTCCTTGATGCTTACCTGGTAGATGTAAATGGGAAGCTCCTTGACAGAGAATCAATGGGGGAAGATCTTTTCTGGGCCATCAGAGGAGGTGGCGGAGCTAGCTTTGGAGTCATTCTTGCTTGGAAAATCAGGCTGGTTCGAGTTCCACCTATTGTGACAGTGTTCAACATTCATAAAACTCTGAATGAAGGAGCCACCAAGCTCGTTCATAGGTGGCAATACATTGCAGATAAACTTCATGAAGATCTTTTCATCAGAGTCATAACTGAAAATAGTGGTGGCAATCTAAAAACAATCAAAGCATCCTTCAACTCTCTGTTTCTTGGGGGAATAAAGAGGCTGATCCCATTAATGAACAAGAGCTTCCCTGAACTGGGATTGCAGGCCAAAGACTGCATCGAAATGAGCTGGATTCAATCTGTAGTGTACTTTGCTGGGTACCAGAAACAGGACCCTCTAGAAGTGTTGCTCAATAGAACCACCACCTACAAAAGCTCTTTCAAGGCAAAATCTGATTTTGTGAAGGAGCCAATACCGGAAATTGGACTAGAAGGGGTATGGAAAAAGCTTGTGAAGGAGGACGCGTTAGCACTGCTGATAATGGACCCTTTTGGGGGTAGAATGGCTGAAATTTCAGACTCTGAAACCCCTTTTCCTCACAGAAAGGGTAACTTATACAACATACAATACATGGTGAAGTGGGAAGCGAATGGGATTGAGGCATCAAAAAGGCACGTACGATGGATAAGAATGGTTCACAGGTACATGGCTCCTTATGTTTCCAGATATCCAAGAGCTGCCTATTTAAACTACAGGGATCTTGATTTAGGTACCAACAAGCTTAATAACACAAGCTACTCAAAAGCAAGTGCTTGGGGCTCGAAGTACTTTAAGTGCAACTTTAGAAGATTGGCACAAATTAAGACAAAGGTTGATCCACAAAATTTCTTTTGGAACGAACAAAGCATTCCTCTCTTGAGTTCCCTTCCTCCATTGACATGAAGGGCTCGGCATTAGGAAAGCACCTAGAGCAGCTAGTATCTTTGTATAGCAGTTAGAGGAGGCTGAGAAAAATAGCAAATTTTTTGTTTGCTTTCAGCTTTGTTAAGACGAAATCAACCCTGAACAAAGCCTTGCAGGCACTACGTAGAGAGGGCTCTCATTCAAAAATTTTAAGAATTACTAAAGATAAACAAGGACTGAAGGAAATTTGGTTTTTTCTTGCTTCCTCTAATTGGGTCGGAGCCAAATCTGAGAGATTGTTTCCCAGAAGCAAATAATGTGAAAAATTATGAGTCATTTCTTCTTATTCTTTTTAAGAGTATATTTCTTTTTGTTATATGCACTTTTCCACTTAAGTCAACATTATGTATTTTGGTTGCACTCATTTTAAAATTTTAACACATTAATTTGCTTTTAAAAACTAACTTGGCATAAAGCGTGAAGAAATTTGAGACATAGGACGAGAATATACTTGCAGAAGAATTTTCATCCTGGTTCACCATCCAAACAGACAGCCAAAGCACGTTAGAATCTCACAAATTAAACCAAATAGCATATCCAAAACTTGTCGAATTAAATAGATGCTCAAATAAAGCATCATTTTTGGGGACATCCAAAAGGCATACAAAGATAGTTATCCGTACCCATGAATCTCATTCCAAATAATTCTATACCATTGTGCTCTTAAGAGTCTACTTCCTCAAGTAATCATTTTGATCCCTTTAAATCATTGGCTCTTCTTATGCTGACTCCATTGTTGGAGTGCTTGCAAGGCCTTTCCAAAGTCTTGCTACCAGGCTACAAGAGTACCATGAATAAAGAAGCATTATCAATAAGAATAAGTTATGTCCACAAACCATAGGTTCACTATATTATAATCCATAAATTGAGTATATAAAATAACATAATGAATATGATCAATACTATATTCACTAAATTTACCTGTTCAGATTAATTTTATTTTTCCATTTAAGCTATGATTTAATTAGGAGTTATTACTGTTTTTATGTTCTTTAAAGATTTGAATAAACAGGGCTATTAATCATACTTACCAAAATGGATTAAAAAAAAAAACTAAGTAACACATGCACGTTTGCATGTTTAAATTGAAACCCCTCTCACTATTACCTATCGATCTATAGCTTGAACGCTCAGAAAAGAAAAAAAGATGTTTCCACCTTTTCTTGTTGTAGCATTTTCTCTCTTCCTCTTCTCAAAAACAACACTAGGTAATTTTGGTTAGGATATAGACATAGGCACCATCCAATCAATCTCCTTTTCCAAGTGCTTTCCTTCCATTCCCCTCAACCTTTCCCACCAGAAAACAGACTCATCCACTCCATCTGTTCCCCCTCTTACTCATCAGTCCTCCACTCCTCCATTCAAAACCTAAGATTCATCTCCTCCAACGCACCCCAACCTACTCTTATCATAACCCCAGAAAAATATTCCCATGTCCAATCTGCTGTTGTTTGCAGCAAACAAAATGGCCCTTCAAGTGAGTTTGTAGTGGTGGGCAAGGCCGGTCTAATACTTTTTAAAATTTGTAAAAACTTAAAGCAAATTTTAAGAGTGAAGCTTTTTTAAAACAAAACTACTAAAATAAATAGTCAAACAAATTTTTTTGAGGTTTAAAGCCCAATAGGTAGTAAAAATAAAAATTTTGAGGCTTAAAACTCTAGTTTTATTAGCTTTATCTTTGGACCGGCCTAGTAGTAGGCATGACTATGAGGGTCTCTCTTATAAACCAGATGTACCCTTTGTCATAATAGACCTTTTCAATCTTTGAAGAGTAAGCGTAGATCCTGAAAAAGGTGTTGCAAAAGTTCAAGCAGGGGCCACACTAAGTGAGCTCTATTATGGCATTGCTAACAAGACTAAGGTTCATGGCTTCCCAGCTGAGACATGTCCATTTCAGTGGAGGAGGGGAAGGTAATTTGATAAGAAAATTTGGTCCTGCTTCTGATAATGTTATAGATGCACTTTTGGTCAAAGCAGATGGTTAGATTGTTAATAGAAAAACCATCGGTAAGGACCTGTTTGGGGCAATTAGAGGAAGGGGGTGGTAAATTTGGAATTATCGTTGAATGGACAATTAGCTTGTTCCTGTTCCTCCTAAGGTCACTATGTTCAGTGTTGCTAGGACATTAGACCAAGGAGCAACCAGTTTGGTTCACAAGTGGCAGAAAATTGCACATAACCTAGATGATGATTTGTTCATAAGAGCAGCCATCTTAGTCCAATATAGTCGTCAATATCATCAAAAGACAATTTCGGTTGTTTTCAATTCCTTGTTTCTTTGAACCATTGTCCAACTTCTCCCAGTGATCACAGCAAGCTTTCCACAGCCGGGTGTGGACAGAAAGAACTGCAGGGAACTGAGTCGGATAGAATCTGTGGTAGCTTTTAATTATGGGTACCCAAAAGGAGAGAACATAGAGGTGTTGTTGGATAGAAACCATGTGAATAAAGGGTTCTTCAAAGCGAAGTCTGATTTTGAGACACAACCCATTTCAGATGAAGATTTAGAGTCCATTTGGAGAGTGATGCTAGAAGGAGAGGGTGGAGGAATGGAAGAGATTGGAGAGTGGGAAACCCCATTGCCTCATAGACATCGGATGTTGTATAACATACAGTACTATAACATGAGGAAGAAGGGTGGAGCTGAGAATGATGGGAGAATTTGAAATGGATAAATAAGGTCTAGAATTTCATGGGTCCCTTTGTGACAAAGAACCCAAAAGCTGCTTATGTTAATTACAGGGATTTGAATTTGGAGATGAATGGAGATGGAGGAGGGTATGGAGAAACAAAAGTATGTGGAGAAAAGTACTTAAAGAGGAACTATGAGCGATTGGCAAAGGTTAAGGTCCAGGTTGATCAAGAAAACTTCTTCAGACAATGAGCAAAGCATCCCTCTTCCTTGAAAATATCATCCAAGAATAATGTAATTCTAGTTAATTTTTAGGTTCAGGCCAACCAAATGATGAAAAATAAATCTTATCAAATACATTTTTTTTCTATAGAAAATTAGAAATATACCCAAAGACTAATCTTCATGAACCACCAAAGCATCTGAAGATAATATGAATTTTTACATTTTTTTTTTTTTGGTTGTGTATGTGAACAAGCGTAATTTCTTATGTTTGTCATTAAATTTGTTAATAAAAGAATAAGATATAAATATTTTTTACAACCCAACAATACATCGTTATCTTCTTCAAAAATATTATTTCACAATCCAACAATGCATCATTAATAACAAGCATCTAAAAATATTGTAATTGTTAGCTTTCATCTTTAATTTTTCGAATGGTTGGTGTCAAGTCGAGAATCAAATTTAAAAAATTTAAAAAATAATGATTTGATATATTGTTGGTGGATAAATTTTTATCCACTATCGGTGTTCAGATCGTGTCACGTGACAAATATACATTGTGATTATCACGTGACATCATCTGGACATCGCTGATGAACAAAAATTTATCCACCAGTACCATATATTTTTCCAAACTTAAATAGCTTCAATGAGACAGAAGTTTTCAATTGGCAACGCAGGTTCAAGCAATTATTTATGGCCTGCATTGGTAACGCGGCTCCTAATATCAGAGTCACTTTGTGCATGTCCTTACAATTGGCATCTCCTTGAAACATATTTTAAAAAGTTGGTATTTAATATTTGATAAATAATTTTTTATTTATTAACAATGTCTAAATTATAACACGTATTAAAAATAATTTTAAAAATTATTATTTTTATTATGTGTCACAATTTAAAGAATTAAATTATTTTTTTATTTTAAATTATATATTAAAATATTTAAATATCTAACTCTTTCTTTTGACTTGTTGTCTCTTTATTTATCCAAAAGAATCTTTAGTATATTGGATCCCCAAATAAATTAAGCTGATAAAAAATATTAAGTACAGATCTTAGTGAAACATACATTTGACTCCATTAATTCTATCATCCACATCGAAAATAAAGAATTTATTAAAAAAAAATTATAGCATAGCTATAAAAATTAGCTTTGCTAGAATTCAAATCGATGATAATGGACTTGACTAGTTCACCTTTACTGGTAAACTAATTTTTTAGAATTAATTATATATTTATTTATGATTTAATTAATTAATTAATTATTTATAAATCGAATATACTTAAAAAAAATGTTTTTCATTTATCCACTTGTTTGTTTATTTATTGGTATCAAAATAAGATGGCAAAATGTATTTGGTATACTGACACATTGCACCCAACAGCCCTACCACGTGTTAACCTTAGAATAATACCAATGGCAATTATTTTAAACATAAATTTGGGTTGGTGAATCAAGCCGCCAGCAGCAATGTTCAAGAATCCAAAACTGCATGCTACATGTTCAAACTCAATCCATAATTGAAGACAAAAAAAATGATTTAATTTGTCGATCGGAACAATTTTTTTTATTAATAATATTTAAATTGTGAGATATGATAAAAATAATATTTTTTAAAAATTAATTTTATCCTGTATTATAATTTAAATATCATTAATAAATAAAAAATTATATACCACTTATGGATCAAAAAAAAAAAAGGGCGGCGGCATAAATTTTAGTTCGGCTGTTTCCATCTCTACCTTGGAATTATCATTTCCTCTTGTTTATTTGTTTTTGCTTGTTTTGGACCAAAGGAAGAACCTCAGAAGGTTCTCTTGACTTAAATATTCCAACTTCCCAGAAAGACAACATTTTAGTTCAGAATAAATATAGAATAACTCAATCAGCTACAAGGTAGGGAAAGAAACATAGTGATGGGTTATCTTGCACTGTATTTGACTCTGCTTCTTCTTTCACTATCATCATGGACTGCTTCTACTTCGGTTGAGAGAAGTTTCAGGGAATGCATGTTAACCCAAGTTGGTGGCTACTCCAAATCCTTTGCAACAATAATACTCAGCTCAACCTCCTCACTTTATTCACAAATCTTGGAATCATCTCAACAAAATCCTAGATGGTTAAACTCCTCATCAAGTAAGCCTCTTCTCATTGTGACACCTCTCCATGAGTCTGAAATTCAAGCAGCCATTATTTGCACCAGAAAACATGGACTGCAGCTCAGAGTCAGAAGTGGTGGCCATGACTATGAAGGGCTATCTTATCTCTGTGAGATCCCATTTATCTTAATTGACCTCATCAACCTTCGTTCCATTGAGATCAATCTTCCAGATGAGACAGTTTGGGTTCAGGCTGGGGCAACATTAGGCGAGCTCTACTACAAAATTGCAAAGGCAAGTCAAATCCATGGATTCCCTGCAGGAATCTGCCCAAGTATTGGGCTTGGCGGGCACATCAGTGGAGGTGGCATTGGTACTATGATGAGAAAGCATGGCTTAGCGGCTGATCAAGTCCTTGATGCTTACCTGGTAGATGTAAATGGGAAGCTCCTTGACAGAGAATCAATGGGGGAAGATCTTTTCTGGGCCATCAGAGGAGGTGGCGGAGCTAGCTTTGGAGTCATTCTTGCCTGGAAAATCAGGTTGGTTCGAGTTCCACCTATAGTGACAGTGTTCAACATTCATAGAACTCTGAATGAAGGAGCCACCAAGCTCGTTCATAGGTGGCAATACATTGCAGATAAACTTCATGAAGATCTTTTCATCAGAATCATAACTGAAAATAGTGGTGGCAATCCAAAAACAATCAAAGCATCCTTCAACTCTCTGTTTCTTGGGGGAATAGAGAGGCTGATCCCATTAATGAACAAGAGCTTCCCTGAACTGGGATTGCAGGCCAAAGACTGCATCGAAATGAGCTGGATTCAATCTGTAGTGTACTTTGCTGGGTACCAGAAACGGGACCCTCTAGAAGTGTTGCTCAATAGAACCACCACCTACAAAAGCTCTTTCAAGGCAAAGTCTGATTTTGTGAAGGAGCCAATACCGGAAATTGGACTAGAAGGGGTATGGAAAATGCTTGTGGAGGAGGACGCGTTAGCACTGCTGATAATGGAACCTTTTGGGGGTAGAATGGCTGAAATTTCAGACTCTGAAACCCCTTTTCCTCACAGAAAGGGTAACTTATACAACATACAATACATGGTGAAGTGGGAAGCGAATGGGATTGAGGCATCAAAAAGGCACGTACGATGGATAAGAATGGTTCACAGGTACATGGCTCCTTATGTTTCCAGATCTCCAAGAGCTGCCTATTTAAACTACAGGGATCTTGATTTAGGTACCAACAAGCTTAATAACACAAGCTACTCAAAAGCAAGTGCTTGGGGCTCGAAGTACTTTAAGGGCAACTTTAGAAGATTGGCACAAATTAAGACAAAGATTGATCCACAAAATTTCTTTTGGAACGAACAGAGCATTCCTCTCTTGAGTTCCCTTCCTCCATTGACATGAAGGGCTCGGCATTAGGAAAGCCTTGCAGGCACGACGAAGAGAGGGCTCTCATTCAAAAATTTTAAGAATTACTAAAGATAAACAAGGACTGAAGGAAATTTAAGCTTAATGAAATGCGAGGTAGACTAGGTTTTTTCTTGGTTCCTCTAATTTGGTTGGAGGCAAATAATGTGAAAAATTATGAACAATTTCTTCTTATTCTTTTTAAGAGTATATTTCTTTTTGTTATATGCACTTTTCCACTTATGTCAACATTATGTATTTTGGTTGCACTCATTTTAACAAATTAATTTGCTTTTAAAAACTAACTTGGCATAAAGCGTGAAGAAATTTGAGACATTGGACGTGAATATACTTGCAGAAGAATTTTCATCCTGGCTCACCATCCAAACAGACTGCCAAAGCACGTTAGAATCTCACAAATTAAACCAAATAGCATATCCAAAACTTTGTCGAATTAAATAGATGCTCAAATAAAGCATCATTTTTGGGCTAGTACATAGATGTTTGAAAATTGAAATATCCAACTATCAAACTAGTTTGCCAACAAATTCGGCAACAGGAAATTTACAGCAAAAACTTTTTTTTTGGGTCAAATGAATTGCAAAAGCCGAAGGCAAGGACACAAAAGGCATAAGAGTCATACTCAGACAAAAATTACAAAGACCTAGAGTAAAAAAACTCTGCGCATCCATCCTTCTGGATTATAATTGCCTGCGGAGGAGGGTTCCAAACCAATGGCGCCTTCCTCCCGGTTTGGTTTGATTAACAGCATCTTTTGAGCCTCCATGGAATACAAAAATTATTGGCTTAAGATTATTGCTACCTATACTGCCAACATCTTCGAAGGCTTGCCCTTCCAAATGGACCAGCATAGCAAGGATTTGTTGTGCTATGCTGGAATTAAACATGGATAAGATCTTTCCTGTGTCACAAGTCCTGTCTTCCTGCATGATCAGGGAAGCTACTAGATTGTCTCCAATCTTCTCTAGATGGTGTTAACGTGACAGCAAAGCCCAAAGGCTGTTCACCTCCAAGGAGATGTCAACCGTTTCTCCTTCCAGCAAACACTTCCAGAAGTGCAGAAGTAGCATACAAGCCAAGTCAGAAGGCACTCAACTAGTTAAATGTAACTCCATCTAATTTCCCATAATCTACAAAAACTTTTCAGTTGACCATGTCGATGAAAAAATGACTGCAAAAACCTTGCTTTGAATTCATGCACGACACTACAATTTTCACTTCCTATATACATCAGTCCTTGAAATGCTATATAGCAAGTCCCGTTTATCTTTATCAAGCCCAGAAAACCACTTCCTCAAATTTTCAACATTGACGGAAACAAATTTACTGGAATATGCTGGAAGACTTGAGTTAGTCTGAAAAAGGGTTTCAAAGTCAAAAGGAAGAAGGCCAAGCAAAGCAGAGCCCGTGACAATTTGAAGAGAAGGACCAGCTTTTATGGAAGAATTGCCGCACAAATAAGCAAATAAATTGCATCTCAAGTTCTCAACTCCTCTATCTTCATATCCACCGGCATCAACCCCAAGCCTGAAATATAATATTGACATTATTAGAATGAAAGGGCCATATGTAAAAGCAATCTGCATTGTCCAATGAGGCCAAATGAGATTAAATATGTAAATCCTATTGGCGGATTTGTGCAGTGTCTTGTTCACTTCTATGTGGATCACACAACAAGAAACAGGTCTAAGAATTAACATAAAAGGAGATATTATCACATACAAAGGTTTCAAGGAAGGACGGATTCTATCAAATCAACCAAAATTATCTGCTATCTCACTTCAGAGATTCAAATACTATTTATACATATTGATAAACTTTATTCGATCATTGGAGAACAAGTTTCAAAGTATTCCAGAAGTTAAAAGCTCTGCTCCGGATTTTGCAATGCAATTCCATCTTATTCATTCAAACTATTATTTAGAATTTCCTTTACACCTGAATTTATTATTCATAGATCCTACTTAACATCCAAAAGCAACCTAAGTTTTGTCTTGTTAAACTCATTTGAATCACCAAAGCCCAAACTATACTCAACCTCTAGCCTCTAAATTGCTACTTCTCCTATTTGCCACAATAATCTCTTATCCACAGCCAGCCTATCAGAGAAAACGCATTTTTTTTTAAGTTTGACCTTATTTCAGCTCTCCTACATCATGGGATATACTTGAGCTTTTCACCAGCAGATTTCAAACAATGAACCAATATCCACTAGTTGGGTCAAACTAACTAGAAAGACAAAACTTGGAAATTAGGTCAATTTTGAGATAGAATTATGGCTAAATTCACAATTCTATCGTGACATTTTTATTTTGATCCTTATGAGTTCTACTTTTTTTCCCTATGAAAATCCATATGTTTTCAATTCTTCCATGCAATGCAGTGCAGCAGTAGTTAAATAAAGACAAATTTCGACTTGGCTGGCTGCCAAGCTAACATGGTGCTTAGTAATATGTCTATATTTATTTGGTTGCAGGGACCACATGGCATGACAACATTGACAGAATTGGAATCCCAAAAATTCAGGGCCTTTGATGTCTACTTCTCCAATATTTATCCTTTGAGCGATTTGCTACTAGTAAAATATGGTTTGGGACTTTTTTAAATTAATGCACTTTATTTTGACAATTCTGAAAATCATCACTAAATAATGTCATAAATGTTATGAATATGGACGCTTTGAAAACAATTGCATGGTCAATTAAACTTAATACCCTGTGACATATTCTCTTATTGGAATATATCAGAAAGGGCAATCAGCTTCAATTAATTAGTTTAAAATGTATCTTATAATTGCAATTATAGGGTGTTGACTAAAACTACTTTGATAACCAAGCACGGTAGCCCACTGGCCTCCACTCGCCACCATTGAACTTTTGCTACACTAAAGCTATACCAGTAGCCTTTATTAATCACCATATATAGACATGCTTACTTTGCTGGTTGTCTAGTTCTCAATAAAGTTACTACTATCCTTTGGCTGTTCATCATAGTTATATGCCACTCATATGTAGCAATAATTACTGGGAAATTGGATGCACATGTCAAAAACATATCAATAATTCCAAATTAATAGTGAATTTTGGGCCTATTTGGCCAAGCTGTAAATATTTTTTATGGAAATTTCTTCTTTAAAAAACACCCTTTTTAAAAAGCATTTTAATAAAGAAGCAGTCTTTTGACAAGCACTTTTAGCAATATTATTTATGTTAGATATCTATTTGTAATTTTTTGTTTGAGGGTAATTTTTTCTAAAAACTGTTAATTTCTGCTTAAACAATTTTTTTCTCTTCCTCAATACTGCCAAATAAGCACTTTAAGTGCTTTAAGGTATAAGGATGCTTCTGGGTGACTACCATGATGCATAAAAGACAAGCTGAGAGAAAAAATCTTCTATAGAACACGTTTCAACTGGAAATTTAAGATAAAACTGCCAGAAACGAGTGTTTTTGTTGATCTCCAATAAAGATAGGGATACATATAACAGTTCAAATAAGACAACTATTTCATATATTATATATCATAATAGTCATATTTTGCCTCCCATGTTCACATTTTAAGGCAGAGCATTGACTGGAACAAAATTAGGAGAGCTGGAGGGGTGAACAAAAAAAGGATCAAGTGCACTTCTAAAACATTCCAAAATTTTGTAGGCCATCTTCCTATTTTAATGAATTATACTTCAAATGTAAAAGAAGATTCTGGAAAAAGGTTAGAGTGTTTGGCAGAAGGCACGGCACTGGGAGACCCCTCCCCTCCACCACAGAGGAGTACGTTTCTAAAGGATAAGATGGTGATCAACAACCAATTTTAATCGTAGTCAGTTACTTTCATATGATCCTATCAAGAAAGGGTATGCCACTTTTTACATTCAGCATTTCTACAAACTTAGCAATCACTTTCAGAATATCAATAGAACTTTGTTTTCCCTCAAACTTAAAAGTACCCAGTGACTAAAAGAGAAGTCAATAACTCATACAACTAAACATAGACAATAAAGGGAATATATTAAGTCAGTAGAGTGTTTAATGGTAACTAACTCATTATGAGAGATGGGAGAAGCAAACTTTGATCATTGGATCTCATATCGATTGTCAGGACTTAAAAGACCAAGTCATGAAACTTCTCTTAAGTTGTTACGTAACCTTTAAGTTGTTTTTTAATCCTCGCCATTAATACAAGATTCACAAATCAAATGCTGCTCCTCTAACCTCTCACAATAAGATATGTATGAATGAGATTAATCACAGAACTACCAATGTCAAAGCAAGGAAAATTTTACCTCCCTAGTTGACCAAGAAGAACAACAATGGCAACAGAAAAGTTCTCCACTGGACACAAGTCCAACATACTCAGCAGCGGAGGAACAAGTTTCATGTCTGTCCAGTGCCAACTCTGCATTAGAAAAGGAAACCATGCGATCAGGTTTGAGTATTATAAACTAACTTAAGTGATAAAATCTTCCACAATAAAGAATGCTCATAAATTTCCAACCACATAAAAAAACCTGCATATTGCAAACAAATAGAAGAGAAATTAATAATAGATTCCGTTATTAAGGAGACTGTCAGAGCAAATAAGATAACTAAGGCTCAAGAATAACCCAGCTTCCCCAATCTAAGTTTCTCTTAAGATTACAGAGCATTCAACAGACCAAGATAAACCACATTAACAGAGCAAAAATAACATATTAAACTACAAAATCATTATAATAACATAAAACAAGTAATTTTCCAATGCTTTAATATGACAGTTACATGAAGATAGATGAAACATCATTTGCATTCTATTATTGACAGGTAAGACACAACTGTTTAAATTTAAAGGTTATTGAGCTTCCTACATACTGCTATTAGTAGGACTAATTGATTGAAAGGATGAAAATAAAGATAGAAGTAGCATAACTTACATGCTTACAAGTTAATTTCTATTATTAAATTTAACATTAAATAATAGTGCTAGCTTATTTTGGAGTTTTGCAGTATCACAAGTCACAACTATCAACCACCTAATGTAAAATGTACAGAGGATCTTCACTTATAGTGAAACGTTATCAGTATCTTCTCTAAGCATAAGCAAGAACAAGTTAAATATAGATATGTACATAATGCAAGCTAAAATAGACAGCCTAAGTGTGACATATTTCACACTAAGTAACTATAAACACCAAGTCAAATATTGAACTGTATGCAGTGCAAGTTACAATTGATAAACTATGCCTAGCATATATTGATATGTATGGTTATCATTTTAATAGCTCCTCCTCCCACTAAAAAAATGAAGGACAAAATGTTATGATTCCAGGTCCGTTGGCTGTATCTGTTAATATCAGAGGAAAGAAAATTGAGCAACACAACAGTGAAACTACTTAAATGGAACTCCAGAAGCATAATCCTAACATAAGATGACTCAATCCATATTTTGTTTTACATGCAAATTCAAATCAAAATAAGGGTCTATTAAGTTGATAGATCTACGGGGATCGCCTTGCTTCAGTTGGGATATGGACAATTTTAAACTACAAAACAATACATATAAGACTGGTAAGTTACAAGTCACTTATCCCAGCAAATGGTAACCACAAATTATGAGTGACATCAATTTCATGGAGGCCTGGAATAATGTTTTCATTCATTTTATACCAGTATCACTAATTTCAATATATTTCATCCACCATTAAAATATAAAGGAATACCCCCAAAAGACTAACTTTCCTAATGACGTATGAAATACCTTGCCTTACACTTTCACCATTTAGAAATACAGTATAACAAATAATTTATAATGCAGGGCCAGTATTAACTTGAAAAGATGAAACTTATACCATTCTGTTTGCAACCAGCTCCACCAACGACAGGATATCACTAAGGTGACACATGGTGACATTGTTCAAAGCGTATGGTTGACTAGCAGAAATCATGTACTTCTTCAAACAGCAGGGGAGATCACAATTAAAATTAGTGTCACATTGAACTGCTTCCTGATTAAACCATTGTCCAGTATTATATTTGTCTGACAAGGATCTAGAATTTGAAAAATCAACTGGTTCTGCCTCTTGCAGCAGACATTTCTTTATATTTTCTAAGAGCATGAATGCAACATTATCAATGGATTCAGCACCTTCCAAGAATGGGCATCTTACACTTGCACATAATTCAGTATGCAGCTGATTTATTGATGGAAGACAAGAAGCAGTAGTAACTGGTAGGCTCCCACCCTCAAGAAACATAACCAAAGATTTCAAAACAGTAACCATTAAACCAAAGTTGTCAGAGTCGAAAAACTTCCCTCCACCCAGATAAGCAAAAACATGAAGAATAGTAAGCACCAATAAAGAATCCAATCTGCACAATCTAAGAATATTATATGAAGACTCACAAACGAATCCAACATGATCAGTTGCTGCACATACTGACGCTAATATAATGCTCCCTGCCACCAATTGTTCACTTGAAGCTACTTCAAGAGACCACGTATTTGATCCATCCAGAGTAACAGTGGTTCTCAAATATTGTTTGGACAAGGTCTCAGCAGGCACTTTATTGTTTACCATAACTTTTCCTTCTATAAGAAAGTCTTCAATGAGGCAAAGCAGCTCATGCAAAGAAAAATTCTCTAAGAAAATGATTCTTGTCTTTGCATCAGACATAACTGCCCAAAACAAATAAGTCAAAAAGCTTTAAGTGCAATGCAGCAGTACACAAAATGTACAGGGAACGCAAAATTTATGGTGTACATATAACATTATATTGAAATTTCTAATCTTCAAAAACATTATTTTTATATAAAAAATATGGCAGTAAAAGTAGAAGTTCGAGAATAAACCTGAGCAAATGTGTTCAGAATAAGAATTCAAGCAGGGGAGTAAATTCCCATCTGAAAGTTTCCCAAATTTCATTGAGGTACCCATAGTGAAGTTGAGCAGCAAAAGTGTAAACAATACAGAAATCTTCTCCCTGGAAAAAATTAGAAGAAACAAAATTAGAAGTTAATGTTTCTTCAAAATAATGTTTATCATGAAATGATTTGATAGATGTGACAAGAAAAGAAAAGTATGAATATAAATAATAGAAACTACAAAGGGCGTTCAATAACACGTGCACAATAATTTATTATCTCCAAAAAGATGAGTAACTTACCTTGGTAACAGCTTATCTTCCATGATAAGTGCAGTCAAAATGCTATTAACAATCCAGCCTGTTTGAGTAATCGAACTGCACCTAGCTATACAATTTTTTGTAGCACATAATATCTTAGATATGCTACTTTTGTCCTCAATATTTGAAAAGACAACACAAAAATTAGGAAGTTGATTTTGTAAGGCTCCAGTTCCACACTTCACCGGAGACATTTCCCTTGAATTTTCAAGTGTATGCATATGAGGCATTTTAGTTCTACAAACATCAAATTTTTGTTCATTGGAATTGATCTCAACATCAATCACATCAAAGCAAGGTGAAGGAAACAGCTCTCCTCTTAGGCTCAACATGTCTTCATGAAGTGCTTCCTCTAGAAAGGGCTTCAAATTATCCGTATTATATGTTTCAATTTCACATAATTCAATCTCAGGAAGAGATGGAGACAAGGGAACATCCATTGCTCGTCTATAGCACTCCTCATCAGCAGCATTGTCTAAGTCTAACAACTTCATATAATTACCATTAGCCACTTCATCAAAACTAACCATAGAATCAAACTTATTGGTCGCATCACATATCCTTGCATTGAATGCTTGAGTGGTTCCAACAGTATATGAGGCTGGGCAAGAAGTGCGTCCACATATATTGGTGTCCTCACAGACTCGGGTCACTTCCACACCCTTTTTCTCACCCATGTTAGACCCATGTACCATATCCACTTTTGCCCTACGAGATTTCTTTCTCTTCTTGCGAGGTCTGTCACTCTTGGCCTGTAAATTATCCTTAAGATTAGGAGCCATCTCTGTTCCTCCTTCAAATGATTTGTCCCCTTTTCTATATAACAAACCATGTAAATCAGAGAGCTTATTTTCTACTTGAAGGTAAAACTTCTTACCTTCAGAATAAAAATTTGTAATACATTCAACTGTATCGATTATTCTTTTTCTCTTCCTACTGTGCTCAATAACTGCTTTATCAGATGGGTTGGACATGCTTGGTCTTTCATTAAAATTCTCCTGAGCCGATTTTGCTGATGCAGTAACTGGGAAAGCACCCCTTTCCTGTGAGCCCATCAATTGTCCATCAGAAAAAGATGTACTGGAATTTACTGCAGAACTCTCTAACTTTGTTCTGTTAGAGCCTCTTATAAGAGGCTCCAATTTAGAATCAATACCTGTGATGGTTTCAGCATAATTTCCTCCAGATACAGCAAAAAGTGGAATATGCTGCATGTTTTTCCTCAAAGGATCACATGCATTCATGGTCGTTGTGCAGCAAGACTTCAGAAGATCATTTTCACATTGGCTAGGCATCTGAGACAGATTTGAACTCCGGACATGCCTCATGACATTCAATTTCTGCAAGTTTAGTATATTCCCAGACTGCAAAATAATCATCAAGCAAACAAAAAAAATGGTTAAATGCCTGCACAGCAATGTTAAACATAAAACAAACTACCTAAGAAATAGGGAAATAAAAAAGATCCTATTAATTTTAGCAATTTTAACCTAGGATTATGATAATCCTCTCTCTAACAAAGATCATCTAGATTCAATGAGTCAGCAATATTCAAAACGAATATTTACTACAGCCAACTATGCATAACAGCTAAACAAACTCTAAACATTTTAAGATAAGCCTGAAACATAGAAGGCTAAATAATTATTTATCACTTAGAGAAATGTTGAATATTCCCACTTCCCAAGGCCAAGTATCTGCTACTAACAAATATGAAAATAAACATCCAAAGATCCAACAACATTTAGGGGACCCAAGTATCAGGTCCATAACCCTAAAACCAAAACATCAATATCTAGTCCGATCTTTTATCTTCATATGAAAATAATAAGAAATAAATAAATTATTGACATCATTAAAAAAGAACACTATGCTGTATTTCAATATTAGAATCCAGGACAGCATTGTGTGTGTGTGTGTGTGTGTGTTGGGTGAGACATGACATGATAAAATGACACAAAGACAGCTCCAATTTATACATAGTTATATGTAACTAGTTCAGCAGTGAAACCAACCTTTTCAAGATCATCTATACTTCTAGGAGTGGGTAAAACAGAAGATTCCAGCATATCAAGGCGATGGAAAAGTTGAACAAAATCAAGCTTTAGGCGACTTAATTCATGCTGTAAAAGGCTGCGACGATTAGCTTCCAACTTAAATTTTTCCTTGGCTTGCTTTGCTCGTAGCTTTTCAAGCTTCAGACAGTTTTCTAAAAGCTTCACTTTAGTGCTTTCAGCATTTGCACTGAAGTCTAGAGAGACACCAGACATTTCAATGGGTTTTCTTAGGGATGAAAGTTCACATATCTTCTGCTTCAAATCCTCATTTGTACGTTTATACTCTTCTAACTGCTGAGACATCTGATCAGCAAGTTGTTTTTCTTCTGTGACCTTCTTCCAATTATTTTCTGCAAGCTTCTTCTGCTCCTCTCCTTTAACCATTTCTGCCTCAGCACGCCTCTTTTCCCTAGTTGCCTTCTGTTTTTCAACCTCTAACCTTTCCTGAGCTTTTGCCAAATCTGACACAGCATTTCTTTTTTCTGCTAGTAGCTTCTGCTTTTCAGCTTCAAAACGTTTGGTTGCCTCTTTTGACTTTGACAACTCAGATGCCAACTTTGTTTTCACTTCATTAAGTTCTTTCTCCAAGAAACCTTGCTGAAGCCTTAATTCTTCAGCCTTTTTAGCTTCAATTTTGGCAATCTCAACCCCTTTGCCAACACTCTTATTCTTCTCTGTTTCCAATAATTTCCAGGCTTCGGCAGCTTTACTTTTCTCTTTCTCAGCATTCTTCTTCTCAGAATCAGCCCTAATCTTCTCTCTCTCCAGAAGTTCCTTCAACGTATTGATTTCCTTATCCCTGTCAGATATACAATCTCGAAAAGATTTAATATCCTCATTTCCATCCTGGCCATCTCCACCACATTTCTGCTGTAACGCAGTGATCTCAGATTTTAATCTACAGGCTTCTTTCTCTAAAGATACTCTAGCATTGAATTCTTTCAGTTTTTCCTCCTTCTCCAGTTTTGCCTGCACTCGTTCTTCGTCGTATACTGCAGTGTAAACAATACAGATTAGTTGAAGATCAGTGCTGTCAAATAAAATAAGTAAATTCTATCTATCACTCAATAGACACACAAATTGATAAATGGGTCATAAATCAACTCATAGTCTCATACTACACAATGAAACTGCTTCATAACTAAGATTCCAGAAGAGCAATCATATCCCCCACAGCAAGAAATTTATTGTAAGGGAGGAGAAAAAACGACAGAAGAATATTAAGGACCAAACTGAACTTGAGATAATACTAAAATATTAATGGAACTACTCTGTACACAATTCAACCCCACAGCCCTAGCCCCTAAAATTAATTCACCAGTTTGGAGATGGAAACAGGAAAGAAATGCAAGAGTGGCAAATCCTAGGGGAATGATATGCACCCAGCCCCACCGTCAAAGCAGACGAGGCATGAGCCCCAAAATTGAGATAGAACACCTACCTTTCTTGAGGTTCGCATTCTGAGCTTCAATTTCATAAATTTTTTGTTCAAGCACCTTCACAGCTTGCCTTAAAGCATTCCGTGACTCTTGTAGCTTTAAGCATTTCTTCTTCCACTGTTCACAATATTTATAAATAGTCATTTATAATCTGAAAATAGCTCACAAATTGAGAACACACATAAACAAAACAAATTTTCAACACACAAAATTAAATGGAAACCATACCTCGGCACAGCAGGTATTTGTTGACTCAGGTTTCAATGCCTGGTCAGCTGCCATCTCTACGAAAGATTGGGAAATGAAAGCATTAGAGTTTACAGCCAAACATTAGTGAATGTCAGTGTTTCAAATCGAAAACAGAACAAAACGCACCGGTCATGAAACGGTAGTGTCAAACTTGATAATAATCTGTTTCTTTCTTTCAGTCATCCTCTAGATTCGCTTCAGCAGCGAATTTGGACGAGAAATTTAAAGGGGAGAGAAGCGAGAAGAGAGTTACTGGCAGTATGAAAGTGTCGTGCACTGCCCCCATAAACTTGGAAGGAAAAACCCCAAAACCCCAACTTGTTGGCAGACGAAAGCTCGGTCTCAGTCTCAGAAACTCTCTATAAGATTACAGCACTCGCATCTCTTTCTACTTTCAACGGGACATACTGGTTCCAAGAAGCTTCAGCAGAGACGATCTTCTGCTTGCAATTAATACAGAGAACAACACCCAGGGAAGACGGGTTGCCGATAAACCCTAAAACCGGGTTGGCTTCTGTTTTTGAAATAACCGGGATACCCGATAAAACAATTGGATATCGGGTACCAATATACCCGATACCCGTAACACAATTTTAAGAATGTGGATTAAAAAAAAAAAAATAACAGCCAATTTTGAAAAAAATTGAACCGCCCGAATCGTTGCGAGAAGTGCCGCAGAAAGATCCAGAAGGGGAAAGAGGGAGGATATCGTTGGGATTTTTTTTCAGCGCTTGTTGTCTTGTAGTCGTCCTCCGTGGCGTTTTCGTTTCTTTTGGGTTTCTCGGCCTTGGGTTCAGCCTTGGGCCTTCTTGTACCGCTGTTGTGTCCAACATCAATCATTGTGAATATTAAGGGGCCTCCAAAATAATATTAGGGGACTTGTCCAAAAATAAAAAAATAATGTAGGGGCAATGTCCAAAAAAAAAATATTAAAGACATGTTTGATAATTATTTTTAAAAGTAAATTTTTATTTTTAGTTAATTTTAGGATAAAAATTTTAAAAAAATTATTTTTTGTTTTTATTTTAAAAACAAGTTTTTTAAAAAAATTATTTTCAAAATAAAAATAAAGTAGAGTTATTTTTATTTTTTATTTTTATTCTTAAAACACACAAAAAAATAAAATAAAAAATTTTATTTAATAAAATAATTTGTTTACCTAATTTTTAAAAATAAAAAATAAAAATAAAATAAAATAAACTCTGAATTACAATCGGTCCCAAAAACAAAAATGAAAAAAGAATATTAAATTGCCTCCCCCCCTCCCCATTTGATTCACGATATTGGGTGGAAATGAAAATTGATTTATGATCTTAAAAAATTATTTAGATTTTTAAAGACGTTATTAAAAAAAATTAAAAATTATAATTACTTTAAATATAAAAAAAAAAATTAATCTCATAATAATACATATAAAAGTATTCTTAGGTCTTAGGACAAAAAATAGTGACACTGCTAACAGCTCTCTATCCCACAAATAGCCCATTGCTATCGCGAAGATATCGAGTATTCTTAGGTCCTATTAAAATGAAAGAAATTAAAATAGTTTCAAGTATATGTAACTAACTAATAATTAAATAAAAAATATTAAATTTTTATTAATTATAAATTAAAAAATACTTTTACTTTAAATTTGAAGCCTCTCAATTATAAATTGACAAATGTACAAAATTAATTTAAATCAATTTAAACTGATCAAATTAAATCAAACTAAATTAAAATTAAAAAAAAATCTAATAAAACTTATTTAAATTGATTTTCTAAATAAAAAAACTGATTGCTTAGAAAAAATTAATCAACCAAGAAAAAATTTTAACTGAACCAAATTAAACTAATCGATATATATTATATTTTATAACTTTTTTATATATTTAAGATTATATCAAATAAAATTTATTCCTTTTCCCTCCCTTTTCATACTCTCGTTTTTTTTTTTTTTTGTATTAACAGTTATATTTTGTATAGATAAGAACGTAAATTTAAAAGTGTGGTTGTTCTTGTATTCGATGCTTTCAAGTATAGAGTTGTTGGATAGCAACAGGCAATAACCTAATACTTTTATTGGGCAGCAAATAAAAACTAATGAACTTAATTAAATTGAATCAATTTTTGCTTAATGTAATTTGGTTCAAATTCAAATTGATAAAATCTACATTTTTTAAAAAATTTCATAATTAGTTTAATTTAATTTAATTTAATATTAAAAATTAACCAAACCAAACGGATTATTATATCTCTAAAGTTGACACAAAAAAAATAGTAAATAAGTGTTTTTCTTATTAAGACTCCAAGAAAATGACTAAATGACTTTTACATCAAAATGGTCAATACACTTCAATGAAGAGTTCTTAATCCCCACTGTGAGTCGCTAAAATGAAACTTAATTTATACGATAATAAAAAATAATTACATATTTGATCAAATTTAAACACCGTTATTTATATAAATAATAGTATTTAAAATATAAAAATATTTTTTATTATATATTAATAATATAATATCTGTAAAACCTACTTAAACAATTTAAATAAATTTGGCGGTTAGAGATGCTCTAAAGAGTAAAGAGTAAAGACAGCCTTGATGATAAATGACGGTGAGCCTGTTGAAAGTGTCATATTTAATGACTATCTCCCCAATCGTCATTCTTTGTGAAAATTTACCTCAATTCATGACTTAAAATGTTTTTTGCTCTTGATTTGTTTCCTTTTGGAAGTGGAGGGGGCGAATGAGCTGAATGAAATAGAAAAGATGGAATGCAAATGTTTTTCATTGTACAGAAAGTTCAAAAAATTTAAGAAAGTGAAGAGGAACAAGAAGAGCAATTTTTTATCTGAAAAAATATATTTAATTTACAATTTAATCCTCTAAACCAAATATATTTTTCTCATTAATCATCTTGTTTTTTTTTTCAATATATCCCTGCCCATATTCAAATTATGCTTGAAAATGACACAACGTGTATAACGGAATTTGAACTGGTTAAATCTCTTGATTTCATGGAATTTGTTAACCAACGAAGCCATCCTAGGCATTGAAGTAAAGTTAGAACAAAAAGCAAGCATAATATATTGATACCATTTTTACAGAATGTTTAGTTGTAGATATGAGGCACCATAAAATTGGCACAAGATGGCACTCTTAAAAACATTGAGGAGCAACATAGAATACACAAACAAAAAGCAGCAATTTCTAGACATATTTGTCTCAACCCCTTAAATTTGCTACGATCTTAACCAGTGAACAAATGCTACCCTTCGCAGTAACTTACCTACTTTTTGCATCCATTTTTGACAAAGGGAGCGTTCCAAAGACCTTATCCCACAATGATGAAGTGATCCCGAAGCCCTTATTCTGGATCCGGAAGTGATGATTCAAGTGGTACTTCTACAGAATAACCAAGGAAAAAGACAAATGGCTCATCAGATTAAAGCAGTTGCTAATATATGCTAATGTAGGAGAAAACAAAAGAGACCAAGCATAGGATTGATATGAGTAATACTTTGAGATTATATCTGCCTTTTACAAGAGTTGAGAGAAGAAACCAATCAATAATTTGTGACCCATTAACAAAAAGGCCCACAAGCATAAATAAATGGGAAAAAATGGTTCAACATTTACTGTATCTGGGCTTAATGTGCCTCAATTTCTAATCCATCAAATATTCAAATTTGCTTAAAGTCCAACTTTTGATCAGCTTATTAAACCTTGGTAATCTAGGGTCTATTCACATATTTATCCTTGAACAAGATAATTTTGCTCAGCGGCATAGTGAATGTGTATGTATATAGTAATTTAACTATCATCAACAGTTAAGTATAGAAGTTATTTTACCTTAAGATTTCGGGGCACGTCACTCTTTGGCTGACCATGGTGCAGGTAGTAATGGGTGCAATCATACATCACATAACCCAATAAACCACCTCCAAACAAAGCAGGAGCAGTTGAAGAAGTGGATATAAGCTTCACAAAGTTCCAGAACTGAACATGGCAGACAATAAATTAATATCAGTTCACTGAGCCTCTTATAGTAATCTTCACATGAAAGCCATGTCTACAAGTAAGTATCTCTAAAGGTGTGTTTGGTTTTGCGGTGGATAAAATTAAAAGCCCGTTTCCTTCTTGTGTAAACGTGATTTTTGCAGAAGCAACACTTTGTTGCTTCTGCAAAAATCACATTTACACAAAAACCACCGCCAATCCAAACACACACTAAATCTCACTAACATTGACATGTATGTTTTGCGCACTGATGAATCATTTTAAAGGATGTAACAAGTTGAGGTTTTCTGGCCCGTTTCACTATAAAAACACAGACTTCATTACACATAGCCAATACTTCTGTTGTGAGTCTTGTGACATCTGCCAAGCCACTCCAGAAGCAGGGCTTCTTTGTTTTTCTGAAGCTCTTAGCAGATGATGAGGATATAAACATGCCATTGAGCTATTCCCAAAATAACTATAGAGAAGATCTCTCCGAAACAAAATCTAAATATAATATGATGTTTGAAGAGACCTTCTTTTTTGAAACTTCTGTTAAGGGGGTATCTTAAAAGGAATAGTACAAATGATTTGTTGCAAGTTCACAGACCTCACGAAACTCTATCTCTTAATGTTTGTGTTATGTGTTATTAAGACACCAAGCCATTTATTTTTGTACTGTCCATCTGCTATTTAATAGTTATTAGTGGTGTACATGCTTTGGTACTTTTGGTAAATGTTGGCTGCTTAGTAAGCTTGGAGCAATTTCTCACATGCATTTGAGAGGTTTTGGGAAGTGTGAAGAGGGCAAGCTCTCAGGCCAAAATGAAACTCAGTAAACTTCAAAAAGGCTAATCACAGTCATCTTTAAGAAGAGAATAAAAAAATTTACAGAAAGGGACACTTCATTAAAGGCTCAATAAGTCAAGAGTCTATTCAGCTACTCATTCAACTTTAGTGAATTCAAGTGCATCTATGCAGCAATACATGTTATTCTTTCCAAATATCAGGAAGGACTCATAAAAATTTAAATCCCACAATTCTCTTCTCAAACATCAAATCAAAGAATGATAGTGCATAATATAGTGTGGCAGAAAGAGATACCGGTATCAATAATATAGCCGTCGCAGCAGGGGGGAAAACAAGTCTCAAGCCATCCATGGGGTGCTTATGGTGGCAGCCATGAAGAAGATAATGCATGGTATTTCCCCTAAAGCAACATTCACCACAAAAAAAGGTTATAGCATTATTTGAACCAATAAGTAGTTATTATAAATAGATATAATTGAAAACTATGTACATAAATTAACATCTGATTTTGTAATAGGGAAAGCAGAAGAGGGAAGTGTGAGAGAGAGAGAGAGATCTAACCAGTAGCTTTTTGTTTTAATGTGGAAAAGAAAACGGTGCAATGTATATTCAAGTAATGTCCAAATGAAAACGCCAAGCGCCACCAGTAGAGCAATGTGAGGACAGGTGACACCCATTCTTACAGAGACAGAAATAGACCAGCATACAACTGGCAACCAAATGACTGGAATCGCCCACCAGACTGTACGTGTCAAGAACTGTTCCAAGTAGTAACAAGTCAAGAACACAGCTGTTATTATTAAGAGTATTATTAAGACTGAAATTTGTATAATCTAAACACGAGTGTGAAACTATGACTTGAAGTTGCTTTGGTTTTCCATGTATATTTAAAGATTATACCTCCCAAAAATCACTTTCGAAAAAACGAGGGCCTTCCTTACTAACAATAGGCTGGTGAACCCACTCTTCATAAGCTTCTCCTAGATGTCCAACCTGCAAAATAATATTAAAAATGAGTCATGTTCAATCATAGATAGTAAGCTAACTATCTGTCAGTCATCTCAACCCAGGTTTGTACATAAACAGAAGTAAGAACCTAATTAACAATTGAAATATACTGCAAGAACATGTTCAGGAGAAGACCTAGGGGGATTGTGTCTGTACCTGGAAGACAAGGGGCTTGTTCAAATCAACAACAAAGTTCTGCGCAACCATCTTGGGGCTAGAGATGAGGAATGGATAAAATGTATTAGAAAGGTATTCATAATAATGGAAATAACAGTTTAGTAATAACGTACATAATAAGCACTTGATTAGTATTCATTACTTGAGGTAGGAAAATATAACCATGGGAAACGAGGGTGAAAATAGAATTATTAGATAGACTAATTGTTAGCCATTAAAAGCTCCAAGAAAAATTAACGATGGTATTAAAAAGCCTAGAAAAACTGCAAAAATTATTCAGCACTAATACTGTTATTGTATTTTAGATACAAATTCTCCATTTTAAAAAAAAATACTATTTGTCAATAGGTAATTTCTGAAGAAATTTGAAGATTATCCAGTGAAGCTAACTTTTAATTTGGATGAATGCTATCGTAAAAGGATAATGAGGTTGTTGATAAGTCATTTGACAAGATACCAGTTTTCTAGTCTACTAAAAGTGGGGTCATTCATCTACCAATCGCTTCATGCCACAACTTACATTTAGTGCTTTGTTTAATCATTGTTGCATGCTGCAGACTTGTAGACCAAAATTAAGGTGCGTCTCATATATAATGTAAACAATCCCTATCAAAATGGTCCCATATTTACCCCTAAATTTACCTCACTGCCAGTGCCAGAGTCCTTTTCATCTAATTAAAAATATTGAAGTCGTTAACATCAACAACTCAACATCAATTAAAGGCAATTAATGATTTTACATGTAGTAGGATTCAAATAGCATGAAGATTGTTGAAGGAAATTTTTTTTTAATCCTTAAAATTCATCAATAAATTGACCTAAAATAAATAGAAAAAAAATCACATCAGCTCATAGCTGCAACCAAAAAATAAATCTCTCATAATATAATAAAAAAATCATTTCCAAAACCGATCGTTTTCTTAAATTTACTTCTTTTTTTGAATACGAAATAGAAATTTACGCTCTATTCGACAGGTAGATCCAAGTACCCCTTTTAAGATATAACTACATTTCAAATTGAGCAGCAGACTAAAATGACAGAAAGTTGAATTTAAAAAAAATATATATATTACACTATTCACCCACGTCTCCAAAATTGGTAGCAGCAAACGAACCCAGTACATGAAAAAACGAACACAGCTCAAGAGAAACCCCAATGCTCTTTACAATCAGATTCCCAATGCCACTAAAACACACAGTTGCACAGCGAAATTCCCGAGAAGAAAAGCTCAAAACAAAACCAACCCCAGATCTAGAAATCGCAAGTACGGATAAAATAGAGCAAAAACGAAAATGTGCGTGCAATCAAGAAACTCACCGAGCAAAAGGCAATGCGGAAGGATGGGAATCTGTGTCTTGCTCTCTCTCCAAAAGGGTAGCTGTTCCCCGGAAAAGAACGCCCACAGGCTCAGCGCCTTCCTCTTCGGCGCTTTGGTCTGTTGTCCTCGAGGGGCGCAGTGCGAGAAGAAAACTACAGATAGAGAAGATTGGGCGATTTGGCAGCAATAAGAACAGAAAGCAGTTTGGGGAGACAATCAGGACCGTCCATTGTTAGAGAAGCGTAAGGGAATCTGAAGACGTCGAACAGGCTGGCACTTTAGTTATTATGACAGCCAAAGATGTGAGGGCGAGGTGGCGAGAGGTTATTGGGTATGAGGATATTTACGGGGAGGAGAAAATTCTGGCGGTCGTCGTGCATTTCTAACAGTCTCAGACTCTCAATTCAAACCGAACCTCTCATATTTAGGATTCCTTTTGGTTGGAAAGAAAACGGCGTTTAAATTATATTTTTTCGGTGGGCCTCGTGATTCTCTTTTGTGTATAAAAGGCAGGCCAATTAATGGGACCAGACACGATCTAGTCTCCAAATATCTTTGCGTGATCTTCTTCTAAGTTACTTAGATTGTTTGGTTCAAGAAATGGAGAGGTAAAGAATTTTAACGGAGGAGGAGTGAGGAGAGAGAAAAGAAAATAATTTTTTTTTATTTAATTTAATTAATGGGAGCATGTTTGGTTTAGTTTAAAGGGGAAAAAAAATTAATTTAATTTATAAAGAAAAATAAAAAAGAAAATACAATTATTATTATACTTTTTAAATTTTAAATAAATATGTAATGAAATAAAGTAAGGTTATTTTAATTATATCAAATTTTTTTATTTTTTATTTTTTTTTCTCTAAATCTCTCCAATTTTGAAGGAAAAAGAAATGGGAAGAGGTGAAGATTTTATCTCTCTATTTTTCTTATCCTCCTCTTTAAATTATTATTTTAAACAAGATATTTAAAAAAAAAAATTCCCCTCTCCTCCCTTCAACTTAAAATCCTTCAAATTAAACATTATTTTATAAAATGCAATGTTATTTTAAATTTTTTTAAAAAAATTAATTTAGTTTTTCAAAAATTACCATTTTTTCAAAATTATGTTTATATTAAATTTATTAATATAATTTAATAAATTTACTTGAATCATAAATTTGAAAATTTATTTAAATCACGTATACATTTAATTTATGTAATATTTCGATTAATATTCGCTATGAAGTGATTGTGAGAACAACCTTTGAGAATCAAAATGACTGTTTTATTTTAAAAAAATTTAAATAATTAATTTATTTTTAAAGTAATTATCAATTATATGTCATATTGGTGTTATACACAACCTATAAAGCCAAATAATACAAAAATTATTTATTTTAAAAATTTGACCATGTATAAATGTAAATATTTATGCTCAATTTGATTATATTCTGAAATTACAGCACATTTCTATATCATCTAATTAAAATTTTAACTCAACTTTGAAGTCCTTGTTGGTATTTTCTAAAGAGTTTAGTTCAATTGATAAAATAATAATATTTTTTTATTAATTTATATTTGCTTTTACCAAAAAATAAAATATTAAATATATCAAGTGGATGTAAAAAAAAAAAATACCCTGCCTTTGCTGTATTTTTCACAATTCTTTTTTTTTTATCTATAAATATCTTCTATTAAACGTAATTTTTTTCGAATTGTTAAAAAAAATTTAAAGAAATTTTAACTCTCTCAACAATCGACAAAATTCAAATTTAAAATCTTATTTAAAAAATATTAAATATTTATTACTCGTGGCAACTGTTATTGGTATGTAGTCTTCACAATTAATGGTGGAAGAGTCCCACGTATCCATTATTTTTGAGGCATACACGGAGATCTTGTGCTTGATGCCTCTGTGTTGGTCCTTGTCACATAAAAGTGGCTTTTATTTATAGTGATGCACAGTACATTACCATCGCTATATATGAGACACCACATCAATTGGTTGATAATTAAAAAGTGTGCTTCCCCCCAATTGAATTCAAGCCAACTGGCTCTCACCGCGCTTTAAATAAAAATTAAAAATTAAAAAAATCATAAATTTAAAATATTTTAAACTTTTTTTATTTTATTTTTATTTTTTTAATTTTTAAAATTATATTCAAAAATTATTCTACAAAAAAAAATTGATTGATAAATTATTTTTAAAAAATTTTATTTTTTATTTTTAAATTTTTGTATTCAAAAAATAAAAATAATTTTCTCTTGTTTTTTTATTTATTTTTAAAATAACAATAAAAAATAATTACTAAACAAATTTAAAAAAAAATTAAAATACCTTTTATTTTTTTGTGTGGTCACAATAATAATAATAATAATAATAATAATAATAATAATAATAATAATAATAATAATATGTGTACTGAAATAAATGATTTTAAGATGTTTTGATTTTTTTGTCGTTTTTAAAAAAATTAACGAGTAATTATTTGTTTAATGTCTATTTTTTTACATTTTATTTCTTTAAACTATGACTTAATTATAACTTTAATTTTTCACCCAAAAAAAAATTGAATAATTTAGTCTTATCCATATAATGATCAAGAAAGAAGCCATTTAAGTTATATTCACGAGCTTCGCCATGAACTCGCGGGCAAAACATACAAAATTCAAGTGAAAATGAAAGAAAAGGAAGGGTGATAATTGAATATTTTATTTCTGTTAACTTTTTGTGCATGAGAAATCCACATTCTATCCACAAATTTGCAAAATTTTATCTTTTGAATGATCGATGGGTTGCTTTCTTTATGGATATGAAAGATTTTATAACTCAACGGGATTCAAATTTGAAAGTGATAGAAAATTAAATAATTAATGAGGATCCTTCAAGCAGCTACATATGATATGAGGCTGCTTTTAAAAACTCAAGGCCCTGAAACGAGGAGTATAAGGGTGGGATAATATAATATAAATTAATATTATTGCAACACTATCATATTATTAATATTATTATTGTCGCTATTATCATCCTAATCTTATTTATGTCATAGCTTATAGAGGTAAATATGAGTTTGATTCGGTTCGATTCGATTTTAAAACTCAATCAAATTGAATTGAACCAATAAAATACAATAAAAAATAAATTTGATCGGTTTGGTGTGATTTTTTTATTATTCTAATCTTACCCACGTCATAGCTTGTAGGAGTGAATATGGATTTGATTCAGTTTTAAAATTCAATCAAACTGAACTGATTCATTAAAATACAGTAAAAAATAATTTTAATCGGTTTAATTCAATTTTTTAATTTAAAAAAAAAAAAGTTTGGGCCAAATTTTTTTGATTCTTTTAACGCATTTGAATTTTTTTGGCCCATTTTTTTACATTTTGTATTTTTTTAAATTTTTATATCAATTTTAAATTTTTATTTGAATTCAAATACTAACTTTTAATTTTTGTATCTATTTTCAATAGAGATGGTCAAATCTAAAAAAAATATGTAAAATATTTTTAAAATATAATAAAAATTAAATTAAATTATATAAAATTAATATATTTAAAATAATTCGATCCGATTTAGTTTTGTTGGGTTGGGATTCTCTCTCAACTGAAAACTAAACCGAACTGGTCGGTTTTTAAAAAAGAAAAATCAAACTAAATTGATTTTCAGTTTAATTCTATTTTATCGATCCGGTTCAATTTTTGTACACCACTAATAGCTTGGGCGAAAGGTAATTTATGGTTGAAAGGGATATAGCCCTGCCCTCGAAAATACTTAAATTTTTTTAATAATAATACATCATTTATTATTTAAATATAAATATATTATAACCTAACCTTCCTCAACTAAAAAGTCATTTTTTTATAATTAAATTTTATAAAAAGTAATTCTTTATAATTTTTTATTTATAAATTGTGCATTATATTTAATTATTTTAATTTTTTAATTATTATATATAATTAATATACTTTTATTGATACCTTTAGTTTTTTTTTACTTTAATCTTCAATAAAAATTGTTTAATTTCACCCTTGTCGACACTATTATTATTATCATTATTTTATTAGTGTTCTCACTATAGTTATATATTATTATTATTATCATAACTATTATTGTAACTTTATTATTTTTAATATTATAATTATATTATTATTAATATATTATTATTATTATTATCACTATTAATACTTTTATTACTATAACTACTATCGTTGTTTTATTATTATATTATTTAATTATGTTATCAATATTATTACTGTTATTATTATTTTTATTATCATAATAATAATTATTTTTTTATTACTGTTATCTCATTATTATTATTTTTATCATCTTTTTTATGACTATTATTATAATAATTATATTATTAATATCTCTATTACTATTATTATTATTAATATTATCGTCACTAATTTTTATTATTGATATCTTTGTCACTATTGTATCAATAAATATATAATAATATTGACATACACTATAAAATTTTGTCTCAAGGCACTAAAGGAAGATAAAAGTGATTCGGAAGTGATAAGGCTCTTAACTTTATGAAACTTAAAAAAGAGTTATCAAAAATTAATTCTTCATTAACTTGACACGTGGTTATATTCTGCTCACAATTATGTTCTTTACTTGAATTGTATATTCTTTGTCCATAATACAACTTTGGTTTTTTCTTTTTTTTTCTTTTCAAAAGAAAATTGTCTTTTTGATGAATTGGATAAATCCTTTAATTTTCCTTTTATCCATATATATAGTATGTTCTTCTATTGACAATGAAGAAAAGTATCATAGTTTTCTTTCCCCCCCCCCCTTTATTATCAATTTACCTACTTTTCAAATAGTTGAAGGAAGAAAGAAATAAAAATAATAAATACTATTTGTTATTATAGAGTATTCACAAAGTTAGTGGAGGCATTATCATAATATGAGGGAAAATGCAGATAAAAATAAATAATCAAGTATTGTTTGTATATTTTATCAATTCAAATCTTAAAAAAATAATTTTTATAATTTAATTTTAAAATTTTTAATAAATTTATTAATATAATTCATATAAATTATATTTAACAAAAATAATTAATAAATTAATTTAAAAATGAATTAAAAATTTTTAAAATATATATTACTTAAAATAAAGTATAATTTTTAAATTTTTAATTAATTTAAATAAATTATAAATTATTTAAATAAATTTATATGTTAAATATATTTATTTTAGTCAAATAAATTTATTAAACTCGTTAAACAGATTTGAAATTATTTTAACTATCAATTTATTTTTAAAAAAAAAATTAGAGAGAATAATCATTTTTAAGGTCAAAATAATTAAATTTCGCCTTCTTTGTCAAGGCACGAGACAGAGGACTCTGTCTCCATCTGCAGCCATTGAATTTTCAACGAGATGGCCTAATGAACCCGAAATTCACCAAACAAATAAATAAACACAAAGGATAACCAATCAACCAACTGGTAATTGGTTCAGTGCTCCTGAATTCTATCCGAGTTTGAATTTTTACGAGAGTCAAATAAAAACAGAGAAAAAACACAAAAACTAGCTCTAAGAGTGCAAGAAAAGAATTTTTCTACTATCATTTGTATCTATAAATTTTCAACAAATAGTTGGATTCCCTGTTACAGATTTTTAGACTTTCAAAGGGAGTTCTGCCCATTACCAGTTCGAGAACATGATAATTACTATAAAATTTAATAAAGAAAACTTGTTTCAGTTTCACAGTTTCACCAAAGAACACCAAATTTTCTATGAAGAGTTTTGTATAGAACACTTGATAAGAGGTACATTCACAGATCTCCCTCTAGATTTAACTATCTTTAGCAAGAACAACCATGTCATTGTAATTGTCAGTGCTGGGAAGCGACCCACGACAAGCCCAGCAAGAGCAATTAGAAATAGAATTACACACCCTGAATTCCCATCTCTAGTATCATCTATTTTCTCTTTTACATTACTCACAGCTACTGATGACTGATTGGAGGAGGAGGAGGAACAAGTGATTCCATGATCATCCTCGTCATCGTCTTTTATGCTCTCTAGCTTACTTGGGAACAGCAGGAATGGCGATCTATTCCCATTCTCTTCCACTTCTTCTTCTTCTTCTTTCTCCTCTTCTATCTCAGAACTTGCTGATTTATCCTCTTCCACATAATTTAGAACTTCAGTGAATGACTCTGCTTGCCTCTTCTCAGTACTTCTCTTTGAACCTCGCAATTTTTTAGGCACAAACTTTTTCACCATCTTGGATTTAAATTTAGCACCTTTTTTACCTTCAGTTTTACATTGAGAGTTTCCATATTTCTGCTCATCTTCTATCTCTAAACTTCCTGATTTATCTTCTTCCACAGAACTTGGAACTTCCCTGCATGACTCCGCTTCCCTCTCTTTACTTCCCTTTGAACCTCGCAGCTTTTTAGGCACAAATTTCTTCACCATCTTGGATTTAAATTTATCCCCTTTTTTCCCTTTGCTTTTACATTGCTGTACAACCTCCATTTCTGAGCAAACCCATTTCTTCTCTATGTTTAAAGAATTATTTCCAGTTTCACTCTTAGTTTCCACGATTTCAATTTGTTCCATGGACGAAGAAGAAGAGCTCAATTGAACTTCATTGACTGATTCAGAGACCACGATCTTACCATGAACAAGTGCTGGTTCTAAATCTTCACAGCTCTTCCTTTTCTTCATCGCCGACACAGGGTTTTGGAACCAAACACAACTAGAAACCTTTTGGGCCAAAGATCTGAATGCCACGTTCGCATTGGAGCAAGGTTTCAAACAGAAAACGGTGACTTTCCCGGCGAATTCGAGGAACAGAAGCACAAACGCAGACACTGTGATCCCGACGGTGAGCTTCTTCACACTCAAAGTCACAACGAGCACCACGAACATCTTCAAAATCGCAGCAAGTACCTTTTTCGCATCCGACCCACCAACCTGATTAAGTTCCTGATCCGAATCCACAACCCGATCATCTCCGCCGGGAACGTTATCCACACCCAGCCGCCTCAAACTCGGAGCATCTGTATATATCGGCTCGTCGCAGAACACCGTCCGATTGCTCGAATTCGACGGCTCCTGCGGCGGAGAAGGAGAACGACGTAGTGTCGGCGGTAGCGGATGAGAAATCTCCAGGGGAACCCGTTTCTTGGCCTTGGGTATCTTGAACCGGCTCCGGTTCTTGACGAAGAGGTCGATGAGGGAGGTGGGGAAGCCAGTCTCCACGACGAGAGAACCACCGCGCTTCGGCGAGTTAAGATCGGCGACGATTTGGGATATTCGGGTCACCCTGTTCTTCTTCCATGGAAGTGGCATGGCTCTATGCCTCTATCACTCCGAACAATTTATTGAAAAAAAAAAATTAAAAAATGGAACCTTGAGAAAAACCCAAATGGCTGAAGGAAGTTTCAGGTATTGAACATGGTTTTATAGATTCAGTGAGGAAAAGGATTAGAGAGAGAGAGTAAAAGAAAAGTTTCCCGCGGAGGGAGAAAAATGAGGAAAGCGTGAAGAAAGAGAAGGACGAAAGCTGAAGGCGCGTGTGTGTGACGCGAAGGGGAACGTAGTAGTTGAGTTTGTTGTGGTTTTAATTTGATTATTACAACGGTAGTTTTTTTTTTTTTTTTTAAGGACAACGTAGGTTTTCGTTTTGTTTTTTGTCAAGAGACCTTACCGAGGAGGCAGCGTTAAACATTTTCAGTTTCCAATTCCAAACTTTTTATCGGAGATTATCAAGGGAAGCCTTATTTTGGTCAAGTTTTATATAGAAACTGTTGAGTAGCCAACAAGAACTGGCTTAGGTAATTAAAAAATAAAAAAACTGAAACATACAACTCTAATAAATACAATAATAATATTTTTTTAAAAATAAAATTAATTATATAAATCAAACAATATTATAATAATTTATTATAAATGAAATTAATAAATAAATTATTAACTATTAATTTTTTAATAAGATTTTTGCAGATTTTTTTATACTAATGTTGAAATTATTTTATTTTATTTAAAATAAAAAATTCAGAACGATTTGCCATTTTGAAATAAAAGCATTGGAATATTTAAATATTTTCATAATTATATATTAATATAATTAATATGATTCTATTAGTTCTTGGGAAGGTAAATATTGTTTTCTTTAAAACAAGACACGTGTCCCCCTTTTTATTTATTATTGAGGAGGTTTTTCTAAAAAATTCTCTCGAGGATACTCTTGTACTTGTTTTTATATAACTAAAATAAATCAGTATGTTAAATGGAATAAAAAAAATATTATAGTCGAATATACGATGAAATTAAGTTCTATTTGTTTTTGGTTTTTGAAATTAATTTTTTATTTTTAATTATTTTCAAAAAAAAAATTTTTTTTTGTTATTATTTTTATTCTTATAACACTTAAAAATAAAAAATGACATATTTTTAAAACAGTTTGTTAAATATAATTTTTAAAATTTTTTTATATTATAAAATAATTTTTTAAAAAAAATCAAGTAAACTCTAAATTTAAAAAATATCATCTTAATTTTTCACAAATAATATCTTAGTGGTTTCATTAAAAAAATAAATATTTTAATGATAAAAATGAGCATGCAATATTTAATTTGGTATAATGTTATATGTCTCAGATTTAATTTTATAAAAATTTTAGAATTAAACTGCAAATATTGTTTCATAAATCTCATAATTTAAGTGTGAATAACTCTTTTTTTAATATATATATATATATATATATATATATATATATATATATATATATATATATATATATATATATATATAAATATAAAATTCTGGCTAAGGTTTGTGCCGCCCTACCTGCTCATTATCCATAAATTTGACAATGGCCGACAGCAGGCCAAGATTAAATCGAAGAGACAATGTGAAACTGAAAGCTTAATGGATTATTCAAAACGTGTTGGTTTTAGACTTGATGAAGCTTCCCATCCAAAAAATGACATTTTTTTTGTTAAATATAGCATCAATAATAATAATAAAAAATTAAATGATATTGTAATAGTTTATTATAAATAACATTAATAAATAAATTATTAATTATTAATTTTTTTATAAATAATTTTATCTATTTTTTTAATTTTTTCTATTTTTAATTATCAAATTAGTCTTTATCTAATTTATTTTTCTGAGTAATAGGTATTTTCTATACATAGTAAAATCATTTTTAATGAGATTTTATTATTTTTTCACAATTTTTTAAATAATAAAAATAATTTTAGATTATTTTATATATTAATTAAAATTAAATTTCTCTTCAAATAATTTTAAAGACACATTTTTTATATGAGAACGCGTCTCTTTGATCACTACACCAACCACTTGAAATTTGGCTTTTGTATATAAACTTAAGAGTGACTTGCTTGTCACTATATGAGCTCTATCCATATTTATATCATTTGTCTCACTCTCCTCCATTCTCATTGGTTGCCCTCTAGAAAAATAGTTTGTAATATTAAATGAAATTTAAAATTTTATTTTTAAAAATAAAAGTTATTTCTAAAATCTATTTTTTATGTTAAATAAAATATAATGATAAAAAATATGACATTATTAATATATTATTTTTAACATAAAATTATATATGAATATTAATTAAATAATATTTAAATTTGATCTAAATTTTAAATTAGTTAAAATATTCAAGTTATCTTGAGTCAGGGTAGTCAAGTTTGACCGAGTCAAAATTTAATTATTTGTTTAAATTAATAAAAAAAAAGTATTTTAAAAATGTACTAATATGAATCTATTAATTTAATTTGGTCCACTTGCGATTTTTTTTTTTTGTCAAATTTAAATATATTTAATTGAATTAATTAAATTATACTTGTTTCCACCTAAAATAACTAAAAAAATTTAAACGTAGCAACAGCCTCCACTTGTGCAGCTCTAAATTCAGTGAATAATATTATATCATTAATATAATATTTTTTTAACATAAAATTATGGTTAAATATAAATCAAATTATTCAATTTAATTAAATAATATTTAAATTAAAAAAATTAACATTTAAATTTCATCTAAATTTCAATTAGTTAAAATATTCAAATTATCTTAAGTCAGGTAGTAAAGTTTGACCGAGTCAAATTTTAAAAAATTATATTTGATTTGTTTAAATTAATAAAAAAAATTATTTTAAATTTTTATTATAAGGAATTAATTAATTTAATCTGATCCACTTACAATTTTTTTTTATCAAATTTAAATATATTTAATTGAGTTAATTAAATTATACTTGTTTCTTCCTAAAATAACTAAAAAAATTTAAACGTAGCAACAGCTTCCACTTGTGCAGCTCTAAATTCAGTGAATAATATTATATTATTTTTTTTAACAAAATTATGTTTAAATATAAATCAAATTATTCAATTTAATTAAATAATATTTAAATTAAAAAATTAACATTTTAATTTGATCCAAATTTCAAATTAATTAAAATAGTCAAATTATTTCAAGTTAGGGTAGTTAACTTTGACCGAGTCAAATTTTAAAATATTATATTTAATTTATTTAAATTAATAAATAATTATTTTAAAATTTTATTATTATGAATTCATTAATTTAATCTGATCCACTTACAAATTTTTTTGTCAAATTTAAATATATTTAATTAAATTATACTTGTTTCTACCTAAAATAAATAATAATAAAAATTGAACGTAGCAACAGCTTCCACTTGTGCACGCTCTAAATTTAGGGAATAACAATGAATTAAAATTGCATTTATCCTTTTCTTAAGCTGCAAAAGTAGAGCAAGCGCTTATTGACTCCATAATTCTCCCCACCATGACTTGAACGCAAAGGCGCTGTCATAATAATTGGACCAAACAGGATAATGACCCGAAATGGGACCCAAACTCCATAGAATGGCTTTTTATATGCATGCTTTGGAAGAAAGGATATTAATTTATTTGAAAGAAGGGGAACTTTTGGAGGGGCCGAAAAGAGGACGAAAGAGCCAAAGGCAAAAAGTCAAGCCTCCTCGTTTATGATTGAAGGCACGGTAGAGTGGAAAAGAAGACAGTAGGGATGGTAGAAGGGACTTTTTTTTTTTAAGGTTTTGAAAGAATTTTATAAAATAAATTTAAATAAAAAAATATATAAATTGTGAGATTTATATTTAAATAAACGAATCTCACTTATTTATAATTTTTTTTATTAAATCAAATATTTTTTTTTAAATTATTATTTTTCTTTTATAAATTTTAAAAAATTCAAATTGGGAGTTAGAAAGAAATTTCTAATGGTGATTTAATGCAGTGGTTATAAAAGTAGAATTGTTGGGACAAAAAAATCTGGCTGGCCCACCTAAATTTTTTTCTTAAAGATATAATTAGTGGAAGAGATATAATATTTAATAAATAAAATGTGTTATTTTTATTATAAAATGTAATATTTTATATTTTATATTTTATATTTTCAAAAGTAAGATTAAATTAATTAGATTTAATTTATCTAATTTTGTCTTCTGATTAATTTATAACTATATGTTTGATGTATTATTTTAATAGTAATATTTCACTAATTTTAAAAAAATCTCAAACAAAAACAGTGTTTTTTTTTTAAAAAAAAGTGAATTGTTATTTTAATTTAAAAAAAATATTTTTTAAATTTGATATTTTTTAAAAATTGCATTTTAATTATCTAACCACTATTATATTTTCAAGGATGTTTTCTTATTAACTTTCTTAATTGATACTCAACAATTTTGCTTATAATAATTGAAATTTTAAACTTATTAATTATTGAGTTAAATTAAATAATTTTATTTATTATTATATTTTTTAAAAAACTCAATTATGAGTCATTTTTATAATTTCTATTTAATTTTTTCATTTTTTTTGTTAGACCAATTAGAGTATCAAAATTTATAATAAAAATGATTTTTTCTTATTTTTAAATATAAAAAATTATTTACCAAAAATAAAACTTCGATCATCAACTTATTTAATAACTTAATTAAAAGTTTATTTGATTTAGGTAATGCCGTGATTTAAATAACCTCTTGAATTAATAATAAAATAAATTTATTAAATTTAAAAAATTAATAAATTAAGAACTAAAATATAAAAATAAAATTTTAAATAAACAAATAAATAAAAGACGTACTTTTTTGACCGAAATAACAATTATATTTTGGTTTTGCAGAGAGGAATCATACTGTTGGATCTTATAATTATATTAAGAATACTGAGGACAAGAGAAGAGGCAGAGGGTGGAAGGGGACAAGGGACGTGAGGATGACCGGGGAACACGGTAACTGAGAATCACGTGGGAATCATATGCCGTAATAGACTCAGCCTTTGGTCTCTTGCGCTGTCTCAGAGAATGGTACGGTGCCTTGTCTAAAGCTTTTGAAACCAGTCTCCGTTCTCCCTCATAATTAACTAAATTGGTTTTATTTTCTCTCTCTATAATATTTTCATTCAATCTTCTTGCAATACAGCCACGGACCAGGATCTTCTGCTGTGGCTAATGCACTGTTGTGCCCCCAAAACGAAGTTTTTGGCTACGTTTTGAGATTTTTTATTTTTTAAATATATTTTTAAATTTAAATTTTTTTTTATAAATTATTTTTATTTAAAAAATTAAATAAAATTGAAAAAAATAGAAAAAAGTTTTGATTTTTAATATATTTTTAAAAATTAATTTTTTTAACATATTATTTTAAAAATTATTTAAAAAAAAAATTGTTGAAAATAAATTTTTTGTCAAAAAACTTAAAAACTTTGTTGAAAAATTAATTATAAGTTGTTGAAAATAATTTTTTTTTGAAATTTTTTAAAAATTTGTTGAAAAATTAAATATAAAAAGAAAATGGTGTTATGGTTTTTTGCATTTTTTTAATTTTTTTTTAAAGTTTAATTTTTTAACCAATTATTTAAAAAAATATCTTCTATATTTTTCAACAAATTTTTTAAATTTTTTACTAAAAAATTATTTTTTATAAATTCTTATATTTTTAAATTATATTTTTTTCTTTAATTTTTTAAAATAATTTATAACAAATTAAAATTTAAAAATATATTAAAAATAAAATTAAAAAAAACTCTTAAAACATAACCAAAAGACTACATTTTGGGGGTACAGGTGCTGTACATTGGCCACAGCAGAAAATCCTGATCTTATAACGTACATCTCATTTCAAAATCGTACTTGTAATTTATTATTGAATTTTTTTGATAATAAAAAAATAAATTAAAAAATTAATAAATAAGAAAAAATAAATAAATAAAAGAGGAGACAAATATAAAGAAAATGAATGTTTTGTGGGCCTGCCATTTCCATCTGAGGCCATTCAGAATGATAATAGTATCCAACATGCTATGATGAACTCGTGAAAAATAGGAGCAGGTCATCTCCACGAGAGCAGCCGGGGACCATTCTTCTTAATTAAGACGAACTAGATTTCCAGTTCCAATGCCCGGCCCGCACTTCATTTCACAGAACATAGAAATCTGGAGACAAATGGTCCCAATATTCTACCTAGCGACCTCTTATCAAGAAATTCTCCCTTCTTCTTTTTTTCCCCACAAAGATCTTATTTATGTGAACAAATCATGTAAAATTTATAACTTTAGCTTTCAAACAACTAAGGGTGGACATAAATCTATAAACTTTACATTTTTTTCAAAAAATTGGGTTAAAATAGGTGGATTGGATAGTTTTTTTAAAAAAAGAAATTTAAACTTGACTTGATCAATTTGACTGAAACCGACTTAATTCAATGAATTCGACATAAATTAATTTAAAATTTTTAGATAATTTAAAATTTTGATTGAATTTAAAATTTTTCTTTTAATTCGATTTTCATCAACCCGACTTTATGCTCACTCTTACGAATAATTATAAAAGAAATAAGTAAATTAAAGATCAAAAAATTTAAATAACCATCACTTGTTTATTTTAATTAATTTGTTTTAACTAAATTAAACATAGATAATAACTCTTTAGATATTTCTTTGTGTAAAAATAATCATAATATATGTAATTAAATATGACTGATAAGTAAATACAAAAAAAAATACAAAAAAGATTATCACAAAGAGACAATACAAGTTTCAATTTTTTTAAAGGATTGAGTTTATTTAACAAAATATTTTTACCAACTTTTACAAATATGTTGAAGATATAGAAAAACAGGTTATAGAATTTTTAAACTTATGATTAGTATCAAATCTTTTCTAGCAAGAAAGCAAAAATCTTTCCAAAAGAAAGAGAGAGGTTTCATATAGAAAAGAAAAAACTTTCTCGTAGAAAGAGAAAAGCTTCTATGAGAGAAACACTTAATGTAGAAAAGAGGGAGAAAAAAAGTAGTGTAAGATGGAGGGGACTACCACCACAAGAGAGCAGATTAGACCTCATGACAAGCCAACTCTATTTGGGTTAAGCTTTTTTTCTTCTTTTAAAAAAGGTTTGGCCCAAATTATTCTTTTATATTTAGACCCCAGCTTAATTCGAACTCAAAACACAAGCTCAGTAAGAGACTTCAAATATTATAATTATTTTTATTTAAATTAATTAAGAAAAAATTGGAATTTTCTTAAACAACACTTTATATAATAATTCATACTTTTAAAGGACAAAACATTTTAAAGACTACAAGATTATATATTTTTTACTCTAAAATTTGAATTAAATTTATATATAATAATGTTTTAAAATTAATTTAATTTAAGTTTTAAATTTTGTTTTCTAAATTAGACTTGTAATCAAATCTCTTAAGAAATACAATTGACACAAAAAATTAGTGCAAAGCTATTAGGGATGAGCATATAACTCGATCTAAGTTAATTAAAAAAATTATTTTGAATTGATTTAAGTCGGGTGAACGAATTGATTTAAGTTAAAATTTTTAAAAAAATTGAATTTAAATAAATGGTTGAATATTTTTTTTAAAAAATATTTTTAGACCTAATCTGATTTAACCACTAAACTAATTTAAATTAACTCAAATTTTTTGAGTAATTTAAAATTTCAATCGAATTTAATTTTTTTTAACTTAATTTTTATCGAATTAAATTGATAATAAGATGGATCTAATTTTTTGCTCACTCTTAAAAATAGTGACATTGAGATTTTGATTTATTAAATTTTAGATTGAATACTATAGTCTATACTACTTAATTTTAGAATATGTAATACTAACCAAGAATTATTAAACTCAGAAATTCAAATTTAATTGACTAAAAATTTATAAATAATTCAATTAATATCTTAGACAATAGTGTGACCACGAATGCCATTGTACAGCAGCGAGGACCTAGACTGAGGAAATCGGGATACAAGAATTGTCCTTTTTGTAATATGCTCTGCATAGTACACTGATCTTTAGGACAATGATTGGTTAAAGGAATTGTTTTTAACTCAATGATTGCATATTCTTGTCTTTATATTAATTATTATTTTTAGCTAAAATATTTAATTTTAATTATTGAATAATTTATTTATTATTTTATTAAAAAAATTATAATAATTAATTGATAAATTAAATAAATTAATTTATAATTTATTTGATTAATTTATAAATTTATTTAATTAAATTAAAGATATTTGATAGATAAATTTATTTTAATAATTTAAATTAATTAAAATTTTATAAATTATAAACTACTTAAAAAAATATAATTTTAATTAATTTTTAAATTTTTAAATAATTTATAATTATATTTAATAAAAATAATTTATAAACTAATTTAAAATTTAAAAATTATTTAAAAATTTAAAAAATTATATATTATTTTAAATAACGTATAATTTATAAATTTTTAATTAATTTAAATTATTAAAATAAATTTTTTTATTAAATACTTTTTATTTAATCAAATAAATTTATAAATTAAATAAATAAATTATAAATTAATTTATTTAACTTATTAAATATATTTTTTAAATTATTTTTGTTACATATAAGTTGGTTTAATATTTTTTTAATTGATCACATTAGTTCAAATATGCACACTGCTTTTTATTTTAAATACATTAATGATAAATAAAATAGTAGGACCATAAAATTAAAATTCACAGTTTTATTTTATATTTTTTTTTATTTCTTAAATATTTTTTTTCCTCTTTTACTTTTTTTTTCATCTCCCACATCTAGCCATGTACACATTTCTTAAATATTAAATAAATTATAAATTAATTTATTTAACTTATTAAATACATTCTATAAATTATTCTTGTCAAATATTTTTATCAAACATAATTTGATATAATTTTTTTTACTTGATTATATTATTTCAAACATACACACTAATTTTTATTTTAAATATATTGATGATAAATAAAATAGCATGACTATAAAATTAAATTCACAGTTTTATTTTATATTTTGTTTTTTTCTTCCTTAAATTTTTTTTTCATCTCCCACATCTAGCCACTGTCTCTCGTTCTCTTTCTCTCTCATCTCGTCGTTCTTTGTGATAAGCACAAAGAGAGATTTTTTTTAATATATATATTAATACGTGAAGATAATTGAACCCCGGTGACCAATTACTTCCTGGAGATTTTAAAGGAAGACTGGAAGAGTAGTCTTTAGTGGCGTCAACCACCGAACTACTTTCAGCAGCCATTAACTTTAAGAAAAGGACAACCCTGGAAAAAAAAAAAAAAATCAAAGATAACGTTGGAAGAATGAAGAAGAAACTTGTTAGAGGGAGAAAAGAGAAATAGGTTAAAAAGAGCGTGTGTAAAAGTATTTAAATTGAATAATTATAAAGAATTTTAATTTTCTATAATATATATTAAATAAAAATTTGAAACAGAAAAAAATGTAAATAAATAAAGAAATATAAATATATATATATTTAAATGTACTTAACACTTAATACTAATTTAAATTTTTTAAATTAAATTTCAAATGGTATTACTTTTCAAAAAAATTATAACTTATAAAAAAATTATAATTTTATAGAATATATGTGTATGTATAAAATTTTATTATAAATAAAGAGTCTGAAAACATATAAAAAAATATATTAATTCTCTTTTATTGTTATCTTTAAAATTTTAAAATCATTTTTTTAAAAATAATTTAAAAATTATTATTTGTTAATCTCAAAATGTTTGAGATAACTTCTATAAATAATTTGTGACATACCCTATAACAAATATAATGAGTGATAAATATTACTTTAAAAATAATATGATTTTACATATTTATAAGCACAATTTCATCTTTAATCATTTATATTTTCTAACAGAAAGTGTACCAAATTTTTTTTTCAAATTGATTTAAGTAAATATCTCATCTATTGACGATGTATCAAAATTTAATTATACAAATAAATATTTAAAAAACATTCACCTATATATTTAGATAGTTTTTTTTTAATTAAACCAAATACAAGCAACAACTTTTTAAATATCTATTTGTTTAAGTATTTAATTTATTGTGTCAATATACTAAATATTTACTCTCCCATAAAATATTGAGATTTGGTGATGTTACTTATTATCAAATGTGGCTGTTTTAGTTGAGAGTGAGGGTCAGATTGAACCAAAATGACAATGTCACTTAGGCCTTCTCAAGCCATGCCCAATAAATTTTAATAATGTCCACTCCATCTCTTCAATTCAACATGTACACATTGATTTCCCAATTATTTATCTACTAATTTGAGGGATTTATGCCTCCCCAAAACGTGGCTTCTCAAATTCAATTTTTCGTTACCACCGTAGCCATTGGAGTAGGCTTCAAAGACTATTAATTTTCACAGCCATTTTTTATAATATACTATTTTAGTCTACCTTTAATATAATTAAGATTCGGATCATTTGCTGTGCAGGGGGCACAGCAAGACCAGACGACTGGTCAAATGACCAGTCGCCTGGTCAGACTAATTTGAGGGGCATAACACGCAGTGTTGTGTTTCTCTACACCATAAAAAATTTCAATTCATATAATTAGGCCAACCCTAAATCAATCGAGTATGGATTAAGCCTCTATTTTTCACAAGCTTAATGCAAACTTGACTACAATAAATAATAGTATACATGCAAATAAAAATATATGAAAATTTTACGAATAACATTGTACAATTTATCTTGTATGGACTAAATTAAAAAAAATAAAAAATCAATATCATTTTGTGTCTATTGACATTTTCTTATATGTAACTATTTTCTCTCTCGAAGAAGAATCTCTTAACTTGTATATTTTTATTCACATATTCATATTGATTTTAATATTCAAGTAAGAATTATTTTTCTAAATAAAATTTATTTATAATTGTATTTTATTTTAAATTTTAAATAATCATATATTATTTAATAAAAATAATAATAAATATTATAACTAATGGATGATTCTTTATTTATACATGGCGACCTGGACAGAAAGTTTAGCATTTTTTTTTGGAAATACTCCATTAACCAAAAAGAAAAAAGAAAAATTAAGATAATAGCTTTTGAGTTAAAACTAATTTCATAAATTCTAGCAAATTCAATTAGTTTCAAGTAATAATTTTTTTAATTAAAGATAAATAATTTTATTCCATTGAAATAAAAATAAGAGAAGATTCTCTCAATATGTCAGTAAATATTTTATAAAATCTCAAAGTACAAAATCAATCTTATAAAATATAAAAAAAAGTGCTAAAAATTAACTGTTATTATTTAGATAAATTTTATTTTCAATTAATTTCAATATTAAAAAATTAACTCTATTTTTTTAATTTATGGTTTTTTTTTTATTATTCATTTTCATTTTTACAGCGAAAACTGTGCAATACAAAAGCATATTTAGAAGAAACGGAGAGAAAACGGAGAGTGAGAGAGAAGATGAGGTGGTTCCAGAAATCATCTTACAACTCAGCAGCGAAGGATTCAAAGTACCCAACCATTGGTCCACTTGTTTCCAAATTACCCTCAGTACCTGCCATAATTACGCGCTCAAACATTCCTTTAAATATTCCCCCACCACTTCTCTCTCCTCCCTCCCTCTCGATTGCTTCCTTTTCCACTACTTCGTGCGCTCCAAAAAGCCTCCTTCCTCTTTTCCCCTCTCTTTCCCGAGAAAATGAGAGAAATCCTACATATCCAGGGTGGCCAGTGCGGTAACCAAATCGGTGCCAAGTTCTGGGAGGTCATCTGCGACGAGCACGGTATTGACCACACCGGCAAATATAACGGCGATTCCGACCTCCAGCTCGAGCGCATCAATGTTTATTACAACGAGGCCAGTGGCGGCAGGTATGTCCCACGTGCCGTCCTCATGGATCTCGAGCCCGGCACCATGGATTCCCTTAGATCCGGCCCCATCGGTCAGATCTTCCGCCCTGATAATTTTGTCTTTGGCCAGTCCGGTGCCGGCAATAATTGGGCCAAGGGTCATTACACCGAGGGAGCTGAGCTTATCGATTCTGTCTTGGATGTTGTGAGGAAGGAGGCTGAGAATTGTGATTGCTTGCAGGGTAATCAAACCCCCTTTCTATCTTCTTTATTGTTTTGCTTTTTCTGTTTGTTCAGGCTACCTTTTTCTTTTCAAATGACTTTCGATCGGACGCTGCTTGGTTTGGCTCCATATAATATGATGTCCTGGCCTGACCGTTCTTGATTTTTCTGTATTTCAGGGCCTCATTTATCGAAAGTACAATTATTATTAACAATCATTTGGTAGCTTGACTTCCCCCCCCCCTCTTAATTTTCTGTTTCCCAAATTTTGTTTGTTTCTGTCGGAGCAATTCTCTATCTTCTGATGGTATATTGCCCTATTTGTAGGATCAATTTTATTGGGCAGGCATTTTGGACTTTTTCTTTCTTCCCTCCCCTGCACCTTGAATTCTTTCTGACGAGGAATTAAATCTGCATGAATAAAACTGCTGTTTATCGCATTGTTTTGTTTCATCAACTTGTCTGATGATTTTGCATTTGCAGTGCTAGAAATATAATTTTGGTGTTGGCTTGGCGGATAACTTTTGTTGCCTGTCGTAGTTTCTAATATTCGAAAGACTTTTTCCCCGTCAACCCCAATTTGACTTATTTCCCCAGTCAGTTTTCTATCATAATTATGATAAATTGGATGTGTCGCTGATCCATGTTTATTACTCGCCTGTTTTAGTTTGCCAGAACGTACATTTTAACTGCTGAAAGATGTTTTCTTGTCCTTGTACTGCACTATTGAAGTGTTCCTAGATCTTTTGAAACATTTTGTATCTTTTAAACCTAGTTTGTAAGGGGTGAAAGTGGAGGGAATTATTTTGGGAATTAGAGGTAAAATCTAGGTAACCTAGTTTCGGGAACAAAGGGAAGCACGGGAAGAATGAATATGCAATTTTATAATTTTCTGTGGCATATGAGCAACAAAGGAGAAAATTATTTTCTGTACTCACATTCTCCTTTATCTTTTTTGGACAACATTTATTTGCATTCTCCTCATTTTCTTTCTCTCCATATTTTGTTCCCAAACAAAGGCTTAATCTAATTAACTTGATAGGTTATATTTGGTGTCATTCAGCTTCTTCACTATTAAGGGCAAGTTATTCTATCATACATGAGATGTAGGGACACTAAAATATGTTTTGGTACATGCAAGTCGATTTTTTTTTTGTTGTTGGTGATTTCCGGGTATATTTTTAAGGTCATTATTATGGTTGAGCTGTCATATATGATTGCTGTCATCATTTATAAAAGTAGTTCCTGAAAAAGCAAAATATTAGATAATTATAATCTGTTATAGCTAATCCATTGGCATTTAATTAAAATCTTAAAATATGTGAACAGGATTTCAAGTCTGCCACTCTTTGGGAGGAGGCACTGGCTCTGGCATGGGAACACTTCTCATCTCAAAGATCCGGGAAGAGTATCCAGATCGTATGATGTTGACATTTTCCGTCTTTCCTTCTCCGAAGGTATCTGACACGGTTGTAGAGCCATACAATGCCACGCTTTCTGTGCATCAGCTTGTCGAAAATGCTGATGAATGCATGGTCTTGGACAATGAGGCCCTTTATGACATCTGCTTCCGTACTCTGAAGCTTGCTACACCAACTTGTAAGTTTCTGATTTCTTTATCTGAATTTAAGCGGAGTTGGTGCAACTTACTATTGGTGCTAACGCAGGCGTAGTTGCTTACTTATGATAAGTTGTTGACTTTTAGGAATAATTAATACAGTGATGTTGTTTACCTTTCAATTTACTATTTAATGAAGTATTAAATATCATTATGTTGGTTGGAGGTCTCAAGTGGGTTTAGGTCATGTGTCTCTCTCATGGCTGGTGGTTATGGTTTTGTCAACTTTGCAATCATTTGGTTATTAGTTGCTTTCCCTAATTGGTATATTTTAGATTTTATTTCCATAATAGCTGGAAGTTCTTAATTTCTTCTTTTTTTTTCTTGGTTGTATTGTTTTATTACAGTTGGTGACCTTAACCACCTCATTTCTGCTACCATGAGTGGAGTTACTTGTTGTTTACGTTTCCCTGGGCAGCTGAACTCCGATCTTAGAAAGCTTGCTGTCAATCTTATCCCATTCCCACGTCTCCATTTCTTTATGGTTGGGTTTGCACCCTTGACATCAAGAGGATCCCAGCAGTACCGTGCCTTGAGTGTGCCTGAGTTGACTCAGCAGATGTGGGATGCTAAGAACATGATGTGTGCTGCAGATCCACGCCACGGTCGTTATTTAACTGCTTCAGCGATGTTCCGTGGTAAGATGAGCACCAAGGAAGTGGATGAACAGATGATTAATGTTCAGAACAAGAATTCTTCTTACTTTGTTGAGTGGATACCTAATAATGTGAAGTCTAGTGTGTGTGACATCCCACCCAAGGGTCTTAAGATGGCATCCACTTTCATTGGGAATTCAACTTCAATTCAGGAAATGTTCAGGAGAGTTAGCGAGCAGTTCACAGCAATGTTCAGGCGCAAGGCTTTCTTGCATTGGTACACCGGTGAGGGAATGGATGAAATGGAGTTCACAGAGGCTGAGAGTAACATGAATGATCTGGTGGCTGAGTATCAACAATATCAGGATGCTACTGTTGATGAGGAAGAGTATGAGGAGGAAGAAGAGGACGTTGGTGCTTGAATCTTCGTTCCTACTCAAAATTCTTCGATATTTTAATTTGGTTGGCTTTGAGCGAGTGTTAAAGTTTATACTGTGGAGCAGTCAAATTAGATTGACTTGTTTATTTGTATGCTGTAATATGCAGCGTGGGTCAATGTATAAGCTGGGTGGTCTTGTTGACAAGGTTTTGAGATTAAACATTGGATGTTTCTACTTGTATCTTTTCATTTTTCTCATTTACTCTTCATATGTTGTAAACTTGCGAAATAAAACCATTAATGGAAAGAAATTAATTGCCATAGCACCATATCAGAAGCCATAATGTACTTATATCTACAATTTTAATTGGGAGTCTGTATGCTACAAAATGTTGCCATTATGCATATATACAATAAGGTATGTTCTCTTATCTAAACCATACTTAAACAACCTCCACTATAAGATTCTTAAAGGTTAGTTACACTGCAGATACAAATTTTTTATATTTTTTTTACAGTAAATTATATTGAACTCTTTAAAATTTGTTAAAAAAGTACACTCATTTCTTCTTTTAATTTTAAATTAAAATAAAAAATATTTTTAAAAATTTTTAAAACTTATACTTACAGTCTCTCAAAATTTAAAATAATTACACTAATTTTTTTTATTTTAAGTTTTTTTGTAACTGCTAATTTAATTTTTCGATAATTTGTGTTATAATAAGTTAAATTATTTATGAGAGAAAAATATATAAAATATAAATTTCATTAATAATTTTATGATTGAAGAGAAGATTTTTGTATAAATTAAAATGAAAGAAAGTATAATTATAGATTTCAAAAATATCATAAGAGATGAATATAATTCCATACCGTGCAATTATTAATTTTTGAATATTGCACTTCATATTTGTGTGATCACGGTGTCTATGATGCCAAGACCGATCCAAATGTCACTTGAAGCTTGAGGACTGAGGCTATCGTAATTTATATATAATCTTTGAGAAAGGTCGACTATGGAGCCAGCTGGTTTGAATGAGCAACTTGCATCCTAACAAATTTATATTTCTCTCAAAACTTTGAAACTTCATGACCACTTCAACTCTGCTCTGCCTCTGTGCCCTCTATCCAAATGTTGATAGAATGTATATATGTACGTAAGATTATAGAGTTGGTATTTAGTCTAAACAGTTGATGGAGTGGTATTTAAATTATGATATGTAAAAAAAATAATTTAAAAAAATTTATTTTTGTCATGTGTTACAATTTAAACATCGTTGATAGATAAAAATTTATCCATTGATGTTAAATTAAATAATTTTTTATAATTATATATAATAAATTTTGAGAGTTAATATTTGATTTAATAAATAATTTTTTATCTATTAATAATATTTAAATTATGATATATAATAAAAAAAAAATTTTAAAAATTATTTTTGTCGTGTGGATAGACAAAACCGTGAATCAAATCATTTTCTTAAGTTTCTAATACATTTTTTTGTTGTCGACCTTTGCGATTTCCATCAGTACTAGCGAATGGTTTGGTATGCAAAGACCCCAAACTGGTTAAGGCCAACGATTTCTTCTTGAGCGGACTCCACCTACCGGCAAACGTACACAACAAACCCAGTTGGACCTAAAGTGACTCAAGTTTCAGTTTCACAAGCTCCAGTACTTAATTAACACTACTCTTGAAATTTCACTTGCTCGCATGCATTGACTTTGCACCATCAGGCATCAACCCTCTTCACACACTCCCTCGTGCCAAAACCCAGGAGTTATTACTGTTGCTGATGCAGTGTTTGGGTCCGTGTCAGATACTGCTAGCAATGTTCTTGTCAAGGCTTTCCAAACGGACAAGAATATTGTCGTTCTTAGCTTGCAGTTCAAGTTCTAGAAAAAGTGAATGAAAAGCCTCCGGAACATTTGAGTGAATTTCATTCATTGTGATTTATGTTTGTTTGTTTATTTTATTTATGAGAGAAATTTGTTTTTAAAAAATGTGTTTCGTATATATGTTTGTCATAATTGCTACTTATAACAACTACACCATAACCACATTATTATAATTCCCATAACAATTTAGAGGAATGAAAAAAAATGTAACTCATGCATAATAGATACTCAAGGATTAAATTTATTCGCCTCCAAGACCCATTGGGTTCTCTCTCTCCCTATTGTTGCTACTTTGCTGGTTGAGAGGGGCTTTGCAATGGCAACCCCTCCTTCCTCCCATGGATTTTCGTCTTTTGTGTGTGTGTGTTTGTTTTTGTTCTTATCTTTGCGTGGGAGTTTTTTTTTTCTTTGTGAAGTTAGCCATTATGATTTTTTGGTGGTTTGAAAATCATAATGTCATATTTGATTACTTTCTTGGTGACTCAGTTATTGTGGACTTTGTCTCGTATAGATAGAAATGGTGTGTGATACTATATATCTTTTGTGGTTATGCAATAGTTAATATTTGATCAGTTTTGGTACCAGATACATATTTATAATCTTTCTCTATTTTTTTATAATGGAATAATAAAAAGACTTTGTGCTTAATTATATACTTTTCTAAACTTAGCCTTTTACTATTCAACTATATTTATTTTTTGTATTTTTTAATTTATTAAAGAAAAATATGTACTTAGAGTGGTTAAAATAAACTCTCTATGTATTGTATTTTGTGAGAATCACGTTCTTTTTTTTTTTCATGAAATCAAACTACTTTTGACAAAAAAAAAGGAATTAATTTGCCCATAATTAATTTATTTTTGAACTTAAATCATAAATTTATTTAAATGTGCAACTAACTAATCAGACTTTTAATGTGGTAAGCACCAAATCAAGGGGATTAAAACCAAATGGTTGAAGGAGGAAAATCATATGGCAAGTAGCATTCCACTATTAAAATAATAATGTAATCCCAAGTTGATGTGTGTGTGTGTGTGTGTTATATATATATATTTGGTTCATTGCCGGTAGATAAATTTTTATCTATCAGTGATATTTAAATCGTGACAAGTAGTAAATATAATAATTTTTAAAATTATTTTTGCCACGTGTTTTGATTTGAACATTATTGATGAACAAAAAATTATGTACCGATGATAAATCAAATATTAACTCATATATATATATATATATATATATATATATATATATATATATATATATATATATATATATATTTCATGTTCGATTTATTTGTTTATTTTATGTATAAGGTTTCATATACATGAAAATTTAAAATACCTATATACCAAGTGTCATCTTAAGGACAAATTCATTGCAAGTAGAAAATAATATAAACAAAGTGAACAAATGAGAAAAAAAAATATACTACATAGAAAAATTGAGATCATAAATTATATTTAGAAAAATTTAAAAATAATTTGCTAAAGTTTTTTTTTTTAACTGGAAATGAATTTTTTTATTTCAAAGTACCAAGGAGTGAGTCAAAGGCATTAACAAAGGATTATAAAATCGTAAAAGAAATTTTCTATATATATTTTTCTTTTTCACTCAAATTAAATTATTAAACTGTGATAAAGAAATAAAGGGAGGAGGAGTATCAAGAACTATAAAAACATTATTTCAATTTTATACGCCGGCAAGTGTGTGTGTGTATATGCGTGTATATATATATATATATATATATATATATATATATATATATATATGTAGTTTCACTAAAATTCATTTTACAAATATAATACGAATAGTGACAAACCAAATGCATGGTTTCCTCAAAATTATTAATGCATAAGAAAAATAATAATTTAAAAGCTATTGAATTGAAACCTATATTGGTGTTGATTTGATGTATCATAAATACATAAATTTTAGAAATTTGAATGGTCATCTTATTTAGGTAGATTTATTTCAAAATTTTCCTATTTCTAAAAGCTCAATCTTAATTATTTTTAAACCTAGACCTCTTGCTTAACTCTATTGTTCTTCACCATGAATTAATACAGAAATTTAGATTATATTTGACAAAAATAATTTATAAATTAATTTAAATTTTAAAAATTAATTAAAAACTTATAAATTATTCGTTATTTTAAATAACGTATAATTTATAAAATTTTAATTATTTTAAATTATTTAAATAAATTTGTCTATCAAATATTTTAATTTAATCAAATAAATTTATAAATTAATCAAATGAGTTATAAATTAATTTATTTAACTTATCAAACACACTCTAAGTAAAAATCTTAATGAAAGCGCGTATACACATAGTTGGATATTTTTAATTTTCCAAAACATGAATACGGTCCATATATGGATGGATACCTTTGTCGTATACCTTAATTAATTAAAACAAATTAATCAAAATAAGGAAAAAGAAGAATGCTTCAACTCAATTAATTAATCAATTAAGATTCCTTAGCCGTCAATGATTAGCCGATCGAATAAGCCAATAATGTTGGCCGGCTATAATCCCAGTCTTCTACTTCTGCATGAGATCATAATATTCTTCCGAGTATGACCATTTCAGTTCCTCTAAGGGCGGCATGGAATATCTTTGTAGGTTCACGTTTTCCTATTTAAGAGGGCATACTGAAATCCCACTTTCATCCACCAAATATCCTTGTATCCAACACACACGCACACACACCTCCTTTCTGTTCCTTTAATCTTCTCATCAAATGGCCAATTCTTCATTATTGCTGCCACTCTTGGCTCTCTCATTTTCCCTTGTCTTAGCTGTTGATCACAGTACCCTTCAGGATTTCTGTGTGGCTGACCCAAAAGCTCAAGGTACGCATAAATGGTTGTAGAATATATATATAGAGAGAGAGAGAGTGAGAGAGGCATCGTATATTATATTCTAAGTAATTCACATTATCAAACTTTAAAAATGTACTAAATAAACAATGTTAAACTACATATATTATCCAAATTATTCATGTGCAATCGAAAAATTAAGAAATAATTTTTATTATCTCATCAAGATGAGGTTTTTAGTTTCATTAAATTTTTTTGTTTTTATTTTTATTTTTTGTAGTCAGCCATGTTTGACCCAATTTTTTTTTTAATTGTAACATATTTGTATTTGTATTGTTGTCAGTGTGCTATAACAGTATCGATATCTTACTCTCTCGTTGATACCTGTAAAAATTTGAAAATAGGTGCGTCCAGGTTTTGTTCAAATTGATTTTGAGATTGTAATTCACTTTTTCCCTCGATGTTTATGGCAGTGTTAGTGAATGGTTTGGTGTGCAAGGACCCCAAACTGGTTGAAGCAGAAGACTTCTTCTTTAGTGGCCTCCACATAGCAGGCAACACATCAAACCAAGTAGGGTTAAGTGTGACTCCAGTTTTTGCAGCACAAATTCCAGGGTTGAATACTCTAGGCATCTCCCTTGCTCGCATTGACTTGGCACCTTGGGGGATCAACCCTCCTCACTCCCATCCTCGAGCTTCCGAGATCTTGACAGTTGTTCATGGCGCCATCGAAGTAGGATTTGTCACTTCAAACCCAGAAAATCGTCTCATCAGAAAAGTGCTTCAAAAGGGTGACGTGTTTGTGTTTCCAGTAGGCCTCATCCATTACCAGAGAAATGTGGGTAGTGCCAATGCAGTTGCTATTGCAGCTCTTAGCAGCCAAAACCCAGGAGTTATCACCATTGCTAATGCCGTGTTTGGGTCTAACCCACCCATAGCTAGCGATGTTCTGGCCAAGGCTTTCCAGTTGGACAACAACCTTGTCTACCATCTGCAGTCCAAGTTCTAGACAAGCAAGTCAAAGTACCATGTATTTGTTATGTTAATTTAATCATGAGGTTTACTATTCCTTTTAGTTATTTGTTTTCCTTCAGATTCGTTTGCTGTACTACTATTATTGTGTTAGTTAATTATAAGAACATTGTTAAGTGAGGATATAAGCCCCCAGAAAACAATTTCATTTGTATTTATTTCTTGTCCCTTTGATTTTAGTATCGGTAAATTTGTATCCCATATATATACATTAAATTATCCTTTGGATATAAACCAAAACAAAATCTTAGGTAATGTTTATTTTTCATCTATTTTAAGGCCAAAAATAAAATAAAAATAAAGTGTAATGTTTATTGTATTTCCAAACAATCGCTAGCTATGCCATAAAATCTCAGGTAATTAGTCCTAATTAATATATTAAAAATATGTATCTAAAAATTAATGTGTGACGAATTATTCTGGACTATAGATAATCATTTTTTTTTTCTTAATTATGCATGTATGAACATAAAGAGGTCCAAAGTGAGTAAATTACACTTTCTTAAATAAGACTTTTATTTTCTTTCATGTAATAATCAAACAATGAACAATACATAACTTGATACTCATTACATTTTACATCCACGAGATGCATAAAAATGACTGTAAATTAAAGAAGTTAACGTTGCTTAAATAAAAATATCATGTCGCCAACTTTTTTGTTCTTCCAAGCATATATATGAAGCTCTTATCTATCTCTTGCACACAACTCCTAGCCCATCCATCCCACTTGCGCAGCTCAAGCTAGGTAGCTCCAAGCCCTCTATAGCAGCACCAGAATTGAACTCGAACCCATTATCTTTACCAACAAAGCGAGCGACAGAACAATCTGGGGCAAACAAACTCGTAGTTTCAAACCTCTTTTCTCCTCCCATTATAGGCATTTTTGCCTTAATGTCTACGTTGCTTACATAATCTGGTCTATATGTTTGACCCAACACACCACTCACTTCATTGCTCAAAGAGAAAAACTTGAAGCCTAAATCAAGATGAGCAAAACAATCCTCATTTGTAATCCCGTAGTTATGGATTCTGGAATCTTCCTCAGTTATAGGAACAACCTTGGCTGTTATTCTTAATCTTCCCAAAACTTCGATGATGACACTGTTTACGTCAGCAGCTCTTGAAATGATAACACGCGGGGTAGTGATGGAATTCCACGCGGCATCTTCGTGTTGGTGGAGGGTGATGGGTTTACCGTCAAAGATGAGAGAGAGACGATCAACGGAGTCATCCCATTTGCCAGTTTCGAGGGCCCCAACAAAGATTCGGTGGTTGTGGAAGAGAATAGCGAGAGATTGGACCCAAGTGAAGTCTCTGGTCATGGTGGGGTTTCTTCTACCTATGAAGTGGGCGTTTATGTGAAGGTTGGGTTCGGAGACAAGACAGAAATTGCTGTCTTTCTTACCATGAAAATAAAAGGTGACACCGTCACCTCCGATGAAACGAGGATCTTGGCAAACAGCTCCTGGTCTGTCGCATTCTGAAACCACATATAACAAGTTAAAGATACATATGTATACAAATTGTTACATTTTCTATTACGAATTTACGATTATTTTTACATTAAACTAAACTATTAAATTTTCACAAGAGACATACGGGGATTTTGGGGAAGCTTAATGGTAGAACTAAATCAGAAGCTTTTTCAAAGGTATTTATATTTGGCAGAAATTAATTATTGTACCAATCTTTGGATGCTCATATTCATATATCAACTAGGAGACAGTGTGTGTATATATATAGTAACACGCGCGTAGTCAAATAATTAGCTGTTTTTCGTATTTAAGAAGTATTTTGATAGAGTACAAACAATATTAGATTAATTGTAAGATTTTTGTAAGTATGATAATTATAATTAACTTTTAGGATTTTTTTTAAAAAAAATTCATCTTATATAAAGTTATTCAATAATGGCGTAGAAATAATTTTGATTGACCCGTTTATATATATATATATATATATATATGGACGCGGAAGATAATAGAGAAACATATGTAAGCAAGAGTCTGAAAGACTTACTGCAAACAGGTTTGCAAGTGACGCAATCAACCTCACATCCAGTAGGGCAAGGGCTGGGACAAACATGTTCCATATTATAACACTTAGGGTAGTACTTGTTCCTGCATCTAGCTGTCTTTGGTGTTGGAGAAGGTGTTGAGGGAGATGGTGGTGGATTCTCTGGTGTAGAAGGTGTAGGAGAAGATGGTGGAGGAGAGGAAGAAGGTGGTCTCTCTGGTGTAGAAGGAGTAGTAGGAGACGATGTTGGTGGATTCTTTGGTGTAGAAGGTGTAGAAGGAGATGAAGGTGGTGGGTTTTGATCAGGTGTAGAAGAAGATGGTGGAGGAGAGGAAGAAGGTGGTCTCTCTGGTGTAGAAGGGATAGTGGGAGACGATGGTGGTGGATTCTTTGGTGTAGAAGGAGATGAGGGTGGTGGGTTTTGATCAGGTGTAGAAGGTGTAGGAGATGATGGTGGAGTATTCTCAGGCGTAGAAGGGGTAGGAGACGAGGGTGGTGGGTTATGATCTGGTGTAGAAGGAGTAGGAGATGATGGTGGAGGATTCTCAGGCGTAGAAGGGGTAGGAGACGAGGGTGGTGGGTTATGATCTGGTGTAGGAGTAGGAGATGATGGTGGAGGATTCTCAGGCGTAGAAGGGGTAGGAGATGAGGGTGGTGGGTTATGATCTGGTGTAGGAGTAGGAGATGATGGTGGAGGATTCTCCGGCTTAGAAGGGGTAGGAGATGAGGGTGGTGGGTTCTCCGGCGTAGAAGGGGAGGGAGATGAGGGTGGTGGGTTATGTTCAGGTGTAGAAGGAGTAGGAGATGATGGTGGAGGGTTATGATCGGGGGTAGATGGTATTGGAGATGAGGGTGGTGGGTTGTGATCAGGTGTAGAAGGAGTAGGAGAGTCAGAGGGAGGAGGGTTTGAAGCCCCAACACAAATAGGTTTACAAGAGGCACACTCCACAGTGCATTGATCGGGGCAAAATTTAGGGCAAACATGAACCAAATTATAGCAATGCTTGTACTTCTTTATCCTACACGTAGCATGGCTAGGGTTTTTGGCTATTCCTGGTGGAGTAGCCTCTCCCACACCCACTAGCACTACTAGCATAATAGGCACCAATACTCGTACCACGAAGTGAGCCATTCTTCAGAGTCAAATATAGCTCAATTGATCTTAGTTTGTGAGTGCCAACTAAATACCAAATCCACCCCTTTTATAGGTAAATGGAGAAGAGCATTTCTGTAAAGCAAAATGCCAAGAATTCAGGATCATAGCTTTTGGTCTGTCTCTTATATATCTTCGCTAACAAAACATTTTCACATGGTTCCTTAACAAATCAAAACAAATGAAGCCACTCGAATATATTTTTGCATATTTTAAAATATTGGTCTTATGTTAAAAGCAAATATGTGATATATGATTAACCAGTGACTTTCACAAGTTTAAATCTTAAATTATGTCTTTAATTTACAAAGCCGAGTATTTTTTTTTTGGTGATAAATTCTTTAGTTTAGGCATAAATAATGATTTGCCTTTGACTAATCTAAGAAGATAGATTAGTTGAAAAATTTATAAGTTAATTTGGACATCCTAAAAGAAAAAAAAAGGAAATAGTTTTGGATTTTCTTCTATATATACATGGCTTTGAAGTGAAATTGGTATCACTTTGGTGTGAAGTAAAGGAACTAATGCCATGTTATGGGTTCTGTAAATTTCAGGTCTCTGTTCCTTAGGAAGGCAGAAGTGTAGGATGGAGAAAATAGTTTATGTTGATTAATATTGTCGGTTTCATGCTCCCTGCAATATTGGGGGGCTTAAAATTCTTCTTCTAAAATAATGTTGACTTGTTATAAACATTTCCTTCATCAAACTTTACAGCCATGCATTATATTGTTTAATAATATTTTCTCCTTTTTCTTCCAAGAAAATTTTGCTGGAGTTATTAATTAATCATTGGAAGATATTATATTGGTCCATGATATATTGACAATTAATCACCTCTCTTGAGCATACATGACTAAGTTCAACTTCCACTTCAACATAAAGTGATTCTCCATTCCTTTGATTGGCCTGTACTTTTAAGGTGCATATAATTAATATATATGCATTAGAAGGAGGCATAAAGGTCAATGTTAAAAATTAGAGAAAATTGTTAGATTGGTTATTCGGGTAACGATTAAAATACTTTATTTATAAGAAGTGGGTTTAATTCTCGTTATTAATAGTTTTATTTGATAAGTAATTTATAAATATTACTATAAATTCTTACTATATTTGTGGTATATTTTGACTTGGAATAGAACCTTAATTATCTTGCCTTAAATGTTTTTTTTAGTAAACAATATATATATATATATATTCAAAATATACCACAAATATAGTAAGAATTTATAGTAATCCCTAAAGTTTTTGAAATTACATGCACTTGCACTTCATTTAATTTTAATTTATAAATTTTTTTTAATATTTACAAAATTATTAATAAAACTTATATGTTATTAAATTTTTCTTCTAAAAACTAATAAATATATAATGTGATTCAATACAATACAAATCATTAAAATATTAAATTAATGTTTATGAACATTTAAATAAAAAATGTTATTGGAGTGTAAATTTTATCATTTTTAAGAAAAGTTCTTATCTTAATTCAAAACTAAAAAAATGTGAGTATAATTTTTATAAATTTTTTTTTAAAAATAATTTACTCTAAAAATTAAGAATAATTGCGATATGGGTTATGACTATCAAATCATTGGCCATTAAGACTAACTTTTGAACATATAAGTAATGCTTTTGTACATCTATATTTGCATATATCTTATACACTTACAAATAGGAATTTAATCCACTGATAATTGTGATAAAAAGCTGGATCGATATTGAAATTCAGAATTCAATTTATATTTTAGAATTTTGTAAGTGACTAATTAATATATTATAAGAAAATATAAATATTCTTATTCAACTTTGAGATATTTGCAAACACTTCTTTCAGTTTTAAAAAGTTAAAATTTTTTCTCTCAACTTATATTAACAAACATTTAATATTTTCTGTTAATTTTTTTATATGACATCTCACCTCATTGAGGCTAAATATAATTGTAGAATCACAAGTTTATTTATTTTAAAATGAGTAATGTAATATTTTTATTAGTTTTGTTAACAAAAAATAAATTAAAGGTGTTAAATATTAACTGATGAAAGCCGAGAGGAGAAAATTTAAAGTTCTAGAAGTTTTTAGTTCATTTGATAGTGCAAAGGTTGCCGAGCTTGGGGGAATAGTATTACTTAGATGTTTCAAAGCTTTCCACATCATTTTACCCAAAAAAAGGAAAGAAAAGAAAGGCTTCTTGCATCTACCAACAAATGTTGAGGGTAATAATATACAAACTATGTTCTTACAGTGATTATACAAGTTTAAAATTTAAAATAAGTATTTGTTTAAAGGCCCTTTATGGTCACAAAATCAGAATGTTGACACTTTTGGGGATTCCCAAAACTTAAGTGAAAGACTGTCATATCTACTATAGGTACCATAAAATGCAACAAGCCAATTCAATTTTCCCAAAACAAGCCCGTGTGTCTGGTAAAGCTTTTACCAAAGCTGTCCACCATAAAGCAGAGCTGGCATAAAGCAAATTTCTTAAAAAGGAGATATACCCCCTTCTTCCTATACGGTCCAAGCATGCGGACACTGTTCGGAAAGATGGAAACGAGCTTCTTCATTTGGTTTTTGATACAATGACAGAACAAAAAAGTTAGAACTTAGAACATTTTACTTAACTATCCAACTCCCTCGCCACTTTTAAGAGTTTCTTCATTGGCATCACAAATGTGGCATCCAAAACGAGAGAATAAAGCCACGGCACCTTAAGTTTTCTTTGACAGCCAAGGTCCACGGAGACAATTCCAAAGAAACATCTTAATTTTTCTAAAACATTTGGGGCAATAAAAGGCACCTATAGATGTGTCAAAAGGAGAAAGATCATTTTTGTTTTCAAAAGCATAATTATTTGAAACAATAATTTGAAAACTATACACACACATGCATACAGCTTTTCTGTATAACATAGAAAGACTGACAAAAACAATTCGATCAGAACGGACTTGGGCACAATTTCTTCCTCAAAGCCAGAGCCGAGCACACTAACTGAACAACAATCAATAGAGAATTCAACCGTAAGATACACATTATTGCAATGGCTGGAATAGTTCTTTTTTTTTAACAAAAAACCGTTCAAGTTGAATTCCCAAGCTTTACATGTAAATCACCTTCGGTCTACTAATACACCATTCTGATCCAAATTCTGATAGAGCTAGTTACCTATACCTTATTAGGAACATCTGATTTGCTAGAGCAATGAATTCAACGCAATTAAGTACTGCTTCAACAACAATAATGTAATCATGAACGCAGATAGGAGGCATCTTGAGAAAAACCCCATCACAAGGTTCAAAGGTAACCTAGTCCTCTCTTGTTGGTTGATAAGATTTGTCAAGTATGCTTCCATGCTTAGTCAAGCTTGACATTAGAATAGAGAAGGGTGTCCCTTGTGAGTGGCATATTCACAAGGTAACATATCTGTCAGAAAACAAAGAAACTAGTAAATATTTACTGTCATCCTTCAAATATCAACATTAATTATCCACCACTGTGTAACTAATGACTAGTCCCGAAGATCCCACATATGCATGTATTTTATTCAACCAACTTTCTATTTATACATATGTCAGCATACAACGACAAAACAAAGAATCAGGCAAGCACTTCAGGGCTAATTTTTATTTATTTATTTTTAAATGAAAGCAAGAGAACAGCATATTCAAAGCTATTTAGTATTTACAGATATTATCATCAGAAATCAGAAATATATACCCTCTGGAAATTATTAAGCATAATTTTAAGCACTGTATTAAGTTTTAAAAAATAAAAGCTGCATCCCAAATCCTAATGAATAGAGAGGGGATAAACTAAAGTAAGCAAGCACAAATTGGTAAAATAATACACGAGTCCCAGAACTGTCTTCCAACCTGTAGCAAGATCTTGGTGATAAATATTAACTAAACTCACAGAAAAACAGTTTATTTTCTTGTTTTTGTTAATTAATTTACAATTGTTATTAATTACCGAACACTTACCCCCATAAGAGTTGAGATGAGCAAAATTATTCCTGTTATCCAAGCAAGGACTCGCCTAACCAACGCCACTTCCAGATCTTTTATAGTCACTCCGTTTTCTTCTGCCAACCATCGAGCAGCTTGGTGAGAAGTAAACATGACATCAAGCTTCTTACCCAACTCCTGAGAAGCCGTTGTATGAAAGTAGATAACTCCAACAATTTGACCTGCTCAACCATTAATCATTAAAGGTTAAGAAATTGAATTCTTCAGATTAATTAAATTTGAAAGGGACATCTAAATAAAAGCTGACAATATGAGAATCTTTAGAGTTTACTAAACTAATTTAACTGATAATTTTCTATTCTAAAGCAAATCAGTTTCTACAAAGTTGTAAAGTTCTACTTTTAAATCATGTACTGATTATTTAAGACAAACATTGACCTTTGTAAGCTTCCTGCACCGAACCAAGTATCTTTGTCAAAGTTGCAAGTAGCAGTTCAACTCCATGCTGAACTATACTTTCATTTCCATAATAATCTTGCAAAACCTGCACCAATTTAGTCCATAAGACAACTAAATCCATGTGTTACGACAAACATTGAAAATAACGATGAGAATGTCTGTGTTGACAGACTATAGTTACATTAAATATTTCCTGTGTTAGAAAGAAGACTCTAAAATACTTGAGAAATAAAATGTCTGACAAGACTTATCAGTATAAAAAATCAAGGCAAGATTAAGCATTACAAAGAAAATTTTTGGTCAACTTCAACATCATATAAACAGTACAAAATAGAATCAGTCACCTCATTGTTCCTCCCAAAAATGTTAAAAAATGCAAGAGAACAGACTTCACTGCATGACTATTTGATCAAGTAACACAAGTTATAGGCAGTCAGCTGGCAAGCATCAACCAGAAGTGAATCCAAAAGTCTCATTTATAAGGAGCTTCCAAGATTGGAAACATGCCCTACTGTACATTTGATACGATCAACATTTCTACAAGCAAAATCTCACAAAAAAATGACACATCTTTAACATTTTCCTTTAATTTAGCAAGTCATTTTGATATTTTTACGAGGTTCAACTTGCCAGAGACATACCGTTGTGATGTTAATAATGCTTCAGTTATTATTAAAAAAAATAGCATGCTGTTATACCACACAACACTAGGCTGCAGCAAACGAAGTTGCAGAGCATTCTTTCCAAAAAATTTAAGAACAACAAAAATATGAAAGAGTAAAGAACAACAACAATGCTGGAAACAATAACAGGGGTAATAAACACCTTAATACCACTGAAGCATCCCATCAATAACTCTGCTGGACTCTGTGTGCTTTGTGATGAATCTTCATGCATTTGAATTGCCCTTTTGACATTGCGAATCAGAGACAGAAGACCAACCATGAACTCCCTTTCTGATTTCTGCAAACACAAGCATGTAAACCTCCAATCAGATTCATAAAATACATATAGGTACCAATATAGTTTTGAATCCTCATGATACCTTTGACATAAGCAGATTCACCATGACATCATTTGCCAAAGGGATGGTCACCACCCCATTTAATGGCTCCAGGGTATCAGGAGTATATGATCCACCCATCAAAGATGCCTAAGAAAACAAAGATAAAATTCATTTTTCACATAAAACATGATAATCAAACAACATGAAAATAGCTCATTAAATTGAATAAAATGCATCACAACTGACAAAATCGCTAATTTCTTTTTCAGCGTAATCTTCCAACAGCTCATCCAAAGAAACCACAGAGATATCATCTTCATCTGCATACATTTAACAAAAAAAAATAAGGAAAAAGAAGAACCTCTCACAAAAATATACAACAGAATCATAATGATAGTGCATATCATCATTTTCATGTCTACTCTCTTTCTTTTCTCTACTAGTGAACTTTATAAATCTCTAACCTGGAAGTTGAATGTCAACTTTATCTGAGCCAAGAATGTTTATGCTCCTGAATGCATTGCTGAACATTTCATTATACTGGACAATTTGTTTAAGATCTGCATCCATAAAACATTCTTTTTCAATTTTATGTATGGAAAATCAATGATATAATAGATATTTTTAATCCAACTCAAACCAAGGCCAGAGACCACTAATTCCATTCACTTCCAGCAAAAAAACAGCTCGGGGTCTATTGAATGGATTGGGGACCAGAATCTCGTTCAACTGCAGACAAGAATAACATTATCATCAATAAAACCTATAACAAAAGCATGATTAAACATATATAAGGTAGTGAAAAATTAAAACCACTATTAATTACCTTGGATGAGCCGGCGGCTGAAAGGGTGGAAGGAGGTGCAAAACCAAGCAAGACTGATACAGCAGCACCAACTTCGTGAAGAAACATTGAATGGTGCTACAAAAAGTGTAAGTAATACCATCCAGAAAGATAGTGAGAATGGATTTTAACTATTAAAATTTCTCCCAGAATGAGTTAACAGGAATAGAATTCAAGAAACTTTTCAGCTCTCACATTATATACATGTGAGTGCAATCAGGTTCATTTGGTAACTGAACCCCTTTAGAATACAACACAATTAGTTTTTGTCAAACTTTAATACATCAGAGCAAGAAATGAAGATTTAAAGAAGACATGGAATAATCCCAAAGACAAAGACATGTAGGAAACGGAAAGAATTCAACATGTTATCCACCATGTGAGCATAATGCTAAGGTTACCAGTCATCCAACATCGCTTTAATAGCCATGATAATCTGCTTTTGTACTTTTATTTTAGTTTATCAGTGCAACTTCTTTCTTGTTTAAAACAGGTGAAAATGTAGTGAATGATTTTGGAAGGAAAATTAAAAATTAAAGGTCAAAGTTACATTTTCTCATTAGGGAAAGTAAGAGGAGTGAGGAAAGAATGAAAAATTGGCTTAAAAAAAATCTCAACTCCACTAAAATCAATCTCACCAAAAAAGGACAAAAACTTGATAGTATTATAAATAACAGCATCGTCCTGCTTTGAATAGTTCTTAAAAAGTTCTTAAAAAGTTTCTATATGAATGAAGACCTCATTTTATATTTTTCTTTTCATTTTCATTTCCCTTGTTAAACAAGAAAGGAAGTTATTTTACATTTCCTCATTTTCAATACCCCTAATTTCAGTTTCAACATTTGATTGCCCTCGTCATTTTTTTCTCAAACAAAGTATTAGTCTTCTCAATTGTTAATATATTTAATTAACTGGCCTTATTGGTAATGTTTCTTGGTGGCCTTTGCTAATCACAATTCCTTTCTTCAGAGGTTCCTCATTCAAAGTTCATCCCAATTAAGTTTTTTAATAGATAAAAGCCCTTATTAATCAAGTTATGAAAAAAGGTCTAATATTCTACTCAGATATCTCATTTGCACAACAATAAGGTACAGCGAGTTAACAAGAATTGGAGAAATTCAAGAAATTGAACGGAAATTGAATAAAACATTTTTCCATCCCACTCAAATGGTCTTTTACTTCTCTTTTCTTGTTTTCATAATTTAAAATCAGGCGATTATCTACTTTTTGAAATTAAATTAGCCAAGATCTGCTCAATTCCATGACTCCCTTAACGTCCACATCTGATTTCTTATCTTCAAAATGCTAAGACATCCTTTACAGCCCCTGTATTCTTATAGTTTGAAAATTACAGATAAAGACTGCTGTTTCAGACCAAAATAAAATTTGATTCCTATCTGCTATAGTTTAAATAAGCATTCCGCCAATTATCTTTAATACTCTAACACCAAATCCAAGATCTTTTGATGTCAGAAATTGACAATGAAACTCCGAAACTACCATTGTTCCTTTACCTACAAACTCAATCTTTATAACCCAATACCCTGGCAAATGTTTAGGCTTTATTCCTAGGACATTCACGGGCAGATGCCTCCAAGAACGTGCATACTTGTGTCAAACCCATTCTCTACTCTCCACGGCTAAAATATTGCAATTCAATACCCAAACCTGTATACTATCAAGTTCTTATTTATTTGTTACTGTTACTTACCCCATTTTCCAAACACTAATTTGTAGACATAAGGTTTGTTTTGCACGATTTATTCATACATTAAAAGATTCAAAATTCGGCTTTATTTTGCTCCTACCATCTTGTCATAAGCAAAGGCAATTTGATAAAGAAAAATTCAAAGCAAAATCTAAACCTTGCATTGATCCGTAATTTATTCATACATCAAAGCAAAATCTAAACCTTGCACGATTTATTCATACATTAAAAGATTCAAAATTCGGCTTTATTTTGCTCCTACCATCTTGTCATAAGCAAAGGCAATTTGATAAAGAAAAATTCAAAGCAAAATCTAAACCTTGCATTGATCCGTAATTTGAATCGAAAAGAAAAGAAAAATCGTACCTCAACTTCATGGTTGGATGATCTCGCGCGAAGGAATTGATGAGCTGGGGCATCAATAAAGAAAACTGAACCAGAATCCTCACTCTGGGCCAATAAACCAAATCAAACAAGAAAAATTGTTAGATCAAAATCACCATCCAGATGCTCACTCTACAATCCAGATTGCCTAATTGAAGAGAGGTAAGGAAGACGAAAAAACCCTAGCTCGAGGAGAGAGGAGAAATAAGATGATGAGTAAGCTCAAAATGCTGCAAACGCGAAACCCCATCGCTCAGAGACAGAGAAAGAGAGAGTACTCGATCTCGTGGTTACACGGCGAGGAAGGAAGGGCGAGTCGAACTTCTAAGTAGTTTAGACAACAAGAGGCGTCGTTTTGAATCGCAGATAAACGACGTTACCCATCGTTATGATCATCAAACCACGTAACTATGTGTTTTTTTGAAAAAAGAAAAAAAAAATTATGATAAGGTATCTCATAGTTTATCCACACTAATTTTTTTTTAATGATTTTAAAGGCATGTTTTTTTATTTGAAGTGTTTAAAATTTTACTTCAATTAAAAAACAATCAAATTTAAATTCATAAATAATAATGTCATCCTACTTACTAAGACTTTTTTTTCCCTAAATACAGATTGAATTATTTTTGAAAATTACAAATAATTCCTAGATATATTGCTTTAAAAGTTTTTAATATTTTATGGTATAGAGGTTTAAAAACAAAAAAAATTATAAAAAATAAATAATGAATAATGTGTATTTTTTAATAAAAAAGATAATGAATAATTTTAAATAATAAATTTTTTAATTATATATATATATATATTTAAAACTTAAAAAATATGAATTGACATGTAATGCATGTCAAGCGATTAGTAATAAATCCTTTGTAATTATATTAATGAGTAAAATTTAGAAAAAAAAAATTTATGATGTTTTAGATAAAAATAAATAAAGTTTATGTGACTTAGTTGTTAAAAATTAAAATTAAGTAAATTAATATGTTAAAAAAATAAAAGAGAATTTATTTATTTATTTTAATTTAATAACTTGTACAATTACGAAATACTTTCACAATAATGCTTCGAAGAGAAAATAGTGAAGTTTTGGGAGCAGTAATAAGATACCTGAAAAAGAACATGATCGCACACACCAAAATAAATGGTCGGCACTGGTAAGGTTATAAACTCAAAACACAAACGGTGAGGGACACTGCTCCTTGCATTCTATAACCACGTGTCTTTCTCTTCTGCCATGACACCGACTGCTTCTAATTTTCTTGCACTTCCCTCTGCTCGACCCTTCATTTTAATGCAACACCAAGCTTCCCTTCTTTTTACCAACTCCGTTCTTTTGTCCTCCATTAATATACCAAGTTCTCAACTATCTTCCAACGGATTGAAAGTCACATCTTCATCCAGATGTGATGAAGGTACGCACGCTACTTTTCACACACAGGCTACTTTGCTAGCACTCAAGATTGTTGCCACTTTGTTGGGTTAAGGAGCTTATACATGTTGATTTTTATGGGAACATTGAAATTTGAAGACCGTTTAGACAACTATGTTTCACCCCAAAATTCTAAGCCAAGCCCGTATACGTGATAGAGAAGATTGCAAATAAGTAGCCTTTTCTTCCTATCCACATTGGAATGCTATAGTTTCATTAGGCATTTCCCATTTCCCTGGGCAATTTCTTAGCTTTCAATGAGATTTTAGTTTTTCATAACCAGACTTCCTATATACGTACATGTTCTTTACTTCTCCTCTTCCATGAGATTTTAGCCTAGTTGGGATTGGTTTGCAATTTAATTAGTTTACGGTACGTACGTACCATTGAAGTAAAGCAAAAGAGAAAAACTCTGGGCTAGCTCAAACTAATCAGTTTTAACTCTTTACTGATTAAATAGGTTTTTCATTAGTCACAAATAGACGGGATCCAAATTACCTGTGTATGAAGCGTAAAAGATAGGAAAAGTATCCATTTTTATTTGTTATACACTGCATCATGGATAAATCCGCACAGATTCTGGGTTTGAAGTTTATATCTAGTCTTCACATTTTGAGTGCTTTCTCACTTCAAAAATTTTATTGTTGTTACTTGTTATGTGTTGTGCAGGGCAATTCTAACTCGCACAAAAGAAAGTCTACCTTGAACTCCGATGTGAATCCTCCTGTATCCAAGGTATGCAACTTCGTTGTTTCCTTTTGGAATAGTAAGTAGCAAAAATAGATGTGTAAGCAAGGAAGCACGGACATGCGACACTATAATATGTATTTTGAAGAGTTCTGCCGTATCTTGTATATAATATGTGTCGGGTTCATTTCATTTTGTAAAGTGTTCTTGCTTTATATTATATAAGTAGTTGCTCCTTGCTAGACTAGTCTATGGGAGGCCTGTATTTTTTTTCTTTTGTGGGTGTTGTGGTCCAAACTAAATCCCCTCCACATATGATCTTAAGAGCAGACTCTGTGACATTAGCCTAATGCATTTAGAATTTTACTCTTAGTACTCCCCAAAGGAATCAAATCCAAATTGATAAGGAGAAATGTCATCTATTCTTTCCAATTGAGTTAACCCCTCTAGCTAGAAGTGATGTATTTTTCTCAAGGGAATAAAGTGCAACTTTTTTTTTTTTTAAATCCTAGTTGAAGAAAATTTTCCCTTTTAAGATCTAGATCTTTCATTTCTTGTTCATTTATCTGCAGTTGTTGGCTAGTTGGTCTTTACACCTCTGCTTTCTATAGAAAGAAAAGAACTTGAATGAGTCAATAAAACTATATCTCAAAAAATAAATATCATCCAGCAGAAAATTTAGCACAATAGTGTGAAGAAACATTTGTGCATATGGTTGTGATCACCAATGCTTCTGCAATGACAAGTGAATCAAGTATTGTGTTTGGATTAGTTCTCCTTTGCTTCTTCAGTAAAATGTTTCTCTTGTAGGGTACAATATCTAGTCCAGAAGAAATTTTGTCACATAGAATGAAGGTATGTACGCTTTCCACCATGCTTTTTTTTTTTTGGCTAGTGTCTCGATTCTTGCCCAAAACTAAATCCCCTCCCGATCTGGTGCATTTAAAATTTTACTAGTAAAGTCTTTCCCAGAGAAATTAAACCCATGTTGTAAAGAGAGATACCATCTACTCTTAAAAGCTAAGCTAACCTCTCTATGTTGGAGTTCTGTATCAATTAGATGCTTGAAAGTATCTCATTAATTACTTGATTCCACATGAGAACTACTGCTCCAAGGAAAAATATATAACCAAACCATAAAAAGAGTAAATAAGGTTATTAGTACAGACAAGTTGTTAAAGAAACAAACTTTTTACTAGATATAAATCCTTGTTCAAAGGAAGAGCAGACGAGAAGGTTCATTCTCAGATTATGCTGAAAGTCCTTACACATTTCAGAATCTTCTAAATCACTTTCTACCTAATATAGTGCTTGTTAATAGATATGGGAGATAGATTGGTGATTTGGAACAATCTAAGTTAGCAAGACTGTGCTAATTGAATCTAAAAAGCTATAAATAACAAAAATTAATAAAAAATAATAGTAATACAGGTTCCTCTATCCATCCTGAAGTTACACCACCTTTTGAATTGTGACATTTCATGCCACCATTTGGTTTTGCATCCCAGTAATGTGTTCATATAAAATGACTTATTCTAAGTTACCAGGTTAATTATATTAGTAAATTACAATTTACATTCACCTCCTTGAGATTTTAAAAACTTAATATTTATATAATCTCTAATTCCAATTTATTGAGAACCTCCCTTTCAACAAAATTGTTAACTTTACCCTTCTAACACTAGGTTCATTTCTCCTCCTAGAAACACACAATAGCTTAATTCAATGCCGGACGTATCACCAAAATTCTAAGCAAACGCTTCAACATAATCTCTTGGGGAAGTTCTAGTGTAAATTGAAATTAGATTAGGTGTGAGTGTATGTTCAGAAAACTTCAGAAAAAGTGAATGTAATTTCTCTAATTAATTATATTCTAAAACACCACCATTCTTTCCTCTTTCTACTGGTTTCATAATTTTATATGGATTTCATTATTCAAATTTCTTCATATTCGAAGAGGAGATCAAGGTTGCAAAGCTGTGTGGACTCTCCTGAAAGAAAGGTTCCTTTTACATTTGTTCTTGTTTATACATTACTATATGCGTAAACTAACAATTTGCTCTCTTTATCTATAAACCAACTTAACTTTAGTTCCTAAATTTTTTTAGTGCACGAGTTAGTCCCTGAAAATATCAAATTTGTATTAATATGCAATCATTTGATAATTTTATAAACTAATTTGTACTTACAAAAGACTTAGAGACTAAAATTAAATGGGTCTACAAATCAGAAGGCTAAATTGTTAGTTTCCTCTCACTATTTCTACGTAACAAAGGTCTGGTGCTAGTACTTTTTTGTGTTCATATAGTAGAACAATTAAACACCATTTATCTTCTGCATTTTATGATTTATTTATGCACATTCGTTCTTTTAGAAAGTTCTTATTTCATTTTCAGATTATCCCATTTGAGATCTTTTATTATTTGTATTTGTCTTGTACTAGTTCATAAAGTACCATTTTACTTGATCTCATATAACTAAGTCAAAACTTTCACTTTAGGGTAAATTCTAGGGGGTCAATATTGACTGTATCTTAATTGCTACAATTTACCAGTTCCATTAGTTTTTTAGGCAGTGTACCTTCCTTGTTTCTCATAGCGAGCAACCTTGTATCATTCATTTGACAGCAGCCAGAAGAGGACTTTACTAGAGAAGAAAAATATGACGAGGATGAGGATGAGAATAACAATGACAATGATCATGTTAGTGATGAAGGAGTAGGTGGAGATGCTACTGTTTGTTATGATCATCAAGATGAAGCAGAGTACTTGTTAGGAGATGAAGGTCCAACCAGTACAGAGGTATCGATCTTACAATTTTTTTTCTGGGGAAATCTTGTTACATATAAGTATTCTTGCTATGTTATTTTTCAATTAATGTGTCTAGAGAATATATGCTGTAGATTTTAGTAAGACGAAAACTCAATTTTAGTTCTTGAAAGATTATGTCATGACCAATTCAATCCTCCATAGATATTTATATATCTTTAGTACCTAGGAGAATGATTTTGTTTCAAACCCCATAAAATATTTGAGATTTTGTAGTATCATATTAGTGCCTTTAAAAGGGCTTTCACATACTAAAGTGAGAAAAAAGTCTTTGGATATTAAATTGATAATCACTGCATTTTTCAAGGACCAAAATATGGTTTTTGTCATTTTACTAAGGCACCTTTCAATCATTTTGTATATTTGAAATCCATTTTAATGTCACACCCTTTTTCCACCTTGCCTGGTTTGGTAGCCTACCCTGCCCTTCCAGCTGCTTGTAGTGCCATGAGTAAGTAAGCAAGCTACCTTTCTATGTTTATTTGTTTAAATGAAAATTTTTCAGCTATTAGAGGGCTTCTAGTATTACTTCTGAGTGTAATCATTGAAAAACATGAAGTCTCCTCTAGATTTTTCTCAATCATAGTCTATTGGTGGTTGCTCTATTGTTCGCTAAGTATCCAACAATTGTATCACATATGACATAATACCTGAAATTGCGCTTAAACCCTTATCAGTGTCATTATTTGTGCTTCTCTACTTATGTTATATTTTGAAGGTGATCTTTTCTTTTCTTCATAAAGGAGGAACTTGAAAAAGGTCTTCTAACAAAAGATGCAGACGAGGATAATGAGTCTTCTACTCGACATTTCAGCGATGGATGTCACTTGATCCAAGGAAAGCTGGATCATGGAATGGAAGATTATATTTTTGCTCAACACAAACATATCAATGGTCATGACTTAGGGTTATATGCAATTTTTGATGGCCACTCAGGCCGTGATGTTGCAAAATACTTGCAAAGCCATTTATTTGGAAATATACTGAATGAGGTACATCCTTGAGTCATTTGTATATTTTGGTTTATACCATTCTTTTACTAATACTTGTTTTCTTCATAGCCTGACTTCTGGAGAAATCCAGTGCGTGCAGTTAAAAGAGCATGTAAAGCTACCGATGATGAAATCTTAGAAAAAATAGCTGATTCACGGGGTGGATCAACAGCTGTTGCAGCAATACTAATAAATGGAGTGAAGTTACTGGTGGTCAATGTTGGTGATTCTCGAGCAATATTATGCAGGAATGGTCTTGCAAAACAAATTACAGTAGATCATGAGCCACAGAAGGAGAAAGATCTTGTTGAGAGCAGAGGTGGTTTTGTGTCTAAGAGACCTGGTAATAATGATATACAAAAAAATTATATTTTGAAATGTCAAGTCTTGGCAAAGGACTTGCTTTTATTGTCGGATATAGACCTATAGTAGTGTCATCTTCTGATGATAATATGTTTAGTAGTATAAAGCATCAAACGAATGTATGATTAACTGAGATGCTGAAAATGTATTATGAATTTAGGGTGTGTTCCAAGAGTAGATGGCCAATTAGCAATGACCCGGGCATTCGGGGATGGAAACCTGAAGGAACATATTACTGCAGAACCAGATGTGATGGTTCAGAAGATTGATGAGGACACTGACTTCATCATTTTGGCCAGTGATGGCCTGTGGAAGGTAACATACAACAATATTTGCATATAAACTCTACATTACTAATTACATCTCATTATTTCTATCTAATCATAACAAATTTGAATGGGTTATGTTTCAGTGTTTCCTGTTTTCTTTTTCTTTGAAGCAGTATAGTGTCCTCGAACTTTATCTGAAACTAAATCATTTTATCTGATAATTTTAAGAACACACTCCTCCGTATTGGCTTAGTGCATTTAAGACTTTTTATAATATGGTCAGGGTATCTTTAGTCTTTCTTGTTGCTTAAACCATATTCAACGTCAACTTTGCTAGAATTAACAAAATTTGGCAGAAGAGAAGCATACATAAAACATCTCCTTCCTTGTCAGCTAGAGTTCAATTTCTTTAGAGAGCACTTTGAAATTAAAATTCCAAATGCATCGGGCCCTTGCCCGTTGAAATAGATCCCACAAATCTTGAGCTTTAAGAAAGATATGTCAAGCAGAGCTAGAAGAGTAAAGGATGAGAAGTTAAGAGAGGAGGAGGAATAATCTGATAAATGCTTGATTTCATGATTTCATGTTTCTATAAATTTCTTATTTTGTCAATCTGGGGCATAGAAAAACAGCAATATGTTGGGTCAATTATCCCAAAGTTGGTGGAATTTGGAGATTGAGAAAGTTTTGACTCTTGTATTGCAGGTGATGACAAATCAAGAGGCCTGTGACTGCATCAAAGATATTGATGATGCTCAAAAGGCATCTAAAAATTTGATTAAAGAAGTCTTATCTCAAGGAAGCAACGATGATATTTCATGCATTGTTGTAATGTTCTAGCTCATATATTCCTCCGTTTTTGTTTCCTTTCTTTTGTTTCTATCCTCTTGTTAAATGTTTGAATTTCATCAACTCTTAAAATAATGTCTCCAAAACTTGTCTGTGTTTTTTTTTTTCAGTGTAAATTACATTCATTTTCTCTTGATAATTATAAAACTTACACTAGAACTCTTTCTACTTTTAAATTGAAATAAAAAATTTCTTCCAAGTTTATAAAATATACATTCACATCTTTACGGTGCTAGTGGGTAATTATCCTGCGTACATAAAAAAATCCGATTTCTTTCCTTCTTATCCCTATCTTTTTTATTGTAGCTGGAATTTTTTTTTTTTTTTGGGTTCTCTAATATGGTAGTGAGAACAGAGTGATCATCAAAAGGAGTTCTTGACACTAGGAGATCTCACTTTAATGAGAATTTGAACTTGTGGAATATGGGAAATTGTAAAACATCAATTGAATCAATCCACGATGGCTTAATTTGATGTTTTAAGAAAACATCACTTTTTAACTATTAACATATAAAATTATTTGAATTTTATAAAAAAAGTTTTGATAGTATAACATAGAGTTGAGTAAAACTTCCACATTGCATTTTAATTTTCTTTTTGAGAAAAAAAATTATAAGTTTTAAACCTAAATTAAGTCTTTTATAGAAAAGGATGAGAATCAAATTTAAACCAAAATTAGGTCTCTTATGGAAGAATTAAGTCAATTTAATTTTACTTGAAAATTTTTTGTTAACAATTAAGACGTATTTTTTTTTAATTTGGTTTATTTGAATTTGATTGAGATTTTAATTCAAATTCCCAATTTTAAAGACGATTTTATTGGTTTAGTATATTTAAGAGGTATTTAATATATATATATATATATATATATATATATATATATATATATATATATATATATATATATATATATATATGTATTCTAAAAAGTGTGAGCTATTTCCATGTTTAATAGAAAAAAAATATTGTTGACTACATTGCATTTTTAAAAATGTCACTTTACCATATATGTCCAATTTTTCATTCTGGTACTGTGAGAATAATATTTGAATATCTCTTTCCCTTTTTCTTTTATTTTTATTTTTATTGTTTATTTATGTGATACATTATGATTTCCTTTATTAATTTTTGAATATTATTTTCTTTTAAAATTCATTTATTAAATCATAATAAAAAATATTATATCAAACACAAAAATTAGAAGACTATAATAAGTGAAATAAGTAAAAAAAAATTAAGTATTACAATTAGATTTTAAATACTAATTTATTAAATATTATAATTCAATAACATAGAAATACAATCACAAATTTGAAGTTACAAAACTTTTTCTCAAAAAAAAAAAATCTTTATTAAAGAAAGTTAAAAATTATACCAAAGAGAAAAAAATAAATAAATAAGGAAAGAGAGAGATGTTACCAAGACAACACCTTTCTGTTTTTTTTTTGGGGGACAAAACACTAGTCTGTTTTCCTTGAAGGCCCAGTGAAAATAATAGCCCTCCTCGTATTTAAAATTGGGCAAGAAGCCCATAGTTATAGGCCCAATTAAGCCCAAAGTGATCAAAACCCTTCTTCAACCCCAACAATTTGCGCGCTCCTCCTTACCGAAACGTTCCTCTGCCTCCAAACCTCCTTGGTCGCGGTGGTCCTCTGTGTTGGCCTACTGCACAGATTCGTACTGATTTCACTCACAGTCTATTCAGAACAAATGGCGGACGTGGTACAATACAGATTGGAACGTATGGTCGATGAACTCGACGACCTCGAGCAGCGTGGCCTCTTCAACCGCCGTGAAATCGCCGAGATCGTAAAGCAGCGGCGAAAATTCGAGTACAGACTCAAGCGGCCGAGCCCGCTCAAGCAGGACTTTTTGGCCTACATTGAATACGAAACTCAGCTAGATGCGCTCCGCAGGCTCCGTAGGAAGTTCGTGGCGCATGAGTTGAAGAAGGAAGAGAAAAAGAAGAGGAAGAAGTCAAAGTCTGATGTCGCTGGTGTGCTAAGGATTATGGAGATTTATGAGCTAGCGTTAAAGCGGTATAAGGGGGATATTGATCTCTGGTTTCGGTATCTTGAGTTTTGCAGACTGAAAAAAAATGGGAGGATGAAGAAGGTAACATAATATTCGGTAATTAATTTCTCTAGAACCGTGTGAAGGAAAGCAACATAGAATTGTAGAATAAAAAGGGCAATGTGATCGATTCTGAATAGATAAGGTATAGGTAATTGTTACGTTAGGTTGGAGGTATAATGGAGATTTTTTTTTCTCGTCAGGATGTGCAAGGCTCAACGAAGTATTCTTGCCACACTAAAACGAGTTGAGAATTTTTTTTTTAATTATTTTTATGCCGCTTTTCGGTATATTATATATTGATTATCAGGATTGTAATAATTAGTACGAGCGATTTAAGATTAAATGTAATACCGAGTACTGGAGATGTTTTCCATTTTTCTTTAGACAAAAAGTGAATAATCTATGGTATTTTCAGAATTTCAAACTTTGAGATTTCCTTTGTTCAATATCTAATACTAGGGATCCTTTACATAGATATGACCTGATTGTGGTACGTACAAATGAACTCTATTCATGTCTTAATAATTTGTTTTAAGATTTGGATTCTCTTTGATTTATCTGAACATTTTTTTTTGGGAACTATTGCAGGCCCTTGCAAAAGTTGTTAGGTTTCACCCAAAGGTACAGGGAGTTTGGATTTATGCTGCAGCTTGGGAATTTGACCATAACTTAAATGTTGCAGCTGCCCGTGCTCTAATGCAAGAAGGACTGAGGGTTTGCCCAACTTCAGAAGATCTTTGGGTAGAGTATCTTCGGATGGAACTTACATACCTTAACAAGTTAAAGGCTCGAAAGGTCGCTCTTGGTGAGGATGAGGGAACTCTGACCAGGGATAGTAGAACTGCTGATGAGAAACGATGGAGAGATGAAAACAAAGAGTTATTCATGTCCCTTGATGAAAAAAGAGATCATAATGATAACTCAGAAAATGATGAGTCAAAAAAGAAACAAGAATTATTTGCCGAACATGGTATGAGCATTTTCCAAACTATCTATATTGGGGCAGTTGAAGCTGTTCCTTCAAGTCTTAATCTTCGGAAGCGGTTTCTTGAAATATTGGAGGGTACAAAGTTGTCAAATTCTGAAGAAATGTGTGAGGAGATACTGAGTGGCATGAAGAGAGATTTTTCGACAGAACCAGAGTTCTGGGACTGGCTTGCAAGACATGAATATGACCCTGAAAATGCACAGGAGATAAGTGAAGAAGTCACCATTCCCCAGATGCAAAAGGCAATTCAGGTATGAATTCATGTGAACTACTGAAACCATAGAGCACATGGTATTTGTCTAAAAGCTTTTCTGGGGACTGATATCTGTCAATGCTTTACCATGAAACTAATAAAAGAAGTATGCATATTATGATTATAGGTCTTGTGCGTCTATATTTGTGTAATTGACCTTGGACCCCTTTTTTGTAGGTTTATGAGGAGGCTTTGAAAAATGTGCCTTCGGGAGATATGTTTCAGTTGTATGCAAACTTCCTAAAAGGTTTTATAGCTCATAAAGGAGGAGAAACCAATATATCTGAGTCATCAGGCCGAGCTGAAAATTATATGTCACATCTCTTGACAATATATGAAAGGGCTGAAAGTATGGAGTGCATTACTGAAGATCTTGCTTGTGATTATGTGTTGTTTTATTTGCAATTGGGACAATTGGACGAAGCCAAGAAACTGGCAGCAAAGCTTTGCCGTGGAAAACTTGTAGAGTCAGTACATTTATGGGAATTAAGGATCACTGTAGAAATTAAATGCATTACAAGGAGTTCTCCTTCACCATGTGATGCTGATCAGTTATCCCTCTTTGAACTCCTAAAATACATTTTAATAAAAGTTCCTGTTTCAAAATCTGAGAACTTGTGGGTAATGGTATGTTGTCAACACTAATATCTCATTTTTGTTTTCTTAATTAAGTCATTCTTAAAACCAATTTGACCTCACATTTGCTTTTTCTGAGTAATGGGACCTGAGAATCTTGTATAAAGTCTGCTTTTGTTTATAAGGGTTTTAGCTTGAATTTATGTTGCCTCTGGTTTGAGTTAATTTGTAATTATTGGATCATCAATCTTTTGCATTTTGATAATTTCCCTGGTTAGAATTACCTGGCTTTACTTTTTCTGATACTGGGTTATCCATATGGTTTTCCTTTACCTTGGCTTCTTTTCAATTTTTTTTTTTTAAAGTTTCGCTATGCCCTAGATATTTTTTTATTTTGAAATTTAGATTTTGACCTGTACTCTTTTGCCATTATAGATGTTTTTCTATTTGACGTCAAAGTTGGGTTTTATTTCTTCATGCATCAATTTTCAGTGAGCATTCAATTCCTTTCTGCTTTCACTTAGATGATTTTTCAAGGCACATTGATGATGATTTTCCTATCTAACCCCAACAGTCTGTTGTATAACATTCACGTGTTTTATTCCTATCCAGCCTAATCTTTGGCAGATTTTTGTTCTGTACACTTTCAAATTCACAAAAGTCCTAAATGAGTTTATCTTTGAAATTGACCCTTGACACAGGCCCTTAAATTCTATGCAAATCAAAGACAGTATTTTGATAAGCTGTTGGAGATTTCTATTGTTCCTTTGGCCAGAGATGGTGGCAGTGAAAATGGATTTTCCCTCTCCGCTGCCATTGTAAGTTTTATCCTTCAAAACGATGGAATTCAGCAGGCTAGAGATATCTATAAACGGTATGTTCTATACAATTAGCCCACAGTGCTTCTTTTCAAACTTGCTCAAAGTGAAGATGTAGGTGGAAGTTTCACATACTTTGTTATCATTTCAGATTTCTAGCTTTACCACACCCTGGTCTTGCTTTATATAGAAACTGCATTGACCTTGAAACAAACCTTGCTTCGATTGGAGATAAAGATGGCCTCATAAATGCTAGGAAATTATATGAATCTGCACTTGCAACTTATGACCAGAATGTCAAATTGTGGCAAGACTACTATCAATTGGAGAACAAGGTAGAATTTGTTCTGCTTACTTGTGGCATGACTACTGCAGAAACTGATAAAATAGCCATCTTAAATGGGTCTACATTTTCTTTTTGGGTTCTTTGGTGTACTTTTTATCATCATATCTAAGGGATTGTGTAGCAATAATTTCAATTAGTGCACCTGTGACAGTTTTTTTCGCTGATGTTGTAGATGGGAACATCAGAAAAGGCTACTGCTGTCATTTGGCGAGCTAGGAGAATACTCAAAGATGGTGGACTCATTACTTCCCCCAATTTGGGATAACTTATGTTAAATTCATGTTGTATTGGAGTTCAATTTTGACCTTATTTTTCAAATCATCTTTTTGACATTTGTAGAGTTGAAAATTGTTTTCCCTCTAGAATGAATGTAATCTCCCTCTGCTATTCTCTTTGACATGGGATGATAGCAGACTTAAAATGTATCATATTCTTGTATCTAAGAGTAGAAAGTCTTTTCCTTTAGTGGCAGAGATAGCAAGCGATTTAATCATGTCATGTTACTATGTAAACCATAGCCTAGAGCATTGAAATGTATATCATCCTAAGAGGAATGATACCCAATGGCATTGACTTTGAGCACTCCTGGTCAGTAGAACAATTAAAGTTATATTTCAATTGGAGAATTTCATGGCAGACCAAAGGCATTTATCTTACGCCTTGCTCTTCGATGAAAATCTTGGAGCATTGTGTAAAATGATCAGCGTTTTTACTTTGGGATATTGTTGTCAAATTGTGTATGATACTTCTGATGTTTGATTAATTTAATTCTTCGACTTAGTCAAATGTATTCACGGGACTGAAGATTAAAAAAAAAAATTTGTGGCGGTTTGCACACTATTGTGTTTGTTGTTTTTAACTCAAAATCAACACTCCTTTATTGTGTTTTGTGACACTAAAAAATAGTCTTCGCATAATATTGACTAAGAAATGATGATATATATACATAACAAGCAAATTCATGGATTTTAATTTCATTTCAAGATATTTAGAGCGTAACATACATTTGACATGGAGTTAGCTCGTATGGCTGGCATAAATAAACATTTTAATAAAAGTATAAGTCGTAATGGCAACTTGATATATCAAATCAATTCCCTTTTATGGTCTTTGGTCTTTTAGTTCATACAATAAATTTCGTACATTTGCCTCTAGTTCAGCAATACAAATAATTATTATGGCCTTTGGTCTTTAGTTCATACAAGGACGAAATGAGATGACCTTGGCTCCTTGAGCCAATTCAGATGTCAATTAGTTGAAGAAACAGTTCCTTTCAAGAAATGCAGAGGGGCGTATAGATCTAACTAATGATCACCATGAAATTAGGCACAAGTATTTGTTATTGTATAAATCCAGTTATACATAAAATGGAAACTTCTTGGGTAATGCTAAATAAGCCTGGAAAATCTCATCATGCTAAAGGCTGTAGAATTGGCATCAATTAAGAGCTAGGGACTTGCAGAATAGTAGATTAATTTATCAACACTCATTTTGAAACCAGCCTGGCTTCAATGTCCTGAAGCCTTAGGGTAACAGCTCTCTTGTGGGCGTCAAGACCTTCAACTTCAGCCATGGTTACTACATATGGCCCGAGTTTTTTCAGACCATCCTCAGTAAGAGATTGTATGGTTATGTACTTCAGGAAAGAGTCCAAAGAAACACCACTATACATCTTTGCATAACCATAAGTAGGAAGAACGTGGTTTGTCCCACTTGCATAATCACCAACACTCTCTGGTGTCCACGGCCCTAAAAACACAGAACCTGCAGAGGCAATCAACAGGCATTCAAACCTAGGATTCTTGAATTGCGATCAAGGGGACAGAATGAGGTTATAAAATGAATTCAAGCTCGAGATAAGCACCAATATACTATTCCCTGTCATGGATTTTTCATTTTTCCCAAGGCATCACTATGACTAGAAACTGTGCACTATAGGTGACGTTTTGTAGGAAAAAACCTCGTGTCCATCTAGCTATTGTTGCAACGCAAATTTGAGGATATTCCCTCAAAAGTTCATTCAATCAGTGCCTCTTTTGGAGGTTGCAGGAAAGTACTGAATATTGATGATTTATACTCAGGTTCAAAATTATCAACAAAACTAGAAAATGGGTATAAAACTCCTCTGTTATTAAATAACAGCAGCTAAATTGCTATAGTAACCACATGAACAGCAATGCTACCTTTACACGCTATAGCTTTAGTTGATTCTTTATTCCTGACCTCTATAAGTAAGTAAACGTAAGTACATAAAAACAACGATTTTTAGATTTAAGGAAAAAAAAAAAGCAGACACAACCAAACTGAGGATCCTGAGAGATTGAGACTGAAGTATACTTCTAAAGTCTATACCCAATGGTCCTATTTTTAGGGCTGTCATAAAGAATGGTTTCTTAGGTGCTCCATGGCTGAAAATTACGAACATCTTGGGTATATATCAGTTAATATAATTATAAATAAGGAATGCTGTGATAAAAAAAGAAATAACCAGTCCAATATTTCATGTGTGGTTTCAGTTAGCGATATAAGTTTAAAAGGCCAAATGATTAACAATGAGTGTCTGCATGATTGCATCCCATTTAGTTGAGCACAAATAAGAGGTTGCTGACATAAATTATGTTGACTAGCCAAAAGGACCCATATCCAACCCCCCACCCCCTACGGCCCTACATCAAGAAGAAAAACAATAAAAGGAAAAACCAAAGAATCTTACCAGCGTTCTCAATAAAACTCTCCCACTTCTCTGCATCCTTCACATTGACGATGAGATGCTCAGGTGCATATAAGTTTGAGAAAGTGATTGCCTGGAAATTGCCAAAAAACAACTTTTACTTCTGAAACTCTAATGTAGATACTGATGAATTGAGAATTAACCAGCTAGAGGAAAATTAGGAATTAAGTGAAAATTGTTAATAAAGCAGTAATAAATAGCTAAATTTTATTCTTGCAAGGAAGTTCTGAATTCTAAAACATCAAGCGATAAACCTAATATTTAATGCAACATACACATAGTACGCTGCAGTACACCTTAATAGCTCTGCATATATATTATACACACACACACAAATATATATATATATATATATATTCTTCTTGCTTTCCTCTGCTTAAAATAATCAAATGTGCTAATATACACAGACAATGCACATGCAAGGCTTTAGTGGGACTGAGTATACATGGGCAACAGGACCAACCTCAAGCATATCGTGTGCATGCACAATAAAACTGTGGGTCAGGGCTTTAGCAGCAAACTCTCCTCTTGGAAGGCTCTGGCACTGCCTGCTGAGTTCCTCTTGTATAGCATTCATATCCACACTATCCCCAACAATCACAAGAACAACCTGACTATCAGGACCATGCTCAGCCTGAAAATTGTAAATTAGTTGCAGAGACATCAATAATTTAGAAAAAATAAGTCTCTTGTTATGCACGTAAATGGGTTTTCAGAAAGTGAAATAGACTTTCAAGTTGTCAGTAACAAGAAGGCATCAAAGTAAATGACTGTCTTTGATAAGAAAGTAGGAATATAGTCTGTCAATGGTATAAATATAATGCTACATCGGAAAGCTTCACATTTCATGACTCAAATACATGTCCACATTGAAAAGAAAAAAAATAAAATCAGATTGAACACATCACAGGCACAGCCTAGACAGATGTCAGACATACATTGAATATCTCACGAGTGTATCCTTTTATACATTTTTTTTAGTAGTCATTGCCATGGTACACAAGCAAAAAATGGTGGAGAAAAACCCCAAAACAAAACTTGTCAACTATGAGAATTCTAATCTTTATCAGATTCTCACTGAACAAAATGAAACACTTTTGTTCCCAATCTTCTTAGTTTATAATCTTGGTTGCTTTCGAGATACTAGTTATTAATCTTCAATTACTCCTCATATCCTACATGCCACCAATACAGTAAATTTATCCTATATCAACTCTCAACATAATGTAATTAGTAGAAGCTCTTAGAATCATGTACAAAATTATAATATTGCATAGCCTACCTTTCTCAGAAGGTGAAAAGGGAAGACAACCCACTTTTCATCATAAACAGGGATACTGTTTTGTAAAGTAAATAGAAGCATTTTGAAACTCATCAAACCTGGGAAAGCAAATCAGCTGCTACATGACGAGGAATTGCATGCTTGTCTGCAATGACCAAAACTTCAGATGGACCGGCTGGCATGTCAATTGAAACCATGGCTTCACTGTTCTGCAGAAGATTTTGAAGAGTTAAAAAAACCCGGGGGGGGGGGGGGATCTTTCAGACTCTTAATATATAACACAATAGTGGAACAGAATTACAGGTTTAATATAAATAGGCTTACTTGCAGTATCATTTTTGCAGCTGTGACATATTGATTTCCAGGGCCAAAAATCTTCTCAACCTGCAAAAGTACCACCATAAATTCACAATTGAAAAATGAAACTAAAACTATGAAATACTGAGATTTTATGCTAGGAAAAAGGGTTACTTTCAGATACTTTTCTGTCACCAGATTATATAATATAATTAATATCTCCTTTACAACTTCAACATGACCAAAGTCTGATATAAAATATTGATCATCAGATAATCAAAAGTCAGTGAGATTTATGTTGCAATTAACCACAAGTTAAGAACACATTTAAATATTCATATTATCAATAACAGAAGGGAGTGAGATTTCAAGAGCCATATAAACCTATCATGAGATTATTTTTAATAACTGTAATCACGAAGTTGCACTTACTTTAGAATGAGATATACAAAAAAAAAGTTAAATAAAATCCATATTAGAAAACACATCTAATGCTAAGAAAGGGATAAAGCTCAATAGTAGCACAACAATAATTTGAAAGTAGAAGCTGACAAGAGAGATGAGTTAATAATGAGAACCTTGGGACAAGATTCTGTTCCCCAAGCCATAGCAGATATGGCCTGAAATGGAGAAGAATGTCATGTGAATTGGAGTTTAATGCATAAAGTAATACAAATACATAATTATACAACTAAATATAAGGATATTAGTCTCAATTCTCAAATTACAGAGCCAGAAAAGGGTTATCTTATCATGCTATAAAACCTGAGCTCCTCCAGCTTTAAGAATGTGAGTCACCCCAGCCTTCTTTGCACAATACAATACCTCCTATAAGAAACCGTTGGTCAGAACAAAGAGGAACCTAAAGTTATAGTTTTCATCCAATATAGACAAATACCTTGCATATGTTACCATCCTGAGCTGGAGGAGTTGCAAGAACAATAGTTTTACATCCAGCAATCTGTGCAGGCTGGTATACAAATTATTTAAATGTCATATTAATCAGGCAATAAATATCAATAATCAAAATAATACTTATAGGATGGCAAACAAAAACAAAAGCTAATGAAATATCTATTCGACTTACTATTGAAAGCATAAGTGCTGTTGAAGGTAATACTGCAGTTCCCCCTGGAATATAAAGACCCACAGAATTAATGCTTCTTGCAACTCGCTTGCATTTGACTCCCTGACATTTGCAGAAAACTCAAAAGGCTCACATAAATAGGATATTGGGTACCATTGAGGAATCAAGCAGATAACAACCATGGAGGTATTATATGAAATGACATTACATACACATTCAAATAGATGAAGATCCACTAGATTAGAACAGACTAGCTGAGGACAGAGATGCATATGACTACATATGGAAAAATATTCTATGCATTTTATCTTTCCATCATCTATCTAAGTTTTCAAAGATACTGCAGCAAGCACTTCTTACTAAAGCACTTTGCTATACTAGTAATATTAAGATTCAAAATTTTCCTTTATGATAATGCACATGAATACGTATAAGACACCAGATCATTGTAGCCCAAGGGTGACATCCCAGGCCCCTGATTTGTCCACCCAACTGAGCCCAGAAACAGTCGAGTCTTTGACATACTTTCATGTTCTCAACACTTATATCAGCTGACTTCTGAGCAGCATGAAATGCATATATATTGCTGTAGGCAACATCAAAAGCTTCCTTAACAGATTCATCAAGCTGCAGAAAGGGACCAAACCAATAAGTGTTCACACGAAAAAGAATGGTGATCAAAATGAAGGAATACCTCAAAGTTTCAACCAAATGCCTACAAGAATTTTGTATTAAGTTATGCATATTTAAATATTTATACCACTGGATCTGGAAGCTCTGAGACATTTTCAACTATCTTATCCAGTTCAGCTTTGTCAAATTTTGAAGTATATCTACAAAACAAGAGTACATACAAAGTTGAAATTTTAATGCATAGCTAGAAAGGATCTGAAAAGACCCACAAGATAATTCAATAGGATTAGAGACACTAGATGGAAAGTAATTAACAACAAATTGGAACAAATTTCACTGGGAATGAAGAATTAAGAAGCACCAACTCTTTAACTGCAGCATCGCCTCTTTTATGAACATCATCAACAATAGGGTTTACCTGTAAGGAATGGCCTCTTACTGTCAATCAAGTATTGTTTAAATGAAAATGATCTTCAAACAAAACATTTTCGACAAACAGCAGATAAGAAGCTTATTGGGGAAAAAAAATAATAACTAATACTTACCACACTGAAAATCGAAGAGAAATCTATGCGAGGGCGAGCCTTAAGGCTCTCAACCTCAGACTGAGTAAGTTCTGACAGCTTATATGACTTCATTGAGCACCGTATCTGATTACTGGTGAAACCTGTAGCAACAAATGCAACATAATGGCACAAATAGCAAAGCTTTGGGATATGATATATTTCATCTCATGTGGTGGGTTAACACCTTATTGTCAAACAACAAAATCACAAACCAGACAATAGTGCAAAGAGTATAGGTAAATTATGTCAAATTTCTTTCTGTCTGTATCTGCCTGTAGCCTGTATGCCACAAGTTTAATAGAGAATCTGATAACATAGTTAAAGGTAAATTGAACCACTATTTCAATTTTTATTTACTGATCATAAATGGATGTCCCCACTCCCAAAGACATCACATGCACAGATCCATATTCTCACACTTACATAATGTAACGAGCAAAACTATGAAGTGATGTACCAGCTGGAATGTGGCGAAATTGAAGATGTGTGCTTTTGGTAAAGCCAATAATTGGATAAAGCCTAGTTCGGGATGGCCTGATCAAAGAAGTTCTCTGGTTAAAACATATAAGCTGACTGTCCATCATCACCTTCAATCAGACCAATAAAAAATACTCACTATGGAATTAAATTATTGATAAAAAAAAAAAAAAAAAGCAAAACAAAATTTTCTGGAAGAAAACAGTACTAGTGGGTCAAATGCTACAATAACAATAACATATACAAACAGGTCTATTAATTTAAGTAGTTGAGCCAATTATAGGGATTCTACTTGAATATGGGCAACAGGAATGGAAAAAGGGGATTATAACTTATAAGATTACAAGTAGAAGGCAATGGTGCCAAAGCCCACAGCACTTTAAAGGTTAATGGTGTCTTCTCCAGTCTCCATTTCAATTAAGGACTAGTATCCAACAATTTGATGTGAGGATTGGAGAAAGTGGAAAGTGTATGACTAATGAGGGTTGTGTCATTTATTAACTTTCTTGGTTGCTAAGTGATTCGTTTAATGCTAGTCCCACAGCTTTACGCCCACAAGAAATACAATCTACTTCTCCGTCATAGATATGTAAAACAATGTGTCAAATCAATGGCACAAGCCAAGGGTCATATTTTTATTAACAGAGTAGTGGAACTATCTTTTCTTAGTGTTATAACTATATTTAGAGGTGGGTTTGGGTAAGGGCATGTAATTAAACTGCCTTAACACTTAAAATAAAAACTAAAATCCATTGGCACAGATAAAGAAGTAGTCACGTCGCAGCCTCCTTTTCTAGTTATCTCGGGAAGGACAAAGCTTTTGTTTCCTAATGTAGGTAAAAAAGGGCATCAAAGGATCGCATCGCTATGCCGACGGAAAGGGAACTTTCCCGTGAACTCCTTCTAGTGAACCATTTCATTACTATTAATATAGCAACCAGTCTCTATCGGCGGGAACTCAAGCTACGGCATTCGATTGGATATATTACCAATCAATCAGATACTTTGGGAAGTTTAGTAAAGAATCCTTGGTCCTACCTAGTCTTTCGCTAGTGTGCCGGGGTTTAAGCTGAGAATCCCGCTTGTATCTATGAAGCACGTTATAAGACCCCAAAAACTGTCTAGAAATAGTGCCACAGTTAATAGAATGCAGATTAATCAAAACTATCCCAAGTCTTCAAATACAATGCAGGGCATTCGAAAAACAGAAACATGTTTATCAATAATCAAACAAAAACCCATCTTAGAATCAATAAACCGATGACAAAAAGATTATATAATCTTCTAAATTTTGATAAAAGCAAAATGTTACTGTCTGTGCAGCCACCAGAGCAAGCTCAAGGTCAATGGCGAACTCCTAACGCAACCACTGACGATTGGCGGGGCATTGCGCTCACGGGGGTGCTTTGTCGGAGGAGTCTCGGAGAATAGGCCAACATTTCTCAACCTCTTAGTCCTCTACGTCGTCGTTTAGGCGAGTTTTTTTAATTTTATTTAATAATTCTAATAAAAATTTAAAAAAATATAAATATATCATTATTTTTTTTCTAAAAATACAAAAAATTCAAACATATTTTTTATGTTTATTCTGTTTTAAAAAAGATTTTTTTAAAACGTTACTAAACATATTTTTAATTATATTTTCAATTTTTAATAAAATTAAAATTAAAAATTAAAAACAAATTAACCAATCAAACCCTAAATCTTTCAATAAACTCTATTCTTAATATGTAAATTATTTATACTATATATTATTTTGCAAAATTCCTATCTAAGAAATTGTGTCAATGTCTATATGTTTTCAATATGCAAGCTCTTTTTACCATTCTCCCAAGATGGGATTGAGAGCTTAATATTTATATACAATTTATTCTTTAAATCCCCAAACTAAAAATTTCTTATTATTTGGAAGATCCAAATGTTGGAGCTTAATCAGCGGACTGACACCATTTGTAAGCAAAGCATGTCCTCTTTGAAATAATCTCGGCGCCAATTTCATCCTGTGGAGAATGGACCATCATAAGTGGCTCCGATTTCCATGAATAGTTTTGTGGCCTTTAGCGGTACGTTTTATAGTTTTTGTTAGCTGTGTTTCGAAAATTTCCCACCCTGCGCAGTTCGGAATAAATGAGGATGCTTGACGCCAGGCAATGGATTCAAACAAAATCCAGACAGCTTTACGATGTTGTGGGCAATTTCATGCTATCAAACACGGAAAAACATTTCATTCTTATTTAAGTCCATGTTACGGGAAGCGCTTTCATTTAGATGACGCACAAAGGTCTTTCGATGAAATGCCTTTCAAAAACAAGGGAACATCTTTCCTTTCTCAACTTGACTTGCAATGAAAACCCAAAGCCCCATTTTTAACCACCCAACACTTCAAATCCTAGAGAGATGCCAAATCCTTTACACCCTAAAGCAAGTTCATGCACATATGATAACACTTGGTCTCGCCTTTCACACATACCCTCTCAGTCGGCTCCTTATCCTATCATCTAAGCTTTCCTTAAGCTATACTCTTAACATCTTCAAAAATATCCCTAACCCAACCATCTTCCTCTTTAATACCCTCATTTCTTCTCTGACCAATCACACTGAACATACCCATATAGCCTTCTCACTTTATAACCACATTCTCACTCAGAACACCCTAAAACCCAATAGTTTCACTTTTCCATCCCTCTTTAAGGCTTGTGCCTCTGACACATGGCTCCATTATGGCCAACCCCTCCATACCCATGTCTTGAAATTCCTTGAACCCACCTATGATCACTTTGTCCAAGCTTCATTGCTCAACTTCTATGCTAAATGTGGAAAACTAAGCCAGTGTAGATATCTGTTCAATCAAATTAGTGAACCTGATTTAGCCATGTGGAATACCTTATTGGCTGCTTACACACGTAGTGCTAGTTCTAGTTACTCAACTAGTTTTGAAGATGCTGATATGTCCTTAGAGGCATTGTATGCCTTCAATGAGATGCAAGAGTCTCAAATAAGGCCTAATGAAGTTACAATTGTGGCATTGATTGGAGCTTGTTCTAATTTAGGTGCTCTTAGTCAAGGTATATGGGCCCATGCTTATGTATTAAGGAACAATCTTGTGTTAAACCGCTTTGTGGGAACTGCACTAGTAGATATGTATTACAAATGTGGCTGTGTGAATTTAGCATATCAATTGTTTGATCAATTGGCTGATAGGGACACGTTTTGTTACAATGCCATGATTTGTGGGTTTGCAGCTCATGGTCACGGGAATCAGGCGCTTGAACTTTATAAGAGAATGAAATCTGAGGGCTTAGTTCCTGATAGTGCAACTATTGTAGTTACAATGTTTGCCTGCTCTCATGTTGGATTGGTAGAGGAGGGCTGTAAAATATTTGAGTCCATGAAGGAGTTTCATGGTATTGAGCCAAGGCTCAAGCATTATGGTTGCCTAGTTGATCTTCTAGGCCGCGCTGGACGTCTAACAGAAGCGGAGAAGGTAGTGCAGGAAATGCCTATGACACCAAATGCAATTTTGTGGAGGGCTTTACTTGGGGCAGCAAGACTTCATGGAAATATAAAGATAGGGGAAGTTGCCCTCAAACACTTAATACAATTAGAACCAGAAACTAGTGGAAACTATGTGCTTCTGTCCAATATGTATGCCAATATTGGTAGGTGGGATGATGTGAAGAGAGTGAGGACGCTGATGAAGTATCATTGGGTTAACAAGGTGCCTGGTTTTAGCCTAGTTGAGATTGGTGGTGCCATGCACAAGTTCCTTACAGGTGATAAAACTCATCCATTTTCTAAGGAGATATATATGAAGATAGAGGAGATGAACAGAAGGCTACAAGAATATGCTCACAAGCCCAGGACATCCCAAGTTTTGTTTGACATGGAAGAAGAGGATAAGGAAGATGCTCTCTCTTACCACAGTGAAAGGCTAGCATTAGCATTTGCTTTTCTAGCATCGTATTCAAGTTCCCCCATAAGAATTTTGAAGAACCTTCGTATTTGTGAGGACTGCCATGTTAGTTTTAAGCTGATATCAGTTATTTATCAAACAGTTATTATTGTTAGAGATCGAAGTCGCTTTCACCATTTTAAAGATGGGACTTGTTCTTGTATGGATTATTGGTGAAGCCTTACAAAATTATACCTGAGCAGCTTGTTTGGTTAAATTGGTGAGAAATAGACAATGTGCATGAAACACAAAACTACCAGCTCCACTGGTTGGATCAAACCCATTGTACCAACTTCACTTTTCTTGTTATTATATAGAAGGTAATTATGAACTAATGAAGAAAGGCACAGATAATTCTTAAATTTTTGCTGGTGCACAAAATTGTACGGGTAAATATGAAAATAAGATGACAGCATTTATCAAATGAAGTCAATATAATATTCAGTTAAAATGACAGTATATACAATTTAAGCAAATTTCATGAAATATAAGTAGAATTTACTCACTTTTTTCATGTCGGTAACTATCTTATTTTCCAACAATAGGAAAATATTTTTCTGTCAAATTTAAATACAATCACATAAATAATTGTTTACATTTTATAACACCAAAATCATATAAATAACATTACTACTCTGATTTACTTTTGGATTAGTATTGAGGGCTACAAAATGGCCAATAGCCTAATGTTTTATTACCCATTCCCCACAGCTATAAAACTCTCGTCAGAATACACATACTCCTCTATTCCTCTCTTTCTGGCAATCAATTTTAGATTACATACAGGAAGTATCACAGTTAAGAAGAAATGGTCCAAGCAAAATGCCCTACTAGAACCACTCAAAATGGCTGCCTTTACTCTCCTTTCCGCCATTCTCTACTGCTTCCCTTTTTACTTTGAGTTCCCAGCAGTTGAGTATCTAAAAGGACTGTACAAGTCTCAGTGTATAATAAAAAAATAGCTTATTTGTTGCTACTATTCCATTCCCATATTACATTGAAATGGTGCTCAAAATCAGTATCCTTCAGCACGTCTTTATCAGCTGCAGATTCTCTTCTAAAGACAGCAATCTGTGAAGCAAAGCCTGGTTCCAAATCAGCAGACCCACCAACCCCACTGAACTCCACATTGTAATTGTGCCTTGCAGCCAAAGCAGATGCCCAGCAACTGAACTGCTCTCTGGTCCACTCAAATTTGTGGTCATGGTTGCGGAATTTACATGATTGTAACAAGGATTTTTCATCAGATTCCTCTTCTTGTTCTTGGCTTGATGGATTAGACTTCTGGAGCACTACATTATACTCGAAATTTGGAGTAGAAATTATGAGAATTCTCGGACGAAAAGAACTCAACACCACATTTCCAAATAGACATGCCTGATCTTCTTCCATATGCTCAATAACCTACAATTTTACCAATAATTTATATCAATTTCAAGGCAGTGCTTAGATAATACATAGTTCAATTAAAATTTTACCACAACGTATATTTCAAGTCAGGTAGTGCTCCTGAAGTAATGAGATAAGTGATGCCCAAGCCCCAGACCAGATCAATAGAATATTCTTAGTAGCAAACTCAAATTTTCCAACGGATAATAAATGCAGAACTGTTTTTTTCTAAACTGGATAAAGAATAACAAGACCACAACTAGCAACACCCTACAGTTCTAAGAGTGTATTCTTGAGGAACTAGAGTGTAATGCAAGCATGTATGCATGTGTAATTGTGTATCCTATACACAGGATACTGATAGTCCAGTGACCCCACACAGAAATGTAGAAGCAGTAAGAAGTAAACTCATAATATCTGTTACAAATTACATTATCTTTTCTGATTGTAATTTTTTCCATAGTCCACAGTTGAAATATTTTAGCAGATGGCTTTCTTTTCATTCCCAGTACTTCCTATTTGACCATTCTCACTCATGATATTTTAGCTTCTGTTTAAACTTGGATTGAAATATAGGTTTACCAAATCATTGCCAAAGTAATATTAATAAGTCATCTGCCACAAAATCCTCTGGAAAGCAAGCATCCATCCAAGGGCAATACATCATACATATAGTCCTAAAATAGAATAAGTGGGAAGAAGACAATAATGCAATAAGAATTATTGAACCCAAGTTTAAGATTGCCAAATTACTTAACAGAGATAATAGAGATCATATTATAAAATCAGCACTAGTAGATGAGTAACTAGGTGCAAAAATAGAAAAGAAGAAATAGATGCCCTAATGGATCTTTACATTAGGGCATATAACATAAAAATGAAGTCAACTGTAAGAAATATAGTGGGAAGAGAGTACCTCTAAGCAAATGCCGATATCAAATCCATGCAATCTGGAATCAAAATCTGTTATTGAACCTTCATAAAGAATTACAGATTTTATGCCTTTGGATTGCACATCAGCATGTGAGTTTGTGACTAATTTAGAATTAAGTACCTGCAAAATCCATAACTATCAGAATTAAAAACAAAGCAACTTACTTTAAAGAAAGGGACAAAAATTTGCACATTTCTATACACGATAAAGTTGTGATGCCTGTACCCTTCAGATATAAATTGGTTCATCAAGATCAAGAATCCCCAAGATTAAAAGGCAAGAAGGGTAATTGAAAACATCAAGCTAAATGTTGCATAATAAGCATCCAGCAGGGTCTTCAATTCATTGCATAAAAAAATATATCCACACTGGACACACTGCTCGGCAGGGGCTACATATGTCAAAGACATTACCATCCAAAATAACAGATTCAAACTCTAGTAATTCAAAGACCCATCAGATATGTTCTACATCAAATGATAATTAAATATGACCAATCACTTCAAATTTACCAATTTTAAACAATTATGCGCAGTAGTAACAGATTGATAACTTTTTGACAAACTACCAAGACTAGTAAATAATGGGCATAATAACGTCCTACTCAAACTCTGCAGAATTGGAATATATAACATTTTCCACTTTGGTATGATATAAGATCTCTCACGTGAAGACGATGCTTCTCATCATTGTAGCTATAGAACAACAGAACCCAACTCTTGTAAATGTTATGTCAGGCAGAAATCCTAGGTGCTGTACCAAAAGATGATGACAATTTTAAGATATAACAAAGTGGTTGTGACCTTTGCAGCACGAGTAAGACCTTTCTGTGAAATATCAACACCAACAATTCTTTCCAGAGTAGTAGGATAATTTAACAATGCTTCAAGCAGACTTCCAGATCCACATCCAAAATCAACCTGCAATCAAAGAGAATATTAAATTCATGTCTTAGGATAACAACAAAAAAGGATAACAAGAAATTCATGTCTACCAAAGTGGCAGCGCAGGATTCTAGGATGTGATGCACTGCAAATTCCACCCGTTGCTTTGAAAGTGGAGGGCTAAAAAGAGCCTGTTCCATCCTTTCCTCCATAGGTTCAGCTACCTTGGTCAGAATTATTGTATACTCCAGGCAGCAGGCTTCTGACAAAATGAGAATATAAATAAATAATAAAATAAGCAATCTCAAGCCAATTCTTTTTAGAAACAGGACTTCAGTGAGCAAGTTTAGACCCTCAATCCCAATCTAAAATGTGCTCTCCCCTTGCCCCCACCACCTTTCTTAAAAAAACTATATAAAATAAAAACAGAAAGGAGGAACTCCAATTTGCAAGTTCAGCATCATAAAAGCATATTGCTTTTCACCAATTTTGCCATTGCGTGATTTAGGAAATCATAGAGATGTGACTGACAGGAGAAAGTAACTTACTAGATGATAACAAAGAAAGAGTTCTGACTGAATCACTGGCTGAAGCTAAAATCAACTCAGAAGTGGGTAAGTTTGTAGTGAAACAAGCAGACTGACCAACAGACAGTTGCAACACAACCCTCTCAACATAGGAAATTACAGCACCAACCCCTATCTCAAACTCAAATTCATCACAAACTTCAAGAAGTTCTTTCATGTTTTCACCCTCCACCACCAAAGAAACTGAATAACTTATACAAGATATAGATCCATTGCATGGACAGACACCAGAATCTGAGCCTTCAATCTTTAATGAGCACACTCCATTTCCAGGCACAGCATATGGTTGATGCATGCAGACTGATTCAGGTAAATTATTCCAACCAATTGTGTTAAGCCGAGTATTTTGAGCTGATTGACATACTACAAACTCTTCAAAAAGGATTTTGGAATGAATCTGAATATTTAAGCTATCTGCAGTATGATATAGCGTCTCAAAGGGAATATTAATGTTCTTAAAATACTCATTTAGCCATGACAGAAGTTTCAAACAAGCATTCTGAATGGCATCATTCTGCTTCTTAAAATAATCCTTTGGGGAACAAACAATAATTAAATCCTCAGACTTAGAAAGTAATTTAATTTCACATTTAAACATGCATCCCAACTCTTGTGATTGCTTTGCACTTGCTGTTAAAGAGGCTCCTCTGGCACATTCAATCTCTAAAGTAGCAGAGTCTGCATCCTTCAAATATGATCCTGATGATTCAGATGATGCTTTCAAAGGAGAACTTAGGACAAGTTCAGACAGACGGTGCTGACGACAAAACATACAAAGGATGTCTCTGGGAAGGGAGCCCCTCCAGTTTGCTTTTGAGGTAAAAGTTGACGGCAACTCAGCTGCAAGTATTGCCTCTCTGGACAATCTATAGATGCCACCTGGCGTCTTACTTATAAGCATCCTGTATAAGCAATTTAGCAATAATTAAATGATGCAGTGTTACATAATTTTGCACAATAATGCAGAGAAAGAAATTGAAATGTGCAAAATTCATATGAAAAGGATTAGGCTTGGTCACACTCCCATAAAAAAGGAGGAAAATATATGAGAAGCTAAAGATAGAAAAGAACATAAACTCCCAAAATATTACAAAAGAAACAAAATGGTCATCATCCTCACTGTACTATACAATAAGCCTGACCTAAACCTAACAGGAAATAGAACCAAAAGGCATTGCTAACTTTGAGTGTCAAGAGCCACTTCAATCCAAAAGCTTAACTTATCAAGTGAATGCCAATGACGACTTTTATTAATATTTCTAACAGAATTTTGATTAAATAAAATGACAGGACAAGGTTTTTTATATATTAAAGAAATAATTTATTGGCGAGGAGATAGCAGTTCATCAGCAGAGGGAAAGTAATCCTCCAATGGGAAAAAAAATATAATAAAACTACACAACATTATCTCACGAGCAAATCAGCATTTTAAGCACTTTGTGCATGATACAAAAGTCAGATATAACTAGACAGCACCATCAGCATTTTAAGCATTACAATGCAATATAATATGCCATAAATAGACATATGACCCAAGTACTAACATATAAAAGAGGATTTAAAATGAAATTTTCTTACTTTAATTAAAGAACCAACAAGGATTTCCCAAAGTTGTTCTGAAAACAATTGTGTTGACCAAGTGATACAGCATATGTGCATGACACAATAACTCTTCTCTTTCCCTTAAGTATTACTTTAGTTTTGTTCAAGAGGTAATATAAAGTTGACCATGATATAGTAAACAAATAAATAATTTATGTGAAGGTAACAATACCTGTAATATGACTGAACAGTTATATCTTCATAGAAAAGATCTTTAGATCTCCATGTATATCCAATGGATGCCAGTATTGTATCACCAAATATATCTTGCCCACACAAGTAACTTGCCCTCACATTTAGAGATCCCTCAAAATGAAGAGTTTCTTTCACATTGAGCAAATCAGAAGATGGATCCAGTAGATATGATCTGGGAGCAGCAAAAAACAGTCTCGTTTCAGAAGATGCTTTACCCACATTCCTGTCAGAGAGCAAGAAAAAATTGAAGAGAAATCAACTGAAGTTACAACAATTGGAAAAAAAAAGGCTTCTCCTCCTTTCACCCTACCTCGAAATCAGAATATTAGTAGCATCTTCTAAACCAAGCTCTTTTGCAATGACATCAAGGTAGTACTCTTTTGCAGAAATATCAAGAGTCACTGCTTCAACAGATTTTTCCATTGAATTAGGAATTCGTACGGCTGCAACCTGAATGCACTCTGGCAAGCCAGCTTGTGTCATTAATGACTCAATAATCTCCTGAGGGTATGGGCTCAGCTTTTTAATCCAGAGATGCTGTTCAGAAGTAGCAAGAAACCCAGATAACTTTGCAGCAGCCCTCATTATGTACAAATTAACCAAGAATGGATTTGACTCCACCTTAGGATTAATATATTTACACAGGTTACTGAGCTTTGGGTCATAGACAGCAATGACAGAAACAGGAATTGACCCACAAAGATCACCTTCTCTCCACAAAGTTGCTCCAAAGTGACCACTGAGTGGATGAAGTGATGAAAGAAACTGTAGCAGTTTTAAAAGGCAGTGTTTAGACAGAAACACAATTCATTGAAAGATAATACTGGAATAACAAAGAATCAATAAAATTTATTCAATTTCCCTTTTGCTAATCTATGATCATAATGGCTAATGAAAGTATAGATATATTTCAATAGAAAATAAACAAATATAGCAGAAACAAGCCTTGAAAGATCAACCAAAAATAATGTAAAATGGAAAATTAATGGAAGTCAAGGTTTTTCTACCACACGAACAACTTCTTCCAGAGATTAGATCCATGGAAAAAAAATTATCTTACTTCCCACTAAATAAAATTAGTAATTAAGAGGCCATTACAAGAGTAGCTTGTTCATTTTTTTTTAATGGAAAAAGAAACTTTATTGACAGAGAAAGAAGAGCAGTACAAGAACAGAGGACCAGCAGTCCTCACAAAAACAGAAAAAAAAAACTAATATAAGTAAACGCTCAAAAGAGCTTGCCAATCCCTTTAAACATCCATTAAGGAAAGACCCCTAAAATACCCATTAGCAACAACCCATAAGGAGGCCAAAAAAGTAACTCTTTCCCAAAGAAGATATGATGGTAAAAAACTCTTATTGAAAACTCTTGCATTCCGTTCCAGCCATATACACCACACCACAGCAAAAGCGGCATATTGCTACAAAACCTTATGCTCCTTTCTTGTCCCAAAACCATAAGACTTGTTAGCTAAAAAGCTCTCTAAAGAAGGTGGACAAACCCAAACCTCACCAAAAATGCCAAAGAGCATATTCCATATTTGCATAGCCACATCACAATGTAAAAACAAATGACCGTTAGTCTCTGAATTGATAGTGGCTTGTTTATTTTAATTCTCCATCTTATTTCAGTTTATACAGTATAGTGAACATATAACATGAATGTACCGATTAATGTTCCCAGCAAACAATCTTTGTTAGTCACTATAATAAAGTCAATGTTACAGTGAACATGCATCTGTAAAATAATTTGCATAAAGTAACAAACTCAGAGAAGTACATTTCTAAATCAGATCCAAAATAAAAATCCAGTTAATTGAAAAATGAAACCTTCATCACCAAATGTTTTGATGACAAAGAACTGCAATTATATATAGATCAGACTCTACAAGAAGGAGATTCAAATGCAAATACATCTAGAAGAATATAAGTGAATTGATTTGCCAGGAAAGGACAAGGAAAAAATGGCAGGGAGATTCTACAGGTTATCCAACTAGCAAGAAGGAAAACAATGAATATATTAAAGGAATCGTGGAAATTTTCATATACCTATCTTTCATAATTGACAGTAGGCATAATTTCTTACTTGTACCAAATACCGCTCAAAATTAGAATGCCTACCTTTTCTGAAAATACACTCTCCAGTCGAGCAACTAAACTTTCCCATGCTTCTTGTGGAGTGGGATCAGTGGTCATAGGATGGATACCAAGCTGCAGCAGGAACCAAATAGTTGTATCATCGTCACTTATCTATTACTTATAGAAAATCAGAAAACACTATGCATACAGCTGTTGTACCAATTTCTCGCAAGAAGTACCAATTACCACAACAAGCATTTAAGGACTTAACAGCAATTACCAATGCCAGTAGTAATACATGATTTTGTATTTAACTAGAAGAATTGACAGAAAATCTAAAGCATCATGATTAGAAACTTGAACATTTTAGGTACATAATTAATTTACAGGTTTTACCTCTTCTTCCTAGCTGAAAAAGCATATGTTTAAATAGATAAATAAATTTAAGGGCAAGTCAGATGAGGCTGTTACTAGCACTAAAATTATAGTAATTGAAGAAAAAACAAGTGGACAACCAATCATGACCAACATATACAATTCTAGGTTTAATTGGTGTGACAATCAAGTATGAAGTAAAAAATTTTGTAAGTTATTAATTATATATGGTTAAGAAACAAATTTTTTTGCAAGCTATTAATTGTACACATGATTATGAAACAAAGTCAAACCTTTTCTAAAGCCATCTCTGCAGCAGATTGCTCTGCCTCCTTCTTTTTCTTAAAGGTCCCCGACACAACAGAGAGTTCTGGAAGCTGCAAGCAACACCGATATAAGCAAGGACTGTTCTGTTGAATAATTAATCCTGGGCATTCAGTTTTACTAGACTCCTTTATTTCCTCTATCCTGTAGCAGGCCTTGCTGCCAAATTTTTGGTGTATTATAGCCTTAGGTGTAAGGGTTGTTTTCTTTGATTCAACAGCAGGAAGTTTTTTTGTTTCCATCAGAAGGCTCTGAGCATTTTCTATTCCTGAAAACCAATGATTAAAGATAAATCAGAAAAGTGCCCATTTATCTCCTGCATAATTGAAATTTGAAACAATCAGATCAACAATAAGTTATTACTACTTCGTAACCAGCCTAGCATAGGATCTAGCTGATACAGTATAAGTGACAAATATAACCTCCCATTTTCATGAAAAGATAAAAAAATTTCAATCGAAGGATCACTAGAATGTACTAGATTCTTTTTTTTTTAATCATTTTCTGAAATCTTATTTGTGATAATACTTACAACAACAAACTAATCTTTCCAGAAATCTCCTAAATTCTATTTTCAACATATAGAACTAAAATGTCAAAATTGCTTAAAACCTAAGAAGCCAAATTTATAAACAAGAAGGTGCCAGAAACAAGTCATTTTAAGCAGCCTATTACACAGAGAACTATGTTGCTCCTATTCAAGAAGATTTTACATATTTAATAGTAACAATAACTAGAAAGAAATAACAACTGCCACATGTTAGCCAATTATCTGCACAACCAGCATGAGTAGCAAATTCTAGTATCATATGGTTCTCGCAAACATGTGTATTTCTACTTGGCACCTACTTTTATATCATGGAAAAATCATTAGCATGTAGAGCACATTTTGGATATTACAATCATTTATTAGGATCAAAAGACCTTAAAGAGGTTGAATTAAAATCAATTTTTTCAATTTATAGCTTCTAAGTAAAGATGAAGTATTAAGAACTCATAGTGACTCAAATCACATGAAAGTAATATATGCTCCTTTTCCTCCAGAAGAATCAAAAGAAATTTACAGAAAAATAGTATCTAAATCAGCTTTAGTTTATCTTCTTTCAAATGACAACAAAAACAAAATGTTCTCACACTCAATAAAAGAAATGAAAATTCAATTTTTGAGCATATGATCATCTCTTAAAAGCATATTTACAATATTCACATCCCAAACGATGAAAATGGACGTACAAATCATGAATCCAGATATTTCTTTGTACATTATCATAACAAAACCAACAAATTCAGGGCACATCAAAGTTAAAATTTAAAAGAATCCAAATGACCGAGTAAATAAAGGAAGAACCCAAAAATATCACTTCCTCATTTTCCTTTGCACCCAATCAGAGGGTGATCTGGCTGATCAAGCTTCACCATATTCAAACGGCGAATTCTTGAGCATCTCATACCCAACCACTTATACAAGGTCTTCACTTTGCATAATGAATTTAATAAGCAAGAAACATTTCCCTTTAAACTAATAAAGTTTGCACCTTTCAAGCGAAATAGCATGTAACAAATTCTAAGCAACAGGGAAAGAATTAAAAAAAAAGCTGGAAAATGTTACAGAGAAAACATGGGAAAGATTAAAATGGCGGGCGGAAGAATTAGAAGCAAATTCAGTGTATGAAAAGTTTCTCAGAAGAAAATTTTGGAAAAAAAAAAGACGAAATCAAGATTGTATAAAATACAGGTGATCGTACCATCATTACATAGACTAGAGTAGGCAATGGCTGTTGAAAGATAAAGCCTCAAGGTAGAAGCTTTTGAGCTTTTTCAATCAAAGGGAGCGGAGAGAATGGGATGGGTTGGAGTGGAGTGGATTTTATTTTATGGAAGCGAGCAAGAGGAAATTTTTTTTTTTTTCGGAGGGAAAGATTTTGTAGAGGTTTTTCCCTTTTTTTTCACGGGTATCTAAGGTGCTATCTTGCTGGTTAAGTTTAGACTACACATCACCGAATAAGTATGCCGTGCACAATGCTTAGAAGTAAATCTACCTAAATTAAATTGAATTTTGTTAGTTTAATTGAATTCTTTTAATTAATTTTTTTTTTGTATTTGGAAAAAAATCTTAAATTTAATATAATTCAATTTTATTTAATTTTGATGATCACATTTTAAACTGATAAAATGTATTTAGATTTTATAATAATATTTTTTTAATATCACATCAAATAAATATGGGAGGATAAAGAAATTTTTTTATCACCAAATAAATCATAATAAAAACTTTTCAATTTTAATAATTAGTCCACAAGAGTCTTAAAATGGTCGATTAGACTAGGCTAAACTTAGCTTTGTTTACTAACAAATTCTATAGAGGCCCGTACAGCGTAGTCTTTGAAGGATTGTGAGTTCAACTGCACCAACTCACTTTTTTTTCTTTTTCTTTTTTTACGAACAATATACTTAACTTTGATATTTATATAATATCTTCTATTTATATAATATACATCCACGGAGTAAGATACAAAAAAAAAAAGCTTAGTTTATTTTTCTGATAAAAATTAATACTAGAAAAAAATTATTAAATAATATTATCCTAAAATAATGGTAAAATTAAAATTGATAGAATAAGAATAATGTCAATATATATTATATTTATTTAAAAAATAATCATACTATTTGATTTAAATTTTAAAACCTAATGTAATAGCAAACAAAAAATAGTAACATGAATGATACTTATAAAAATTTCTTTATTTTTTTTATTAATATATATATTATAAAACTTTTTTTATTTTAAAAATATATATAAATCTTTCTTAAAAAAATTTCTCTTATTTTGATTAATGTTCTTATTACAATACTCTTTCTTCTATTATAAAAAATATGCAATACTATTAAATTTAAAACGATAAAAAAAAAATACACGTTTGGCTAATTAATTTCACCAAAACAAGCTGAAAAAATGTTGAAAACTGGAAGAGAAATTTTTTTTTTAAAAAAAATAAGTATCAAAACTTATATTTATACTATTCAAAATGAAATACTAATACTACAAATGAATTTATGATGTAAAAAAAATCCTTAGAGCCAAAATTTTACAGTTAAAACATCTCCATAGCCATTGCATGTGTGCCACGCACCACTTTTTCTGAGAGTGCATGCAAGGCATGGACAATAAACTTATTTCGTTGACTAACTTAAATGACAATTTTGGAGTCATATTTTAAATTTTTAGATCTCCCATACTCAATTTTATGGTTGTTTAAGCTGAATTTACTTTGAAAAATCCCCCAAGGACACTGGCAACTTTGAACTGAATATTATGTAAGAAAATAATATTTGTTATGACATGTTTTATCATCTTTCTAATTTTTATATATTTTAATTATTTATGATTGTTGAAGAAATTTTTTTGTCCTTAGTTTTTATTTAAATACTTTATTTTATACTAAAAAATTTACATTGTTTAAATATTATTTATTTTAGATTCTTTAAAGAATGCATGACGAGCATCAAATATTTATAATCTCCATTAAATTGTGAAAAGCATGATATGAATTAATATTAATATTTTGAAAATTTTATGAAATTGGTATTTGATCTTGATTATCTGAAGATAGAGTTGATAAAAATGTTTTTGACATATTGTAAGCTTATGATTTATCTAACATATATTTGAAACTTTGAATTTCACATCAAAAGTGAAAAATTTTAAATTTGTTGACAAAATATCATTTTATTCAATGATACATAGTATGGTCTATGAATTAAATGTGTCGTGAACTATATTATAAATTTAGTATAAATTCGATTGATATTTTTTTAATTTTGATGTAAAATTTAATTTTTATATACTATTTTATTTTATAAGGAATATTATTCAAAAATATTATTAATTATCAGTAATAAATGTTAAGGATTATATTATAGTTCTTATATGAAATCTTTTTGATTAATTTAGTTTAAACTAATTTATTTTTATTCTTGATAAAATATCTTAAAAAATTTGTTAAATTTTTTATGATAATTATTTAATTAAATTTAATAAAAATTGTAAGTTATTGATTTATTTATTTTATGTTAAATTATATTTGTTAATATTTATATTTTTTAACAGTAATTTTTTTTTTTAAACTTCTTAAATCTATAGTATTATTTTCAAACTTCCCTTTTTTTTCTTTTTTGTACAGTAAAAATATTTTGAACCAGTTTGTATAGTAATAAAAGAAAAATCGTTTTATAAGATATTTTAAATATATACTTTTTACATTTATGTATTAGAAGAATAAATTCTTTTAAATATTAATTTTAAAACTTAAATTCGTTTACACGTGTCCCAAGTGTGCTTTGATAACTTCATCTGGTCCATTTTCTTATCACCATCAATGTTGGTCCAAAAAGTCACAATGCTAAGGTTAGCAGTTCCATGGCTAGGAATAGGGTTGCCAACAAATCGGAATTTGATGGGATTTTGATACACAACATTAAACAAAGATAAGTACGATTTGTTTTTTATCACAATAATAATTAAATTTTTTTTATTAAATAAAATCGATTACATTAATTAAATAATATTATAATACTTTATATATATCGTTTTTTATCACACAAGTCATTAATAAAGTCTTATTTCTCTTTTTAAAAGTGAAAGATATTAAAATTGGTACGTTATCATAAAATTTTTATATTACCAATATTGTTAATTTTATTAATCGAAACTGAATGAAAGAATATAAATATAAAAAATAAAACTTTAATATAATAAACTAAATATTTGAAAAAAAAAATTAATATTACACTCATATTTAGAGAATCAAAATATGATATTTTATTCAACTTTCTTTAATATTTATTTGAGAAACTAAATTTCATAATAATTGACAGTTTTATTAGAAAATCATTTAGATGTCTAATAAAATGAAGCATTAGAGGAATGTTTGGATTGTTGGTGTGGCAGCTGTTTTGCCACCAAGAGGTAGAAATTTCCCATTACTCCAGTGCGCCTTCTGTTTTTGGTGTAGTTAGATTCTAGAGTTAAGGTTTCACCATCAAGAATCTTAACAGAACCTGGTTTAGGATAACAGGTGGACATTCCTACAATGTAACCTGCCTCATTTCCTGCTTTCTTTCCCTTTCCATATTTCGGTTTTGAGGAACATAAAACCCTCCCGTCCTGAAATTATCGTCATTCCACATAGATTTCAGAAAACAAGATAATATTTAATGTTAAAATTGAGATCTTAATAATTTTTTATCTATCATCCGTGTTTAGATTCTAACACATGATAAAAATAATTTTTTTAAAAATTATATTTGTCACGTGTTATGATCTAAATATCACTGATAAACAAAAAATTATTTATAAGAAGTGGACCAAATATCAACTCTTAATATATCATCTAATAAAAGAATTTAGGTCTTTACTCTTAGAATACTCCAAATAAACACTTCTAGGATATTAGGTGTTCTAAAACTATCTGAGACTAAATCCTTTTCCCCCAATATGCATTCAAATTTTTACTCATGGTATGCTCTCCAGAAGAATGAAGCCCCAGGAAATAGAGTTTTAAGCCTTCATGTGCATCAAATCATCATCAAATATAGCCACTAAAATAAGGAGATTGAACATCACCTGTCCATATAGAGTTGCACCAACTGCACCTGAATGTTGATGAGCAACACCATAAATGAGATAACCACCATTGTGCATAGGGATGCTTGTCCTTTTCACGTCAAGGCACCCATATCTATGGGCTATGTTGCAAGATTCAACTTCATACTCAACCTGTGATATAAAAGCAAATTTTAAAATCAGATTTAGACAGAATTAAAAACTTTTAAGATATCAATTTTAAGACTTTTAATTAATTATGTTTAGAATTATTGAGATAAATATAGTATTTTAAGTATTTTGTTGATATTATCTATTTATTTATATATTATATTACATTTTTTAAATTATTCTTCATCTGTTCGTAAATTTTACGATTGAAAGTTAACAACTTTCTATAACGTGAGCTATATTTTAATACTGTATAGTCATTTTCAAATTATGCAAATAAATGTACTTTTCAAAGTCAAAGAAGCATGAGAAATTTTAATCAATATTCAAAAGAGCACTTTCAAGTAGAAAGATAGTTGTAACTAAGCAATGTAGCCTAATTTAGTTAAGATTTTTGCATGAGTTTGTTTTACTTAATACACCAAATCAAGTTGTTTGATCATGAAATTTATCATACAACCAATACTCTATATTCTTAATAAAACTCATAACTTGAAAAACTATAAAAAATCTAAGTATAAAACTTGAGCTTCACGTTAAAAGTATAAGACCTTAATGTGGAACTTTCATGAGCTAGATTTTAAAGTATAGTTCTCTTAAAGGTTCATATAAGTAGTATCAGAGTCTTCCACTACCCTACCAATTACAATCCCACGATGCAGGTGGAGATGCTGACATTGCAATGTTTGCCAGGGATTGGAAAAATCTTTGCAATAATGCAGCATCATGCTTTTAGTTATAAGATTGTAACATGGAGCTTATATATATATACAGACCTTGGTTCTCATGCCTCAAGAACTTACTATTGCCGTATGGCTCTCCTAAGTCCTAACAATTCGTATTAAAACCAATATACTTTTCTTAATGAACGTGATCGCTTACCTTGCAATTATGGTTTGGACTCACTCCTTTTGTACCATTTACCATTTGCACAGTATCAGTTACATCAAGTATATAGACGTCAAGAGGCACCAGAGATTTATTCCATTCAACCCACTTAACGGTGTATTTTAGGTAGAGGCTTCTCTTTGAGCTCTCAAATCCTTCCCTTAACTTGCATTGGGTATTACCATAGCAACAAAGGAAACCTCCTTTATAACTAGGACTCAGAGGAAGCCCATCTTCGTTCTTTGTCACGTTATAAAGGTCACATCTGCATTCAGTACACCCCGTTCTATCTTCTACACCACGTGTATCTATGGCATGAATATTAAGCATCCATTTTTCCTCAAACCCTTCTGGGATTTCTTCAGGATTCCCTATTTCTATCCCAAAAGGATCTGGAATATCTGTTCTTGTTCCTCTTGTTTCAGCCCCAAGGCCAAAATACTGTGCCATAAAATCCCGCTGACAAATTCCACTGTTTCTCATCAAAACATAATCTGGGTGGGGAAATATCCATTTATTAGGGTACCCTTTGTTGCGTAGGACAGTTTTTCGTTGATGGTACTTTACGAAGACCCAGTGGTGGACATAAGTTTCTTGGAGAGGTATAGGGTTCCCAGCTTCATCAACTACCTCAGCACTTAAGCTCTTGACTGCAATATGGCCTCTTGGAAACTCGATGTCATAGTAAAATTCGTTGATCACTGATCCTGGTTTCAGTTCAAACTTGGGGGATTTGAAAACAGCAGATTTTATGGTGTTTTCAGGCTTCTTAAGAGCACATGAGGATGGAGAGATTAATAGTAACATTAGTATTATTGTTGACAATGAAATTGCACAATCTTGAGAAGCAAAACACATGTTGATCTGTCAGCATTATTTTATTAGTAATCTTCAATATATTGAAGGGAAGTAAATGGATTGTTAAGAATGCATGATCATGATCACGAAAATTACAATGCTATAAAATTATGGCAAAAAAATACATAATTATAATTAATTAGTATATAATACATTCTAATAAATCTGCTAATTAGTCTAAGCGAATAAATTCAATTAGTAATAAAAAAATAACATATCTTTTTATCGATCTGAGTTTGATTTATTTAGAGAGCACTATAAGGCAATGTAAGGAAGTGTGCTCTTAATATCTCTCTTAATATGGATTTAGTTTTGAGAAAAACTCAAGAACATCCTTCCAACACAGAAAAACTCCCCAACAAGATGGAATGAAAATCTATTCACAAACATAAACAAGCCAATATGTAACTTGGAAGTTCCCCTTTGATGAAGGGTTATAGAAGAAATGGAGAGAATGATATTCATGTGTATGTAAATTTCAGAAGATAATGATATTCATAGCGCAATAAGAAGGAAGATGAACATACAGCAGCTAGATTAGAAGAGGATGACCGTAGAAGTAGAAGCTGGATTTCAAGCCTGTGTTCTGATGGGTGAAGACTTATTTATAAATACAATGCCTTTTCATCAGTTGAATGAGGGGCTGGCCCGTTCAGTTTCACACTTGTCAAATGGATACATTGAGTACTGTTGATTGTGATTAATTTTTTCCTGTTTTAATAAGAAACTGATGTAAAGAGTGTAAAAAGATCTGATTAATGCTAGTGTGTGTAATTATGAAATTCTTCGGTTACCAAAAAAAAAAAAGGTTATAAACATAATCAGTTTTTTAGAGTTACAAAAATGATTAACCGTCCACATGAAAAATATCATAAATATTTTTTAAAAAGCTATTTACACAAATATTAGCCTTACAGCTATGCAAAAATTTATAAAACAAAAAAAAAAAACAAAAACAAATTTTTTTTAAAAAAAAATTATGACAGTTTTTTTTTTAAAATTTTGTCTACAAATATTTTTCACCCAAAGTAATCATATTCCAATTGTAAATTTTTTTAATGAAAATTCTACTTCTTTCAACAACAATTTATTTTATATACAAGATTTAAACTTGACACTAATTATTTGTCACCAGTGTCAATCGTTGTTAATAAAATTATAATAATTTAATATTACTTTTTAATTATTTATGTACATAATAACACTGGAAGTTCAATCTAAGATATTTCATAAATTACCTATATAAATTCTTTATTTTTTAGGTAATGATATTGATAAAAGTTTTTAAACAGGTAATTTATAATCAGTTTTCGGTAACTTTGCCATTTTTGATATTGGTTTTTTCAAAATGGGAATCTAAGACTCAGATAACAAACACTTGTTGAATGTACCATCATGCTTCATGTTATGTCTGTCTAGACAAATGAAAGGAAGTAGGACCAAATTTCAACCATATTCTTTTGCCATACCTAGCTCCGCAAACATGATAAATAAAAAATAAAAAATATGAATTATGCAAGGCAATATTATTAACATTGCAAGGGAAAAAAAGCTATATCCTTCAAATAACTTTTCTTCTTCTTTTTTGTTTGTTTGTTAATATCACTCTAATTAGAATTTGAATACGAATTTTCAACCCAGCACTGAGTTTTATTGACTTATTGGCATCGTTTTTTCTTTTTTTATTACCTCATCGCTAGATTTTTTCAGCAATGGTAAACTGACACTAAGTGATAAAAAAAGACAAGGGTCCACACCCTTATTATTATTATGAAAATTAGTCCATTTTTTTTTGTATTAATGACCTATTAAGATCAGCAACTACAATAAGAACAAGAAAAAAAAAAGCTTAATCATATGTAACTCCAAAGTCTGGTATGTTCTTTACAATAGAAGCTCAACACCTAGACAAGAAAAGCTTAGGTAACAAATCTCCTAGAAGATGCCACTAGCCCTGTATCCTTTCAAATGCTTACACTCAGTTTCTTCGCTTTAACATACTTCCTTAAGATCTATCATCACCTCCTCTGCTACATGGACTTGTGCTTCTAGCTCTGCAATTATTTTCTTGGTTGCTCACTGATGAGGTCTCTCCTCCACTTGCTTGTTGAGAAGATATGGGCACATGACAACATATTTAGTGCTGAGTACAATAAATTTACAGCAAATGAAGATATGATTTTTTTTTATTGCGTGTTTTTTTTTTTGGGAGGAGGGTCTGGATGTATAATTGTTATAGATTTCCCTAACCTAATATAAAAAGAAATGCTCTATACTACTAAACCATCATGTCAATATGCCAATCTTTTTCCAACTATTAACAGAACAATATAAAAGTAAAAAATACCTGCTACCGTGTATCAAGAAAAAAAAAATACAATGAGAAAGGTGAACTGTAGGTGAAATCTAGGTATAAAACAAGGAAGACAGAACAGAGAAACCAAAACAGGTTTTATATTGTTAAATTTTGATAGTTTGAACTTTAGATCTCAAGAGTGAAGATGCCATTGTGTTTGTAAGCACTTCTTTATTTATAATACACCGCTTTGGTCTCTCACCTTTTGTAAGAAGTTACAATATAGTTCTTGACAAAGATTTCCAATAATAAAAAATCATTACTTAAAAAGAAATTGAACCTCACTATATTACACTTAAAAATGTTGGGTTTCACATTTGCATGCAGGCATAGTTTATATACATAAAATAAAATTTTTGACAAATTTATGTCTTATATTTGATGTCGTGATAACGTAGCTTGGATGGATACTTGAACCTGTTTGTCGATCTCATGCATTTTTTCTTGACGGTCCATTAAACGACTCTCCATCTCCTTTCATTTGCGCTGCTTCTCTGCTAATTGAAACTTAAACTCAACAAGTTTGGATATTAATTCATTGCTCTCTATCTTATTCTCTTCTACCCGCTTCTGTTTGTCCTCAAGCTCACCAATCTTAGATATTGTTTCATCCAAAGCTGTCCCCACAATTGTTGAACTCTAATGTAATAACCGTCCACAGATGACCTTGCTCCATGTAGGCCAACCGGAAGTTCTAATTCTTTTTCAGTAATTGACTTAAATGCAGCATCACTAATTACTTGTTCAGTAGTTGTCTCCTCCCTTGCATCCTCCAGCCTACATTGCTTCTCATCATTGATTTTCTCAGCAACTTGTCTCACAAATGAATTGACATAAAATCTAAAATTGTTGAAATTTAAAGGTGACAGTTTTGGTTTCTAATTTAGTTTCCTCCCCTATCTCAATAAAAGATAAACAAATAGTAAGAATCAGAATAGTAAATACATTTATATTAAACCATCGTATAAAATGTGTGTGCATTGAACCCATCATGCAGGGAAGGTTTCTATTGAGGCATGATATAAGTTGAAAACAAAATCATCATTTGATGCCCCAAGTAAAATGAATTTTGCATGTATCTGACAGCCATTACCTACTCTAGTCTCTGTACTAATGGTACAATCACACCATCTTAATTTTCTTTTCTTTTCAAAATTTTCTTCAAAGAAGTTTCACACACTAAATTTGTTACATGCTATTTGCGTGAAGACCTTGTATAAAATGCTTTAAGATTGTTAATTTTAAAACATTTTTTTCTAATGCTGTGTCAAAAAAATATTGAAGAATAAAGAAAATTTTCTATCTCCAAATAAATCTCAACAAAATCTTCTCAATTTTAATAATATTATCAAATTAGATTGCTCTAACTTAATTCATAAAAGGCTTTAAAATAGGGGACTGAGCTAGTCCTAGCCTTATCTATAAGAGAATCGGAATCCTATAAAGATGGGCTCAGCCTATATATTCATTCTTTTTTTTTTTTAACAAACAACTTATTTAATTTTAATACTTGTATAATATCTTCTATTTATATAATATATATACATAGAGTGAGATACAGAAAAAAAAACTTAGTTTACTTTTGTGATAAAAATTAATATTAAATAAATTTTAAATGAATTAAATTCTCAATTTTTAATTGTTCCAAACACACTTATTTCTAATTTTTTTTTTTGTCTATTTTAAAACTGGCAACATCAATGAGGATTCAAATCTATTTTATCTTCAATCTAACTTGATTTTTTTTTTTGGGGAGCATTTTAAAAATAAAATATTAAATATAACTGGTGATATGAAGAAATGGGTCTCTAAAATTGTATGAAAAATACTATTTAGCGTGAATAAATCCACATCCTAACCATGATTAGCAATAAATGCTACCCTTAAGTCCATAATCTTATTTTCAAGCTTTTTTTTTTCTGTTTACAGAATAAAGATATTTGGGATCAATTTGTCGTTTCTGAACGATCTTAAATACATATTTATTACATCTATCTAAAATAAATAATTCTACTACTTCAACTTGCATAATCAAGTTACACTCGTTGATTTCTTGATCACTGAACCAATGCCTCAAGTGCGCTTTGATAATTTCGGACTTGTTTGTTTTTTATTTTTAAAATAAAAAAATTGATTTGATAACAGTTTTTTATTGTTATTTTGAAAATTAATTTTAAAAATAAATTAATTTTAAAATAAAAAAATAAAGAACAAGATAAATTTGTTTTAATTTTTTATTTTTGTTTTTAAAACACAAAAAAAATATATATATATATTTTTAAAATAATTTATTAAATGAACTTTTTTTATTTTTTTTATTCTGTAAAATAATTTTTAAACATAATTTTTTAAAATAAAATAAAATAAAATAAAAAACCAAAAACTAAAAACCACAATAATTTTTTTTATTCTGGGAAATTGATGGGATTTTTTGTTCTTAATTAAACTAAATATTTTTTGAGAAATTTTTTTATTAAAATATAGTTATTTGTTTGCGTGATTCAACTTTGCCATTTATTATTTTTACATAATTGAAACTAGATACTCGATATTAGAACTCAAAATTATGAAATAAAGTTCAAAATTAGTCTCATAATGATATTTATAGCAACAAGAAGGAAGATGAACATACCGCAGCAGATTAGAAGAGGATGACCGTAGGAGCAGCAGCTGGATTTCAACCCTGTGTTCTGATGGGTGAAGACTAATTTTTAAATACAATACCTTTTCATCAGTTGAATGAGAGGGTGGCCCTTTCAGTTTCACACTCCTCAAAGGGATACATTAATTGCTGTTGATTGTATTTTTTTTTTTTTTTAAAATAAGAAACTGATGTAAAGAGTGTAAAAAGATCTGATTAATGTTAGTGTGTGTAATTATGAAGTTGTTCAGTTAAAAAAAAAAAAAACTATAAACACAATCAGTTTTGTAGAGTTACAAAAATAATTAACTTTCCACATGAAAAATATCTTGAATATTTAAAAAAAAACTATTTGCACAAATATTAGACTTACAGCTATGCAAAAAATTTAATAATAAAAAAATAACAACAAATTTTATTTAATAAATTAAATGTCAAATCTAAGATATTTTATAAATTACCTAAATTTTTTATTCTTAGGTAACGACATTGATAAAAAATTTCTGAGAATTTAGGTAATTTATAATTAGGAATACAAGAGTCCAGATAACAAACACTAGTTGAATGTACCATCATGCTTTATATTACATCTGTCTAGATAAATGAAAGGACGTAGGACCAAATTCAGACCCCAAATATTCTTTTGCCATGCCTAGCTGAGGGAAAAAAAAAAGGATTATGCGAGGCAATATTATTAACGGTGCAAGGAAAAAAAGAAGCAGCTATATTCTGCAATAAGAATTTGAATACGAATTTTCAACTCAGCACTGGGTCTATTGTTAATCATATGTAACTTCAAAGTCTGATATGTTCTTTACAATAGAAACTTGACACCAGGACAAAAAGCTCAAGTAATAGGTCTCCTAGAAGATGCCACTATCACTATATCCTTTCAAATTCTTCTTATACCTAGTTTCTTCGCTTTAACGTAGGCCATGCCTTCTTAACTCTTCTTTAAGATCTGTCATCACCTCCTTTGCTACATGGAGTTGGTCATCACCTCCTTTGCTACATGGAGTTTTGCTTCAAGCTCTGCAATCTTTTCTTGGTTGCTCACTGATGAGGCATCTCCTCCACTTGTCTGTTGAGAAGATATTGACACATGACAACATGTTTAAAGTTATGGACTTAGTTCTGAATACAAGAAATTTACAGCAAATGAAGCAATCATTCTAAAAATGAATGATCTTTTTATATTATTATTATTATTATTTTTTTTTTTGTTGAGGGGGGTTGGAGAAAATTATTTGGATGGATAATTGTTATGGACTTTCCTAACCTAATATAAAAAGAAATGCTCTATACTGCTAAACCAACATGTCAACGTGTCAATTTTTTCACAACTATTAACAGAACAATATAAAAAGAAAAATGCCAACCACTGCATAATGAGAGAGAAAAAAATAATACAATAAGAAAGGTGAACTGTAGGTGAAATCAAAGTATACAAAAATAAACAAGGAAGACAGAGCAGAGAAAGCAAAATGAGCTTTATATGTAGTTTGAACTTTAGTTCTAAAGAATGAAGATGCCATTGTGTTTTTAAGCACTTCTTTATTTATAGTACACCGCTTTCGTCCTTCATCTTTTGTGAGAAGTTACAATTTAATCTCAATTAAAAATCCATCCAAGTTTTTTTATACCACTTATAACTTTTCTTGGTGTTTGGCAAAAGCTGAAAATGAAAAGAGCTATTTGGTAGCTACTTGGATTTGGCTCAATAATAGCTCAGAATACATTTATGTATAGTTTTATTTAAGATAATAGATAAATATATAATAGTTTTAGCATCATTGAAAATTGTAACATATCTCTTCAAACTTTTTTTGTATCTATATATACACATACATACAAATATGATAACATTCACAATCCTTTGAGCAAGCATGTGAATGCTAATGTTCAACTCAACTATAGTTCTTGGCAAAGATTTCCTATATGAAAAATTCATTACTAAAAAGGAAATTGAACCTCACTCACACTACACTTAAAAATGCTTGGTTTCACATTTACATGAAGGTATAGCTTATATGCATAAAATAAAATTTTTAACAAATTTATGCCTTATACTCACCGGGCGTTGATATTGTGATAATGCAGCTTGGATGGATGCCTTAACCTGGCTGTCAACCTCATCATGCAATATTTGTTGACGGTCCATTAACCGACTCTCCATCTCCTTCCGTTTGCGCTGCTTCTCTGCTAGTAGAGACTTAACCTCAGCAAGTTTGTATCTTACTTCATTGCACTCTCTCCTAGTCTCCTCTACCTGCCTCTGTTTGTCCTCAAGCCCTGCAATTTTAGATATTGTTTGATCCGCTGCCTGCAGTTGTTGTGCTCTGATGTAGTAACTGCCAGATGACCTTGCTCCTTGTAGGCTTGTCAGAAGTCCTAATTCTTTTCTAGTAACTGATTGTTCAGTAGTTATCCCATCCCCTGCATCCTCCAGCTTGCATGGCTCCTCTTTGATTTTCTCAGCAAACATGTCCTACAATGAATTGACATAAAATGAACTAGAAAAAGAAAAAGAGAAAAGATAATTTCTATTAAATTTAGAGATGTAGCAGTCATGTAAAATTTGATTACATTGACTTCCTAAAATGCTTCATCAACCCATTCCCCGTTGGCTCTTTTCCCATTTTCATGAAAAGATAAAATTCTTTTTTTTCTAATCCTATTTGTGATAATACTTATAAAATCAAACTAATCATTCCAGCGATCTTCTGTTATTTTCAGCATAAAGAATTGAAATGTCAAAATTACTTCAAACTTAACCAGCAAAATTTATTAACAAGAAGTGGCACGAGCAGGCATTTTAATATCTAATAGTAACAAAAATTAGAAACAAATAACGACTGCCACACTACAGCCAGTTATCTGCACAACCAGCATGAGTAGCAAATCCCCGCACCGATCATATAGCTCACGCTAAAACCCCCAAACCATGATAATGGACGTAAACCAAACCAACACATTCAGGGCATTTCAAAGTTAAAATTTAAAAGAATCCAAATGACCGTGTAAATAAAGGAAGAAACCAAAAACATCACTTCCTTATTTTCCTTCGCAACCAAACGGAGGGTGCTCTGGGTGGACAAGCTTACCGTCTTCGAACGGCGAATTCTTGACTGGGAAAAAAAAATAAAAAATAAAAGACGAATTAAAAAACAGAGATGATCGTACCATCATAGAAATGCTGATTGGAAAGAAAGCCTAAAGGAAGAAGCGCCGTTTCAGTTTCAGTCAATGGAGGGAACGCCGGAATGGGATGCTAAAAGAAGGATTTTACGAGTTTAATCGAACTCTTCTAATTAATTTAATTTTCCTATTTATAAAATTCTTAAATTTAATATAATTCGATTTAATTTAATTTTTATAATCACATTTTAAAGCGAAAAAGTCTATTAACATAGTCAAATTTGAAGTAATATTTTTTCTAATGTTATATCAAATAAATATTGAAGGATAAAGAAATTCTTTTTTGTCACCAAATAAATCTTAGAAAAATCTTTTCAATTTTAATAATATTATAAAAATAAATTGATTCGACCTAATTTTCATGGACCTTAAAATAGTGGACTATGTTAGGTTGGACAAGGCTCAGCCTTGCCCACCAAAAAAATCCATGAAATGTTGGCACTACCTAATTATTGAAGAGTTGTAGATTAGACTGAGGCAATTTATTTATCTATTTTTACATATGACTTACTTAATTTTGATATTTATATAATATCTTTTATATATATATATATATATATATATATATAATATACTAGCAGTGTAAGATTAAAAAAAATTATTTTACTTAAAAATTATTACTATGTCATTGAAACTTTAAAATCTAATAGTCACAATCCTAGGGTTAGCGCTTCCATATGGTTTGGAATAGGGTTGCCAACAAATGGGAAATTGATGGGATATTTTGTTCTTAAAACAAAGTCATTGAGCTCATTAATATTGTTTCTTTCTTTTTCTATAACCTCATCACTAGACCTTTTCACAGTGCCAAACTGACAATAAATGACATAAAAATTAGAGTCCATCGCTCCATCTAAATGAGATTTTAACAATCAGATGAACAGAGTTTTTTTTTAAAAATTATTATTATGAAAATTAGTCCATTTTCTTGTATTAACGACCTACTAAGATTAGCAACAAGAAGAAGAAACAGTAGAAACTTAACACTTGGACAAGAAGCTAGCATAACAAATCTTCTAGAAGATGCCACTAGCACTATATCCTTTCAAATTCTTGCACTTAGTTTCTTCGCTTTAACTAGGTCATGTCTTCTTAACTCTTCTCTAGGATCTACTATCACCTACTCCGCTTCATGAGTTGTGCTTCAAGCTCTACAATCTTTTCTTTTTTGGCTCACTAAAATGGTGAACAAGAAAGATGGTGCAGAGAAATCAAAATTAGACTTACACACTTTAGTTCTGAAGAGTGATTATATAATACACCATTTTGGTCCCTTATGCTTTGTGGGACGATAAAATCAAATCCCTCCATAAAAAATCTGTCCAGGTTCTTTTATAGTTTATAGCACTTATCATTTTTCTTGGTGTTCGGCAAAAGTTGAAAATGAAAAGGACTATTTGGGAGATACTTGGATTTGGCTCATTAATAGTTCAAAATATGAGGAAATTCACATATGTTTGAGCAAGCATGTGGATGCTAGTGTTCAACTCAACTCAACTATAGCTCTTGGCAAAAGCTGAAAAGGTTTTCATTAGGAAAAAATTATTATTAAAAATTAATTTCAACCTCACTCACATTACACTTAAAAATACTCGTTTTCACATTTGCATGCAGGTATAACTTATATATATATAATAAAATTTCTGACAAATTTATGTCTTATAGTTACCAGGTGTTGATACCGTAAAAATGCAGTCTTGACGGATGCCTGAATCTGGCTTTTGATCTCATGCATTTCTTTTAGATGGTCCACTAAGAGACTCTCCACCTTCTCTATTTTCTGCTGTTCCTCCACCAGCTGAGACTCAGCCTCAGCAAGTTGTGACTTGGCCTCGGCAAGTTTAAATCTTGCTTCATTAAGCTCTGCCTCTGTCTTCCTCTTTTCATCCTCTATATCAGTTAGCAATTGTTGAAATGATTCTCTTCCAGTAAGTGACCTAAGGGCAGCATCACTACTTTCTTGGTCAGTAATTGTCCCATCCTCATTGATTTTCTCGGCCACCTTATCCTACAATGAATTGACATAAAATGAACTAGAGAAAGAAAATGGTAAATGCAAACTTCTATTAAATTTACAGATGCTGACTTCATGTAAAATTTGATTACATTGATTTCCTTAGTTGCCTCATCAACCCATTCACTATAGGCCCTTTTCCCACTTTCATAAAAAGATAAAAAATTTCAATCGAAGGATCATTACACTAGATTCTTTTTTTTAATCATTTTGAAAAATCTTATTTGTGATAATACTTATAAAAACAAACTAATCTTTTCAGCGATCTCCAAAATATTATTTTCAACCTGAAAAATTGAAGTGTCCACATTTCTTAAAACCTAATTAGGCAAATTTAATTTATAAACAGGAAGCGTCATAGGCAAGTCACTTTTCAAGCAGAGAACAATGTCACTACTATTCAGGTAGATTTACATATTCAATAGTAATAAAAACTAGAAAGAAATAACAACTGCAACACTACAACCAATTATCTGCACAACTAGCATGAGTAGCAAATTCTAGTACTGATCATCTAGTTCACGCAAAAATCCCCAAACGATGAAAATGGACGTACAAATCGTGAATACCGATATTTCTTCGTACATTATCATAACAAAGACAACGAATTCAGGGCGTATCAAAGTTGAAATTTAAAAGAATCCAAATGACCATGTAAATAAAGGAAGAACCCAAAAACATCACTTCCTCATTTTCCTTTTCACCCAATCGGAGGGTGCTCTGGGGGGACAAGCTTCACCATACATTCGAACGGAAAATCTTGACTGGAAAGAAAAAATAGGAACAAGAAACAGAGGTGATCGTACCATCATAGAAATGGTGATTGGAAGAAAGCCCAACGCCGGTTGGAAAGGAAGCGCGAAGGCAGAAACCCTTTTTCAGTCGATGGGGGGAATGGGATGCTAAAAGAGAAGTTTAATTTAACTCTTGAATAGGGTTGAAATAAGCAAATCGGAAATTAATGAAATAAGTAAATAAGCTTCCACGACGACTTTAATTATAATTAAAAATTTAAAAATCATTGCCACATCGTACCTTTATTATAAAAATATTTAGTAACAATTTGTTATCAAAACGTCAAAATTATAATAATTATAAATTTTTTAACTGTAATTTTAGTTGTCACTAAAGATTTAAATTATACCACTATGAAATTTGTTATATGTTGGTATTTAACTATTTTTTTAATTTTTTTATATTAAAATTTGTATATCATTCTTAGGCAATGTGAAAAAATGTGCTCTTCATACCTTTCTTGACAGGGATATAGTTTTGACTAAAAAATAAATATACTATTTATCGATAATATAATTATAATTATAATTATAATAATAATAACTTATTTTCTTTCTCTTCCTTCCCTTTAATCTCACTTTTTTTTTTGTAGGGACAAAAAAGATATCTTTTAAAAAAAACAAAAATTTTTAAAAAATTTAAACATATCTGAACATAAAAAATAAAAATTTCTCATAAAATATTATTTAAAAATTCTCAATAATCTACTAAATATATTTTATACATATAAAAAAATTATTATTTTCATCAATTAAATTTAAAAAAAAAAAATTACTGTTTATAAAAGTCCTTAACAATAACAGCTCGATTTCAACCGTGATACAATGGGTGAAGACTGATTTATAAACAGACTTTTCAGCAGTTGAGTGAGAGGGGGGCCCTTTCAGTTTCACACTCCTCAAAGGGAGAATTAGGAGTTGTTAATTGTGAATTTTTTTTTTTTTGGTTTTAATAAGAAACTGATGTAAAAGAGTGTAAAATGATATGATTAATGTGAGTGTGTATAATTGTGGAGTTATTCAGTTGCAGAAAAATATTATACATAAAAGCAATTTTTTAACGAAAATGATTAACTGTCCACTTGAAAAATGTCATAAATATTTTTTAAAAACTATTTACACAAATATTAACCTTACAGCTATGCAAAAATTTATAAATAAACACAGTTTTTTTTTTCATTATTATTATGAATATCAGTTTATTTTCTTGTATTAATGACCTATTAAGATTGGCAACAACAGTAAGAAGAAGAAAAAAGCTTATCATATGTAACTCCACAGTTTGGTATGTCCTTTACAATAGAAGGTTAACACCTGGACAAGAAGCTCGGGTAACATATCTCCCAGAGGATGCCACTAGCACTGTATCCTTTCAAATTCTAGCTCTTAGATTCTTCGCTTTAAATTATGCCATACCTGCTTAACTTTGCTCTAAGATCTATTATCACATCCTCTGCTTCATGGAGTTGTGCTTCAAGCTCTGCAATCTTTTCTTGGCTGCTCATTGATGAAGTCTCTCCTCCAGTTATCTGTTGAGAAGAAGATATGGATAAATGACAACATATTTGAAGTTATGGATTTAGTTCTAAATACAAGAAATTTACAGCAAATGAAGAAATCATTGTGTGTTTTTTTTTTTTTTTTTTTGGGGTTGGATAGATAGTTGTTATGGTCTTCCCTAGCCTAATATAAAAAGAAATGCTCTGTACCGTTAAACTAACATGTCAACATGTCAATCTTGTATTAACAAAACAATGCAACAAGAAAAATGCCAACCACTGTATATTAAGATAAACAAATACTATACAACAACAACAACAATAATTAAGTCTTTTTTCACTAGGTGAGATCGGCTACATGGATCAAACGGCGTCATAGTGGCATATTATGAATGAGATCAATAGATAAGTTATTAATTATTAAATCCTTTAAGAGAAATAAATACTATGAAAAAGGTAAATTGTGGATGAAATCAAAGTATATAAAGGTAAACAAGGAAGACAGAGTAAAAAAAAATCAAGATAAGCTTTATGTTACTAAATCTTTGCAGTTGGAACTTTAGTTCTGAAGAGTGAAGATATGGTTGTGTTCGTATGCACTTCTTTATTGATAAGACACCTCATTGGTCCCTCATGTTTTGTGGGACGTTATAATCAAGTCCCTTTATAAAAAATTTGTCCAAATTCTTTTATACCACTAATCACTTTTTTTGGTGCTTGGCAAAAGATAAAATGGAAAGAACTATTTGGGAGCTACTTGGATTTGGCTTATTAATAGCTCAAAATATATTCATTTATGTATAGTGTTATTTAGGATAATAGATAAATATATAATAGTCTTTGCATCGTTGAAAATTGTAACATACGTCTATGATTTTTTTCATATTTATATATACACATACATAGAAATATGAAAAAATTCACAACTGTTTGCGCAAGCATGTGGATGCTAGTGTTCAACTCAACTCTAGCTCTTGGCAAAAACTTAAAGATTTTCATTAGGAAAAAAATCATTATAAAAAACAAACTTGAACCTCACTCACATTAAACTAAAAAATGCTCGGTTTCAAATTTGCAAGCAGTTATAGCTTATATGCATAAAATAAAATTTCTGATAAATTTATTCTTATATTTACCGAGTGTTGATACTGTGATAATGCAGCGTGGATGGATGCCTGAACTTGACTGTTGATCTCTTGCATTTCTTTTTGACGGTCCAACAAATGACTCTCTATCGCCTCTCGTTTTTGTCGTTCCTCCACTAGTTGAGACTCAACTTCAGCAAGTTTAGATCTTACTTCATTGAACTCTCCCCTAGCCTCCTCTGCCTCCTGCTTTTTGTCCTCTAAATCAACTTGCAATTGTTGAATTCTACAGTCGCTTGATGACCTTGGTCCTTGTTGGCATGTCAGAAGTCCTAATTCTCTTCTAGTAACCAACCTAAATGCAGCATCAATAGTTTCTGGTTCAATAGTTGTCCCATCTCCTGAATACTCTAGCCTGCATTGCTCTTCATTAATTTTCTCAGCAACCTTGTCCTACAATGAATTGACATAAAATAAATTAGAGAAAGAAAAGGGAAAACACAAAATTCTATTAAATTTACAGATATAGCAGTCATGTAAAATATGATTACATTGACTTCCCTAGATGCCTCATCAACCCATTCTCCATTGGCCCTTTTGTGGGTCAACTGCCACAACTTCTGCATATCAGGCTCCTTACCTGTTGCTGGGTCCCGCTGATAACAAATATATATATGTCTAATTATAATTACATAGCAGTAGATAAAAAATACAAACAATTCGACATAAAATCTTATAAAGGAATATTGAATGGAATTTAAATCTCACTGCATCGAAACTAATGGCTTGAAAGGATTTCTGCCCGCAAGTATGATTAATCAGCAGTTTTGCTCTGTTTGCCTTGTTTCTCTGGCTCATCTTCTGAAGGTAAGAGAAGATGCAAGTTATACAACTCAGTAAGAGGGTGTGTGTGTGTGTGTGTGTGTGTGTGTGTTCGGAGGGTGTGTGTGTGTGTGTGTGTTCGGAGGGTTGGGGTGGAAGTCGGTAGAGGAAAAAGTAGTGCACCTTGAATGCTGGGCTGCTGAAATAATCAACCAAGCATTGCCAGTCAGAATCACTGATATCATCGGGTGCATGCTTCAAGGCCTCCTCCTTTGTTTCAAATATTAAGTAGTGTTCATGAAGCCTGTTGCGCCAATTCCGATATAAACGATTTGCTTCTTCCAGTATAGCCCGACGTACCAGAACAGTATCTGGAAGTCTCCAATTTTCCTGTGAACAAGAATGAAAGCAAAAGTATAAGATCCTTGCAGTGGCAAACTGAATATCTCAATTCAGATGAGAACTATAGCCAATCCAATTTAGATGAGTGTCACTTTATTGCATCAAATGATGCTGATCACATCTATCAATCAATAACAATTCTGTCTGCCACACAAAATGATAGTTAGCCATGGAACACAACAAGTCTCACTAGCTAAGCAATCCATTTATTAAAGAATGTAAAGATCAGTACATTAAACACAAATACTTCTACCTCTTTTATACCAAAAAAGATAACTAGTTCCAATACTCTATTTACTTCTTTATTTATATTCGAAGAAAAAGACATTTTATTAGAGGGTGAGCCTTGACGCAACGGTAAGGTTGCTGCCTTGTGACCTGGAGGTCACGAGTTCGATTCCTGGAAACAGCCTCTCCGCTTGTAGGGGTAAGGCTGCGTACATCTTCCCCTCCCCAGACCCCACCAGGTGGGAGCTTCGTGCACTGGGCCGCCCTTTTTTTAAAAAGACATTTTATTGAGCTTACAATGTAGAAGCATTAGGGTTCCTCCAAAGCAAAGAGAATAAAAGACAAGAAAGAACAAAGATTTAAAACCTAACATCAAATATACAGTAGAGCAGCCCAATCCCTCTGTAGATCCAACAGAGGCACTCCTTTAAAGAGACTATGAGTTGAATAGCAAAGGGAACCCATAAAGCTATTGATGTAGAAAAGGAATGGAAATAAAAGAAAAATAATAATTTTCTCAAATAAACTTAATATTAAGTTATCAATAGTAATGAAGTTGTATTGTATTATGTCTGATACGTGTCTAACATTCGTTTTAAAAGTAACATGACACTTCAAATTGCGCTTAATCAATGTATATTTTGTTATGTCGCAGTTTCCGTATCATGTTATGTTTCATTGTCAGCATCTATGCTTCTTAGCATACACTAAGGAAATAATGCCTTAGCACAAATCTGATTGAGTATATGTTACGTATTGTAAAAAGTATCAAATTTGAGAGAATCAATTTTGGAAGAACCTGTTTAGCAAACATCAGATTTACATTTCTGAAAAATGCTGTGAACAAAATTGTGGTTGGGTATTGTTAAGGGAAATCAGACTCATACAAAAAAGAGCATGAGAATAATTACAAGCAGGTATTGTGAAGGGTATTGCTGTCCAAACTCTAAACTCAAAAATTAAGGGGTAAAGTTGTTGAACCATGTCTAATAAATGTCAAAACTACTTTAGAGCAACCACTTATCAACTTTAACCCCAAAAAATAAAAAAGATAAAAGAGCTTCTGAGGCTTCAACTTTTATTTCAACCCATTCATATAGATTTCCAAATTGGCAATAAGTTTTCCAATTCAAACAGAAGGTTTGACTTTAAAGACTGCCTTAGCCTTGTAAGAGGAACAGCAATAAAGAACAATTTCGAAAACAAGAACCAAAAAGAATCCAAAGTAAAACCTTTTATGAAAATCTGCTAAAAAGTGAGCAGAATCAAGTAGAGAAGAAATGCCAAACCATAATCTTCCTTATCAGTAGGACAAATGTAAATTTTAGAAAGGCATTGTACCCTTGCTGAGTGTTTTAATACCTAATTAATGATTTATCAACAAGAAGAGAAGGACCTATGTACTTTGGTAAGATTGGCAAAAATTTAACTTAAGGCAAATCAAAAGGGTAATTGAAAATAATCTTAATTCCTACAGCTATATGCCTGTATCTATAAAGAATATTACAATATAATAGTTTAATAAAAAAATTAGAATAAGCACTAACATTAATCATCAATCTTATAGCTAAACAGCAGAAGATAGTACGTTGGAACTCCAGATTTAAGAGGGGGGGGGGAAAGGAAGAACAAAGAAAGCAAGAAAGACTTTAGTGTTTTTAGAGAAACAGAAGATATGTTTTGTAAGAGCAATGTATAAAATACTGTTTATAAGAGAATCAGGTGTAAGAGCAACTATTAAGTAAGTGTAAAAGTCAGACCTTACCAGTGCATTTTGCACTATTGTATCCTTAACACTCTGAGGAACCTGCTTCCACTTGTGTACATTATGATGGGCATTCTGGTGAACCATGACAGAAAGATCTGTGATAAAATCTTTACGGCCAGGACCAACTGCAACCATCTTTGTTGGATGAATGAGAACTTCCAACTTTCCATCTGCACATTCTTGACGTTTCTTCTGGACATTCAAACCTCTTGTTCGTCCTCTTCCCTTTTTCTTGGGGATGATATTTGAATCTGATAAAGGAGATAAGCCAAAAGCAAGCTAATCTACCGTTCCTTCACCATCAGAAATACAAGTCCTAACTATTTTTTTTCTGGTATAGGATATTGGCCAACCAGCAAGCTAAAAGGAATATAAAGTTATTCTAATCTTGTATCTATTATTTCATAATATAAGGTAAGACATTTTGTAAATAAACAACATACAGCACACAGTTCATAGGAAAGTCAGTTGTATGAGAGAAAGCATAAAGCATATTCCTTATAGCAATACTAATCCATATTTAGTTTATAATTATACCTGCCCCCTGCTCCTCTATGCCGCTGGACAGACTAATTGAAGACCTTGCCTTAGATACTTTGCGCAAGCGACCCATAATCTTCGGTTGAAACCTTAAGCACAAAATATGTAATAATACTTTGTTTGAAGATAGAGAAGAAAAATTTCACATATCATCTTCGTAAATGTAATTGACATCAATAGAAAAATACAAGGGAGAAAAATGGGGATGCCAAATCAGCCAGAATCTTCATCGTGGACAAGAGACATCATCAATAGTACACTTCTATCTTCACAACTAATCATCAATTCATCTTCCTCCAGTTTATCAATTATCATTGTGATAATATCTTCATCCACTTCGTCCCATTGAGGTTTCATTGGTATCGACTACATGGATGCTAGTGAAGTAATAAAAAAATATACTTTATGTTATTTCTTGGATAACAAGATGTCCATCAAAATATAGTGTCATCTGTTAGCACCTCATATTCATTAACTAGTTGGCCTACATCTTTCCTTGCATTTGCTAGCATATTAAATTAATAAGGTTCCAACACATCAGTGTCGTGCCCAAGATTACATGCCATGTTAATGTAATTCACAGGTTTAGACATACACAATAATGTCTCTACTCTCTACACAAGGAAAACAACACCCTCGTTTTCTCATTCCCACTACACTACGATTTCCATTTGCTTCTGAAAGATAATTGGACACTGATGCATAATACATTTTAGGGATAAATTGAATTAGCATAATGAGACAGACCACTAATATAATTAGAGAGAACAAGGCATACAACCCCCCCTCGACTGCAGTAACCTAGATTCTCCATGATATATCTAAAGGCAAAAGTTTGTGCAAGAAATTTAGCAGAACACCTAATTTAGCTGGTTCAAATGCTACTTGGAACCCATTTAATGCCGAGAATTCCAATATTTACATCTTAGAATCCATTTCCACTTAACTTACCAACAGCTAGAAATACATTGATGACTTTCTAAACCTGACAGGGTCTACTTCACAAGTCTATGGTACCTATAAATCAAAGCCAGGATAACTGTCCAACTTTCAAAAAGCTCAGTAGCTATGTTCAAGTAGCCATCAATTTTTTCAAATAACAGTCACCAAGTTAACAAAAATTGAATCTCAATGAAATCAGTCAAATACTTTTTTACGACAAAAGAAAATATATTAACAGAGAGAAGAAACAAAGAGTACAGGAAAAAAAAAAAAGGTATGCTCCTTAGAAAAGGATAAAACAAGCAAAGAAAAGACAAACAAAGTTATCAATATAATAAGACTCTCTAATGACATATGTATATCTGTTAGAGAAGTTTATTTAAAGAAGCCATGGGTCAACACCAAAGTGAGGCCATAAAAGTGATTCTATCCCATATATATTCTAAGAGACAATATGATATGATAATTTTGCTCTAGTCAAATATACCAAAGAGTGGTATAGATAGCATGCCATAAAGTCTTTCCCTCCTTAGTCCTACCAAAGCCCCTGAAGCAAAACAAAAAGAATTGTTCCAAGCTGCAGGGATAAACACAAAATTTGCTGAAAACATTACATAACCTATTCCATATAGAAGCCATTGGGCAATTTAAAAACAACTGAGCAACTGTTTCAGAGCTGGAACCACACATAACACATATATCAAGAGAGAGATAGAAATTTGTGAAGTCTGACTTTGTAGCGTATTATTATTGTTGATCTTCTTGAGAACTATAATAGAAATAAAGGACTTAACTTTAGAAGGAGCTTTGGATTTCTAAAGGGGTTTATCAAGGACGACTTTCTTTGAAGGGTAAGTAAGGAAACGGATAAAAGGATTTAAATGCATATTCACCTGCAGGGTCAAGAGTCCATAGCCCATACTCGTCTATCCATATTACGGTATTAAATAAGAGAATCAAGCAACTATAAGACTAGAAAGTCTGTGAATCAGAAGTTTCTCTACCATTTGTTTATTACTAGTTTCTCATAATAAACACATAAGGTTTCTAATTTTATATTAAAGCAACTAATCATGTTGATTATAAGCCAAAACCAGCTCTCAGCAACTTCAACTTCGGTTCAGAAATGCAGGAGTTCCTTTTTCTTTTTCTTTTTTAACTTTTGCGATACACCATAACACAGAATGATCGATTACAGGGAAGTATGGTACGAGAAAATAAGATTCTGACATCTCCATTTTATGATAGTAAAAAAAAACTTGGGAAAATTCATCAAAATATTATGGAAATTACGATCAATATCATACAGTAATGAGTACAAAAGCAAAAATAAAATGAAATAAAATAAACCTTACCATATCAGTGAGCACCTGCTTCAGTAGGAGACACCAAAAATAGAAATTCGAAACCACTTGCGGGATTTGGGGAACGAACTACAAAGAAAATTTTCATAAACTATAAAGGAAATGATGGCTAAATGGAACAAGTTTAAAAAAATGTAAAATTGAAACAGAAACGGCACAATTAGACAAATTTTCATCATGGGTTTGTAGAAATCACAAAAATAAAATAAAAAATAACATTTTTTTAATGGGTTTCATCATCTTAACTGAACTTTGTGCTGCTTCGCTATATTAAACCAAACAGAGCACAACCCCGAAAAGGAAAGCTAGAGAGGCCGACACCAATTGTCGAAGATGTCTCCAAATAAGCCCACTCATGAAATTACAGAGAGATAGAGCGGCGACACAGACGACTGCTAAATAGGATTTTCAACGGCAATAAAGTGGTGACGAAGGAGGTCGAAACTCTTGAATGCCGCAACGTGCCATATCGTCGCGTTACAAGTTTTTTTAAAGATTTTCTAATAAACTATTATTAGTATCTTTGCTTTTAAATTTTGAATTTTATGTTGTTAATTATCAATTTACATTAATTTATAAAAACAGCTCAATAAATTTCATCACAACATTATTTAGAACTAATTATAATCACTTGTAATTTGAAAAAATTTTATATAAAAAAATGTTTTAATAAAATAAGATAAGATGGAGTGAGCTGTAAAAATGTTAAAAAAAAAAAGGGAATCTGAAATAGCAGTTGATGGTTTTAAAGATAATATTATTGTGTCAACATAATAAAGGTAATGTACAGGGATGGAAATTTTTTCTGTTTTTAGTGGAAACTATTCTGTATAAAGATAGAGAAAATCTTTTTTCCTCATGGGTATTATTTAATTACTTTAATATATATATATATATATATATATATATATATATATATATATATATTATTAATTATAATTTTTTTGTTTATTTAATAAAATTTAAGTAATCATTATAAAAGTTTTAAAAGCATGAAAATTTATGCACTCTCATGAAAAGCAAAAATAAGAAAAATATGTTCCCCTTGCCATCTCTAAATAATGAAAAGTAAAAGTTTGAACTAAAATTGTTAGAATTAATATTTAGAATCTAGTCTTAACTTATTCTTATGATAGAAAAGTAGTACTTTTTCAAGAATAAAATATAAAAAAAAAATTTAAAAAAATATGTTTAATTATTATTTTTATTTTTTTAAAATTAATTTGTTGCATTTTTATTAAACTTCTAATTTTATATTTGATTCACGTCAAACATTTTTTAAAATATAATTATTTTTAAAAAAAAATTTCAAAATAAAAATAATAAAAATAAAGAGAGACAATTAAATCATTTCACATGTAAAAAAATTTCATTCCTATAAAAATGTTTTATTCTCACATTTATGGATGGAAAAGTTTTTGTTCTTCTTTCTTATAAATTTTTCATTCCCAAATATTTTTTATATTTAAAAATAAAATTTTAATTTTAATACCAAACATAAAAAAAATTATTCTCACCTCACTTTTTAAACTAATAAATAACATTTTTGTATGCTATAATGAAATTTATCATGACTTTAAATATTAGATTTTAACTCAAACCTCTAATTATTTAAGAATTTTCAACTTAGTCTCCTAAAATTCAGTTGCAACAATATTGTCCTACTTCTTTAAATGCATTATTTAAGAATTTTTAACTTACTCCTACTTCTTTAAATGCACATGGAATTCAACGAAAAGAGTAGTGAAAAATCTTGGCCCGTTTGTTTTCAATTTTAAAAACTGTTTTTTATTTTTAAAATAAAAAAATTCGTTTAATAATTATTTTTTATTATTGTTTTAAAAATAAATTCTAAAAATAAATTGTTTTAAAATAATAAAATAAAAACAAAAAAATTATTTTATTTTTTACTTTTATTTTTAAAATATAAAATAACAAAAAATAATATATTTTTAAAACAGTTTATTAAAAAAAATTTATTTTGTAAAACAATTTTTAAAAACAAAATCAAACAAATTCCTCTTTTCTATTTTTTTGGAATTCTTCGCTCAAAAGGACTCAAAATTTATTAAACTTTTGAACTTATAAATTTTAACTCTCTAAAATAACATTTTTATTTTAGTTGAACTTTAAATAATGAAAAATCTCTTCAACTCAGTTGAAATTTATTTTAATTAACTTTAAATTTAAATACAGTAGGATAAAAAAATTATTTTTTTTAAAAAATGCCATTTTAATGAGGGAATTTAGTCATTAATTAGAACTTTATAAAATCTTGCATTTGATTGTTCTAATTCAAGCTCCTCCTATTATTTTTAATTTAGTATAAAATTTTATTTTTATTCTTGATGTTTGAAACAAAGTTCGATTTAATCTCTTAAATTTTTATTTTTATTCAAAAAAATCTCTATGTTTCTAAAATATCTGTTAGTAGTTTTTTATATTAATTCCGTCAATTATCTTAACAAAAAAAAATGTTAACATATTACAGTATGGATCATCTTTATTTGAATTCACCGTTCTATGTATTAATTCTGTCAAAATGGCACTTACTCATATGTTTTTATTTTATATATTTTTTCTCTTCTTATTTTCTCTCCTTCTCTTTTCAGTTCTCACCTGGCACTCCACCACCGGTCCCCATCCACAACCACCACCCGCCACTCCAGAGCACTGCCACTGCCACCATCACTAGCACACTAGCCTATCACTATCATCTTAGCTGCATTCTGCCATTCAGAATCACCTCCACACTCCAAATTCCTTAAATATCCAAATATGCAGATCCCCAAGTACTCAAAAACCAGCAAAAGCTTCTTAAATTCCTTTTATTTGACTACTTGAACAAATTGAAAATGTTCACTTTTGGATCAACCATGGAAATTTATGTCATTCATCGATTCCCTAATTCCTGAGTGGATTTGAGTTCTCTGCACAAGTGAGACAGATTTGGGTTGCTTCCCAGTATTTTTGCAATGTCTGATTTTGTTTGCTTCCCAGTATAAACCCATTTTTCATTCTACTAAACTATTCAAGGTTTCCCACCCCATTGTGCTTCTCGATTCACCAACCATATTTGGATTCATGGATTCACCTTGCATTTTTTATTCTGAAATTCCATTCCGATGAAATTTTCTAAGGTGTTCGTACAAATTGTTGGGGGAAGATCGAGCAATATTAAAAAGAGTTGAAAACGCGAGAGAAAAAGGGGGGGAGGGGGGGGGGGGGCGGGAGAGAGAGAGTTGTCTTCGGCGGTGGCTACAGGTTCTAATGTTGGGGATGGTGGTGGTAGCAATGCTGTGACGTGGTTGGGTGGATGTTGTGCATGGTGAGCAGGGGTGGAATAAGGAGAGAAGATAAAAAATGTAAGTTTGTACTACATTAACATATAACAACCAACTCAACTCAGATAAAGATGATTCAACTTTTTCCATCAACATAATTGACAAAATTAGTGCTAAAGACTAATAACAAATATTTTTAAAACGTTAAGAACTTTTAACAGAAAAAAAAAACTTAAAAAGAACTAAATCAAATTTTGTATCAAATATCGAAGACTAAAATAAAACTTTATTCTTTAATTTATATGCTAAGATAAGAACTCGATTTCTTTCTACTGCAATATATATATATATATATATATATATATATATATATATATATATATATATATATATATATATATATATATATATATATATATATATGAATCAACGATAACAAAGAAGCGCCAATACCAAATGTCGGTCCATACAAATCAGAGTCTATCATTCCATCAAAGGTAAGAGATACAATATGACTCAGATTTCTTGGATTAATAAGCTATTAACATTACCCAAAAAGGATAAGATGCCACTACTACTAGCATTGTTACATATGCTTAAAGGCTTGTACTTGCTTCATTCACTTTCCTAACGCATGCCATACCTGCGTAACTCTGCTCTAAGATCAGTTATCACATCCTCTGCCTCATGGAGTTGTGCTTCAAGCTCCGCAATCTTTCGTTTCTGCTTCAATGAATTCTCTGCTTCGGCTATCTATGGATAAGACACTGGTAAATGGCACTTTCAAAGCAAAAAAAACATGTTGCAGGAAAATCTTATGTTTATAGACTTCATGTATAATGCACGACCCTAGCAAGAAAATTTTATGTTCACAGACTTCATGTGATGCACAAACCGATAGTTAAAGCTAGAGAGACTAAAGAAAACAACAGATAAAATCATTAAAAATGATTTAACAATTAATAATCTTTTTATTAATCTTATTTATAATAGGTCATTTTAGTAGATCATTTTAACAACATTTGATTCATGTAGTCGACTGAAAGAAAGCTTGGTGGTGGTGGTGGTTGTTGTTGTAGAAAAAAATGTAATGAAAAGCTGATGATGAGTTAACAACAAATATACTTAAAAGGAAAAATTAATACTATGCAGCTTGAATTCTACACTGTTAAAAGTTGCTATTTTTCATCATTGAATAAAAGATTGAAATCATGGATAAACTGAATTTCTACAAATATATTTAAGTTCTATAAACTTACTGGTAGTTTATACTCCGATAATGCAGCTTGAATGGCTGTCTGAACCTGGCTGTTGATCTCATGCATCTCTCTTTGACGGTCCAGCAACCGCGCCTCTATCTCCTCTCGTTTCCGCCGTTCCTCTTCTAGTTGAGCCTCGAACTCATCAAGCTTAACTCTCACCTCATTGTACTTTATCCTAAACTCCTCTGCTTCCCTCTTTTTGGCTTCTAATTCAGACTGTAGTTGTTGAACTCTAATTAAGCTTGATGAACTTAGTCCTGCTATACGACCTTGCATATATGACTTCTTTCCTACAACTGACCTAAAGGCAGCATCAATAATTTCTGGTTCAATTGTTCCCATCTCATCCCCGGAATCCTCTACCTGTATCTTCTCAATTATTTGTTCAGTAACCTTATCCTACGATGAATCAACATAAAAATTACCCGTAAAAAAGGAAAGGATGATCGTCATATTCAATTAAATATAAAATGTAGAGTTATTTAAGTTTTGATTGATTACATGGATTTCCTTAGATGCCTCATCGACCCATTCCCCATTGTTCCTTTTGTGTGTCAACTGCCACAATGTATGCATATCAGGCTCCATGCCAGTCACCAGGTCCCGCTGTTAGTGTATACATCTTATTAAACAGTAGAAGAAAATAAAATACAATTTGATACATAATATTGCAAGATGACATTAGGTTGAGATCGAAATCTCACTGCATCATAGCTAACTGCTTGAAAGGATTTTGGTCCGCAAGCATGATTGATCACCTGTTTTGCCTTATTTGCTTTATTTATTGTACTCATTGTCTGGAGGTAAAAAAGAAACATGTTATGCAACTCATTAAGCTCCAAAGGACGGGGGTGGCAGGTAGAAAAGAATAAAGTTCAGAACCTCAAAAGCAGAGCTGCTAAAATAATCAACCAAGATTGGCCAATCAGACTCATTGATATCATCAGGGGCATTCTTTAGGGCCTCTTCCTTTGTTTCAAACATTAAGTAATGACTATGAAGCCTGTTTCGCCAATTTCGATATAAACGGCCTGCTTCATCTAGAATAGCCCTCCGTACTAGAGGTGTATCTTGAAGTCTCCAACCATTCTGCGAATGAGAATTTAAACAATAATGTGAGTTCCATGATTGAAGAGAAATACAAAGGCAGATAATAAGACATCCACTTAAGGTGAACAAAAGGCAACCAAAAAAGAAAACAAAAGGGAAAAGGGTGCATTAATAAAAAAAGCTCTCCATTCCAGCTGAATAACAGAAAGAGAGAATCCTCTGGAGAAAAGAGAGAGAGAGAGAAGAAGGAGGAGGAGGAGGAGGAGGAGGAGGAGGAGGAGGAGGAGGTGGTGGTGGAGAACATCACAAAAATCCAATATAATAAATTCTTCCCAGTCAGCTGCAAAAAATTATCCTTGCCCACTCCTCAAATTCTGCCAAACCATAATCACCAAATTATTGCATTGCATAACACCATAGAACACTGTGTTCCTCAGTTCTCCAGAGACCCTTAATTTAGTTAGCCGAAAAAACTCCAGGCTAGCAGGACAGACACAAAAATCATTTTTTTTTAAAAAAAAAAAAAAGCAGAAGCATCCACCAAAAATATTTAGTAGCAAGGAATAGTAAAACTTGATGGTTGCTAGTATCCAGCTCAGAGAAGCACAACACAAACATAAGAGGAGGGCGCTCTTCGTAATCTGCAAATTTGCAGCAAATAATTTATATTCATCCTATTGGGAACTCTTGTCTAAATAAAGGACAGCACCTAAGAAGGAGCCTTAGCCTTCCAAAGAGGGCCTGCAAGGAGTATCTTCATAATTGAGCAGTGATTGAGGGGAAAAAAAGATTTAATATACCATAAGACTCAAAATTCCAAATCCTTCTATCTGCCAAAGGTGAAGATCAGATAGTATCAGGCAATCCAAGGGGGACTCCAGCTTTTCCCCGTCTTTAAGATTGAAAAAAAAAATTATAGAAATGCAACTCCAAAAGGAAAATGCTAGACTAAGTTTTTACCCAGGAACGGCCCACCCCAAAGAAATCCTGACAGGGTACTTTGGCTTACAACAAATCTGCCAAATAGCCAAATGAACTTTAACCAGAGAAAGTCACTAATCATTTGGAACACTCATTTCCGGTGAGAACTACAAAAGATCCAATATTCATAAGTTCCATTTTATTTTTGCTTTGGAAACATGCTGATCACATCTTTTAAGAAATAGTTTAATTTGTAAGTAAAAGAGACTCTTGTTGATCCAAATAAATAATAGATAGATGGCCTTGGTTTGAAATATTTTCCATTACTTCTCTTGTAAACCAGACCACTGATCAACAAGTCTCCCTACACAATTTTTTTGTAGTCACAAATACTAAGGGGGTGGGCAAATATGGAGAGCTCTACCTCTCAAGAGATTGAGTTTTCTCACCATTAAATCCACTTTGGGATTCTCACCTTCATAATTAGAAAATTAAAATGATAATATCGAAGTGGATATCATAGTAAGAAAGCTCAACCTCTTAAGAGGTAGAGTTCTCTGTAATTAAATTAAATGAAAACCTGAATGGATATAAGGCTTGCCATTTGGGTAAGATAAATTTCAACATACCCTGATTGCCTAATGAACCCAATTAATTATCATAAATTTTAGAAAAAACGAAGACTAGTCCTAACTGATAAGAAAAGTTCACACAGAAAACTTATTAGCAATCATAGGGTATCTTCAACATAGAAAGAAAATGCATCAAGCAGAGTTATAGAGATCAGGTAAGAAGAATCATAATGAACTCAAACTATCTAACTACTCAAGATGCAGCATGCAACATATAACTGTAAATGGCAGGGAAAAAGTTCGTATGGTAGACCATATACCTTATATAGCAAAGCATTAATACCCAGAATGTAAAAGTCACAAGAAGGCATCAAGCTGAGTTATAGAGATCAGATAAGAAGATATTAATATATCGTAATGAACTTGAAATATCTTACTATTTGAGTGATAATGACATACAACATATATCTATGTAAATGCCAGAAAAAGTTTAGTATGGTAGCTTATATGCCATAGATAGCAAAGCATTATTTACTTAAGAGTATTCAAGCAGCAAGATATTTCAGCAAGACACATTTGATTTAATACCCAGTATATAAAATCCCAAAATGTATGGTACTTACTGAAGGTACAAATATATATCATAAGAAAGCAAAGTGAAAAAACTTGATTATATTTCTTATCTAAATAAGAAAATTTACTAAGGAAAGAGAAGAAGCACCAAAGCAGAGTGTAAGATATCATCCTCTATCTTCTTCCAAGAGCAAAAACGTTAAAGAAAGGTCAACAACAGGAAAATAAATAAATCCATAATCTATACACTCCAATCCTGTTTGCATATCAGACCATGAAAACCCTTCAGAAGACCCACACAATTACCCAACCCCCCCCCCCAAAACAAAAAAAAAAAAAGACGCTTGACTATGGAGAATGCCTGAAACTTTCCAAAGATTGTTAGCTTTCAGAATAGTCATGATTAAAACTTGGAAGAAAGATTTAGGAGATAAACAACAGTAGAATCTGAAGCAAAAAACCTTTATTACACCAGAGACAATGTGAGAAAAATCAGGTAGAGCCAGAAAGATCCCAAATCAAAATTTTCACTCTCAAGGTCCCTTAAGTGTAGGTTCTTAAAACGAAATAGGAACATTACAAAATAATTCCTCTAGTTTATGATTTACCAAGGAAAAGATAAGGATCTATTTATAGTGTTAAGAGTTTTAGATATATGGGCTAAAATCATTCTTGGGCCTTCTCCTAAAAGCTTAAGTTCTAAGAGAAGGCTTAGGAATGAACATGCTTAAGCATTAAAAGGTCTTGCCCCTTTCCACACTGAAGTCTTTTTTCTCAAATGGCACTTTTTTTATTTGAAAAATATGTTTATTAAGAGAAATGAGGAAAGTACATAGGAGGAAAAGAGCCAGGAAAATTGGAAAATAGCAAAAGGAAGAAAATGAAAAAGAAATATTAGCTCAAAAGATCTCTGCCAATCCCTCTGCATAAAGAGACCCCTACACTTTAAGAGGCCAAAGACTAACAAAAGACTCACAAGAGACAAGAAAACTGTCAGGTAAAAAAAAAACAAAAGCACCATTTAAACTATTGTTTATGAAAGAATCAGGAAATACTTACCAAAGTATTTTGCACTATTATATCCTTTATACTCTGTGGAACTTGCTTCCACTTGTACACATTATGACGGGCATGCTGGCGAACAATGACCGAAAGATCTGTAATGAAATCTTTACGCCCCGGACCTACTGCCACTAGCTTTGTCGGATGAATGAGAACATCCAACTTTCCATCTGCACTCTGTTGACGCTTCATCTGTACCCTCAACCCTCTTGTTCGTCCTCTTCCCTTCCTCTTAGGCACGGGGCATAAATCTGAAATACAGAATGTGGGGAGGGGGGCAGAGAGGAAAGTATCAGATATAATCTTGCTAGAACCTACAGTCACCATATCAATAGATAAATGAGAACATCCAACTTTCCATCCGCACCCTGTTGATGTATCTGCTGAACTGCTGAGTATTTTGGCCGTCCTCGTCCCCTTCTCTCAGGCACTGCAACAAAAAATATTGAGAATATGATGAGCGTTATCATACATAAGCCCTATCCCATTCCAAGAAAACCTGGGAAAAAACATGTCAGTCTTACAGATAAAAGGCACCAAAGGTCAAAATATGAGAGTGAGAGAGAGATATATATATAACAGGCACTATGTAAGTAGTACTTGACATCAGTCCTAGCCAGCTATACTAGTCTATTAACAACTATCATGTCATCCTATTGTTCCAACAGTTTTTAATTTGGATAAGCATCACATTTGACACAAAACAAAAATATTGGAAAAGCATAGAGCATTTTCCTAATATTATAACTAATCCATATATTGTTCTTATTAAAGAAGAAAAATTATTAAGGAGAGGAAAGAATGGAATAAACAGAAGAACACAATAAGCACTTATTCACATGGAATTTATAATTATACCTGCCTCCTGCTTCGTTTCACAACCAGGACCTACTTCCACTATGTTTGATGGATTAATGATAATTTCCGAATTGCCATTTGCACTCTCTCGACACTTCTTCTGACCCATTGACCCTTTTGGTCGTCCTCGTCCCCTTCTCTTAGATAAGGTAAATGTATCTTAAACACAAAACATGTAGGATAGAAGAGTATAAGACATGTGTTAGCATATATAGACATTGCACCCCCAACCAACCCCAGTCCCCCCTCCCGAAAAACAAAAGTAAAGAAAAGAATGACAACAGTAAAGATAGCAGGCACTAAAGGTCAAGAGAGGGAGAGAATAGTGGTTGAAATTGTTCCTAGCAATCTTCTACAATAGGCAATAGCATATTGGACAACCAGCAAACTCAAAGGTCTATAATGTTATAGCAAGCTATTCTAGTCTATTAAAAATTATGCCCTGCTACATATAAACAATTTTAAACATGGACAAACATCAAATTTGACATATAAAAGTTTATGAAGAAAAACATATACTATTTGCCTTATACCAATACTAATTGATATGCTTTTTCTGTTAAGAAAAGGAACTATCATTCAAGTGAAGAAAGAAGGGATACTAGTAAACAAGAGGACAAGATAAAAAATAAGATCATATGTAACTCATAACTATACCTGCCTCCTGCTCCTCCCTAGAGCCAGTATCTATTTCCACTAAGTTTGATGGACTAATGAGAATGTCCAAGTTACCATCTGCACTCGTTTCACACTTCTTCAGATTTGCTGACCCCTTTGGTCGTCCTCGTCCCTTTCTCTTAGGTATGTAACCTACGTCAAAGAAACACAACATATTGCATATAAGACCTGTAATATCATATATACGCCCCCTTTGACAACCCCCTTAACCCCTACAAAAAGGTAATAAAGAAAACAAAAGGCTGATGGCATTACAGATAACATGCACTAAACGAAGTAATTGAAATTTCCCTGGCTATCTTCTTCTATAATAGCAGATTGGACAACCAAAAAACTAACTAGTGAATAACATTTCATGAAGTTGAGTAATAATTTTTAATAAGGATAAATATCATATTTGACAGAAAAATTAGTCTTATATGGAAATTCATATAGCATTTGTCTCATAACAGTACTAATCCATATTGTTTTCTTTTCTGCTAAAAGAAGCAATATCATTGAAAAGCAGAAAGGCAGGATACAAGTAAAACAGGAGAACAAGAAAAATTCTAAAACAAATGTAATTTTTTTTAATAGAAAATGAAATTTCATGAAGAAAGAAGAGAAGTACAAAAAAGGAGAATAAGATACGCTCCAAAAGAAACTACAGAAAAAAGAAAATTACAAAAACCTGAGGAAACAAAACTAATAGTTAAACAAGAAACGTAGAAGCCCAATATCTTTGCAAATATGAAATGGCAATCCCCTTAAAAAGATCATGAGCTTTATCCTCTGCCACAACATTTCTGAGGAAATCGAAACACCTTGAAAAATTCAAGTATTCCTCTCCAACCAAACACACCAAAGTCCAAAAGTAATCCTCTCCCCTAAAACAAATGTAATTACAAGTATACCTGCTTCCCGCTCCTCTTCAAAGCCAGTACCTACTCCCATTAGATTTGATGGATTAATGAGAACATTCAAGTTACCATCTGCACTCTCTTGAACCTTCTTCTCAAACATTGATCCTCTTGGTCGCCCTCGTCCCATTCTCTTATATGTGTTACCTGCATCTAAACCACAAAACATATTTGTACATAAGACAAGCGTTAGCACATGTATGCCCTACACTCAAAGCAAATAGAAAAAGACAAAAGAATAACAATATTACAGATAACTATAAAGCAGAGACACACTTATCTTGAGGCGCTTCAACAAGTCAGACACTTATTGAAATAAAAGATATGCAGGAGAGGATAGAAGGTATACAAGTAAACAGGAGGACAAAATAAATACTAAAACAAATGAAACTAATAACTCTACCTGCTTCCTGCTCCTCTCGACAGCCAGGAGCTGCTTCCACTAAGTGTGATGGATTAATGAGAATGTCCAACTTGCAATCTTCAAAGCCATTCTTAGGTACTAAAGGTTGAGTGAGAGAGAGAGAGAGAGAGAGAGAATAGGCATCATAAACGTAGTAATTAAAATTGTTGCTAGTTATCTTGTTCTGTAATAGTATATTGGACAACCAAAAAACTAGATGGTAAATAACATTTCGTGCTGTTGGGTACTAATTTTTAATATTGATAAATAACACATTTGACATAGATAATTTATAGGGAAAAGTATATAGCATTTGTCTTATAGCAGTACTTATCCATTTTTTTCCTGATAAAAGAAATATCATGGAATTTTAGAAAGATAATCAACAAGTAAAACAGGAGAACAAGATAAATACTAAACCTGCTTCCTGCTCCTCTTCACTGCCAGGACCTACTCCCACTAAGTTTGATGAACTAATGAGAACGTTCAAGTTACCATCTGCGCTATCTTGACCCTTCTTCTCAACCATTGATCCTCTTGGTCGCCCTTGTCTCTTCCTCTTCCGTGCGTTACCTGCATCTAAAACACATAACATTTTAGATATAAGACAACTGTTAGCACATGTATGGCCCTCCCTACAAATGAAATAGCAAAAACAAAAGAATGACAACATTACAGATAACTGAAATAACAAGGAATGAAAATATAGAGAGAGAGTAGAGTGAGAGTGAGAGAGAAAAGAGGATTTATTAAATAAAAAAATTGTAGTTGAATTGTTCCTAGTTATCTTCCAAAAGAACATATTAAACAACTAGCAAAATGAACAGTATAAAACATTAAGTGAAGGTATTCTACTTTATTAAAAATTATGCTATGTTATTGGGTAATTTTTTTAAAATGAACAAGTCAACAAACATCACATTTGACATAGAAAAGTAAGTTTTATATGGAAAATCATATTGCGCTTGCATTTTAGCAGAACTAGTCCTTTTTTTGGCGATGAAATAAAAGATATCACCAAAGAGAGGAAAGAAGGTTTACAACTTACAAGTAAACAGGAGGAAAAGATCAATACTAAAACAAATGACAGTTATAATTCTACCTGCTTCCTGCTCTTCTCCACAATCAGAACCTACTTCCACTATTTTTGATGGATTAACGAGAATGTCCAATTCGCCATCTGCACTATTTCGGCAATTCTTAAGAACTTTTGATCCTCTTGGTCGTCCAAGTCTCTTTCTCTTAGGCCTGGTACCTGTATCTAAAACCAAAAAAAAAAAAAAACACCAGAAGCATTAGCCTAATTGCCTTCCAATTCGCTTACCAAAAAAACTACACAAAACATATTGAATACAAGAGAAGTATCAGCATACATACGCCCTCCCAGTTTAATCCACATATATTTTCATATAAAAGAAGAAATTAAAAGGGGGAATAAAGGGATTCAAGAAAACAGGAGGATAAGATATAATATTAATCCACAACTGTACCTGCCTCCTGCTCCTCCTCACCGCAAGAAGCTCCCTGCACTTCTACCACCTCCGGCGTATTAACAAGAATGTCCGAATTGCCATCCGCACGCTCTTGAAACTCCTGAACACTTAACTTTTTTGGTCGTCCTCGCCCCTTTCTCTTCGGCATGGTTCCAGATGCTGAATTCTGAAATCCAGTCAGTTGGAAGTAAGACCAGCGTCAGAATACATATGCTCCCCCCCCCCTCCCCTCTGGCCTTCCCACCAAAAAATAAACAAATAAGCACGAAATTTAAGCTAACCACAAAATGAGGTGCAATGGATTTTCAGAGACGATGACCTAATTATAAAATCTGAAAATCATAAGATCCAAATAATTTTTTTTAAAGTATAAAGACCAATTGGACAAATTTTCTTCGAGGATGTTGGCAAATCATTGCATGGCTTCATAATCGTAACTAGGTTTGGCTCCGAGTTTCGTTACCTAAACCTAAATTCAGCCCCATACGATGCTGGAAGTAAGAACTAAGTAGAGAGAGCTAGAGGGAGAATAGAGGGAAACTAACCCGCAAGATACGCCAATTGTCGCCAATATTGACGCCGTCAGCGACTTCAGAAAGCCATTTTATAGAAGCTTCAGAGAGAAATTCCATCTTTTATGCTGCGAGATCGATCTCGTCGCCTTACAGTGCCACCTGGAAAATGCGGCAGATTATTATCTTAAAATTTTATTTTTTGACAACTAAATTCTTTTTTTCCCTCTATTATTTAAGATATATTTCTCATTTATATTTTAATTTAATTTTTAAGAATTTCCTTGAATCAAAATAGTATCAAATAATATCAAGTCCCTAAAACACTTTATCAAATCTTCCATTTTATCTATAGTTAAAAAAAATTGGATTATATTTTTTTGAAATATAGAAAAGATCTACAAATGAAGAGTATGTTTGGCAAGTCATTTCAGCTAGCTTATAGCGTATTTGACTAGCTTATAAGCTTGTTTGACCAAATTAGAGGTGTTTGGTAAACAAGCTTATTTGAGTAGCTTATAGCGTATTTTCATACGCTACTTTGAGTAGCGTATAGCTTATAGCTTATAGCTTTTATAATTTTATTCATTTTTTATCCTTATTATTTTATTTAAATTTCAATATTATCCTACTCATAATTTTTTACACTATTTATTAATCTTCAGGTTTCTTTTGAGTACTTTTCTTTCTCAAATACTAACGAAAATTTAAAAGCATATACTGAAATGAAAGAGATTCGCAACAATATTGCTAATTTATTGTGGAACGCTAGATGATATATTTATTTTGTATTTTTTAGAATTACAAAATGAAATGTAATTACTAACAAAAAATAATAAATTTTATATATGACTTTTTATGTCATTTTACATTTATCAACTAATTTATCAGCTATTTTTACCAAACACTTCTAATTCAATAAATTAGCTTAACAGCTTTCAGCTAAAAATTAGCTTATCAGCTTTCAGCTAACTTATCAGCTTTCAGCTAGCTTATCAGCTATTTTTACCAAACATAGCCGAAAAATCGATGATAAAAAAAATTAAATTAGTTATTTTTATAAGTTTGTACAATTTATTTTTTCATTAATAATAATTTATACACATCTTGTTTTCCAAAATAAATAAGATATTTTAATTTTTTAAAAAAAATTTACATAAAAAAGGGGTAAAAAAAAAGGCAAATTTATATGAAGAGTTAAGTAAACCGAAATGTCATATTTCATAATATTTTAGACATTTTAATATAATAACTATAATATAATATACCATTATATTTAAATTTTTTATATTTTAAATGACAATAAAAAAGTTGTTATAGAAATGATCATATAATTAGTATTTTATAAAAAGACATTTAATCATATTATATTAGATATCATGATATAATATATCATAATTTTTAATATTGATATCATGATGCATTTCTTGAATAAAAATAGTATCAAATAATATCAAGTTCCTAAAACACTTTATCTAAAAAAATTGAATTATATTTTTTTGAAGTGTAAAAAAGATATGCAAATAAAAAATTGATAATAAAAAAATTAAAGTAATTATTTTTATGATTTTGTACAATTTATTTTGTCGTTAATAATAATTTATACGCATAATGTTTTTCAAAATAAATCAGATATTTTAAATGTTTTTTTAAAAAATTTAGATAAAGGGATAGGAAAAAAATAGTCAAATTTATGTGAATAGTTTAGTAGACTCAAATTTTATATTTCATAATATTTTAGATACTGTGATATAATAACTATGATATAATATGCCATTATATTTAAAATTTTTAAATTTTAAATGACAATAAAAATTGTTATAGAAATAATCATATAATTAATATTTTATAAAAATACATTTAATCATGTTATATTATATATCATATTTTTAAAATTACCGCTTGATATAAAAATTGAGAGTTGTTATAAAACCAATATTATTGGTATCTTATAAAATTTTATTACTCTAAAATGAAACTATCCAATAATATATTGAGCGTATTTGATAAATTAAATAAATTAATTTATAATTTATTTGATTAATTTATAAATTTATTTAATTAAATTAAAAATATTTAATAAATAAATTTATTTAAATAATTTAAATTAGTTAAAAGTTTATAAATTATATATAATTTTAAATAACGTATAATTTATAAATTTTAAATTAATTTAAACATAATCATTGACATATTAAAAAATATATGTTATTTTAAATATAAGTATACTAGACATATAAATGTCGCTATTTTATGTGAGGTGTGGACTTTTGCTGAATTCTCCTAAGTCCTACCTGTGTATTAATTTAAGCATTGAAGCCTTATTATAGTGTCTTCCATTGGTCGAGTCTTTGGAGTGGATGTCCCAAGTCAAGAGCAGAGAAACATCAACACTTTATTTAAAATACTAGAGATTACGATGTGGATATATTAAATGCTTTAAAGTTAATAATACTATAAGATTGGTGTGTGACTTCAGATTTCTTAATTTTGAAGTGATTTAAGATATTACTTGTTATCTTAAAATATCATAATATTTTAGATAAAAACTATCATTTTGGTACATTAAATAGAAGCATTTTAAATATTACATTCAACATACATGATATAGTACTTGTCAATTTGTAATTTAATTGATAAATAAATTTAAATTTTGTAATTTAAAATCTGTTGTAATGTCAAATTTAAATATACAACATATATAAGTGAAAATAAATAATTTTAATTTTTTTATTGAATTAAACCTATTTTTAAAGTGTAAAAATATTTTTATTAAAAAATAAAAGTAACACTGTATACTAAAGCCATAGTCATAATTGTTTTTAAAACAAGTAAAAAAATTACATTACTATAAAATTAGGCATTGAGGCCAATAAATAAAAAAGTAAGATAGATAAATTTTATAACTTTTAAAATTATAAAATAAAAAATTAATATTGTGACTAAAAAATAAATAAGTAACATATTTTAGAATAAAAACACATCTCTCAAATTATTTTTAAATATTTTTTACTTGCATTTTTTATATTCAAATTTAATTTATAAATTTAAATAAATAAGATATATTTTTTAAAATTTTAACACTTCTTTTATAATAAGTGAACGAAATTTTTTTAAGAGAATAAAACACTATAAGAGAAATAAATATTTTTTAAAGAGAAAAGAAAAAAAATGTAAATAGTAGAGAAAAGGAGGAATAAGGAGAGGATGAAGGGCAAAAGAGGGAGGGATGGGGGGAGATGGGCTACCATCTTGTGCGTACTACAGTCACAGACAATCGCTTCACGGAAGGCAAGACATAACATATATAATATCGACAAAAAGGCCAATATTTTTTAAAGGAGGTTTTATTGATTAGAAAAAACAAAGACCAAAGCATGACTCATTAGTGCCACTACAGTCTTACCAAATTTATTGCAACGAGTCCAGCTTTGTCTGCATGCATTGAAAGGGATAAAAATGGCGATTTGCAGGTTGAGATCCTTGGTTTTTCTTTCTAAATGCAAATCTCCTCCATTTCAATCCTTCCCAATACGCAGATTCTCTTCTTCCCGGGTCCCCTCCCTGTTGGAGGTACTTAGCTCCATTATTCATCTTCTTCTTGGTTGTGATTGCGTTAACATACCATTTTCTTTTAAAACCATCTATCTGGGTCTTGTGAGCTCTTAAACGTGCATAGCTTAGATGTTCCACGGTAATTCTTAACTGGGTATATGAGAAAAATGGTGGGTTGGCTTGATTTTTTTTGTGATGCTTTTTTCATCTTCTGGGTGTCTTTATGTTTAAAACCCAGTGAAGATATGGGTTTTTCAATCGTTTAAGGCGATCAATATTACCTTTCTAAGTTGTTGGTCAAGAAATAAAAACGATGGAATGTAAAGTGTGAGTTGACGCTTAATTTTTTCTTTTTTCGACTTTGGTGTGACACATTCTGTGTTTTTTTGGTTGTAAAGAGCCTCAAAGATAAATGGGTAAGATCTGTATAGTTCCCTTAATCATTATTTTTTTTTTTCCATTTCTTGTCATTATGTTTGATAGATCTTAGATAGTTTTTCAATTGTCTTATATATGGTGGTGGCATATCTCCCATTTGCAAATACTAATCTTTCTCCACTCAATGGTGCATTACAGAATGTTGGATTCATTGGTCTGGGGAATATGGGATCCAGAATGGCAAGTAACCTGATTAAAGCTGGATACAGAGTTACAGTTCACGACGTGTACTTAATTTAAACCTTTTCATGCACTTATAATGCTCCTTATTTATTGAATTCTTTTATTCATCACTGTGAAATTACAAAATCTTCATTTCAGTTGTATGTCTGATTCATAGAATATAGATATTAGGGGCAGAGAATGTGCTTCATAAGGGGTCTGATTTAATGGTGCTGGTAATTTAAGTGGGATATTCAATTCTTCTTGTTTAATGCACAATACATCTGATGATGTTACTCAAATTGTTCAGAAACTCTGATGTTATCGACAAGTTCTCTCATATGGGAGTTTCAACTATGAAAACACCTTATGAAGTTGCGGAAGCAAGTGACGTAGTAATTACAATGTTGCCTTCTTCTTCCCACGTGAGTACAGCCTATCCAATGGCATCCCTTTTCTGCAAAAGCACTAGGCCATTTGCTTATGTGCTGACCCCATCAAGAATCTTCAGTTTCCTTTATATTTCTGAGAGTTTTTTTTATCCTTTGAATAATGATTACCTAATTTTCTTTTACATCTTTTTAATGAAATAAATTCATTCTGCAAAGCTGTAAGTCTGAAATCCAATAAAAAGTTGACTTAGGAATGTTTCCAAGCAAGCAGTGGGAAAATATAGATGAATACCGTCTTGGGGAAGGATCAGGATCACATATTTAATCATCTGTTCCTCTTATCTTCGATTACTTTGCAAATAAGAATACACTGATTTTATACTTTTAGTATATAAATACAGTGGTTATTCTGATAATAACATGTTCTGCTTTCATTCACTTGTTGTGTATTTATTTGCTTGCTTGTCTTTGTGTGCAAGCATACGTATAATGCTAGCTTTCATATTTTTCTGTGCATTTGGGCCATTTTTCTTTACATACTGTTCGGGTGTCATTTGGACCAGTTAACTTCAGTAATCCTAGAAATCCATCTTTCTTTACCATTTTCTTTTTCTTTTTCTGGGATATCTTCTTTCAGGGTTTGATCTTGGGGTTATAATGGCCTTTAGTAGAAACATTTGAAGGAAAAATTAGCTGTTTGGCCCAAATGGTTTGCTTGAGGAGAAGACCCATGATGATTTTGTCATAGGAGCATTTCTTCCCAATAGCTTGAGGTTGAGGAGAAGAGCCATGAATTATTTTGATATATATGTCTAACTCACCCCTTACATGAAAACTTTTTGAACTTTAAGTATGGACAAAGCACAGACCACCATTCCTTGTACTGAAATTTAATTATAATTAGTAGAATGGGGCAACAAGGATTGAAAACCTGACCACTTGGTCACAAAGGTTTTGATACCTTGTCAAATTCCATTTCTTTCCAAAAGCTTAAGCTGTAGGAGAAGACCTATGAATGGCTTTGATGTATATTTCTAATAGATATCAATAATTTGGAAATTATATGAATGCTAAACAATTGGTCCAGCTTAGAGAACATAAGTGAATAGGAGGGGTTTTGGTTGGAAATTTTAGACTCGACCCATGCTGCTCTCATGTTTATAAAAAGAAAAGACTTTTGGAATGCAATAAGCCTGACATTTTTCCATATTTAAAGTTTCCTCATATTTCTTACTGTACCACTTCAACCTAATTGGTGTAGAATCTGTTATCCATTGTTGGAGATATAGAAATGAATGTGTTTAATAGTAAAGCTTTATATCAAACTATTCTTTTTAGTGTGACTATATCCTTTCTGCCTTTTAGCTTTTTATCCATGTTGGATCTTTTAGTCGAAGCAGGCCATAAACTGTAAATCTTTATTAAGGTGAATGCTATCTACAACTAAGTTGTGTACGTAAATTTCTCAGTTAGCATATTACAGGTTTTGATGAATTGTCTTATTGTTGCCGACCTTCTTACCTTTGACTTTGTACTGACGCCAGAATAACATACTCATCTAAATTAAGTAGGTGATTGATGTTTATACTGGACCAAATGGTTTGCTTCATGCTGGGAGAGTTCTGAGGCCCTGGTTATTGATAGATTCATCCACTATTGATCCACAAACATCAAGAAACCTTTCTGCTACAATATCTGATTGTCATGTAAAAGAAAAGAAAGGTAACATTAAGTGAAATATTGGCCAAGTAAATCTTTATTTAAAATTTTGAAACTGTTAATTTTTTCTCATGACAAATGCCTTGTCAAATCTATGAGAGTGCCTGAGGATACTTTGGCTATGTTATGCAATATAGGAAAAACTGAATTTGTATATACTACATGACGGAAATTTGTAGGGCTTTTAACACCGCATGTGCATTCTTGGTTCCTCTCACACACAAAGCCCTACTGTCATGTTTAGTGTTATAAGTTCACTAAACAATAGGTTCTTCAATAATGCATATTAGCCTCTTCATCTGATGCATAGCTCTTCTAATTTCTTCTTATTTTGAAGTTAATTCCTTAAGCTGATAAAGCATGTTAGCCTCAGTGGAGCACTGCAGCAAACTGTTAGATTTTATAAATCACATTTTGTAGATATTCACAATGTCATTCCTATTAGCTATGCCCTCATTGCTCATAAAAGTGTATCCAATTTCCTACTTCTGTTCTACATTAAATTACCAAAGAAGTAACTTCAGTCATTGTGTGAATTTATGTTCCTTTAACTTCGTAATTTATAGTGAAGTCAATAGGTGATCAATTTCTGTGCCTATGGCATGCTGAAAAATGATGATAAATGCTATTACTTACACAATCATTAACAAAAAATGCCCCCTACTTTGAAAATGCTAACGACTTACAATTGATATTCAGTTATCCATCATATATCATAACTAGATTTGGCACTTTTAGCTTGATTCACTTATCTATTCATTTGAATGTAAGTCTTATATGACAGCAGGTCAGTATTCAGTAGGCTCTTTTGTGGTGCAAATTTTACTCTCTTTTTTTTTTTGCCTTTTATTTTATTTTTCTTGTGGATGGAAGGGTTTTCCAAAAATCCTCCTGTATATGAGTTACTTTCTAGATTTTAGTATGCTGAGTTGGTTAACTTTTTTGTTGGACTGAATGATTATGCTTTGTATAGGTAATTGGGAGGCTCCTGTCAAGTTGGATGCTCCTGTATCTGGAAGTGTGATTGCTGCAGAAGCTGGGACACTTACTTTTATGGTATGGTTACTGTTCAAACCTACTTAGAATATCATTGATTAATCGTAATTTTGCTGATGATCTTAGGTTCAAAGACCATGCATTGCATCCTGGGAACCCAAATATATTGTTTAAATATCTTGATTTTCAAATTTTTATTTGGGACAGTATTTTAGTATATTTTTTCTCAATTTGATATTAAGTTCTGATAAAAATCATTCCATGCCTATAAAATATATTTGTAGTGCTTTAGAATTTTGATAAAAAAGTGCCATTTGTGATAAAAAAGTGCCGCTCAAAGTTAAAATAAAATTCTACTGTAAGGCTATAAGACCTGTTATATTGTATGGTACGGAATGTTGGGTGGTTAAAAGACAACATGAAGATAAACTCAACGTTACAGAGATGAGAATGTTGCGTTCGATGTGTGGACACACCAAAAGAGATATGATTAGAAATAAGTGCATTAGAGAGAAAGTTGGAATAGCACCTATTGTGGAGAAGATGGTTGAATCTCGCTTAAGGTGGTTTGGCCATGTGTGGAGAAGACCTGCAGAAGCCCTAGTGAGAAGAGTTGATCAGATGGAGAATAGTCCAATAATTAGAGGTAGAGGGAGGCCAAAGAAAACAATAAGTGAAACTATTAAAAATGATTTAATAGTTAATAACTTATCTATTGATCTCATCCATGATAGGCCACTATGGCGCCGTTTGATCTATGTAGCCGACCCCACCTAGTGGGAAAAGGCTTAGTTGTTGTTGTTGCTTTAGAATTTTGATAAGTTAAGAAAAAGTGATGCATGTTATGGGCTAAATGGACATACGTGCATGAGTATTGGGGTACTAATGCTAAACTGATTGCAGTTAAGTAATTGCTTTTTTGAATACTCTTTAAGCTATGAACAAGAAATGAATCTTTCCCAGGTTGGTGGCTCTGAGGAAGCATTTTTGGCTGCAAAACCCTTATTTCTTTCAATGGGTAAAAGTGCAATATATTGTGGGAAATCAGGAAGTGGTTCTGTAAGTGAGATCTAAGCTTCTCAGTGCCAATGGTCTTGTTCCTTCAACAACTCTTCTATGTGAATTTAAAGAATCTATAGATGTTCTCTTTGCAGTAGATTCATGCATGTCATTTTATAGTTTTAGTTTGGGCTTGTTATTAGGCAGCAAAGATCTGCAATAATTTGGCTATGGCTGTGAGCATGCTGGGAGTATCAGAAGCCCTGGCTATGGGTCAATCTCTTGGAGTTTCTGCCAGCACCTTGACAAAAATATTCAACTGCTCCAGTGCTCACTGTTGGAGTAGGTAAGCGGCCCTCTTTCCCTGTCAGCTCAATTTGAATAAACAATTTGCATTAGGAATATAGTGGATTTGCCTGCATCTTTGACGATGACTATATATGTGGTGGAGGAGATCCTTAGAAGCCTTAGAATTAGTACCGTGGCTGTAAACGGAAATGCCTAAGAGAAAAGTTTCCCCCAAATACAGAATAAAACACCATGAAGTTCAGAAAGCAAAGATGCTGATATACCTTGTTCGAAATGTAACTGGTTGCCTGGACTCACCACCCTATGCAAGTCACCATTTCCAAGAGTCTTTGGGACATTGATTTTTTCCTTGAAATTTTCTGGGCCTCTATCCATTCGTCTCGTAGTATTGTCTAGACCCTTTATTTGTTCGTTGTTGTTTTAACCACTGTTCTTCTCCTGATAACAAAAAGAGATTCCTTATTCAGCAACATTTACAAAGTCAGAAAGATTACATGGAGAGCTTTGTTGTATTGCATAATATTGAAGATTAGGGAAGTGCATAACTTTTTTTTTAAGTGAGTAAAGATTTGGTATTCCCATAATGAAATTAATATGTAGCAATTGCATGATTACAGTGCTACTTACAACCCGGTTCCTGGTGTAATGGAAGGGGTGCCCTCTTCAAGGGATTATCATGGTGGGTTTGCATCCAAGCTTATGGTAAGTAACTCCGTCTCTAAAATTATTATTTCTTGTCCATGTTCTCAAACAAAATAAAGTCAAAAATTGCTTCAAAGTTTCCTTTGACTTACAATTTCAAAACATGCATTTCTAAAATTTGGATTAAATGACCTTGCAATTATTGTGTCCTTTAAAGAGAGAGAAATGGTTTTCGGTCCAATATAAAATGTGAACCATGCTAACCTTTACATGAAAGTGAGGAGTTTAGCATTCCACATATTTATATTTGTATGCATATATGTATGCATGTATATAGAATGCCACAAGCTAGCAACACTTCTAACTGTCCTATTATTTTTATGCTTAAACTGACTGTTGCATTCCTTGGACCTTGATATACTTTGTCATCCCATCTTCTATTTTTTTTTGGTAATAGGCCATCTCCTATTTGTACATTACGTTACAGTTTTTTTTCCAATTAATTTGGCCTCAACTAGAATACAAACTCCTATCCTTAGTTTTGAATATGATTCCAATACTACTGAGCCAATTGATTCATTGGTTATTATGTTACAGTAATCCATTCTAAAATGGCAAAATTCATTCTACTGACTTATTTTGAATATTATATCAATTTTGAATTGGTATTGTTAATTTTCTTCGACCAAATTCATTTGATTTGGCTGTAAGAGAAGCAGGAGAATGCTCAAAAGGGAAGAACTCTTTGCTATCAAGTTGAAGAGGCTTATGCTTACTACCTGAGGCTAGCTCAGGTGGTTAGGGGACGGGTGGGGGTTGGGGTAGTGCATGGGTTCCATCCCTCATGATGTACCAAAAAAAAAAAAAAGAGGCTTATGCTTTCTGCTCTTTTTATTTAAAGGGTTACAAGAAATCCTTTACTTGGTCTAGAATTCGTTTTCAAGAGACTCTGCAGTCTCCTTTACTAATGCTGTAGACTCTTATGTTGTTTATCTCCTGCTGTTTCCTATCTGTCCCTTTTGTTTGGCCCTATTGGATATTCCCCATGTACTTTTGTTGAACTCCAAGGTAGATTTCATTTATAAGGAGTAAATTACATTCATCTCCCTGAGATTTTTTAAAACCTACAGTCACTACCCTTCTAATTTCAATTTATACAAAAATCTCCTCATCATTCACAAAATTATTAATGAAAGTTATACTTTATGCATTTTTCCTCCTAAATACTCATAAATAAGTTAATTCAATGCATTATAAACAATCATAAGGTCAAATTTATGCTTATGAAAACTTAAAATAAGAAATGTTAATGTAATGAGTGTAGGTTTTATAAACTGTAGAAGAGGTTTTTATTTCAATTTGAATCTAAAAAGGGTGTGAGTATAATTTTTATAAATTTCAAGAGAGATGACTGTAATCTACACAATAAAAAATTATAAAAATATTGTAAAATATGGTGCATGGATTTAAAAATTTTAGCTGTCTGTTACTATTTACTTTTTTCTATTCTTTATTAGCTTGAAATTGGATAGACAAGTATTCTGTAACTTACTTACTATAAAACGATCTTTAGGGTATCGTTGAACATAACCCCAAAATTTGTGTTTATGTGATTTAGGCTAAAGACTTGAACCTTGCGGTAGAATCAGCCAAACAGGCTGGCTGTAAATACCCCTTGACATCTCAAGCACAAGAAATGTAAGTCCCTCTTCTTCCATAATCTAGGTGTAGAAGTATCTTGTTAGATTAAACTAACAAATTAGTCCTCAAATTTTGGTCCCATAACATTAGTGTCCAAAATTTTCACTATGTCCAAGTTAGTTTCTAAATTTACAAAACTTACAATAAATTAGTCCTTCTATATATGATAAAAAAGATAATGAAATGACTAACTTATTTTGAGTTTTGTAAATTTAAGAGTTAAATCGTATACAATAAAAATTTCAAAGATTAATGTTAAGAGATTATATAAATTGAAGACTAGTCTGTTAGTTTAGTCTATCTTGTAATTAAATCCATTCTGAAAGGTGCATAAATATATACTAATACACATGTAGGGGGACTCTTGAATACAACAAATATGCACAAAAGATCTTTAAAATTGAGGTGAGCTTAATGTCTTAGGTTCAACCCCTGCCCCTTGCCTTTTCCCTATTCTCCCTTCCCAGGCCATGACCCTTTTAGGTAGCAAAAATAATAATAATTCTAGAGGGTGTTGGCAACAAGGATTCAAGTGAAGCCCTCCTTTGGCAATGAATTAAGCAAACACTGGCCACTCCTCACAAGAATTATTTTTTTAATAGCTTTAAATTCTTCTTAAGAAATTTGGGAACAAGTTATTTGGCTACTTCTCAGAAGCAGAATTTTATGGTTGTCTGGGATCAATGACTAATTCTTGAATTCAATATCAAATATTAAATGTTTGTTTACTGATGAACAAATTGATTTGCTCAGATATAGGGAGCTCTGCATGGGTGGCCATGAAGCTAGAGACTTTTCATGTGCTTTTCGCCATTATTACTCTGGAATGGACGAGTCTCTTGACCAATAAAAGTATTGCTTAAGAAGTTGGGGTTATATATGTAAGTGTCATTATCCTGGACCGAGTGTAATTATTCTCCTGTATGGCAAACATGATCAATTGGTCGCAATAAAGTTGTAATAGCCTTGGTGTTATATCAAGCTCCGTGTAATTTAATATATTCCAACTAACATATATAAATTATGCACAGTAATATTTAGGTAGATGATTAAAAATTTATTATTAGGCATAGTTTAACAATAATTAAAAAAAATACATGATTAGCCAATTACTAATAACATTGATAAAGTAATTACGACATAATTTAGGTAAATATTTTTTTTTTCTTACAGCATTTTTTACGAAACTTTATTTTAAGAAAAACAATTTAAAAAATTATAAGCACAATAAAAAAGGCACTCAAATCAGTAAACTAAATTAATAATAAAGTCATGTCAACTTATTGAGTGACTTTTCTGTGTATACATGCATGTTTCTTATTAACTTAATCTATCCATTTCTTAGTAAACTAAATCTATTTAGGAATATCAAGCAGCTAATTAGCTAACTAATTGTCTCGCGTTTAACTTTCAAATAAAGTCTAAAGAAAAAAAAAATCTATTTAAGAATCCGAAAAAACACAGTAAAATTATTATGCATTGCTATTAGTAGAATTGTAACGTGACTTTTTTTTACAACTTGATATATTTTTAAAAAGTGAATCTCGTCCTTGGTTTATTTGACAGTAAACTGTGGCAAGCCAAATCCAACTGTCAGAACTCATGCACATTTAACAGCAAAAGATCCATCTTACCCCACATGATGAATTCAGCTAATCCTTAAACAACATATCCCCACAACAACCTACATATAAATCATATAGAAATACTCCTTCCAGAGCTCTAATGTAAGAGCCAAGTGTTTCTACATAATTTTCTGAAATAGTTAGCTATTTCAAACATCACAGATACCTCATGGCATCGCCAAAACACAGTTGCCATCGAATAACCAGTAACTGAAATGAGGTAAAAATGGATTTGACAATTATTTATCATTTAGCACGGTTCCAATAAGTTGGTTAAACAAAAAGCCCGTATAAATAGTTTACCACCAAAAATTCCCCACTCATTGTAATGGTATTTAACCCTCACAACCAGTTAATATAAGGAAGCTTTGTGATGGAAAAGCTCCACTGGTTCGGAACCCCATTTTGACAGCAGAAGGTTTGGACTAGATGCCATAACCTTGGCCTTATTGAATTTCTCATGATTGTTCAACCATAAAGACAGCAATCTAATAATGCCAATCCGATGACCATGACTGCTGTAACTGTTACTAATTAACTGGAATAAAAATAAACGATAAAGCAATATTCAAAGAACAAGATGGAAAGACTAATAATCCAGAAATTGTATGCTCAAAAACAAAATACCAATACAGAAATCTGCAAATTTGCAAGGGTTACCAAAAAATCCATTTGGAAGGGTTCGATGTTTGAAAACTGGTCCTATATTCTACAACCAAAATCTGAACCCATTCAGAGATACCATGCAAAATCACCTTTACAGGCAATAATAGCAATTAAACCCCGTAGGCTACAGATTTAGCAATATGCAAACAAATAATGCAACCAAAATCTGAACTATGGCATTTAATGACAGTAAAGAATGCTTAAGATTCAAACAATTTATAGCAATCACTAATTTCTGGCAGATAAGTTTTCCCAGCAACATTGACGAACATTCACTACAAGAAATTGTCAAATTCACGCCATTTGCTCTCATAAATTCACAAGCAGATCTTCCAAATAGCCACCTGCCAGAACGTTCTATATACAAATTCTATCTGCTTTAAACATTTACCTTACCTTGGCATTTGTGCAATGGTTTTTCAGCATAAACCTCAGAAATTGATGCAAGCCACTATCGCACAAAATAGCAATCAATCACATTAAGTAAATTTGTTTCAAAAGTTCTAGGTAAAGGGGAGGAGTACTATCTTCCAAGTTCATTTGCTTAAAAAATATTACGTCATGACAATTGGTTGAATAGCTGAAGTGTTGGTCCAACTGAAAATTCTGGTTACAGTAATTTTTTCATGTACTCTTATCTATTCCATGAAGAAAAAGAGAAAGACAAGCACAGAGTTCTCCCCCTACACAAAACTTCAACCAACACACAAGAAGTAATCCAGCCCCTTGTAATTGCAACGTTAAACTCCAATTCTCTGATTCTTTCTCGAAGAAAATAAGTTACTGGTTAGTTGGTCCCTTCTGCAAAACCACATAAAAAAAAGCTATAAGCAGCCTGGAAAAAAAAAATCAAAAGTATCTTTTATTGTGACCAAATATAATCAATCACGTTCTTTGTTGGATATTAAATTTAACTAAATAGCCTAATCAGTCAGGAAGGAAAAACTTATTAAATGAATCACCAGATAATATTAGCTGTAGCCATTATTTTGTGTGTGTGTAGTATAACTTTCATGAAAAGAATCACCTGCCCAAATCTTTGCCAACTCTTAGTGCTTTTGTCGACCCTTAGAATTAGAGGATATCTTCCCATATGCTAAAAGCCTTAAGTGTGGTAAGTTATTGAGTCGCCTTCTCCTGGCTTTCCTTGATAAATTTTCTGTTTTGACATTTGATTCATTTATGCTAGCTTTTTCATCATCCACCTCACTATTTGATGATGTTGACTTGCATGCATCTTTCCTTGACTGTTTATGTTTCTTGTTCTTGTCCAAATTTCCTGCATGAAGGAGCTCTTTAATTCTCATCTTCAGTTGGTATCTCTTATGTTTGCTTAACTTCCATTCATCCTCCCGATACGGAGCAAGCTTCTTCAAGGAAACATATTGATTCAACTCCTTGTCATCCACCGTTAGTAACTCCGAAGCACTCAAGCCAAATCTGTTTGGCTTTGTTTTAGCATACTTGAATCTCGTCTTCAGGTCCCCAATTGTGTCCTCATAATCTAGCTTATAGTACTCATCCATCATTGCCTGCCTTGCTTTCTCCAAAAGAGCTGTTTTACGTTTCCTCTTCCGGCCACCTTCATCCGGAATATTTTCTTCAATTTTTTCTTCTCTTCCTTGGAGATCATGATCACTATTATTATCCATCTTTTGTTTCAGTGCTCTTTCCCTTGCAGAAATAAACCCATCATCAGATCCACAAATGTCCCAGCCTTTAGGAAGTCCAAGCAATTCATCCTCCTTTTCAAAATCTGGCTTCTCCATTTCATCATCATCATCACTACCAAAATCAGGGTCAGCATCCTCTGCATTATAATACTTCTCATCAAATGCTTTCTTCATCATCCTATCATATTCCTCTGGGTCAAATTCCTCTTCTATTTCTGCCACAGACAGGGGGATAATATCATCATCATGGATCCCTGCAGTCTTCATTATCTTTTGAACCTTCTCCTGTATTTCCTGCTTCTTCAAATTCTTCAAATGTTTCAACTCCTCCTCCCTCTCCTTCTGTGCTATTGCCATTCTCTCCTCTTTGCTCTTCCTCTGCTCTTTCCTTGCATTTTCCTTCTTCCTCACTGATCCCTCTACCTTCCGAGAATGACCCAACACCCTATCTCCCTGATTTTCCTGAAACCTATACTCGTATACTTCCTGTCTCTCAATCTCCTTCTCATCCTCTGAAATCTCTTGCAATTCCTCCTCATCTACATTCGAGGTCTCCCCTTTCTTACCAATCCACATCTTATTCATGAAATAGCTTTTCAAAAACTTAGAATTTTCATTTAATTCTACATCTCCACCAAAATACTCCTCCAATTTCTTCTCGAATTCGTTGTCATCACCATCTTTTCTGTTCTCACCATCCTTGTGCTTCAACGTTAAAAAATCCCCTTCACCATCTTCCAAACCCTCCTTTTCTGCAACTTCCAGGAAAGCCCTCTTCAACTCCTCCTGTTCCTGACCATAAGTCTTCTTTCCTTGTTTATTCACTAAATGCGGCCCCTCATGAATCAAATGCATTGCCTTCTTGCCTTCCTCGTCTTCATCCCCAAATTCTGCCCCCTCCTCAATCAAGTGCTTAGCCATCACATCCTTCAAATACATGGGCTTTTCACCCTTCTTATCCTTTGAGTTACCTTTCTCCTCTTCATCAGCTTCCTCCTCATCAGAATCAAAAAGTTTAACATCTTTATTCTTCAGAATGGGGTCCTGCTTCTTCACCTTGAGTAAGGCATCGAAGAATTCCCTGTCTCTCCTTCTAGAACTTATCAGTTTCTCAAAGTCCTCGTCCTCGTCCTCGTCCTCGTCATCATCAGATGAGTCTGATTCAGATTCCGATGAGGATGAAGAGACAATACCCTTCTTTTTGAACTCATCAAGACGCTGAAGATCCTCACGTCTCTTGTTGTGCTCAAATCTGCGAGCAAATTCCTCGTTAATCTTGAGTTTTGATACATCGTCGTTTTCTGAGTCACTGCCATCAAAAAGTTGCAGAGGCATGGTTTGCACTATCAGTTTTGCAATCCAAAGAGGGATTATTAGGTAACTAAAGAAAGATAGTAAGAGCTTATGCTTCTCTTCTCTTATGCGCTCTTCTCTCCAGCTCTGCCAATGGAGGAGGTGATCCTGATACTGATACACGAAGCTAGGGTTTTTGCGCGTCCCTTTTAATTTTTTTAATTGATTCGAATTCCTTCAACAAATGAAAAACAAATAAAAAGAATTCGTGACTTAAAATATATAAATTTGTTATGAGTTAATATTTCGAGGTATATTTTTTATATTTATATTTATTTGTTTCTATAAAAAAAATTATTTGAGTTTTAAAATATTTATTTTTTAATAAATCCTTTTATTTTTTTGGAATTTATAATTTATTATGATAATTCTAAGATTAATTTATTTTTATTTAAAAGTCTTAGAATTTGTTATATATATATATATATATATATATATATATATATATATATATATAAATATAAATGTAGAAGCAACTTTTATTCTTATATAAATTTTTGGTGGGCAACTTTTATTCTTATATTAATATTATATTGTATAATATTATTTAATTAAAATAATTTTATATATGAAAAAGGTGTCAAATAACAGTTGATAAAAAAAAATTAAGTAAGAATTTTGACAAAAAAATAATAATAATTTATATTTGTATAAAAATTTAAATATCACTTCAAATCTAAACATTAAAAACTTAACTATTAAAATTTTAAAATTTTAAATTTTAAAATTTAAATTTTAAATTATAAACTCTAAACACAATTTCAAAATTTAAATCTTAAAAATCTAAATTATAAATTTTAAAATTTTAAACTTTAAATTTTAAAATCCTAAATTTTAGTGTACAAAACCTAAAAGTTTAAACTTCAAACATTTAAATTCTAATTTATCAAAAAAAAATCGTTTTTGAATTCTAATTTATCAAATTGGTTAACTAGATTAAATATAAATACCTTTTTTATATATATAAATAAAATCGTTTTTGAAACACTGAAATAAGAGTGTTAAGCTTTGAGTTCCCACCATTAGATGTGAGGACTTCTCTTGAATGGCGGTCTCAAACAAAATAACCATCTTAAACCAGTTTTCGAGTCTTCACTTAGCATTAATTTATTCATAAAATGACCATACATTTGCAATTGGTTCCTATCATTTTTATGGGAAAATTTGCAGAAAACGGGGTCTAACTTGCCATAATATATGCTAATTGTCTTAACCTTTCTGGTAATAATTTCAACCCCTCATCCTCCGCAGGAAGACAATCCAATCAAGTAGGGACTCAAAAGACAAGCAACAATGCTTAATATGTCTGTGAATTGTGATTATGAAAACCAAACAATACCAAAATCCACTATAAATATTTAACCCGAACTAGAATTACATAATTTTCAACGTGGTCCAAAATTAAAACTCAAGCTCTCAAACTACAGCTACAAATGGAATGCTGGTTTCATTTCTTCCCCACCAGAAACATTGACCTTGAAAAATATGATGCCCCAAATAGAAAAATACAAAGACAATGCAGGATTAAGCTTTTTAGAGATGGGCAGAATTGTTGCCTGAATCAGAGTTAATGACCCCATTGATTTGGCAATATTTCCAACAAAATTGTTATCTGCTAAATCAAGAAACATAAGTTGTTTAAGATTCATCCAACATTTTGGAAGGTCTCCTAATAGTTCGTTGTTTGAGAGAGACAAAAACGTATGTGGTTTTGTTGGGAACTTCTTGTTGGAAAGACTAATGTTGTGGCCATGGATAAAAAGTAGGGACTTGGGCCTTCAAAAATATTTGAGCTTAAATCTATTTTTGCTAACCCAGGACGCACAGACGAAAAATTTGCAATTCCACCTCTAATTTGGTTGTGAGAAAGATCCATCCTTTTGTAATGTGGAAGGGAGGTCCCAGAACCAATTTGGAACACTATCAATAATTTCAGCACTGTACACAGAGTCGATTCAATTTGGTTCGATTTTAAAGTAAAGTAAAATGCAGTAAAAATTAAACTTGATCGGTTTAATTTATATCTATTAAACTGAACCGTTAAATAGTAGTTTAATTTGGTTTAATTTTTTGATTTTTTGAATATTTTTTTGGATCAAATTTTTTTAATTTTTGTAGTCCATTTGAATTTTTTTAGACCCATTTTTTTAATTTTTGTATTTATTTTCAATAGAGATTGTCAAATAAAAATATATATATAAAATATTTTTAAAATATACTAAAAATTAAATTTAATAATATAAATTTAATATATTTAAAATAATTCGGTTCTGTTTAGTTTAGTTTTTAATCAATTTTTTTTTAAAAAAAATCAAACTAAACCGATTTTAATCTTGATTCAATTTTTAATTGGTTTGATTCAATTTTATCAGTACGATTTAGTTTAATTCGATTTTTATACACTCCTATTAAAATATCCAATTCTTAGAAAGCTTCTTGGGTTTGAAGCCAATTTGAAAAAATAAGGACCCAATTTACAAGATCTGGTTGGAAAGGGAGAACCCAATTAGAATTAATGTTCAATACCAATTTATTAAATGAAAGATCCAAAGTGTTTAGTGCAGAGAGTTTGGAGAGATCAGCTTCAGAGATCGCACTATCTAAGGAATTGTATCTGACTCTTAGTTCCTGCAAGTTTGGTAGTTGTCCGTTGCTTTCACTTGAAGTTCCATTGAGATGATTACTACCAAGATATAATTCTTACAATGAAGAAAATTGAAAAAGGTTGGGCACTGACCCTGTAAGTCGATTCCAGCTCAAATCCAAAGTCTTCAAGTACTTTTGTGGACGATGATGAATTGTTGGAACAAAGTCATCAAGCAATCCCTCCGAGTTGTTAGTGGATAGATCCAGTATTCTTAAACTCCGTATATCCAACAATAGAATACATTTTCTTGATCAAAAAATTAAATTTTATTTTAAAATATTATTTCGATAATTCTAAAAATAAAAATACTTTAAAATTTTTATAAAAATAATTTTTTTTTAAAAAACACTTCAAATAATTTTAAATAAATTTATTTTCAATTTTAAATTTTTTTAACATAATATTAATAATATAAATATATAAAATTAAATAATAATATTATCATTCAAATAATATTAATATAATTAATATTCATAAAATTTAATAATATTTAATATAAATTATATATTATAGTCAGTCTTTAATTTTATAATACAAAATTATTAAAAATTATTAAAAAATTTAAATCAATTAACAATAAAATATCTAAAAAATAAATATTTAATATTTAAATATAATCTAAAAAAAATTGATAATATCTTTTTATATGATCACAAAATTATAAACTTATCGTAGTTTCTCTTAAATTATAAAATTAAAAAGAGTGCGCTGTTTTCTATGGCGGCGTACTAGATTGTCGCAATAGGATCTGAATCCAGTCTAGTAGGTGACTTTCATCGAGGTCAAGTTTTTTCCAAAGAAAATGTGAAAAAAGTTAGATGCAACTCGAATTACTGTTGTATATTCCACTTTGAGCTCAGTCCAAATCCCAAAATGATATACATTTTTTATTTAAATTAATTTTAAAAAATGTTAAAATTAATAATTTTTTAAAAAATACTTCAAAATTATAAGACTACATATTTTTACACTAAAAATTAAATTAAATTAAATTTATATATATGACCTACAATATTGTATGATTAGTCAATTAAATAATATAAAAATAAATTTAATATAACAAAAATAAAAATACTGTACTAAATATGTAAATACACTTAAAGAGATAATTAAAAATTAGTGTATTAAAAAAAATTTAAGATAATATCTATTGTAAAAAAATAATAATAAAATCTCACTTAAAGTAATTTGACTATGTATAAAAAAGACTTATAAAAATTCTATTAAGAAAAATAAATCAAACAAAAATATTGAAACTAATAAAAAAAAAATCTACCATACATATAATACAGACCTTGGTCTGAACAAAAGTCTCACTCTTAAAAGAATCTGCCAACGTGGAATTAGCGTAGTAGAATCTCATGGGCATTAAGATCTCAAGCTAAGGCATCCTATCATCATTCCTAAGGTGATACAGGATCGTCTAAACAAAAGTTGAGTCTTGGGATGTCCTTGCTCATCAAGACATTGTCTAACTCAATTATACGTTCTCTAGAAATCCAGGCAAACGGTGGAGAAATTCTTGCATACATATAATGTAGCAACTGATTGTGCAAGACGTCAGTGAAAACTGTATATACACTTATTTTAGAGAGCTTCTATTGGCTCCTTTCATGAGCTAGCGGTGCAAAGAGTGCCCGTAAGAATTTCTCTGAAAGTTGACTATTATGCAACAATGAGTTTAGAAGAAACTTGCAACTATTGGAAAGGACAAAGAAGACCACTCCCAGTTACCGGGGTAGCTATGGATTAATGCCAAACATTGAAAGTGGAAACATTTAATGGATGGATAGTTTACTAATGCAACTAAGATTGAGCTAAAAGGCCTAACTTGACAATATAACTGTGAAGTGAAAGCCAAATACATTCCTAGAGAAATGTAAACGAACTTTGGACTACTAAAACAAAACAAGGCAAACAACCTATGTCTGTTTTCTTATTGGAGAGTGGAATTGAAATTTTGTGAGAGGGAGTTAAAGAAAAGGGATGAGAATGGATTTAGCTTGGATCCGTTAAAACACAACATGTTCTACTTTGAATTCTTATATGCTATGTCAGTCAATCAAATATCTTATGGTATTTGGACATCATAAGCTATCAAGAAAGGGGACATTATACAGACAAGCATAGCTTGAAATCAGAAAATCAGATGTATCAGTGGCTCCCACTGGATTTATAGTACAATGCAAGAGCTGTACTGTCAGGACTTCAAACTGGAGAATCTCCAGAACAAAACTTTTTATACCCAAAGTTGAGGCAAATAACAATTAAGATAATTTAAGATGGACACTGATCTGAGAAATAGAAAATAAAAACAATTATTTAAAATGAACTGCTAACCATTTCAAGGCCTACTTTCTACTACTTTTTTAGTTTGGTTAAGGAACTTGCAAGCAAATGATAGTTGTCATAGCACACCTTCATTTATAGACAAAACAGATGGTCATAACTCATCATGTGGCAACCATGTATCTTTGCTCAAATTTTACACCAGAAAGCAAGAAAGTTAAACCAATTAGTTAAACATGTTAAAAGCCAAACTCTGATTCAAAATGGGACACCAACGAGGTATTAATTCCCATATGTCAAAATCCAGGTAGTTAGAATGAGCACACTATATAGATGAGAGATCTTCATATATAGTCTTGATACCTGGCCTCTCAGAAACAGATCGTATACATCGCAGAGCTATTCCTAGGAAATCCTTCATTCCCTTTTCTGCAATTGGAATACCCATTTCTGGCATCAATGCAGCATCAAAACATTCTGAGCCTCGACCCTCTGCAACCCGCAACCTTACCCAATCTGTCAAATCAACACCTCCCTCCTCACCAGATATCACATCACCGGCACACCTTCCAGTTAAAAGTTCCAGAAGTGTCACTCCAAAAGCATAAACATCTGACTTAAAGGAGGGCATTGGCTTCTTGGAAGCAGCTAATTCTGGTGCCCGATATCCCAAAACCCCAGCATCAAGAATCTGTTCAGTAGTACCAGCCTGAGTCATAAGCCGGTGGAGGCAGTAATCAGCAACTCGTGCATTCAAATCAGCTGTATCTAACAACACATTTGTTGCTTTGAGGTTCCCATGAGGAACAGCACGATCAAAATGGAGATAGTTCAGGCCACGTGCTACATCAACTGCTATTTTGAGCCTTTGGGCCCAGGTTAATGGGGGACCTTTTCTTCCTGGTCGATCTAATATCATAATTTATAAGCAGTAAGTTAAAATAGTGAAGGATGAAAAAATAACACTAATAACACAAGATAGATGACAATTCATGAAAAGTTAATTAAGTGTACCGGCAAAACTGATATGCAGTACAATTAACACACAAGCACACACAAAAAACATAATCTACTAGTTCTTGAGTGACAATCCAGAGATTGCATATTAACAAGCTCCTTGTAATTGCTATCAATTTAATCCCACCTGATGCAGTTCAAATCATGCAATTACACAATCTTGTCCATGGCAAAGGAAGCAGAGGCATTATATTTAACCACTTCTACTCAGTTTACAAAGAAAAAGCTTTCACACTTTTGGTGGAATGTATTTCAAAATTTGAAAAACAAACATTTTTTTTCTTATATTTGTATATCTCTAGCATGGTTTTCACTTGTCAGGACACAAGTTGGTATTTTCAGGCCAATGTAATAGAATCAGATTGGCAATAGAAAGCTAACAGATAATCTTCTCTATATATTTGTATGTTAAGTTAGGTACACTCATGTATTAAATTATGGAGAATAAGCAATCATGGCATGCATTTCCAAACAATTCAAAAGACCATTTAGATAGGTTGACAATTTGAACTGTAAGTATCATGTCCATGGCCAATTATGGCTGATCTTTTAGTCTACCTAATCATCTCATTTCCAACCCTTTAATGTTTTTCAACTAAAACCCCCACCCCCCGACCAAAAAAATATTGCCCTTTGTTTAACTTTCAGATGTATGGCAGTCTAATCACTTTTCGAAGGAAAGAATGTTGACATTACCATATAGAAAACTTGCAAGACTTCCAGGAGAAATGTAATCTGAAAGAATAAGCTTCTCATGCTGTGTAGGACCCCAATAATATCCTCTCAATCCCACAACATTTGGATGCCTGATGTTTGCAAACTTTTTAGCCTCTTTCGCAAATTCTTTTCTCTGTTTTGCCACTCCTTCTCTCAACCACTTCACTCTCAATAATAGACCATTCTCCAGAGTAGCCTTATACGAAGTACCATGACTGCTTCTCCCCAAAACTTCAGCTGGGGCCCTTGAAAGATCCTCAGGCGTTAATGTTATTGTATCATCGAGAAAATGCAGCTCGCCAATCAACCTATCTGGTGATCTCACATCTAATCTTGCAAAACTTTCAGCAGTGAATGAATCACCAGACCCTGGTGACCATGAAAAGTGACTGTTTTTTGATGGGGACAAACTAGTTATAGCTGCCAATTTTTCATCAGGGCTGATTACCTCTGACGATGATCCTTTCCGTGAGGTCACAAGATCCTCAGCTGATACAACCAAAGCACCACCCCTGTCTGTTGCACGGCCAGTGCCAGCTACGTTTGGTTGAGCTTGACCATGAATATCCTTACTTGTAGCTAATTCTGGTGAAGGTCTTGATATTCGTATGTAATGTATGAAAATTGCAAGAAGGATTAATATGAATAGAGCAATCACACATGACACTATAATTATTACTTTGATGATAGTGCTCATAGGCTTCCTATTGGAACTTTCAGCTGGCATACCGGTTGATCCAGGAGGACCATTTGGATAATGCAACTTAGCATTCCCAGGGTAGAAAGAAGAATTAGGGAACTTCCTAAGATTTTCAGGAACATTTCCAGACAGATAATTGTTAGAGGCATTAAAGTTTTCGAGTCCCTTTGGCAAGTTAGTTGGTAATGGACCTGTAAAATGATTCTCTGATATATCCAAGGAGTCTAGTGAACTCATGTCAGCAATGGTAGTTGGAAGAGAACCAGAAAAATTATTTCCAGCAATGTTGAGCACTTTCAGGCCAGTTAGAGATCCAAATTCTTCAGGAAAATAGCCATTAAATTGGTTGTGAGAAAGATCAAGAATCTGAAGATCAGATTGACCAGGGGAGGATGACAGATTAATGTTACCAGAAATCATATTATTTTCAAGATGGAGCTCTTGCAAAGTAGGCATATCGAGCAGATTAGCTGGAAGTAGTCCGTCAAACTGGTTGGAGCTAACATCAAGCACTCTAAGCTTCGGATACTGTGTTAAGACTCTTGGGAGGAAGCTGCTAAGAGAATTATGGGAGAGATTCAGATAATTTAACCGTAAGAACTGAGGAGTGATCTCAGGGATGGGCCCAGTCAAATGATTACTACTGAGATCAAGAAATTCTATATTCCCCCATCTCAGCATCCTGGTTAAATTGCCTTCTAATTTGTTATTTGACAAATCAAGTACAGCACAGCTTCCTGTGAGAAGTGGCAGCTCGCCAGTGAAACCATTTGATGAGAGATTAAGATAGTACAGTGTTGTTGTTGTAATTATACCTATTGGCCCTGAAACAAAATTTACATGAGATGAGTGGCAATTCAAGCAACGGACTGGCTAAAGATAAAACGAGCCACCAATTATGCCAGTAACATATCATAGATTCTTTATTTAAAGGAAAAGAGCAATTAGAAGTTATCTCTCTACCTGAGAGATTGTTGGCGCTCAAATCTAGCTCAGTTAAAACCAATGAGTCTCCTTTTAGTAGGCCATTTGGAATAAATCCTGAAAATCTGTTGTTGCTAAGCTTTAGGACCTGAAGCTCATAAACAAAATCAAATCCAGGCAATTCTCCAGACAATTGATTGTAGCTAAGATCCAACACCTTCAAGTCTTCAAAAACTGGTTGCTCACCTCCCCCAACCAATGATCCAGTAAGCTGGTTGTGGCTTAAATTTAAATACTTGATACTTTCAGAGATTCGTGGTAGAAATTTCTGCTGCTGGGAATTAGAACTCACTAGCATATTCTCACTAAAATCAACATAACTGGCACTTGAAAAAAGCATAAATTCAATATCTAATTGACCATCAAGCATATTCCCGTGCAAATCAACCTTGTCAAGAGCAGACATCAGTTCAAAACCTTTGGGAATTTTTCCAGTGAAGCTGTTATGAGATAAATTAAGAGATGCCAGGCTAGTCAGCCTAGTCAACGATGCTGGCAGTGCTCCAGAAAAGGAGTTGCGGCTCAGGTCCAAAGATTGGATCGATGCCATCCCTGAAATAGTGTCAGGAATTGGGCCAGAGAAGTTATTCCCAGCCAATGACAGGTTTTGCAAGGTAGCTAACTTGCCAATTCCAAGTGGTAGGGCTGAAGAGAAAAGATTATTAGAGACATCCAGAAATTCAAGACTTTTGAAGTTAGCTATGTTGTCCGGAAGTTTTCCTGATATGGAATTGTTGGACATGGAGAGCTTGACAAGTTTAGTGAGGTTTGAAAAAACACTCAAGTCTGCTTCAGCAGAAAGACCCTGGTTATCAAGGACAACCCCAGCAACATTACCACCATTACACAGAACTCCATTCCACGAAGATGGGCATCCATCAAAGTCAATGGATTCCTCATTCCAGGAATTGAGGACATAACCAGTAGGGTCATGCTTGATACCTTTCTTAAATTCCAGCAATGCTAAAATGTCCTGGGAAGGAAGCTGTCCCATAACGGAGAAGTAAGAAAAAGATAACACCAAAAGGCTAAAGAGCTTCATATTCTCCTCTAAATGACTGAATGCCAACTTCTGTAAAGTTCAAGCTCAAGTGACGACGGAAAGGGAGTTTTCACCCTAACAGATAGCAACTAGCTTCCAGACCCACTATCTCAATGAACAAATTAGATACCAAGCACCACAATGTATAATAGAAGAAAGCTCAATCTCGTAGAATAAGATTATTAGGCCATCAAGCTCCTAAATCCACATTACGTTACAAAACCAAGAGCTACTCACCTTATAAGAAGCAAAGAAAGAGATGAGATTAGATATGAAATGACAAACCCAGGGTCAAATAGGAAAACTAAACTTCAAATGCTTCACCCGGTCAGCAACATTACATAATAAATAAGGAAATTAAAGGCTTCAAATGCTTCACAAATAGAGTGAAGCTTCTGCAGAAATAATTGTTAGTTGCACAAAGTACGCCAAAACATTAATGAACTGAAATGAACTTTGAACCCCTCAAAATCAGTCACTATTCAGTTATCTGACAAAACAAAACGCAGCATTTCTTACCCAAATCACTTCCTTGTCACAATGTGGACTCAGGTAGAAATGACCACTCTCAAATATCGAACTTGTTAAGCAAAAGGGAGAACTTGGAAAGGTTAGAAGTATGAATGAGATTCCAGAACTAGAATAGTGACTAGCATTGTAGCTACGGCAAACTGGGGAAGAAACGGAAATGGACACCAAATTGACATTTAAGTGCAGTAAAGAGAAGGGGCCCAGAAATTTTTTGTCCTAAAAAGCTTTGATGGAAGCATTGACATAATTTTTTAACCCAAAAAAAAAAAGTAATAAAATCTTTTGGAGCAGTAAATAACCCTAGAATTGAACTAAAGATACAAAACCTTAAAACTTCTAAACATTTAAAGAGAATACCTTTATTCCCTTTTTACTTCTGTCTTTTAGAAGGTACTGTGTCTATGGGACTTGTGAGGACCCTTAATAAAACACTAATTGTAAGTTTTGAAAGGTTAAAAAAAGTTGTCTTTTTTTTTTTTGGGTTAACAAAGTTGCCATTTTTTTTGTTTTTTTTCATCTTTTGAGGTTTGGTGTCAGCAAAAGACAAAGAGAAAGTAAGTAAAGCGGGAAACGTTAGGGTTTTCTTTTTGCGCTGGTTTTATCAGCAAATTAGGGATTCACCCGCCAGGAAGGCCACGAGCATCTCTCACTCTCCTAGTGGACGTGAAAAGATTTTATCAAATCCAGTTTAAGATTTTGGGTTCGTGTAAGATTAAGAAAAGTTGCAGTTCCGCGAAGCAAATGCTTGGAAAGCCGTGTGATCAGTGCCACGTAGGACTGATGGCCCACCACTTCCCCTCTGACTAGGGATTTTGGTTTTTTTCTTACTGTTTCAATAATGGCGCACACAGGAGAGGTGAAGTAGGTGCACACATTATGGAGAGATGATGCGGGGATGGTCGCTGGGCCCCTCCGTCCTGCTAGTTAAAAGACAACATAGAAAAAGTGGTCCCCCCCAAAAGAAGCTCTATACAAACAGTATCCAATATTCCCTCTCAATTGTTCCGCGTTGTAAATAAATGAATCAGATCCTTTTACCCAAATGATGGAAAAAAGAAATAAATACAAAATATTATTTTATATTTTATAATTAATTATTCTATTTTTATTTTTTATGTCACATAAAAATATCTACATTCATAAATAAAAAGTTATCCAATATCCCCTCCGTTGTTCCACATGATAAATAAGAAAATAAAAAGCTCACTGGGATGTTTGACTGTCAGCCTATCACTGTAAGGACTGTGGGGGCAGAATTTGTTAGAAGTATATTATTTATAGACTTTATTTATTAAAATATATAAATTAATTTTAAAATTATCACATCAATTTATTAATTTTAAAAATATTAAATTCATTATATATTAATTTCGTTGTTAATTTACTTTTCCAATAAATTTGACTTTTAAATATATATATTATTTTATTTAATAAATAAAAATTTGTACATAAAAATAAAAGTTAAATGGTAGAAAAAAATTCTAAAATCAAAATTCTCCTGCGAAATAACCATCTTGTGAAAAGTGATAAATACTTTCATATAATATAACCGTCTTATCTTTTTATAATTCGTTTTTCTACCTTAAAATGTTGTCTTTTGTAGCAATACCTTAGACTAAATAAGCAAGTCTACGTAAATTAAATCTAACAAAAACACCTTAATGAAAAATGGTGAGTTCAAATGTCAACTTTATATATATAAATATATATAGAGAATAACCAAATTCTAGAAGGAAATAAATTTTCTCGAACTATAATTTAAAACGCTTTAAGCAGAAGTGAAGCGTATCAGCTTACAGTTCTAGACATGGCCAAAAGCCACTCAATAGTCAATACCAAATTCCACTATAAATATTTAACCTGAACTAGTATTAAATCATTTTCAGCATGGTCCACAAATTACATCTCAAGCTCTCAAACCCCGCAAAATGGAAGGCGTGTCTATCAATAAGCACGTATTCCAAGCAGAAAAGCCAACTGCTACAAATGGATCGGCTGGTTTCACTTCTTGCCCCCACCAGAGACGTTGAACTTGAAAAATATGATGTCCCCATCTTGCACAACATACGTTTTCCCCTCCTGTTTATACTTTCCAGCGGCCTAATAAAAAATATAAAGGCAATGCATAAGAAAAAGCTTAAGCTTGTTAATGATGGGCAAACATGGGGGAACAAAAAAGCTAAATCTTGTTAGTAGAACAATAAGATTACTCTTGCACAATAGGAACTTTATTGGATTAGATAACTGAAAGTATCAATTTTAAAGCCTTCCCTAAGTCTAAAGCAGCTAATGGACCTGTATAGGACCTGCCGTTATTCCTCTCCTTCAAGATATATTTCAAAATCCCACCCCCAAAAAGAGGGAGTTCCAAATGGAACTATAACATCACTCATCGGTAAACACAGGCATACTGTTAAGGACTAATACCTGTCCTCTACAATATCAAAAAATACGATAAAGCTGTGAACCATCCGTTTTCAAATGATATCCTCGTATTCGTCTACATTTGAGTAAACCCATATTCAAGGACATAGACCCACCTTGTCGTCTGATGCAAGGTCTTTCTAGCTAGATAGGACTTTCATCGTCCAAATTTCCAGAAGAAAAAAAAATCCAACAGTCAATTCAATTCCAGTACCAAGTAGATTGAGGAGAAAGAAGGAAAGATGAACCACACCAATTATCCAGGTTATAATAGATTATGTTAAAACAACTTTAAAAAATTAGCATAAATATAAGTGGGGAACACTTCAAATCAAGTTCATGCTTACAAGTTACAACTATAATCCTCTAGCTAGGTGATTCTAGATAAAACTCGATAAAGAAAACAAGAGCTCGGGCATTTTAGACCCATGATTCACCTAAGCCATTGGAATCCCAAATTTTCTTCTCAGCTTGGGCAGTTAATGTACCTAAGTCAGGTTTTTCCTCATTTCAACTAAATTATTTTAAAAAATATATATGAGCCATTCTTTCTTTGCGTCATTAGCAGTTACCAATATATGCTGGCCACACTGACAAAAATCCGTTGGAGGCAATAGCAATTGACAGAAGTATAGTCACATCTTAAGATGAAGCACTCACCTTTACAGCTGCCTCACTACCAAGTTCCTTTAGATCATCAAACTTCATCACCTGAAAATCAACAAAGCACCCATATCAATTATTACAAGGTGAAGAAGAATTATCAATTCAAAAGCACTGTAACTGCACAAACAACCAAAGAAAAAATGGAGGTGGTCGTGGTCATAGCAGAAAGTTATTTCAATCAGTAATGCCAACACCAGAATTGTGCAATTCACAATTTCAATCACAAAATTCAATTCATTTCAACCCTCAGTAAATCAGCTTTCTGACTAGGATCATGAAGGAAGTTGCCAGAATTGTGCCAATTATCCAAGAATTACAGGGTTATAGCAATTACAGTGATTCCAAAATATGTCTTACAGCACCAGGTTGGGCCCTACACAACCCAAAGGATTTTTTTTTCTTTTTGGGAAAAATAACAGTTCAGACAAGCAAAATTAAAATCTGTTCCAATGGAGGTGTGGTATAACCACAAGAAGTTGGCTGCTTCAGGAAGATCTCCTTGACCATCTTCTATGTCTCCTCTTCTTTGCCATAGCAAATTCTTTTAACAAATGTGGCAACACCCTAAGAGGTGACACTGAACTGCAATACAGTGTCTTTATGATTTAACTATAAATATACAACAGCCATTATGCTAAACCAATACTTACAGTCTTACAACTCTCTAGGGGAGAGAATGATTGATTACAATTAATAAATGTTTAAAATAATGAGCTAGGAATAACCTCAGCACAAATAAATCCTCTTTCAAAATCAGTATGGATGGTCCCTGCAGCTTGGGGAGCCTTTGTTTGCCGTCTAATTTGCCAACTCTTAACCTGAAAGATACAAATTATACCCACACAAAAAAGTCATTGATTTATGAAAGGCAGGAAATAAAGAACATCCGATATGGAAACATATTGTCAATATTAATGGGTGCAGAAATTATTGGAACTAGTTTATAGAAGAGATAAATGCCATTAACGAAACTTATAGAAGTATAAAAGAACAATTTTACCTCATCAGGTCCAGCAGTGAAAAAGTAAATGAGATTAATCGCAGAAAATCCAGTCTTTATGATTTTTGGAAGGACACTGTTAAGACAGAGAACATAGTAGTTTAGTTGCATAAGGATTACACCTCAACTCTTTATAACAATCAGAATAAGTTCTTCGTCTGGCTGTCCAGATAGATACTAGAGATCACAAAGGCCTTTCTTTCCAATTTATTTTCAAACAAGGTCACTGTTGAGTCTCACTCCGAAAAGATACATACATGATTCCTATGCACACTTGTACAGAAGCTCACACCAAATGGTATTACTTGATAACACATCAAAATGAAATTTTCCCCACTTGTTAATAAAGTAATATCTTTGAATGAACTTGTACATTTAATGTTAAGGATTACAAGCATTCAGGAAACTATTATGGATTAAGAGAAAAGTTTCTTGCATTGCATAAAAAGTAAAGGGTATTAGAATCATTATGTAGCCACAACATTAGTACAAGTTTAAGGGTCATTGTCTTGCACACAGCCACACACTATCATTGAGTTTTTGAATACTATACTTTCCATTCTTCACTTTTCTCCTGGCTTTTCCTCTCATTATTTTCTTAACATTTACAAATAAGTTACATTCAATAAACATAATTCAATTTTTAACAGAATACTGTGGGTATGAAACAGAACTGAATATGAAAATTGGTTTGATTCTGTGTGCATGTTGTGTGTGTGAATTGCATGCTTGCAATATTGGTTATAATCTAAATGAAGTTGCAAGCCAGGAGTACGTAACATATGATGCAGGCATACAACATAACTATAAAAATTAAAACAATTTATTTGAATATAATTTCAAATTGAGTTTCTACAGTTAAAATCGATTTCATGAAAATGTGCCACTACTACACCAGCGGAAAAACAATGTGAAGTACGAGGAAGCATCTAGACAATCCAAAGAATCCATGAACTGAACCCCAAAATGAAACAAGATGAACATTCCTACACACCCATAATAGAGTAACATTTAATTAATCTATTTTTTTAAAACTACACCCTAAAAAAACCAACAAAATATTATTCCTGTAAGCCAACTCAAATGAAATCAAGTGAGTCCTAATCCTTTATGGCTAGAGGTCAACTACGAGAATTTCAAGTGAATTTATCTAGCATCCATCATACATTGATTTCACTACTGAACCAAATATGAAGTTGTGTCCTCTACTTTGTACTTACGAATACTGCCCACCCAAAGTTTGTACCCAACAACCAGAAATGAAAAGTCAGATGCCTCTAAAAATCACTAGCATTCAACAATTTTGCATCTCAGAGTAGCAACCAGATTAACAAAAGAACCTTGATCAGCCCCTTCTTCAATTGTAGATTTTATCTTATTTCAGCCTATTTTGTGAGCCTGATCTTGAAGATATGTATTTGGTAACAACTGAATGGTCTGTATTTTTGTAATTTCTAATTACATCGGCCTATCATGTGAATGTAGAGAAATGGGCATAAAATGAAATTAGAAGCTAAGAACGATGATGATCATCAAATGTGGTAAGTTCGAAATAATGCAATTAATGTTCAAAAAATTGAAAGTTTTAGCAGTATTTACAAAAAATGCTAATGCTAGTGGGATATCCCTTACACCCACAAGAAAGCACACATCTTCTCTGCCATTATTGACCTCTGAAACAACTTTCTATTCAATGGCTGAGAACAGTTTTGTAATTTTTTGTTAAAAAAGGACTGACACAATGATACTTTAAAAATAAACAGATAAAAGTTCAACAGATTTATAGAGGATTTTTTTTTTCTAATAAAGCAGTAAACCCTCTCATCCTTTCCAGAACCATAAAATATATGCATGACAATTCAGAACTCACACTTGTGATTTAATAATGATAAGACACAGCACTTGGAACAAACCTTTGAACCTTGTTCTCCTCACAATACTTAGCCGCTTCATCTGGGGGCATATCAGCAAGATTCCTCTCCAAGGCACAGCTGAAAGGAATTATTGGTTCACCACCATGCTCCTGGACCCTGGAGAAAAGAGAGCCAAGAGTCAATCAATTTGTTACAACATAAAAACGAGAGAGAGAGAGAATGAGGAAAAATCAAAATCAGAGCACAATAAGAACATTTTATCAGCAAATACTATTACATAAGAAAAGACAAAATGTGACAAGTCTATGTGTACAGACTGTAAAAGAAAAGCTATTAGTCAGTTATGTTTTTCTTCTAGTAAAGGGTTCACTGTTCTCTGGGATGAGGAAAACTAGGATATGATAGTCATATTCAAATTTCAAACAGAAACAATACTATATTCAGCAACATCATTTCAAATTAACAACAGGAAGTAAAAGTAGCTCTCCCTCACCAGGAGGAAGGAAGAGAAAATAAAGGTGTGCTTGATATGAGCGAAAATGGGGGAGGAAGGGAATGAAATGGATGAAATTGACAATGTATGCCATGTTAGGATATTTTGTGAATTTTTTTCAAAGAAAAAAAAAATTATTACGAAAGAAGAGGAAGATACATTGTGAATTTTCATCTGCACCCTTCCATCCCTTCATTTACACTTTACCAAGCACACACCCTAAAGCACATAATGGCTTCTCTATAGGCAGACTTTGAAAATACTTCATAATTGTAGCTCATTTGTCAATAGGTACAGCCATTATTAGTGTATAAATATCTCAGATTCTTAATTATTTTGCATTTTTTGTTTTTATGACCTCCTGACTATTTAAGGGGTGTCCCTTTTAGGCACACAAAAGAACTAGACAGCTTTGCTGTATGTATAACATTATATTTTATTTACTTTGGTTTTGTTTTCGTCTTGGGACATTTTTCCAAGGAGGATATCCTATCTTCTTCATTTGTATCTCTTCTCTCTTGATATAATTTCTTCTTTTATCAAATATTTCATTTTGAACGACATCTCAAACACAATGGCATCCTTACACACACACACAGACAATCATTCAATGAGACAATGATTTGACACTCCATAGAGCAGCCAAAAAAAAATAAGAACAAGTCAAAATAGATAAAACAATATAACAATCACAAGGCATACATACCATGCATGAATTTTTGGAAGAAACTTATTCTTTTTTCTTTGGTAATCCTTCTCATTCATATTGACCTGCGAATGTACTGTAGGTATTAACAGGTAGAACTCTAATAAATAAATCTGAACTCAATAACATCAAAAACCATAAAGTTCCTTATCCACAAGGAAAGCAATTTAAGGAAGCATCAACACACAAAGATATGCAGTACAGTACGACATAAAACAGATACAGTGATAAAAGTTTTGAAATTTTTTTGAATGTGACTTGAATGGGATAGCCAAACTAGTAATATGCTGACCTATATGTATGCATATGTGAAGGACAGACTTCATAACTCAAAAGAAAGTAGCAGAAATAATGAGATACTAGTGCACCAGAAAATTACAAAAACCGCCAACTTGTAAGGCTGCAAGGACCTTTAAGGATCAAATGATCAATACTTAGCTTTATAGTTAAATTTCAACTAAACTAATGTGTATAATCATTATATGAGGTGAAGAAAGAAAATAAAATGGAAGCTACCAAGTATACAACTGGCTTGGCAGTAAGCAACTGAAAAGAATTTAGAATCTCAATGTCAGCAGCCTTCCAATCCCCTAGACGTACATCTTTTCCTTCCACAAGCACTGCCTTGACCTGTAAACATTAAGAACCATCAACAGATGTTCTCATCCAATTTGGATCTACAAAAAAATATATAAATTTGAACATAAGAGATGGCAGTAACAAATAAAATGTGATAACATCGAAATTATGTGAGATTTTAGGGAACAAGGTAAAGCCAACTGCAGGCATACAAACTTTCTGTAATAGCCGTAAATTTCACTTTCATTCCACGCTTTATCTTGAGCACAAAGTTTATGGACCACAAATTTTAATTTGACTACATAGTTTTTATTTCACATATTACCATGAGAATTACACATAAACTAAAGATTACTTACTACTAAGTCTAAGACCTGTTCAATTTCAGTCAAAAATACTGTATGAGATGCGAAACAGACAGGAATGGTCCAGTTCTCAAATAAAGAAAATGTTGACTTGTGACACCTACCCATCCACTCTCATGTTCACGTATACAAGACACAAAAAGTATATAGTTGTATTACAAATCACTTTTAGAATAGTTTCATGAAAACTTTCGGTGAAAGCATTTTGATCAACAACAGCCACAGAAGAGAGGAAATATTTTCTCTCAATCTGAAATATATAACTTTTTATGCAGAAAGCAACTACTTCTAAAGTATAATGGAATCGCAAAGAAGGAAGCCATGAAACAGAAGGTACCAAATAAAGTATAACACTAGAAAACAAATATGGAATAATCTTGGCTACTTAAATTAACAGAAAAGAACAAAAACAGCAAATAGCAAGAACTGCAAGATATATGTAGTAATAGAAAGCCCCAACTAGCGCATACCACTAGAAAAGATAAGAGAAACAAGTCAAGAAAAATACATGAAACAAAAAGTATCAATACTTTTTTGAAAAAGAAAAAGAAATCAAAAAATGTGCAGAAGCTAAATCTAAACCTTTTGACAACATTCAAGCTCAATTTTTAACTGCTTGTCATTGCTCCTCTTCATGCTCTTTTCAAGATCTTCTATCTTCCTTTCCATGAATTCAATGTCCTAGAATGTGATGCAAAAAGCAAGGCTCAGAAGATCCTTCATCAGCAGTTAAATTACAGCATACAAACAGCTTTAGAGGATAGACAAAATCTATTTAGTAAAGAAACACAAGAAAATCAAACTTGTCAATAGTATAGCAAGGATAGGCAAAAAAAAAAAAAAAGTGTGCCAAGGTTAAAAGAAAAGCTAGTCACCCAACTATATAGATTCACCACAGACTTGAGATATTATTGACAGACGAGTTACAACTATAAATATTTAGTTCCCAAGTGATTAAAATAAAGATAAAACATTACCTAAGAAAATGAAGTTATTATACTAGCTTTAACAAGTTTGGCTACCTTGCTTTAACAGACAATTACCACCATAATAACTACAATGCTTCAATTTGTTTGGAAATGTCAGCCATCCAATGCACAGTTTTTCTTTAAGCTTTTCTCCAATATTATAAATATTTAGTTCAATTACTATTTCCAAGTCATACCTGAACTTACATTGAGATGATCGAAACTCTCAAATTTTGCATGTATATAACACCCTATTGATCTATATCATTTTATAAAATTAGAACCAATTAAAAGTATGTATTCACAAAATGATTTCTCATTAAGAAACAAATATTATTCAAAATAATACAGAACAGAAACATTAAATATATGATATAGAACAACTAAGGGGATGAATTATAATTACATTGTATTTTTAATTATTTTATTCTGATGTTTGTAGCTATATATTTGGGATTTTATTTAGTTATTTCCAGTAACTTTGGAATAATCAGAGTGGAGTTAGAGTTGTACTGATACTGAATTACTCATTGAGTTATAAATATTCTATAAGGGCTTTTACTTATCATTCCTACTAAAAAAAAGGCTGCAATGTGTATAACAAAATACAATTTCTCTTCAATTATTAATGTTATTTGAAATTACCTCACTTCTATTCTGCATCTAGGTATTAATTTTGGATGATAGAAAGTAAACTAGACACATGTAGAAGAAAATCATTTTTAAGTAGAATTAAGCAGCATGAAACTCATCAACTCTGACTGAAATATTGGATTGCAGACAATGCTGGAACTATTTAAGTTCCTATTTCTATATTTCTTTCGCCATCAAAATTAAAAACAAACCTAAATGGGCATTCTTTGGCACCTGAACGGGACCATGAGCAGCATTTATGAATATGCCTAGGTGCTAGCAGAATTTTTTTTTTGCTGAGTGATGTGAAGTAGTAACTACAGCATACATGGTTTAGTTTCCTATACTTCAAAGCAGTATGAAGTATCCAATGTCAACATCATTCAGAGAAAAAATCTAATGGAGAGCATACAGTGATAAGTTCAAATTCGGTGTTAGGTCCCACTACCTTATCTCTCCTACCATTAATTTGATCTTATCTTTGGAGACATTATTCAAATCAGAGGCAGTTCTTGGCATTATTGAGGGGAATATTGCTAAGACTAGATATTGGCAGGTTGGAAGAAACTATAACATTAACAGTATGGTAAATAAACCTTCATGTGATATGAAACTTGCAAGATTATTTTTGTTTCCATTGTCAATTCAAGCTCTTTACATAAGAGAATAGAGTTACTCCCCATTGTCAAGTTGGTGGAGCTTTACGAATGGCACCATTTTTCATTTGCTGTCTCTGACCAGTGTCATAATCTGTTATGGTTCTGTTGGCTTGTCAGTATGGGAGATTAGGGTAAGATAAGAGATTGGTGGCTCAACGGCTGTTCCAGGTTGCCTGAATTAACTATTTGATTAGAGAATATTAGAAATTTTGAACCTAACTCCTCTCCCAAAACTCGAATCAAGAGAGGGAGGATTGCCTATACTTATAAGGAACACAATGCTCATATATCCAATCAATGTGGGACTTCAACACACCCCTCTCACGCCCAGGATTAAACATCTGGAGTGTGAAGTTTGCAGGAATGAACATCTATGGGTAGACCACATCGAAACTGGAGCAAACTCTGATATCATATTAGAAATTTCATATCTAACTCCTCCCCCAAAACTCGAGACAAAAGAGGGAAGATTACCTATACTTAAAAGGAACACAATGCTTATATATCTAGTCGATGTGAAACTTCAATAGAGAACATAACAGAAATCCTCAGAATCTCAAAGCACTAGATATGGATAACAGAAGATAGATTTCTTGTAAAAATCTATGTTGTTGAAATCTATTCAACCTTCATTTGTGTTCCTAAGTCCTTACTCAATTGTATTGACATACTGATTTAAGCTTACTTGGTTTTGCATTTTAGCCTTTACATGTTGCATGTCATTGTATACAACCTCCTTCAGCACATAAATATAAGAGTTTTAAAACTTCAAATAATTACACACTCACAATAATATCTTTTAATTTTTTTTTAAGAAGACCTAACACATCTTGTTCTCCTAATATTTGTATTATATGTATGAGTAGTGCAGAAACTGGAGTTCATTTATTTCAAAATGGTCCAAGGGCTGTTTCCTTGTGGAATAAGTTGTTTGGGATTTAAGGAGAGAATTGGTTTTATACAGGGAATTTAGAGCATTTTCTCCTAATTCAGTTCATAGGTATTGGCCACACAAAGGAAGGTAAAACATTGTGGCATTGCACTGTATTTGCAGTATTATGAAACATTTGGCTGGGGCTGAATACTCATATTTTTAGGGTTTATCTCTAGATGACCTATGGGCAAGTATTTTGTTTGGAGCTTCATTGTGGTGTTCAGCACAAGGGTTATTTAAGGGAGTCTTTTGCATATGTAGAGGGACTGGGTACTTTTGCTGCATGTTTAACTTTCGTTTTTCCAGTATCTTTTGTTTACATTCTAAGTTTGTTGTTTTCCTAGGTGGATATCCAATCCTCATTTCTATATTTCTTCTTTCTTAATCCAAGTTCATCTTTTATATTAAACAAAAAATAATATCCTATTTTTTAGTTTAAGATTTGTACACTGAAGGACGATCAGAACAAACCCTGCCTAACTCATTTATATTAGCATAAATTTCTGAAGTAAATCAAGCATACCTTCAACCGTAATTCTTCAGTAATAACCTCTAAATCCCGCACTGGATCAACAGAATCATCAACATGGATAATATCCGGATCCTCAAATGCCCCTATCAAATAGCAAGGGTATAGATTATAATCCCAAGTCTGTATCACAATCACCCATGATGCAACATGAATAGAAATGTAACACAAACAAGATTAGACATCTTACGCAAAACATGAAAAATGCCATCTACAGCACGGATGTGAGATAAAAAACTATTGCCCAATCCTTGTCCTTGATGAGCACCTCGAACCAATCCAGCTATATCATGGATTTCTAAGAAAGCTGAGACCTGTATAAAAACTTAAACACATCATGGCAGAGGACAGACTGATTCATCAATAACAAACAATTAATAGCTCATGCAATAATTAGAAATATATATTAGCTGGATTTCCCAAGTACACCAACAACACCATTTTGTTGCTTGTTGGATAAATTACATAGAATGCCAAAAGAGTACAAAGGCCATGAAAAAGAAAACTTGCTGGGGAAATAAGGAAATTCATCTATAGCTTCAAGTTCAAAGACGAAATGAATACCTCCTCCCTGAAGTAAATGAATGATGAGACATGGATTCTAAATCTGCTGGATGCATGAGTATTACAAAAAACAATACTAATTTCTTAATACACAAAAAAATTATGTAGATGAAAACACTTAGTACTACTTGTAATATCAAAATGGAAGTCAGTCGCCTACCCTCTACTCCAAAAGATGAATGCAACCAATCATGTCTAACCTATATCACTTATCAAGATGAAAAGGTTGCTCTAAGTTCCAACCTACATGACGTTCTGTAGCAAACTTCAGCAATCCATTTATGTTATAATGCAAGATAAGAATATATTCTTATTATTTATTTTATTACATAATGATGTAATCAATATTTGGTGATTAGACCTTAGGGTTTTTAATAAGACAATTGGAGTAACTTAGGATTTAATTAGGGATTTGAAGCAAGATTGGGCCTAGGGATATGTTATCCCATACTGTAATATCCTAACAATATTAGGATACCTAATATTATTTTAGGATTTCTTATACCAGTTACAATTAGGATTTTTTTTATTTAGGTTGCTTATAAATAGGCCTCTAATCATTTTGGAATATTACCCAGATTATTATAATAGATTATATTGAGTAAATTGAGAATTTTTTCTATTTTCTCTAGTTCATGTATCTGTCCTACATCACATTATTTACATCCATTTTCTTTTTTTCTTTTTTAATACCAATTAGACAAAATTTAGAGGCAGAATATAAAAAGATGGCTCCCTCTTACCCATCTTCATATGTTAAAACTCTATTTGAACCTTCAAAATTTTTTGGAGGAAAAACAAGTTTTAGGGTCTTGATAGAAAATTTTATATTTCTTTTAAAATATCCATTATGCTTCATTTATCAACCAGTTCTGAAATTCTTCTAATATCAACATTAAAATTTTCAATATGCATATGATTCCAGTGAGAGTGTAATTCTTACATTGAATATACACCATACCACATAAATCATATGGTTAGCATCATGACAAGAGATCCACCAATCTTTTATAATTTCAATTTCATTTATTTTTCTTCTTATTTGTAACTTTTGGGGACATACTAAACACTTCCCAATACCATAACAAACCAAAGCTTTCATGAACTAAAGTCACGTTTGAGTCCAGCATATCCCATGGCTTAATTTATCTAAATCATCAAAAGAAGATCCATTTTATACAACGAAGGATACTCAATGTGCTTTCAAGCTATGCACATATCATAAATTTTTTGTTATTTAAGAAAGTTGGAAACTAAAATATAGCATATACTAATTCACTAATCTAGTGTATTTCCCTTTAATAATGTTAGTTTTGCGTTCTAGTGAAAATGGTATATCTTACCCAATGGTGAAGTAGCCACCAAATGTTATGCAGAGTAATATCAACTGCAGAAAAACATAAACTGAAAAAATCCCAATCCTAAAAAGGTTGCATGTCTCTGATTCAAGAAATATTTCAAGATTCCCAAAAATATTTAATAGTGTTCTAAGTGATTCAAGACATGACCTTAGGTTCCTCTTTAAGGTATGATCTAAGGTTTGAATGAGTTACATACCTCACTTTTTGGCTTGTATAATTGGCAAAGCCACTCAAATCGCTCATCTGGGACATGAACCCGTGCTTCATTAGGCTCAATGGTGCAGAAAGGAAAGTTCTCAGCAGGAATCGACAACTTGGTGAGTGTATTAAAAAGAGTAGATTTGCCAACGTTTGGCAAGCCCACCTGAATAAGGAAGAAAGTTTCTTGATAAATAATTTCATAAGTTCACTGACTGAAAATAGTTAAATGAATAAATAGCAACTTATGTTAACAGTTCTAGTTTCCCTTACATTAATGCATAACTTTCCTAAACAAAGCAAATCATATTATACAAATTCATGAAGTTGCACATACAGTCCAGCTTGGTTTGAAAGTAAAAATTATTAAAATTCAATTATAAACCTTTTTTTCTACTTATAGTTACTAATCATTCAACAAAGAAAAATAAAAATGAAATGAATACAAGGCAGTATAAGGCATTAGCAATGGAATCAAATAAATCTAAAAATAAATATCCTGAGTTCAATTTGATCACGCATCTGAATTTATGTTTTACAAATAAATAACACAACTAGAAATTACGTAAAAAAAATCCATTCCATAAGAGGAATGGAGCAGAGAAAGGAAAAAGAGACATACAATCCCAATCTTGAGGTGCGATGAGAATCGACCAAGGATGGGGCGTTCAGCTGGCACTTCCTTCGATTTGGAAGCTTTGGGAGGCATTGTCTCAGACCCACAAATAGAGAACTTCAGTGAAGGGGTCGGTTCCGATGTATGGTTGCGTCTCACAGAGGGAGGGAGAGAGCTTCAGCCAAGCTCAGTAGGGTTTTGTGTGCACGAGACGGGTATTGGTAATGGAGCTGAACTGCTGCGGCTACTGCCTGAGAATATCATCGCCTGCCACTTCCTACCATTTTATTGCACCCATTAAAAAGGTTTCACATCTTAAAATTTAAAAAAAAAAAATCAAATAATTCATTAAATAGAACATAGAAAAATAAATAAAATACCACTTCGATCAATTAATTTTATATTATTTATTATTTTATTAATAATCAAAAAAATACTTTTGTGATATGTACATTTGTGCATTATTACCTTTATTTTATTTTTTTGCCAATATTATTATCTTACAGTTAAATTAAGTTACTTTGCTCTTCACTTCACTTCTTTAATTTTATATTATTTATTATTTTATTAATAATCAAAAAAATACTTTTTTGATATGCACATTTGTGCATTATTACCTATATATATATATATATTGCCAATATAATTATCTTACATTTGAACAGGCTATCATCTGGCCACCCTCCTCTATGAAACCCAGACAATTATTTAAATAAAAAATAAAAAATTTGCACAACTCTATAAATCCCAAAATCCCTAACACCTCCTTTTAGAAATGTCTCATACTTCAAAACCTTTAATTTTAAGATACTGGGGGAAATGTGATCTCAAAAAGCTTTCATAAATAACTTAAAATGTAACATTATATATGAGGGAGTTTTTTTTTTAATTAGATTTTTACTAAGATTCAAACTCAAATCTTTAATTTTAAAAACAATTTTAATATAATTAAATTAATTGCTTTATTGATTATTAGGGTGTTAAAGGACATGCATTTGCTATTTTTGTTTAAAAAATAAATAAAAAAAGTACACTTTTAAAATTGTTCAAATAAAAAATTTAGTTTTGAACAAAGTTTTACAACACCATCAAAAAAACTCTACATTTGTGACTACTAACAAGGGCTTTCTTCACCGCATGTCAATCACTTGGCCAAATTGACATGGATATATTTCACGTAAGTGGTTAATTAGATTGTTGTAAGAGCTTTTGTAAAGAGAGACCTAAAGAATACCATTGCGACCAGACTCCGAAGTCCAAACAGAAGAGCACATCACAGGATATGATTTTTGAGACAAAATGTTCATAATATAGCCATTTCACTTTAATGTGAAGTGAACATGTATCAGATGGAAGGAAAAAAAAATAGTAATAAACGTGAATTCAATAAAACAAATTGAAAGAATATGTAAAGCATATTAACTAAACTGCCATTGTTCTTCCATCCATGGTCGTCTTGACTGGCATTCAGAAATCATAGAGCTCAAGTGGCAGCATGCATTTCTTTGAATCCTCCCGTGGAATTGCCATATTCTTCATCTAGACTTGAAGGCGCCACTATTTCTTCTGGTTCTTCCTCTTTCAGTCCTTTCAAAGCTTGACTACTTGAAAAGGAATCCTCTCTCCTGTTGGTTTTTAACCCAGCTTCACATAGTTGCAAAACATTCTCCAAATGCCATAACACCTTCCCCATCGTGGGCCGATCCTTCCCATCATCAGCAAGACATTTTTCTGCTATCTCTGCAAACATGGACAAGGACTCCGGACAATAGTCTTCAAGATGTTGGTCAATAATAGTTTCAATTTTTCCCTTCCTTTGGCATTTTATCGCCCATTCTGCAAGATTGATCTGATCTTTAGGCAAGGTTGGATTTATAACAGCTCGAGCGCAAATAACTTCAAACAACACAACCCCAAAAGAGTAAACATCTGATTTCTCCGTGAGCTGCTGTCGTCTGAAGTACTCCGGGTCTAGATACCCAAAACTTCCTTTCACAGCTGTACTAACATGGGTATGTTCCATAGAAGGACCATCTTTTGACAACCCAAAATCAGCCATCTTGGCTACAAAATTCTCATCTAACAATATGTTGGTTGTCTTGACATCCCTGTGAATTATTCCACGATCCAATCCTGTATGCAGGTAATGAAGTCCTCTTGCAGCACCAATGCACACTTCTAGACGCTGCTTCCAAGTTAACGGTGGAAGATCACTCCCAAATAGATGACTTCTAAGAGTACCATTTGCCATATACTCGTAAACCAAAATCATTTCATTCTTTTCTTCACAGAACCCAATCAGGGACACCAGATGCCTGTGCCTGAGTTTGGAAAGCATCTCAATCTCCGTCTCAAATTCAGCCAGACCTTGCTCAGAAAGAGGGTTGGCCCGCTTGATTGCAGCATAAACACCATCTTCAATCTGTCCCTTGTACACCTTACCAAAGCCTCCAACTCCGATTACCAAACTCTCATCAAAATTATTTGTTGCAGCACGAATTGTTGCTAACGTAAAATGCTTGCCAACTCTGGTGGATGCATATGCATTTTGAGTTGCTGCTGATCCCTTGGCATTCGCAGCGCTGTTTACAGTGACCCCATAGAAAAACACTGGCCACCAACCTGGAGAGTTATTTTTCATGTCACTTGATTCTTTCCTCTGTCTTTTGCAAAAGCAGAAAACTAGAACAATTATTAATGTAATAATGACAACAGAAGCCAGAACTACTCCGACTCCCACCCAAAGAATACGTGTTTTTGATTTGCCAGTTGAATCATTTATCCCCACATGGGCAAGATTCCCATTACGACTGACCTTGAAAATTTCTAGCCCGCTTAAGAGTGCATCAGTTCCTGCAGCACCAGAAGTAGTATCAGGACCTAATTGTACCCAAAGTGTGTTGAAACTTGAGGACACATCATCAATGTAATCCTGGTGATATGCTTTATTCTTCCCTCCTGCTCGTACAAAAATATCAAAGCTATCAGCTGCTGTCCTGTTGTTAATATAGATCCTGAAAATTCTCTCGTGTGCCTTATCCAATTCCAGCTCACAGAAATGTAATCGGACCATATACTCAAAATCAGGGTCCACTTCAAATTTCCATGACATGTTAAATCTTGTATCCGAGACTTGAGTTTTAGACATCGTCCTTGCAGACTCGTATACATCGAGAGGAGCCACTGAAGAATCATTCTTTGAAGTATATGTAATGGCCGAACTGTTCTTAATTCCTGACCCAGCATTCTCTGTGATCATGTAGTGAGAATCCACTTCCCAAGTTCTCCAAAAATCTTTATCCTGATTGGGTGAAATTTCAGTAGGACCACCAACATTTAGCCTATACATAGTCTCCATCCCGCGTCCAATCAAAGCCAAATTTTCAGCACCTCCACCAACTTTGTTGACTGAGTCTGGAAAAAGCCCATCCACAATTGGGACAATCTCTATAGCATTGACAAAGCCAAATGAGCTTCTCGTTGGGATGAATTCTATCACAAGCACACCATCATTGATAGCCAGAATATACTCCTTAATTAAGAAGAATGAACTCGAATTACTTCCAGCATTCTGCAAGTTCATATTCCTGTTCAATATAGCGGCAGGAACATTGAATTCCGACACTAGTGCCAGACCATTGGCCACAACAGCAAATGAGGACTCGTTTACATTGTAGTTCTCAAACACAAAGGGACAGAAATGGAGCCTAACAATGGAGTTTCCCTTAACTTCTTTAATTGTGTAATTAGTAGCATCTTTGAAGAATCGGGCAGCTTTGTAAAGCTGATCATAGGATGAATTGCCACTTAATTTAGAAGTGGAAGCAGCAACACCGGGCGAGCTAAGGGTGACATTGTTATCAGGAGCCGTGTCCCCAACCCATTTCCTATCATTCACAACCACAGTAGAATTCGAACCACAATTTATAAAAATCGAATTTGACTGAGCTTCTGCAGTGCTCACAACAACAACAGAGATTATCACTAGAATCAGTACATCAAAGAGTCTCTCAACTAAGACCTTCCCCATTATGGCCCTTCCGCAGCGATAAGCTCTAGTTAACTTAGAAACAGAAGCAAAAGTCTCAATGGGGAAGCAAATCCACACAGTATTGAAGAAGGCAAAATCAATATAGACCCAGCAAGCCTGCTCTAATTCACAGAAACCACCTCTCCTATCCAAGATTTTGAGCAGGGAAATCTAGTCCACCAAGCCAGAAAAAAGATTTGTTTAACGCAAGACATATCTACAGCAAAGAAGAAGCATTTGCGATGGTAGAAACCTTTCTATTAATGAGGGAAAACAATCCATGGCATATTGGCATATGAATTTCCTCCATTGACACCATGTGAGCTACAACGAAGAATATAACTAAAAACCCACCTCCAGCTTTTGTTTATCTCAAACAGTCTCCAACAAACACACAGAAATTTCCCAGATCTGAACCAAGATGAACTATTAGGACAAAAGGATAAGAATAGGCGGCAATGCAGTATGATTGACAATAAAGACAAAAATTTGGCTTACCTGTGAGAATGGAAACCAGAGAAGAGACCATAAAATCAGAGATGTTTCCGGAAATGAGGTTATTTCTGAATAAACAAACTAAGAAAACAGAACACGGGTATCGTTGCTATTTATCAATAGATTGGAAAAGTTCATTTTTTTTTCTTGGCTTTGTTTTGTATCTTCGACGGGAAGCCAAGAATCTGACAGTATTAAATTTGTACTCTATAATATTTTCTTGTAACTGTTGTGACGTGACAGGGGAAAATTTTCTTATTTATAATTTTTAACCAATACTGTGGATTTAGGGTTTCTTGCGGAAAAATTAGACAAGAGATATAAATATAAGAATTAATATTTAATTTATTATTAATAAATAATATTTAAAATTTAAGATATAACATAAACGCTAACTTTTATGTTATAGTGTCATGTATTAATTTTAAATAGTGTTATAGTTTAAAATATATAAATATAAAGCTAAAAATTAATTTTTGTATTTTGATATGTACTATTGAAATAATTTATTTTTATTTTATTTTAATGTAATAAAATAGTTAATAAATTTAAAGTATATTTAACGATAAATAAACTAATTTAAGCTCTCGTAATATTATTCAACTTTTATTGTAAGGATTAAACATGTATGACTTTTTTAATTCAATGTTTATAAAAAAAAATTGTATAATTTACTTTTAACAATTTACTATTATATTTTTTTTTAGTATACAGCCTCTTTTAGAGTAAAAAATATAACAAAAATAAAGTGAGTTTAAATTTTAATAGACCCTGTTTAACAAGTATATTTTAAAATAAACTTTTTCTTAAATTACAGTTATAAATAGTTTTATTATTTTTTAAAATTCTCATATTCATGACATATTAAAATGAATTAAATTATTTTAATAATTTTATTAATTAATAAATAAAACCACAAAAATTATTTTCTGAATTATTAAAATTAAAATGCGAGGTTTGCAATTTCAACCTTACTATAATCTAGTAGCACTTAGAGTGATTCAAATTAATCTTAAAAATAAACATCTATCATATTCTTACATTTTAAAATAATAATGTCGAATCTTCTAGAGCTATTAGATTAATTATTCAAAAATGTTTATGATCTTTTTAGTCATAAAATTTTAAAATATACATTTATTAATGTTAAGTTTATAAAAAATATGTTCAAATGTAAATTACTGATATGAATTAAATTTTAAATAAAAGCAAAATAGTCACTTTTTGAATGAAATTATCAACCAAATTAGTCTCAATTTATAAAAATTTAATTCTGATTTTATTAAAAAGAACAATGTACTTTGCTTTCAATTGACATCAATAATGATAAATATATTTTAAACAACTAAATTAATATTATTAATATATTTAAAAATTAAAATAGTGGTTTATTTTATTAAATTATATATGTATATATATATATATATATATATATATATATATATATATACGTAATATAAAAAAGTTACGGCTTATTTAATTTTAAAAAAAATTATTTTTAAAAACTGTTTAAAAATTATTATGTAAAATAAAAAAATTATTTAGTAAACTATTTTAAAAATATATTATTATCTGCCTTCTAAATATTTTAGAAATAAAAATCATTCATTCTTTTTTTTGTTTTGTTATTTTAAAAAATAAGTATTTTCAGAATTTGTTTCTAAAATAAAAATAAAAAATAATTTCTTAAACAAATTTTTAATTTTGAAAAAAAAAATTATTTCTTAAACAAAAATATTAAAGTTATTTTCTCGTAATTTTATATTTATTGTATTGTAGTGAAATAAACAGAATATTTTTGCATTAATTGTAACTTTATAAAAATATCACCCAAATATTTTTATATTTATTATACTTTTAAATATTAAAAAGTGAAGATATATTTTTATATTTATTATTATTTTAAATAAATAAATAAAAGTGAAGATTTATTAATCAAAACACAGATTGCTGAGTTGTAGGTTTTAATTTGAAAAGGATTATTATAATAATGGGGACAAGATCATGGGAAATGTTGGGGTGCGAGAGATGGGATTCGTGAAGTGGGTCACATGGGATTGTTCGGAAGGCAAAGAGCGGCGGAATTATTCTATCGGGATGACAAAACTGCCCCTGGCCTTTTCAATTATTGTAAAAGCTGTCTCTTGTCTTATCCTTTTCCGTACCAGCTGTACCCCTCTAAGCTTGGGACGAATGAATTACGGTCAGCCCTCCCCGACGCCGTTTCATCTCTAATCCTTGAACCTTGAGCACACCCACTACTTTGTCACAATATTATATTCTATTTTTGAGAGGAAAATTACCGCTGGGCATGTGTTCCAAGTCCAATTAAAGCTAAGATGAACTCTGTGTAAAGACTCGATTTAATTTAAAAAAAGATATTTAATCATAAATAATTTTTTATTTATTAATAATATTTAAATTATAATACATAATAAAAATAAAAAAATTTAAAATTATTTTTATTATTTATCATGATCTAAACATTATCAATAGATAAAAAATTATTTATCGTCAGTTTACTAAATATTAAATTTTAATTTAATAATAAATTATAATTAATATTTTTTTTATTTGATCTAAAGGGTGACCTGAAATTTCTTTGTAATTTTTATAAAATTATTTAGTCATTTTATAATATGTTTTATTTAAAATTTAACATGAATACATTAAAATGATAAATAATTACATTTTAATACTTTATTTTACTTATAATTTGTAGTTTTATAATACTATGAGATTATTATTATGACTAATTAACAAATTTTATTTTTATATATCATATTAATGTTAACAATATATGAATTTAAAAAACTAAAATTATCTAAAATATAAGTAAAATATATTTCAAAAATAATATAAGATTAATAAATAATTACATAATAAACCATAATAGAGTTAAATGACACTTTTTAAACAATGATAGTCAAATTAATTTCGGTTGAAACTATAAAGAAGTAATTTGTAATAAACCCTTAATTTAATAATTAGACAAATGAATTTGAGTATAAAATTAATTTTATTTAAGTAAATTAATTAATTTTAAAATTTTAATACTCATCATTTAAAAAAAATATTATTATTGATATTCATATATTCTATATGGTTATATATATGTTAGAAGTGTTTGACATATTATTATCTTGATTTTAATATTTTAAATAACAAATATTATTTAATACATTGTATTTGATATACTCTATACAAATATATTTAATATAATAAAGTGTCATAATAACACCATAGGTACTATATCATATTATTTCAAGAATATTCAATGAATATTGTTGATTTTCAATTAATTTTTTTAATGAGTTTATTTTTAAGATTTTTTGTGAAGATAATTTTTTAGAATAATATTTTGAATAAAAAATAATAAAAATATTTTATTATAATATTAATAATATATATATAATATTTTATACTTTGACATAATTTTTGAAAATATGTATAAGAAAATCATGTAATTTGGGTCGAAAATAGGGATTTTGTTTTCTCTGATTTTAAAGATTTTTATATTGTTTTGACAACCTAGCGGGCAATATAATCCACTTGAATGATTGAGTGGGATATGAATTCAAATAATGGTCTGTCGGTGTGTCAAATTCAAATAATTCAATTTTGCATGGATCCCACTTCCTATCAATAGCATCATAATTTGATTGAGTGGTTTTCAACCACTAAATAGTAAATTTCCAAGACTAGATCATAAAGGCTCATTTCACTGCTAATTGTGGTTGTAGCTAATTAACCTAATACAAGGACTATGATCTGTGATCCACACTAGCCGAATAAATAAATACTATGTCCAGCTGGCCAATTGGTACTTTTGAATTTTTTTTTAAATTTAAATTTTATTATCCAAAAATCTTTTTTTAAAGCATATTTATTTGATCGAAATAAAAAAAGAATGAAAGATAGAATTTAATATTTCATAATTTAGTTGAATAGGATAAGTATTCTTTAAAAAAAAAAAATTAAAATCTTGATTTCATAGTTTGTGTTTTTTTTTCACTTAGTTTAAATTTTTCATTATTATAAAATATTTATATTATAGTAATTTAATATAATTATTAAATTATATATTTTAATATTTTAATATCTTTTAAATCAATTAAATAAAAAATTATTATAATTTATCATACAAATAAATAAAGTGATGAACCCAAATAAAAAAAAATTATTTTGATTCATATTAAAATAAAAATTTGATTTCACTCAATCAAACAAATACTTTGGTAATAAATTTTTATTTCTCTTTTTATCACATATCAAATAAGTTGATAGGTTTTTTTTTTACTTCTTTTTCTCTTTTTATTCTGAACCAAACAGACACTAAATATTAAAAATTGAAAGAGTCATTTCTAAATAGCACTTTGAAACTCTTTTTCTTATGGCCAATTATTATTATTTTTTATCTTAAACGTCTTCACATTAATTCGATTAACAAATTTACTTTTATTCAACTTAATCAAGAACCTACTTAATCTAACTTAATATACTAAATTTTAGCCAACGTCAAATATTTACTCAAATTTTCTTCGTCACTATACCCTTTTGAATGAAAAATACTAAATTTTTCGTAAATCATAAAATATAAGAGTAGACCATATAAACATTTAAAGGCCAGTTAAATTCAATTAAGCCAAATAACTAAATTTGTTAACATAATTAATCTGAAAACATTTTTAACAATAAGATAGTTTTTGAAGAATTGAAATAGAATTTTGACTTTGAAAGAGTAAATTGAAAATAATGTACATATTTAAAAGGCCAAAGCAACAATTCACTCAATTCTAAAGTATTACTTTAGTATCTTTGAAAGGGTGAATTGAATGGAAATCATAATTTTAGATAATAAGTGATACAGAAAAATCTTGAGAGTATCAAAGAGCACATGAATATTCCTTCTAAATAATTATGCTATTATTTCTATTTTCTCTAATAGAATTGTAGGATTAAGAGATTATTAAGATTTTAAGGAATCAACAGCATATGAATCACTGCCATGAAGAACAAATCATGTATCAATTCACGTATCCTTTACTAGCTCATGGATTTCTTTGGCTTAGGGCATGTTGAGATTGAAAAGAATCAAGGAGAAGGAAAGTGAAGAAAATGTTTAATGTAGAAATTTTCTTAGATTTAGATTTAAATTAAACCTTTTCTTCCATTCCGTTTTCCCCTGTTATTCTCAATCCAAATGTACCGTAATAGTAGGAATGGATGTTAGCGAAAAGTCAGCAATTCAAAAACATATTCGTAATACGGTTCATTATAATACAACCCTTTCAAACACCATTCAGGGAAAGGAACAGACTGCTATATACACAGTTACACACATAACAATATTGCAAAACTATCGATAAGGCATCTAGAAACTCATTATAATTTACAGACTGTACTTAAAATACAGGTACAAAGGCTACAATCCAATAGAGAACCAGAAAAAGCTAACAGAAACTACGCGTTGCAAAGAGAGAAGACTAATTTGTGGTTTACTAGAGGGAAGAGAACATGTCCCCACAATAAAATATAAAACAATCATGTATATGTATAGGTATATATATATAAAAGCATCGTGTTGGTCACTGCATAAGCTGTTGTCCTCTTTCCTGTCCTTGTTTTCCTCAAATTATATGTTTGTGGGGAACCAAAAACCAGCAACTACGCCTACGCTAGTTGTGTGTAATTTTTTTCTGGAAAAACTGTACCTAGTCTCCACTCCAGTACCTATGACAAGATTAAAACAAGGAATGGGTTTTTTTGCATATACAGCTCCACAATATTGTGATTTTTGATCGATCAGAAAACTGCAAGGACCGAAATAAATGATGCAATATTGTTGCCACTGTTTCACAGAAATAGACACGAGAAAATATGCAACTATCAGAACACGCTGACATCTACATATATCTGAAACTGATCTAATGATGAAAAGAATGAACCAATCAACACCGTGATGTTTCCAAACAACTTTCAATAGGATGTCAGTTGATTTACCTGGCCAAATTATCTGATCAAGCATGTTTTTTAGACTTTCCACTCAGTGCTCTTCTTACAAGCTCCAGAATCTCAATAATCTGCAAACCAAAAAAAGAAAAAAAAAAAGGGCACATTATGGAACAGTTTCTAAATGGGACAGAGAACAAACCAAAAGAAAATGGATGACCAATAAGATATGGGTGCTCACAATTAAAATCTCTAAAACCCGCAATCTCAACTGAAAAAGATGTGAACTTTTTAAATTTGGTCCCTAGTTTTCAGTCCATCTCAATTTATTATTCCACTTATCCACTCTTCACCAACTTGTTCTTAAATGAAGTCTCTTTAGCCAAATTGCTGACATGGATGAACAGAATATCCATGTGTAAGTCAACCAACATGCTGGCAACAGAGGCCATGTTAGTAATTTGATGGAGATATTGATTTGAGTTGACCAAAGGACTAATCAGCGAAGAATGAATAAATGAAATATTAACTTGAGAGAAGTTGAAAACGAGGGACCACATTGAGAAACATTGTATATTTTAGACACCAAAATGTTAATTTAGTCTTCAAAATTTGATGTGTTATAGGCAAAATCAACAGGAAAATTTGTAACATCACCCGTGTCAACATGACATGGCATGGTATCAACATGCAATCTGGAGTCTGGACCTGAAGTTAGGTGAATATCCAGACATTCTTCTATCATCAACAATGTCAGAGAGCAACCTAAAGGCCTCAAGTAAAGTTAATAATTCTTAGAAGAGTTGAGATTTATTTGGAGGGATAGGAGGAACCATGTGCCTTATTGGCAAATGTAGGGGCTTTGAGGCATACAGACAGAAATGCTCATTTCATTTTATTCTTCCCATATCTCTCTTTTCCTTTTTCTTTTTCCCTTTCAACTTTTGCTACCAGTTGTGAAATTTAAAGGCTAGAAGCTGCACTGCTTTTCTGACTTGGCTGGAGATGTTTTAATACAGGACAGTAGTCTTGCTAAATGAGTAAAATTTAGATTTCTAACACCTCAATACTAGATACATAAATTCATCCCCACAAAATCTTCCTTTAACTGAAAAAATATTATTTAAAAACATGTGTCTATTCAAACTGCAGGTGACCCATAATCTATATCCAATATTTGGATACCTTAAATCTTTATCATAGATTATGTGTTGAAAAAAATCTAGGGAAGACAACGGGTCAGGTACCCTCAAAAATTCAATCTCAAAATTCAAAAGATATGTCCCAAACCCATCCGTGTATCTAATTTTAATCCCAAATTCTTCTCAAATCCTATTAGGATTTAATAAATGGGTTTTAATCAAATGAGCATGGGAAAGATATCTTGAAAAACCCATGATTGCCACCCTAGAATTGAACAAACACTTAAATACGTTCAGCGTCACACACACTTCTTAAGCCTGAGCAATATATATCACGTATTGACATACCACAGAGCCATTACAAGAAGCTGAAAGACGAAATTGAAAGCTCAATCATTAAAAACAAGCCTTTATTTTGTATAAATGTGTTTCATTTAATCCTTTTTTTAATTGGATAATCACATCTAGTCATTTTTAATGTTTGATATATACAAGCTAAATTAATTAATACAAAGGCTATTATTATTATTTTGGCAAACTTTTCCAGTATATATTCATTGGAATTGTTGTAGACCCAAGTATTTTACTGCCCGGCATACCAGGCTTTGTTTATTTTTGCAAATGTTTTTCAACACTAATACCGGATGTGTTTGACTATTGTGCAAGGGTGGAAAACAGATACCATTAAAGGCAATGTAATGCATCATGCAAAACTTTCAGATGCTGATATACAAGAATACCATGGTAATATCATCCTTTTATGGGCAGCTCCTATTGCAAGCTAAGTTTACATGAAGATAAGTTGTGAACATACTGGATTTAACGTCATCAAGTTGCACCATTTAGGAGCTTAAAGTAACCAGGGAAAATGTATACTCAGAATTCCTCACTTAAAAATGAGACGATTCCCAGATTTAGTTCTTGTTTGTTAATTTATGCTCGACTTTGGGAGCAACTTCAATTTTAAATATGTTGTTCTAAAGTTGAAGCCTACGTTTAAAAATATTCTTTCCCACATATTCAGATAAATTTAGTGTTCTAATATTCTGTCATGTGAAATAGATAAATCCCGATTGTTTTACTTCTGAAAAGAGATGAATTGCAGCAAACAAGTTATTGTGGTTTATGACTTTATATATATTCTCATCCTTTTTTCTTTTGGGAGGCGAGATATAAAAATCTTTGCCATCAAACCCTTTGACATGCTATACCTTTAATCATAAAACTTCGGGTTTAGGTGCATATGGAAAACAGTTCATATGGCAATGTTTAAAGAACTCTTAGACAATACTGTCACAGACATAGTACTACAATCACTTGACTTTGTTATTCACTAATGAGCAATGACTGCTCATTCCTGATCGTCTAGTAATAAAACATTAACTGTCCATACTAATAGAAAGGCATTTCCTATCTTTTTCAATTAACAGTTTTATGTCAAATACCAATTGCCTAAGTACAGAACCAGAACAATTTTATTTGATATCCTTAGAATAAATGTCTATCCATGAGGAGATATAATCTATAGATAAATAGACTGTATATAACAATATCAGATATCTTAGACTTAGACACACTTTTAATTCTCTACAAACACTAAAATGATGAACAAAAGTGAAAAGATTCTTACCCCGGGGTAATGCCTCAATATGGGTGAATAATGATCAAGTGCAATATATATCTTTTCAAGGAGACTGACAAGAGTATCCACCTCATCCCCCAACAGATCAACCTGAAATTTCAGTGTAATATAAGTACTGTAGGTCAACACTCAACACACATAAAATTTCTATTCTTCAAGTGATTTAAGATATCTTTCTAATTCAATATAAAATGTATAGCATGGGTTTCCCCAACTTGTACAATATAAAAACGAGGCAGAGAATTCCATTTGCAATCAACTTTTTTTTTCATTTCCTCCCATTAATCCTGATTCAATCGCAATTCATAAAAATAAATAATTCTATTGATTGAGAAACCAAGATTACCATAAATGACGGTTGCTATCAAGGTCTTAAAGTACTAATAATCACATTTATCAATGTTAACATGCATGTATATAGATATTTACGTAGCTTGTTGTACAATTAACATGCTCCCCACCTTCCCCCCCCGCCCCCAAAAAAAAATCAACCAAAGCCAACACAAAACTAACCACTAATGTTGAATAACACCAATACTGCCTGTCACAAAGCCAAATAAAACCTTATGCTTTGATATTTTCTCACTTGTTTGGAAACCCACAAGCACTTGCTTTTCAATTGCTCAATGGATTGGAATATGTGAAGTAGGGAGAGATGTGGATCAACCGATTAACTTAGGAGAGATGTTGTCAGTTAACTTAGGATTTTTTTTTTTTTTTAAGCGAGCACCAAAGAAGTTTTCTCACTTGTTTTTCAATTGCTCAATGGCTTGGAATATGTGAGTTAGGGAGAGATGTGGATCAACTGATTAACTTAGGAGAGATGTTGTCAGTTAACTTAGGATTTTTTTTAAGCGAGCACCAAAGAAGTGTATGTCAAACACTTCCTCCATCCATCTATTGCTCACCTAGTTAACAGAGATGATAACGCGGAGCTTGAAAATATAACATGATTACATCTTTCTACTGAAGAGTATATCTCATCCTCTGTCATGTGCTTTTTGTCTCTTCAAAAAAAAATTTCATTTAATTCCCTCCCCAAAGAAAAAGAGATTATTAATATGAATCTATTTAACAGACACATTTTTCAAACATCAATGTAGGTCATGTTGAAAGAATTAAAGAAAATAAAATGAATATGGTAAGCATATAACAGAAATCTTGATTTACCACTTATTACTCAGAAGGAAAAAAGAACAGTTTCTAGCTTATCTATATGCAAAATAAGAGCTATGCCTATCGTTTCATAGACTTTAAATTATGTTATTATATCTATGTGAGAATTAGAAGATCTATCATGGAAAGATACAAATTTTATCATACGGAACCAAAGCATCATAAACAATAAGCACTTATTTTCAGGGAATACTTTAATTCTTGAATCTGTCTGTGTTCCATGAAAAGACAAAAAGTATTTTTTAACTTAACATTTTCCAGTAGGACACACTTATAATTTAGCCTCTAAACAATTTTACATTATATGATTACAATTCAATTTCATTGAATTACTTTGACATATTTCAACATTATAAGTGAATGACACTTTTTTTTTACCAATTCAAAGTAATCTTTATATTATATACAGAGTTCCTTTCCCTCGTCAACATGGCATCAGAGATGACAGACCACATTTTCTCCCAGCAAAGGAAAGGCAAGGAGGGGAGGGGGGAGTTACTGATAGAATCTTCAAAATTTTACACATGATTTTATAAGCATAGCGATTAAATATATCAATTTCATAACTGACTATTTACCATCCAGCTTGCATGCATAGAGCCATAATTTATGTGTCTATAAGTGAAAAAATTAACCTCTATTTTTAATTTTATTCTACAAAAAAGGTGAAATACAATAATAAAAAAGAAACACTCTCTCAGGCTCTATCTCAAAGGAAGTTCATAATCCTTTCAGAGTTCTTATTAGTAAACAAAAAATAAAAAAGGATAACATATACAATAACCTAATTTTACAACAAAAGCTAGTTTATAATCATATTCAAGGGCATTAACATCCATTGCAGCACGGATATTACGAGGTTATAAGATCAAGTAAGATTCAAAAACACATCACCCAGAACTATTGTAACATGTTTTATTGCAGAGGGGGAAAAGTGATGTTTCTGATTACATACCTCTGCTTCAGCCTTTGCAAGGTCAGAGCATCTTGTTTCCAGCCTCTGCTTGTACACCAGTCCCTTGGTTTTAAGTATATTGACTTTGTTATTAAGGCCATGGAACTCAGAATTCATGTTTCCAATCCTGACAATAAAATTGCATGTATGAATTAGTTCAGGCCATAATCTACAGAAGAATTCCCAATTTAGTTCATTAAAGGGCGGCCCAGTGCACGAAGCTCCCACCTGGTGGGGTCTGGGGAGGGGAAGATGTACGCAGCCTTACCCCCGCAAGCGGAGAGGCTGTTTCCAGGAATCGAACCCGTGACCTCCAGGTCACAAGGCAGCAACCTTACCGTTGCGCCAAGGCTCACCCTCTTCCCAATTTAGTTCATTTTTTTTAAAAATTCCCAATTCAATTTATATTTAGAAGAAGAATGGGAACTACTTGTTACAGATAACGGAGGATAGCAGAGTCCAAAATGGAAAATGTCAAGATCAAATTGGCACTTTTCTCTTACAAATAAATGTGTAATGTAAAAGCAATTAATATGTTGACACACTGGAAGCTTAGTGATATATTTATTTAAAAGAAAAAAGAAAGAAAATCTTGAATGGCTCCAATGAATTAATTTTCACCTATCGCATGCACAAAAAGTAAACATTAAAATAGGACATATTAAAGATATAACAAGGAAAAATCCTGCGATATTTTTCAAAAATTTGATAGGTTCATGCTCATCAATACTGTTAGGAAATTTCCAGAAGATAAAAGTTTCTCTTTGGTGTTTAGATAATTTTAGGCAGTCCAAAATCTTTTAATAGGTTCGATGCATTGGGGGTCAACTAATAGATAAACCAAGATATACTTTACTCACATAAAATTTAGTTGTCAGTCCTGAAACGAGTAACTTAAGAGCCTAGTCTGTATTAGAATCATAAAAGGTCTAAGAGTGGAGGCCCTTGTATGTTTTGCAGAAGCATGAATGAAGTGTTTGTTCCCTAGCAGTTCTCTAGTTGTTTCTAGTAAATCAGCAGAAGATCCCTTCTAATCAAGGACCAAAGATTTCCAAGCCAGCAGATCCGACCAAGGAGGCAGATGTGTCTTTAACCATAATACAAGCAAATAAATTTATCAACCTCTCGATAAAAATAAAAATAAAAAAATCCCAGGGCTGTGGTAAGCCACCAACAAGATGGGTAGATAAAGCATGGAGTATTCATAATAAATTAGACGAAGTTAAAATCTTATATCCAAAAAAAGACCCAACTAAAAGTTAAATATGACTTTTTAACAAAAATATTGGTTCTCATGACAATTTTTTTGGTATGCATACCGCTGCAGTACAATCTTAACACATTTGTCACAAGAAACAATGAATCTAATATGCAGAATGTGCTGATAGTGTTTTAATAGTTTTAAAAATTCAGGTGTTTAATAACAAAAATAACCAAGTAATTTAAACTATTCCTTCAAACAAGTAGATACACATTGCAATCAGAATCTTCTAAAGGCAAACACATGCCTGGTACTTGATGCTTGCAGGAAGGCAGAATAGAAATGCTATAAGAACACAGAAGCAACCACACACATAGCAGTTAATAACAAAATCATATGGCATTATACTAAATAGGAGGAAATTAGCACAATAATTAAATACCTTGAACATTTTCTCGAAATATCTTCATTCACTCTAGATTCAAAATTAACAAATGCTGTCAACAAATTTTGGGCAAGAGAAATTGTTGACTCCATTTGCTTCCTGGCTTCTCTTTCTCTTTCTGCAATCAGTGTTAATGCATCCTCTTTCTCTTGTGTAACAGCACGAAGCACCCTTCTTTCTTCGTCAATTTCTCTAAGCTCGTTAGTTCTTTGTTTAAGGCATTGATGTAATTCACGCATTTGCTCCTTATATTGTTCAATTTTCTTGCATGCTTCAACCAGGTCACCCTTACTGACATCCAACTCTTTATTGCTTTCTAAAATTACATTCTGTTGGTGAACTATCTTTTCTCTCAAATTGTTAAGATCCTCAGAGGCTAACTCTGTCTTTTTCTTCTCTTGAATCAATGCATCTGCCACTTCCTGGGCTAACTTCTTCTTTTCCTCCACTACTGATGTCAGAATGAGTATTTCTTGCTCTAGATTCTTTATTTTAGCAGCTTCCAAATTCAGTGTTTCTTTGTTAGCATCCAGCAGAGCTTCTTTGACTATGAAATCCAACAGCCCTTGCAAGATAAAAGACTCCATATCTGCATCCTCAAATTCTGATCTGCAAGAAGTATGAGCATCACAAGCAGCTTCTTTGAATATAACTTCAAACACTTCTTCCATGATAGTATGCTTGAGATCTAATTCTTCAGTAATGCATCTAAATTCACCCGTAATCTCCTCAAGCACACATTTATATACATCTTGAATAACCGAAAATTCAGCATGTGCAATTCCTATATCACCCTCAAGCTTATTTATAGTTCGCAACAAATTTTTCTCAGTCAGTTGTTTCTGTGACAAGTTCTCCATGGCCTCTAAAAGCTGTGATGAAAGACATTTAATGTCCCTTTCCTTATCGACAAGCGTGTCCCTCAGTTGGCAATTCTCAGTGTGTAGGGACTCCAATCTATCCTTTAAACTGCCAAGAGACTCAATATTTTCACTGAATGGATGCACTTTCTCATTTCCAACCAAAATTTCATCCAATTTTGAAATGACATCGGGAATTCTTTTCCTCAACATATCATAGTCCTTATCCTTCTTCAATGGCAACGAAGAACCTCGTAATCTATATAGTTCCCCCCTAAGACGAATATTCTCTTCAGTCACCTCTTGCACTTTAGATTCATGGTTTCTTTTCATCTTAGTTATCTTAGAATTATAATAAGTGACCAATTCATCTCTAGACATGTGCTTTAATGAGGCAGAATCTGAATTCTCAGTGTCGTTAATCTTTGAGTCCTCATGCTTGCCATTTCCTTCGAATGAAGGAGATGGTTGATTTGTTGAAATCTTCCAGTGGAAATGGTCACTCCTCTTATTATTACACCATTCCTCACCATTCTCCAGGGATACATGAGAAAGAAGCTGTCCGGTCTCAGAGATAGACAGTGCTTTAGAAATTGTATCTAATTCCTGACGCAAACATGAGATCTCTTTAAGATTGTCAAACCAGTTTCCACTGTCAAAGCTATAAATTTGAAAATTTTGATTGCAGAGTTTCTGTTCAAACTCTTCCCGCAAACTCCGGATACAATTGTTGATCACCATCTCTTCAACTTCTGATCGAAACTCCTGCTCCTGCTTCCATTCAGAAAGGGATGCCTTTGATAATTGAGCTATAACATCTGTCCTTCTGTAGAAAGCTTCTAGTGTAGTTGTTAGACTATCAAGAGTTTTATCAACATAAATCCATCTTTCTGGTACATTCTCATGCAGAATACCACCTAATCCTACCAACTCAGAGCCTGAACTAATTCGTTTAATGGAACTATTCCCACTTATTTTATTTATTTCATTCTTAAGCTGCTTTAACTGCTCATTGGCTGCATTTCGAATACTCTCTACAGACTCTAGCAGCCTATCATGCTCTACAACAGTATCAGAAAAGTGATGAGTATTAGCTTTATGGGGCTCATGGTGAATTACTGAACTCCCCAATGTTTTAGTTTCATCTGCACTTACATGGAAACTATGGAGCTTCTCCTTTAGCCCAACCACCTCCATTTCCTTCTGAGAAATTCTCTCAGCTGCCTCTTGTTCAACAGCATTAATCATGCCCTTTATGACACAGTCACTCACCATCCTGGAAATGATCAACCCTTCATTGATGTCTAACAAAAAGGACTCCATTTCCTCAACTATATCATCACCACGACTCTCATTTCCCACACCATTATCGCAAGTCTGCTCACTAACATCCATACTGGTTACGCTCTCCCACTACCAGTTGCTCCTTTGTATACTATCAGCAATTTGAGGCCATTCGAAACACGAGGTCAAACCCAGCACACTGCCAAATTAGGAGACACGAGAAATTAAATCACTTAAAGATAAAGCTAGTCATAGAAATAGAACTTGCATTATGAAAACATAAACGACCCGCTACCAGTAGTACATCAACAGGTATTAAAAGCAGATTTGAAGGAAAGGATCTATTTTACTGCGGAGAAAACATGTCTAAGGGAAAAAAAAAACCAGCAACTCTCCATCCCTGCGATTTCGACTGTATTGACTTCCAAAACCATTGAAGTGGTATCAATTTAGTTAGGCAAACCCACTTCTGTTTTGAAACTCTTTAGTAATACCTGCTTACATGTTTTTTTGCAGCCAGAAGGACCCAGAGGCAGAAAAGCAAGGTGAACTGAAAATCAAGCTTCAATGCGAATCTATGCTGATTAGTTCCAGCTTCAATGCAGATTTGAGCTTCTGTAAGAAGCTCAAACTCTAGAGCAAATAATTTTTTTACAAGAGCAAAAACTTAAGCCTGATAATACAAATTTTGGGTTTTCGGATCCTTCCAGAGAAACAAACAGTCAAACAGTGTCTGAAAATCCCAAGACGACCGTTGAAAATTTCTAAAAAGGCTTCTGACGACGTAAGGCTCTGCCAATTGTAGTACTTGATTTTTAGGGTTTAGCAGAAGCGAAAAGTTTTGGGGAAGATTTAGCGAGAGCGGGAGAGGACAAACAAAAGTAGACACCACTATTCAATATATTTACGGGAACTGCCCTTCAAGAAATCAAATATATGTACCTAATTTGTCTGCATTAGGCATTTGCCATTACGAATGTTCTTTTTTTTTTTTTTTTTTCCTTGGTCCATTTCAAAAAGCAATGTCATCATTTAGTCAGATTCCATTCAGAATCCACTTTAATTATTAATTTTGATGCTAACATTTAGAAAAATGTATTAATAAAATTATTAAAAAAAAAATTAATCTTAATTTAATATAAATTAATTTGATGATTCCCTTATAATAAAAAAAATCTCTGTGATAAAAATATGTTTAATTACTAATTTCAATGCCAACATTTAGAAAAATGTATTAATAAAATTATTAAAATAAAATTAATCTTAATTTAATATAAATTAATTTGATGACACCCTTATAATAAAAAAACAAAAATCTTTGTGATAAAAATATGTTTAAAAGCAATTGACTAAATTAATAGTTAAGTGGCATGAGAGACAAACAAGAGTGATTTTTTAAGTGTTTGACAAACTTGGAATTGAGAGTGGTTTTTAAAATTTATACATTTGTATTATAGTGTCTTGAACAATATGAGGAGTGGATTTTGTTCATATTTGTCATAATAGACAAACAATGCCATAATAGAAAATATGTTTTATTTCCCTAAATTATGATTTAATTATAATTTTAACACATTAATTTTAAAATTAACAAAATACCCCCTCAATATTTGATAAAATGTGGAAATATTTCTATAAAATTAGAATGTACTAAATTAAATACCCCTCATTTTTCACATCTTTATTTAAAATTCAACTCAATTACTTCCAATTTTTTAAGAAATTACTTTAATTTTATAATAATTTTTAATAAATGAAAAGAAAAACATAAGGATACGAGACCAAATGCTCCTTATATATAATTAAAATGTTGAATGTGATAAAAATTCAATGTTTTTACATTTTGTAAAGATTTGTGTATTAAAAAGTTGTAATAAGACACTAATAAACCAATTGACTCTAAAAATTTGAATTTTAATTTTAATTAAAGCTAAATAAAAAAATAAAAATTACAATTAGACTATACTACAATAAGGTAAAATGTATTTTCTTATTAATAGATTACATTTGGTTCAATTTTTATATAAACGTAACTTTAATGCACTAGATTATAATTTTTGTAGTTCTCTAAAATTTTATTTTTCTCGTTCCTTTTTTATTTTATTGATCTTTTTGCTCATTACTTGTTTTATATTAAAAAAATATAAAACATAAAATAAAACAATGGAATTCTTAATAAGAATTAATTGAAATTGACATAACTCAGGACAATGATTCTTGGCTAGTTGGAAATATTTCTTTAACGTACAAATTGGCCCTACCAGAGAGGACAAATAATTATTTATTTTGCAATCATAGTAATCATAATCACCAATTCACCATGTGCTTTGCTTTCTCATCACCTTTTTGACTTCTAATTGTCATTTTTCTCATGACAATAAAGAGAAAAATTAAAGTATTAAATATTCTGCTTTTTCTTTTTCTTTTTATCATGAGCATGAACCTTTTTTTATATAAATATTTCAATTTGTTTACTTTAATTAATTTCTTTTTTAATTTGGTAAAAAAAAATCCAACCATGGGAATAAGGCATTTAAGGTTTGTTTAAAAATTTTGAAAAATAAAATAAAATGGAGTCGTAATTAATGAAGAGGGTACGATGAATTTGAGTGAAAAAAGAAAGAGTTCTCGCTTTTTATTTTAAAAAATAATAAAAGGAATAAATGATAACTCATTTTTCACTGTTTGGAGGTTATAATATTGTAATTTTTAATATTGTTCTTATTAAGAAATAAATAAATTTAAATGATAGAAATAAAACAATAATTGAATAAATAAAAATGAGTCAAATCATCTTAAATCCTTCCAATTAAAAAAAAGTGAATAAATTCATCCCAACCCACTTCCCACTTCATTGCTTTTAAAAGTAATCCTTAAATATAAAAGCATCCACTTTTGCTTGCTACTCTTTTGAATTGCCTTGATTGATGGTTAATATGATAAGATGCCTATGAACTTTAATTCTTTTCTTACCCGAGAATTTAAATAATAATAATAATAACAATAATAAATTATAATCAAAGAACACAATTTAATTAGCGTTGGTTTTGATTAATAAAAATTAAAACCCTAGATTTATAAAATATAAAATTAATTTTTATTATTTATAATTTTTTTAATATATAAATTGTAATTATTGTTATAAGTCTATTCTTTTCTCTCGTATTTGAATCTTTTTGTTATTTAATTTAAATATATAATTTATTTAAATATTTATAAAAAATATTTTTTAAATTAAATTATTTAACATTTAAATATATATTTAAAATATTTAAATATAATTTTAATAGAAGAAGAGAATTGAATGATATAATTTTAATAAAATTTTAATTTATAAAAATATAAAATAATTTTTTGATCATATGAATTTAAATTTTTATAAAATTTTTTTTATTAAATTTAAAAATTTAACTTATGAAATAAATTAAAATTAATTTATTAACAATTGATAAGTTATTTATTTAAATTAATCTATTTTTAACATAAAAATATTTATATTAATAAATAAATATTAATAAATTATAAATTTTATTATCTAGAGTCTTTATACTGTGCGGACGAAATCACGAACACCTCTTCCATAAAAAATTTAAAAAAAAAAACAAAAACAAAAAACCATGTGATTGTTGTCTCATTTGGCATCCTATGTACGCACATTAAAATTATATATAACTAATTAACTATGTTACGTTTCATCGGATTTGGCAGACTTTATTAATTTAAACAACATAAAGGTGATGCAGCTTTCTCCACGGGTAACGTAGAGCGTTTTATGTTGAAAGAGTCTTTGATGTACTATCGCTGTTGTCAGAGAACAGTAGACTTCATCAAGATTCCTATAAATGAATTTGGATTTAAAATTTGAAGTCAAAATTAAATTTAAATTTTTTTATTTGAATGTTTTTTATTCAAGTTGAATTTGGACTTTATTTTAAAAATAAATTTAACTCTGCTTTGTAACTATACATTTTTAATAAAAATGTGTGTGTGTATATATATATATATATATAATTTGTTTTTTAATTATAAAAAATATATAATCTAATTTTAAAAAAATAATTCTGATATTTAAAAGTGTGTATTATTTTATAAAAATATTTTTAAAAGAATCTCAATTTTGTTATAGTTTCTAAATTTATAGATTCCATTTTAATAAATAACTAATATTTTATAGAATTTCTGGTCGAGCCTCGAGCTCAACCAATTTTATTAGACTTTTGTTTTTGAGTTTTTTTTTCCTTTTCCAACTTCCTTCAAATATTATTAAGTTTAACTCGTGATCAAGTTTATTTAAGAGTTAGGAGGAAAAGAAGAAAATAAATTAATTTATTTATTTTCTTTCATTCTCCTAAATCCAAGGATTTTGAGGGCTTGACCGATGGAACATAATTTCTAGTTTTAAAAGAAACAAATTTTTTCAGTCAAATGCACGTTAATTATTTTTTTATTATCTAAAATTATATTTGATAAAATTAATTGATAAATTAGCTGAAAGATGAAAAATTAATTGAAAGTTGTTAAACTAATTTATTAAATTAAAAGTGTTTGATAAAATTAATTATTAAATTAGTTAATAAATGTAAAATAACATAAAAAGATATATTTATATAAAAAATTTTATTTTTTATTTGTAATTACATTTTATTATATAATTCTAAAAAATACAAAATAAACATATCATCTACAGTTCTATAATAAATTAGCAATATTATTACGAATCTTTTTTATCTCAATAGATGCCTCTAAATTTTTATTTCTTGTGCCACTATCAATAATATTTGAAAATTCATCATAGAGTATATAATTTGAATGTTGTTCGAATATAGTAAAAATAATGTCATCTTGTGAATATGATAGTGTTGAAATTTAAATAAAATAATAAAAATAAAATTATAAAGGTTATCAGTTAAAAATTATACGCTACTTAAAATAACGTATGATAAAAAATTATAAACTATTTAAATAAATTTATTTATCAATTATTTTTAATTTGATCAAACAAACATATAAATTAGTTAAATAAGTTATAAATTAATTTATTTGACTTATCAAACATACTCTAAATATTTTTTATTGGTCAAATTTTTTTATTGCTCTAAAGGTGAAAATTATTAATAGATAAGTACAGATACAAAATAATTGTTTGTGATTGCATTTAAATTCTCATTAATTTGAAGCATATATTTATAAATAAAAAAATTCTCATCACTAATTACAATATTCAATTTATTTATTTAGCAACAGATAAGTACTAATAAAAAAATAATAGTTTGTGATGAACTCAAATTCTCATTAATTTGAAAAACATTAATTTATAAAATAATTAACGAAGGTGTAGTAGATGGAGAACAACTTGGACAGCCTAAATTATACATACACATAATTCTCAGCAGCTACGCATACGCTAGTTGTGTGTATATTTTTTTCTGGACAAACTGTACTAGTCTCCACTACAGTATCTATGACAAGATTTAAAACAAGGAATGGGTTTTTTTGCATATACAGCTCCACAATATTGTGATTTGTGATCGAGCAGAAGACTGCAAGCAATATTGTTGCCACTGTTTCACAGAAATAGACACGAGAAAATATGCAACTCTCAGAACACGCTGACATCCACATATATCTGAAACTGATCTAACGATGAAAAGAATGAACCAATCAGCACCGTGATGTCAGTTGATTTACCTGGCCAAATTATCTCATCAAGCAGGTTTTTTAGACTCTCCACTCAGTGCTCTTCTTACAAGCTCCATAATCTCAATAATCTGCAAATTAAACCAGAAAAAGAAAAAAAAAAAAAAAAGGGCACATTACGGAACTGTATTACGAATTTCAATCCCAAATTCTTCTAAAATCCCATTAGGATTTCATAAATGGGTTTTAATCAAATCAGCATGGGAAGAATATCTTGAAAAACTCATGATTACGTTAGTAATTTAGCTAAATAATTTAAGGAATTCCTTTTTTTTTTTTTTGGTTAGTTAATCAAAATTGGAGGTGCTTAATTTAAGAAAAAATTTATGAAAGATAGCTTCACAAATTATCAAATATAGAGGTGCCTAACTTTGTTTGAATATTGACTAAGAAAATTAGGTAACTTAATTTTGTTGAATGAAAAAATATTTATCATGTTGGAATGAGAAACTTGAAGGTTATAAATATGACTTCATTTCTTCATTGTATATTATCTCAAATAAGAGAAGTTAGATTACAAATTATTTGTAATAATTTATTATTCAGAGCAATTGTAAAGCTTATTATAAATAGAGTCTATAATCGGATGTTGAATTTAAAAGAGTGTTTGTAGTTGTAACAATTATCACAGAAAAAATTCTCTCTTTAATTGTCTTTGACAATAAACAATGATTTTTTTTTCGGTTTGAAGTTTTTTACTTGAACACTTGTATTGTTATAATTTTATTTTTATATCATATTTTTGATAAATCTACCAACCTAAAAACTGAATTCCTTGACAGATTGTCACCCTAGAAATGAACAAACACTTGAATACATTCACCGTCACACACAGTTCTTAAGCCTAAGCAATATATATCACGTATATATACCACAGAGCCATTACAAGAAGCTGAAAGACGAAATTGAAAGCTCAATCATTAAAACAAGCCTTTATTTTGTATAAATATGTTTCATTTAATCCTTTTTTAATTGGATAGTCACATCTACTCATTTTTAACGTTTGATATATACAAGTCAAATTAATTAAAACAAAGACTATTATTATTATTATTATTTTGGCAAATTTTTCCAGTATATATTCATTGGAATTGTTGTAAACCCCAGGCTGTGTTTATTTTCGCAAATGTTGTCCAACACTAATACAGGTCCTGTGTTTGACTATTGTGCAAGGGCGGAAAACAGATACCATTATAGGCAATGTCATGCATCATGGAAAACTTTCAGATGCTGATCTACAAGATTACCATGCTAATATCATCCTTTTATGGGGAGCTCCTATTGCAAGCTAAGTTTACATGAATATAAGTTATCAACATACTGGATTTAATGTCATCAGGTTGCACCATTGAGGAGCTTAAAGTAACCAGGGGAAAATGTATACACAGAATTCCTCACTTAAAACAAAAATGAGACGATTCCCAGATTTAGTCCTTGTTTGTTAATTTATGCTCAACCTTGGGAGCAACTTCAATTTTAAATATGTTGTTCTAAAGTTGAAATCTACGTTTATGAATATTCTTTCCTACATATTTAGATAAATTTAGTGTTTTGATATTCTGTCGTGTAAAATAAATAAATCTCGATTGTTTTACTTTTGAAAAGAGATGAATTGCTGCAAACAAGCTATTGTGGTTTATTGGAGGGGAGATATAAAAATCTTTGCCATCAAACCATTTGACATGCTATACGTTCAATCATAAAACTTCAGGTTTAGGTGCATATGGAAAACAGTTCATATGGCAATGTTTAAAGATATCTTAGACAATACTATCAAAGACGTAGTACTACAATCAGTTGACTTTATTATTTACTAATGAGTAATGGCTGCTTATTCTTGATGGCCTAGTAATAAAATATTAAGACCCAATTTGGGTATACAATTTATTTAAGTGCTTATAGAATAAGACCTTATTTAAAAAGAACTTATAGAAGAAGGTCTTTTAAATTAAGTTATTTAGCGTTTGATTACATATTTGAAAAAATATTTTTTAAATTTATAAAATTTTTTTAAAACATTTGGATACATATTCTTGATCGTCTAATAATAAAATATTAAGACCCAGTTTGAGTATACAATTTATTTAAGTGCTTATAGAATAAGGTTTTATGTAAAAAGCGCTTATAAAAGAAAGTCTTTTAAATTAAGTTATTTAGCGTTTGAATACATACTTGAAAAAATGTTTTTCAAATTTATAAACTTTTTTTAAAACATTTAGATATAGTTTTGATGGAAGGAGAGAGGTAAATGATATAGTTTTGATGAAATTTTAACTTATAAAAGTACAAAATAGCTTCTTTGTCACGTGAATTTAAGTTTTCATAGAGACTTTTTAATAAACTTAAAAAACTAGTTTATGAAATAAGTTAAAATTAACTTATTGAAGATTGATAAGTTATTTATTTAAATTTATCCAAATACTATTTTTTTAACATAAAAACACTTATACTAATAGATAAGCTCTAATAAACTATTAGTTCTGCTATGTAAACGGGGCCTAACTTTTCATACTAATAGAAAGGCCTTTTCTATCTTTTTCAATTAACAATTTTATGTCAAATACCAATTACCTAAGTACAGAACCAGAACAATTTTATTTGACATCCTTAGAATAAATGTCTATCCATAAGGAGATATGTTGGACTTGGACACACTTTTTTAATTCTCTACAAACACTAAAATGATGAACAAAAGTGAAAAGATTCTTACCCCAGGGTAATGCCTCAATATGGGCGAATAATGATCAAGTGCAATATTCATCTTTTCAAGGAGACTGACAAGAGTGTCCACCTCATCCCCCAACAGATCAACCTGAAATTTCAGTGTAATATAAGTACTGTAGGTCAACACTCAACACACATAAAATTTCTATTCTTCAAGTGAGTTCAGATATCTTTCTAATTCAATATAAAATGTATAGCATGGGTTTACCGAACTTATACAATATAAAAATGAGGCAGAGAACTTCCATTTGCAATCAACTTTTTTTTCATATCTTGCTTAAAATGTATAGCATGGGTTTACCGAACTTATACGTTGCTGGGAATCAGCATTCACACCCTCTACAAGAGAATGGTTATTCATGTCTCTGCAGAATCAGGTACAAAATAAAATTGCCATTCCATATCCTTTTTCCTACCAGACTAAGGAATCCTCATTGCTGCTTACCAAGCGTGCTCTTTGAAGTAAGGAGGGTAAGAACTAGTGGGGAAGTGTGATGTTTGCAGAAGATTTAAAGTATGTGGTTAGTGAGCTAAAGTAGAATTTTTAACAATCAATTTCTTCTATCATTTATACATTGGAAAAGCATAGTTTATTTAAATCTTTGCAGTGTTCTGCTCAAGCTATTTTAAGGGGAGGTTTCTGAAAAGGATGAGGAAAACAACGATGTTTTATTGTTTTGTATATGCATCAGCTTTCAATCTGGTCTCAAAGAGGAATTTTTTTTCAAGCAAGCACCAAAGAATGTTATGTCAAACACTTCCTCCATCCATCTATTGCTCACCTAGTTGACAGAGATAATGACGGGGAACTTGAAAGTATAACATGATTACATCTTTTTACTAAAGAGTATATCTCACCCTCTGTCATGTGCTTTTTGTCTCTTCAAAAAAATTTCCATTTTATTCCCTCCCCAAAGAAAAAAAGATTATTAATATGAATCCATTTGACAGACACATTTTTCAAACATCAATGTAGGTCATGTTGAAAGAATTAAAGAAAAATAAAATGAATATGGTAAGCATATAACAGAAATCTTTATTTACCACTTATTACTCAGAAGGAAAAAAGGAACAGTTTCTAGCTTATCTATATGCAAAATAAAAGCTATGCCTATCATTTCATAGAGTTTAAATCATGTTATTATATCTATGTGAGAATTAGAAGATCTATCATGGAAAAATACAAATTTTATCATATGGAACCAAAGCATCATAAACAATAAACAAATATTTTCAGGGAATATTTTAATTCTTGAATCTGTCTGTGTTCCATGGAAAGAAAAGAAGTATTTTTCATTTATACTCATTAACTTAATATTTTTCAGTAGGACACACTTATAATTTAGCCTCTAAACAATTTCACATTATATAATTACAGTTCAATTTCATTCAATTACTTTGACATATTTCAACATTGTAAGTGAATGAAACTTTTTTTTTAACCAATTCAAAGTAATCTTTATATTATATACGAACAGAGTTCCTTTCCTTTCTTGTAAACATAGCATCAGCGATGACAGAATCCCTTTTCTCCCAGCAAAGGAAAGGGGAGGAGGGGAGGTGGGAGTTATTATAGAATCTTCAAAATTTTACACGATTTTATAAGCATAGTGATTAAATATATCAGTTTCATAACTGACTGTTTACCATCCAGTTTCTACAAAAGCTAGTTTATAATCATATTCAAGGGCATTAACATCCATTGCAGCACGGTTATTACGAGGTTATAAGATCAAGTAAGATTCAAAAAACACATAACCCAGAACTAATGTAACATTTTTGATTGCAGAGGAGGAAAAGTGATGTTTCTGATTACATACCTCTGCTTCAGCCTTTGCAAGGTCAGAGCATCTAGTTTCCAGCCTCTGCTTGTACACCAGTCCCTCGGTTTTAAGTATATTGACTTTGTTATTAAGGTCGTGGAACTCAGAATTCATGTTTCCAATCCTGACAATAAAATTGCATGTATGAATTAGTTCAGGCCGTAATCTACAGAAGAATTCCCAATTTAGTTCATTACTATTAAAAAATTCCCAATTCAATTTATAGTTAGATGAAGAAAGGGAATTGCTTGTTACAGATAACAGAGGCTAGCAGAGCCGACAATGGAAAATGTCAAGATCAAATTGGCATTTTTCTCTTACAAATAAATGTGTAATGTAAAAGCAATTAATATGTTGACACACTGGAAGCTTAGTGATATATTTATTTAAACGAAAAAAAATAAGAAAGAAAATCTTGAATGGCTCCAATGAATTAATTTTCACCTGTCCCATGCACAAAAAGTAAACATTAAAATAGGACATATTAAGGATATAACAAGGCAGAATCCTGCGATATTTTTCAAAAATTTGATAGGTTCATGCTCATCAATACTGTTAAGAAATTTCCAGAAGATAAAAGTTTCTGTTTGGTGTTTAGGTAATTTTAGGCAGTCCAAAATCTTTTAATAGTTAGCCCAGGTTCCAGGTATTGGGGTTCAACTAATAGATAAACCAAGTTATACTTGACTCACATGAAATTTAGTTGTCAATCCTGATACAAGTAACGTAAGAGCCTATTCTGTATTAGAATCATAAAAGGTCAAAGAGAGGAGGTCCTTCTATGTTTTGCAGAAGCATGAATGAAGTGTTTGTTCCCTAACTGTTTTCTAGTTATTTCCAGTAAATCAGCAGATGATCCCTTCTAATCAAGGACAAGATTTCCAAGCTAGCAGATCTGACCAAGAAGGCAAATGGGTCCTTAACCAAAACACAAGCAAATCTATTTATCAACCTCTTGACCAAAAACACAAATTAAAAATTCCAGGGCTATGGTAAGCCACCAACAAGATGGGTAGATAGAGCATGGAGTGCTTGTAATTAATAAGACGAAGTTAAAATTTTATATCCAAAAAAAGACCCAACTAAAAGTTAAATATGACTTTTTAACAAAAAAAATTGGTTCTGGTGACACTCTTTTTAGCATGCATACCACTGCAGAAGAATATTAAGAGATTGTCAAAAGAAACAATGTTGATAGTGTTTTAACAGTTTTAAAAATTCAGGTGTTTAATAACAAAAATAACTAAGTAATTTAAACTATTCCTTCAAACAAGTAGATACACACTGCAATCAGAATCATATTTGATGCTTGCAGAAAGGCAGTATAGAAATGCTATAAGAACACAGAAGCAACCATACAAACAGCAGTTAATAACAAAATCATATGGCTTTATACTAAATAGGAGGAAAGTAGCACACTAATTAAATACCTCGAAATTTTTCTCGAAATATCTTCATTCACTCTAGATTCAAAATTAACAAATGCTGTCAACAAATTTTGGGCAAGAGAAATTGTTGACTCCATTTGCTTCCTGGCTTCTCTCTCTCTTTCTGCAATCAGTGTTAATTCATCCTGTTTCTCTTGTGTAACAGCACGAAGCACCCTTCTTTCTTCATCAATTTCTCTAAGCTTGTTAGTCCTTTGTTCAAGGCATTGACGTAATTCACGCATTTGCTCCTTAGATTGTTCAATTTTCTTGCATGCTTGAACCAGGTCACCCTTACTGACAGCCAACTCTTTATTGCTTTCTAAAATTACATTCTGTTGCTGAACTGTCTTTGTTCTCAGATTGTTAAGCTCCTCAGAGGCTAACTCCATCTTTTTCTTCTCTTGTATCACTGCATCTGCCGCTTCTTGTGCTAACTTCATCTTTTCCTCCACTGTTGATGTCAGCATGAGTATTTCTTGCTCTAGATTCCTTCTTTTAGAAGCTTCCAATTTCAGTGTTTCTTTGTTAGCATCCAGCAGAGCTTCTTTGAATATGAAATCCGAGAGCCCTTGCATGATAAAAGACTCCATATATGCATCCTCAAATTCTGATCTGCAAGAAGTATGAGCATCACGGGCAGCTTCTTTGAATATAACTTCAAACACTTCTTCCATGATAGTGTGCTTGAGATGTAATTCTTCAGTAATGCATCTAAATTCACCCGTAATCTCCTCAAGAACACATTTATATACATCTTGAATAACGGAAAATTCAGCATGTGCATTTCCTATATCACCCTCAAGCTTATTTATAGTTTGCAACAAATTTTTCTCAGCCAGTTGTTTCTGTGACAAGTTCTCCATGGCATCTGAAAGCTGTGATGAAAGACAATTAATTTCCCTTTCCTTATCGACAAGCGTGTCTCTCAGTTGGCGATTCTCAGTGTGTAGGGACTCCAACCTATTCTTTAAACTGCCAAGAGACTCAATATTTTCACTGAATGGATGTACTTTCTCAATTCCAACCAAGATTTCATCCAATTTTGAAATGACATCAGGAATTCTTTTCCTCAACATATCAAAGTCCTTATCCTTCTTCAATGGCAACGAAGAACCTCTTAATCTATATAGTTCTCCCCTAAGACGAATATTCTCTTCAGTCATTACTTGCACTTTAGATTCATGGTTTCTTTTCATCTTAGTTATCTCAGAATTATAGTATGTTACCAATTCGTCTCTAGAAATGTGCTTTAATGAGGCAGAATCTGAATTCTCAGGATTGTTAATCTTCGAGTCCTCATGCTTGTCATTTCCTTCCAAAATTGAAGGAGATGGGTGATTTGTTGAAATCTTCCCGTGGAAATGGTTACTCTTATTATTACACCATTCCTCACCATTCTCCAGGGATCCATGAGAAAGAAGCAGCCCAATCTCAGAGACAGACAGTGCTTTAGAAATTGTATCCAATTCCTGACGCAAGCATGAGATCTCTTTAAGTTTGTCAAACCAATTTCCACTGTCAGAGTTATAAATTTGAGCATTTTGATCGCATAGTTTCTGTTCAAACTCTCCCTGCAAACTCCGGATACAATTGTTGATCACCATCTCTTCAACTTCTGATCGAAACTCCTGCTCCTGCTTCCGTTCAGAAAGTGATGCCTTTGATACTGGAGCTATAACTTCAGTCCTTCTGTAGAAAGCTTCCAGGGTAGCTGTTTGACCATCAAGAGTTTTATTTATTTCTTTCTTAAACTGCTTTAACTGCTCATTGGCTGCATTTCGAATACTCTCTACAGACTCTAGCAGTCTATCATGCTCCACAACAGTATCAGAAAAGTGATGAGTATTAGCTTTATGGGGCTCATGATGAATTACTGAACACCCCCATCTTTTAGTTTCATCTGCACTTACATGGAAACTATGGAGCTTCTCCTTTAGCCCAGCCACCTCCATTTCCTTCTGGGAAATTCTCTCAGCTGCCTCTTGTTCAACAGCATTAATCATGCCCTTTGTGACAGAGTCACTCACCATCCTGGAGATGGTCAACCGTTCTTTGATGGCTAATAAAATGGATTCCATTTCCTCAACTATATAATCACCCAGACTCTCATTTCCCACACTATTATCCCTAGTCCGCTGACTATGATCCATACTGGTTAAGCTCTCCACTACCAGTTGCTCCTTTCAATACAAGTATCAATATCAGCAATTTGAACTCAATGTAAACCCAGTACACGGCCAAATTAGAAGACACGGGAAATTAAATCACTTACAAATAAAGCTAGTCATAGAAATAGGAGTTGCTTTATCAAATCATAAACGACTTGTTATCAGTAGTACACCATTAACAAGTATTAAAAGCAGATTTGAAGTAAAGGATCTATTTTACGAGAAAAATATGTCTTAAAAAAATCAGCAAATGTTGAATATTGGTGTATTAAAAGTTGTAATTAAACACTAATAAATTAATTGACTCAATAATATTCAAGATTAAAAATTTTAATTTTTTTTTCACATTGAGAATATCTTTTTCACCGACCACTAAGAGATTAATCTTTAAAAAATTAAATAAAAACATAATTAATAAGATAAATTATATTTTTTTATTAATATAAAATATGTTTGACAAGTTAAATAAAATAATTTATAATTTACTTAATTAATTTATAATATTATTTGATCAAATTTAAAGTATTTAATAAATAAATTTATTTAAATAATTTAAATATTTATAAATTATACACTATTTAAAATAATATATATTTTATAAATTTTTAACTAATTTTTAAAATTTTTATCAAACATAATCATATTAATTTATTTCAATTTTTAGTATATAAAATTTTTATTGTTATCTTTTTTGTTTATGTTTTTGCTCATTATTTGTTTTATAATTAAAAAATATAAAAAATAAAATAAAATAATACCATCGCATTTCTAATAAGAATTAATAGAAATTTGCAAAACTCTGGACATGATATATATATATATATATATATATAATTTAGCTAACAAGGGTTTCTCAAAACTAATTAATGGGCGCTAAAAGAGGGGACAAATATTTATTTATTTTGCAATCTTAGTCATCGTGATCACCATTTCCAATTCACCATGCTCTTTGCTTTTTATAGCCTTTTTAACTTCTCTTTCTAATTGTCGTTTTTCATCTGGGTGAGTTGGAAATATTTCTTTAACGTACCAATGGGCCCTACAAGAGAGGGCTAAGAGTTATTTATTTTGCAATCCTAGTCATCATAATCACCAATTCGCCTTCTTTTTTGCTTTTTCATAACCTTTTTTATTTCTGTTTCTAATTGTCATTTTTCTCATAACAATAAAAAAGAAAAATTAAAATATACCAATGGAAGATTAAATATTTTGATTCTTTTTTTTTCTTTTTATCATTGGCATAAATTTTTTTTATATAAATATTTCAATTTTTTTACTTACAGCTACTTTAATTAACTCCTTTTTTAATTTGGTAAACAAAATAAATATGGGAATAAAGTATTTAAGGTTTGTTAAAAATTTTGAAAAATAAAATAAATGATAACTCATTTTTCACTGTTTGGAGGTTATAATATTGTTAATAAAATTTAATAGGTCAAAAGAATAATCTTCAATATTATTCTGATTAATAAATAAATAAATTTAAATGATAATAATAAATAAATAAAATTGAGTCAAATCATCTTAAATCCTCCGAATTAAAAATTTGAATACGAGGTGAAGAGAAAAAAGTTTGGAAATTCATTCCCAAGTCCCACTTTCTTACTTTTTAAAAGCAATCCTTAAATATAAAAGCATCCACTTTTAATTGCTTCCCTTTGAATTGCCTTGCTTGACGGTTAATAGGATAAGACCCCTATGAACTTTAATTATTTTCTTAACCGAGAAGATAAATAATAATATTATTATTATTCATCATAAAAAATAACATAATTTAGATAATAAAAATTGGTTCAATTTAAAAAAACAAAAAAAAACTAGTTATAAAATATAAATTCCATCTTTAAAAAAATCGAATTTGATTGGATTAATCAGATAATTTTTTTTTATTTTTTAGACTTGACTCTTAACTCAAACAATTTTTTTTAACTTAATTTTTAGTGAGTATGTCTGATAATAGACTTCATCATGGTCTCAAAATTGGATACATGGATTTAAAATTTAAATTCAAAACTAAATTTTAACCTTCTTTTGTTTAAACCAATTTTTATTCGAATTGAGTTTGAATTTTATTTTAAAAAAAAATTAAATATGACTAAAAACTATATAATTTTAATACAAAATTTTGTATGTACGAGATGACGTATCTGTTAATTTAATTTTTTTTAATATAAAAATATATAATTTAATATTTTTTTAAAAAGTGCTGCTGTTTAAAATTTTATATTATTTTTTAAAAGTATTTTCTTTTTACAAAAATCTCAATTTTGTACTAGTTTTTAAATTTATAAAATTAATTTTGACAAAATAAATAAATAAATACTTTATCGAGTTTTGGTTCTGGCCTCAGGCTCAACCAATTTATTGGGCCATTTGTTTGTTTGTGGATTTTTTTTAAAAAAATCTTCCAACTCATTATGAATGTTGCAAGTTTCATTTAAGTTCTATATAATTTATTTAAATATTTATAAAATAAAATTTTATATAAAAATTAGTTATATAAAAAGATATTTTAAATTAAATTATTTAATGTTTGGATATATACTTAAAAAAATATTTTTTAAATTTATAATTTTTTTTTAAAATATTTAAATATAATTTTAATGAAAAAAGAGAGGTGAATGATATAATTTTGATGAAATTTTAACTTGTAAAAGTGTAAAATAGCTTTTTAATCATATGAATTTGAGTTTTTATAAAAAAAATTTTAATAAATTTAAAAAATTAACTTATGAAATAAATTAAAATTAATTTATTAAATATTAATAAATTACTTATTTAAATTTATTTAAATATTATTTTTTTAATATAAAAAATACTATAATCTCTAATAAATTATAAGTCATGTTATCTAAACGGGTCTTATGACTGAATGTACCAAAACTTGTTCAAAAAAATATTACTTGTGATTAAGTCTCTTATCGCAAAAAAAAAAAAATGAATAACTTGTGATTAAGGGGAGAGGAAACAGAAAGAATCCAAATAAAACAGAAGGGTGAATTGATGGTTAGGTGAAGATTTTTTTTTTCAAATGTTTAAAATATTTTAAATTATAAATATAAAAAAAGAGGATTTTAAAATGTTGGCGATAATCATTTATTTTATTCTCTTCTGCTACTTATAAAAAAACTCTCAAACAAAAAGAAAGAAAGAAATAAATATTTACTTTATAATTTTTCTTTTCTTTCATCATTCTCCCTTCTCCTGAATCCAAGGATTCCGAGGGCTTGACCCATTGAAGAAAAAGAAATATTTTCAGCCAATTGCACATTAATTAATTTTTCTTTGACAAAGTATTTTTCGTTAACCTAAGTTTTATGTCACTTTAAAGGTGGTGTTTGATTTATAAAATATTTTATTTTCAAAAAATTTATATTATTGAGAGAGATTCTCATACATCAAAAAATTTAAAAAATATGTTTGATTATTACTTTATTTTTTTAAAAAAATAATTTATTGTATTTTTATTAAATTTTTATTTACATATTTTATTTATGTGAAATATTTCTGAGAATGAAATTATTTTTTCATAAATAATTAGAAAAATATATTTGATTATTACTTTAATTTTTTAAAAATAATTTATTGTATTCTAACTAAATTTTTATTTACATATTTAATTTATGTGAACTATTTTTGAGAATGAAATTATTTTTTCAAAAATATATTTTAAAGAGAAAAATTTTAAAATGAAAATATGATAAATAAGAAAAAAATAAATAAAAAAAGAGGACAGTAAATTTTCATTCTCAAGAATTTTTTATACCGGAAATGGAATTTTATTCTTAATACAAAATATAAAAAAAATTATTCCTAATTCAATTTCTTAGAAATTTTAAAATACACTTTGTATCAAATACTAAGAAAGATAAAAATTAGTAACAGGTAAGTACATATACAAAATAATGCATTTAAATTCTCATTAAGTTGAAGCATCTATTTATAAATAAAAATTTATTATCACTTCACTTCACAAATTTTAAAATATACTTTTTACCAAATATTAAGAAAGATGAAAATTAGTAATAGATAAGTACACATACAAAATAATGCATTTAAATTCTCATTAATTTGAAGCATCTATTGATAAATAAAAAAACTTATTACTAATTACAATATTCAATTTATTTACTTAGTAACAGATAAGTACTAAGAAGAAAATAATAGTTTGTGACGTACTAAAATTCTTATTAATTTGAAAAACATCAATTTGAGAACAACTCCAACAGCCTAAATCATATATACACATCAGTGACTACTTGTGCAGGTGCCTTTAGGTTTGAGAGTTTAAGTAAATAAAAAGAGTGCCTTTAGGTTTTGAGAGTTTTAAGTAAATAAAAAGAGATAGCGTTGAAATCTCACGTCGACTGGATATTTAAGTATTGTGTTTTTTATAAGTCTAGACAATCTTCTCTCTCGACTCAAGTTTTGAAAATAGAGTTAGACTTAATACTTCTAATAGATAGTGTGACTATCAGTTTGATCATGTCGGATACACGAGTTCGAACGTCGATTCAAGATCTTCCGGAATGCGTTGCAGAAATTTTTTTGGGTAAGCTATCGCTTAAAGACAGGGCTAAATGTGCATGTGTGTGCAAGTCGTGGGAATCCAAAATAGGCCAAATGTTGGTTCAAACGTTGTCGGTTCGTGATCTTCCGGAATGCGTCGTAGAAGAAATTTTTCGTATGCTGCCCTTTCACGACGTGGCTAGATGTGCAAGTGTGTGCAAATCATGGGATTCCATAATAAAACGCCGTAGCTTTCCATACACGTTGGTCCGAACAATTAAGAGGCTTATGAAGTTGGCCAGGGAAGGTTCCCTCTAGTCAGGTTAGAGTCATGTATATTGAATTACAACGAGTTTCAGATGCCAATTTTTTTTTTTTGGTTATTACCTTGAATGCTATGGTAATAAAAAAAATATAACTTATGGGTATTTTTTATAATTCAGTATTACATAATTATTGTTTATAAAAAAAATTTCTCCATATTTTATATTTTCATTGTAAAATCTCAAAACAAATACTTATTTTTTTCATTGAATTTTCTTTTGACAAATTTTTCATTGAATTAACTTGTAGGTCAGGATCATTATTGTGATTGATTTTTAGCGACAGATATTTTCCTTGTTAATTTACGGCTTAAAGCTAGTTTTCTAGTGGTGCATGTCCTTTGCTCCCTTGTAGTTCTTTTTACTCTTTTTTTTTGTTAAGAATATGATCTCAATTTATAAACTTACTCAGTTTTTGTTTAAATATACGAATTAATCTATTAAAATATTAAATTTAGTACTTATCATATTTTAAAAAAATAAATATTAGAATTTATTTTTTCAGAAAAATTTAGACATTAAAATTGAATAAATTTATAGATTAAAGAACAAATTATTAATTTAATTTTTTAATTATTTTTTATAAGAGTAAATCAATTAAAACTTGTATCGAATACTGACAATAAAATAAAATGAATCAGTGAGTATTAGACGTAATGTTAATCACACTCTTAAAGTGATTTTTAAAATAAACACGTATTAAAAGAGCTTTTTCGTTGCAATAGTACACAAAAAAAATTAGTTAAAAAAATGTTAAATAGTCTTTTAAGAATACAATAGAAATAAAAATAAAATAAAATAATCCTGCTTTTCCTTTTCTTTTCTAACTTTCTTCACAAGTATTAATTTTTTTTTTCTTTTTTGTGGTGAGAATTTGCGCCAACTCGAATTAATTTTATTTTTCAAGATTGGTTCTTGAATTTTTTCCTTTTGGTTAAGTGGTGGACAGTACCCCATATATGCAATGCTTGTCTCATCTAATCATCACAAGGTGACGGTAATCCTGGAAGAAAATTATATAGTATCTTACTCATTATCAATGATCTATGATTCTTTTAACGGACTAGCAATGATCTGCATTTGAATAACTATGATTTAAAATATTAGAGAGTAACGAACTATGATTTTTAAATAACTCATAATCTTTTGAATAACTTACTCATGATTTATTTTATAAAATTATATTTATTATTATTTTTAGGTTCACAATGTCCATATCAATTCATTTTTTATTGCAAATAATTATATAAATTAAATTTTTAAATATTTGAATAATCAATGATTTTTTTAAATCACTACTCATTATCTTTTGAATAACTTACTCATTATCTATTTTATGATTTTTTTTTAGGTTCATAATGTCCATATCAATTCAAGTTAAATTCTTTCTTTCTCTTTTAATTTGACATTTGATTTTTTTTTAAAAAAATTGCATACTTCAATTTGAAAATTCTCCCCCCCCCCAGTAACTATGCAAGAAAATCCAAAAATTTAAATTTCAAATTATTAATTTTTAGTTCAAGAAAAAGAGCAACTTTTAAATTTTAAACTTTCTATTGAACAACTATTTTAGAACTCTACATCTATAAATATCTTACCTAATAGGACACATGTCAAAAATGGTGCATTGTCATATTCAAATAAAATTATTTTAAAACTAGCCATTGAAGATACCATGCTTGTCCTTCAAGATTGTCATTGGGCGTTGAAAGTGTGGGCACTGTTTTTAGATCTAGCAAAAATCGTAGTATTTCACTCACTATCACGTAAAAAATGGCTTAAGAGGAACTTGATAGAAGATTTTGGAAAAACTGGCGACAGCACTGGAATATCACATTCGGGATAGTTTGCTGGTGGTTATGGAGATGGCAAAACGAATAACTCTTTGAAGAAGAAAGTCGCAAACCCTCTCACCTAGATCTTCATATATAGAAAACAGTACAGACACTACAACAAAACCGCGGCATTACGGCGGTTTTTTAGTAGGTTTAACGACGGTTCCGACCGTCGTTAAGCCCATTAACGACGGTTTGTAAACCGTCGTGGAACTCTAGGTATAACGACGGTTTTATCAACCGTGGGAATAATCGTCGCTATGTCTGGTTTAACGACGGTTTTTATAACCGTCGTTAAACCAGACGTAGCGACGGTTCTAAACCGCCGTTAATAACTATTTTTAATTAATAAAATTAAATATAACGACGGTTTTTGACAAAAACCGTCGTTATATAACGACGGTATAACGACGGTTTTTACCAATAAACCGTCGTTATTTCCTTTTTTTTTTAATTATAACGACGGTTTTGAGCTAAAACCGTCGTTATGTCTATTTATTTTTTAATTTTTTATTATTAAAATTAATTAAAATTTTTATAATAATTTTATTTATAATTTAAAATATAATATTTTATATTATTCATAAAACTACTAATGTAAAATAAAAATTAATTTATATTTTTAATATTTTTTAAATTAATTTTTATATATTTTATTATATAATAATTAAACGTTTGAATTATTAACTAAATACTAAAAATGCATAAATTATTGAATTATAATGAATCTTCATATACAAAAAAATTTATATACAGAAAATTAATAGTAATAAAAGTGACGAAATTACATATACAAATATAATAACTAAATCAAGTTTCTGGACCCTACGGATGTTGATCACGCTGATGTCCACTACCACGATCGCTGGGGTCCTGAAAAATCAATTTTGTTTGTTAAAATTTTGAATGTTATTAAAATAAACAAAATGATACCAACAATTTTTATGTATTAAAATGTTACCCTAGGTGCGGGACTATGAAGTCCTGAAATTTCAGGTGGCAGCTGACCCTGAAATTTTTGTAGCAGGAACGTCATAGCAGCCTCCATCTGTGCTTGGCGTGCTGCGAGCTCAGCATCTCGTCGCTGGAGGTCAGCGTCTCGCTCCTGCATAGCTGTCTTCAGGCGCTGCTGCTCGACGTCCCGCTCCTGCATAGCTGTCTTCAGGCGCTCCACCTCACTCTGTAAGTCGTGGTATGACGGCCCAGACTGTGAGCTCGACTCAGACGAACTACGGCCGAAAACTTGAGTTGGGCAAACACCCAACCCAAATCCTCGAACGCGGCCGGAGTGCTCCTTAGTGCCAAGAGCTCTCGCAAGTGAATCGGCCGTCGAGAGCTCTTGGGACGAGCTGTCCTCCTGCTGGATCGAAGCAATTTTCTCCTAACATTCAATAACAGGAAATTAATAATATTAAACATTATTAAAAATTAAATAATTATCCACTTAAGGTTGATAAGATTTTATTACTCACCGCAACAGCCCGAGCTTCGTCGTTGATGTACGATCCGTCAGCTCTTTTATGAGCTGCCGTCCATACATCACCACGAGTCACTGGACCCTGAAGCTCAATCTCCTGAATATTAAAATGATTAATCAATCAATTTATGATTATAGTCTTATAAGCATTTTAAAAAACAAAATATTTATTTCAGATTTAAACTTACCATCTCCGCCTTTTTGCGTGCAAGGCTCTTCGATCCAGTAGTGTGTAGCATTGTCAGTTGTCTTCTGTTCCGTTTATTCTTCGCAGCCACATCCTAATTAATCACATAGGAAAAATAATTAGTGACAATATTTAAAAGTTAAATTTTAAAAATATATATATTAACAACTTACCCTAGACTTCGCGTCTAGGCGATAGTCTACGAAAGTAGCCCACTGATCAGGTGGGACGCCTGTCGGGACTTCACTCCGCAACTGATCTCTGGTCTTCGTACCATCGTACGCCAGGCGAAATATATTGTATCGTGCTGCTCTCCATTTCGCTCCTAGCGACTGCATGATCAGTTTCTTGTGTTGATCCGTCACAATAAAATGTGTCTGCAAACGAAATGAAAAAAATAGTTACACATAAATAATATATAAATTACGAATATCTATAATTAATTGCAAAAGATATATGTTTTCATACCTGAATATTATTTACGAAGACATTCGTCTTCGACTGCTGAAGAATGCTCCTCCAATCCCTGTAAGAGATCGGGAATAACCGAAAGTTATCCCCGATGGTGCCGAGGAAGACACCGAGCAAACCGCCACTGTCTCCGATAGGCTGGTGGTTGTCGTTGAACTGGACAACCACCTTTGACTGCTCAGGCAGGGCCCATACGTCGTGGACAGTCAACTGTCTGGACGTCGTGTGCCCGGTCCCGTCTATCAAAATAATTAGTGACAATTATATATTTATATTACTAAGACAAAATTATTAAGCGCATAAAGTGTACATGATTACAATACTCACCGACTACATCAACTGTCCAACTCCTCCTGCGTCTGCGCTCCTGCTCACCGGGCTGATGCTCCGCCTCTACACCGCCAAAGATCGTCTCAAAATCGAACGAATAATCGTCATCCGGTGCCTGAGCGTCGGGTGGGGGGAGTGTGCAGGGGACGGCCTGCGAATCCAGTGGCTGGGAGTCGCTAAGAGGGACTGATGATGCGGCAGCCTCCAACTCCATAATGGGCTCTCCGCCCTCACTGATCGCCCCACGGGGCGTGGGAGTCTGAGAACTGGACGCCCCTGCCATGTCTGATCTAGCATTCTTCATCGTCACTGCTACTGGCAAAATGAATGTAATAAAACAATTATAAAATAAATTTTGCCTAATAAAAGTGATGGAAATAAATAAAATAGTACAGTAATTATAAGTAGTCTAAAATATATATAAATAGGCGGCAACAACAAAACTAATACCGTAACAAGCATAAATTAACTTCTTCTTCTGGAAACAATCTTTCTAAATTTTGCGTGTGTAACGGATCGCTCTCGTATATAAGATTTTCATCTTCATCGCCCATGTCGTATAAGTCACGGGGTTTTAAATGCATCACTATACTCCAATTCTTGTCCAACTCATCTTGTACATAGTATACTTGATGAGCCTCAGATGCCTGGATGTATGGTTCGTCATCATCATTTTCACCAGTGTGAATCAACCGAGAAAAATCAACCGATGTCACCCCGAAGTCATCAATTGCAATTCCTCTCGTTGTAGTTGTGTTGGCCCACATACACTTAAATAATACGACTGTAAAATGGCCATGGTAGTTTAACTCGACAATGTCCAACAGTTTTCCATAATACGGGACGCCACCAAATTGCATAATCGTATCACTAGTACTTGCATAACTCCTCGTCCCGAAGGTTCCGTAAACTCCACTATTTTGAGATGTCATCCCTTGGTCTCGCTCTAAAGTTCGAAATTTGAATCCATTGACATTGTAAGCACTGTATCGACGTGCTCTATCTAGTGGACCAAGTGCGAGATATTTTAAATCAGCACACTGCGATCCAACTTATTAATGATTTTTTTAGCCTCGTAAAATGAAGGCGGAATCTTGGCATCTGGGAATACATCGACAAGCAACTCAAGTACCATCGACATTGCTTTGTCGCTTAGGCCGCACAAACACTTGATGTGATACAACTTCACCAAGAAAGACAGTTTTGAATATTTTTCACACCCTTCATAGAGCGGTTGTTCACCATCTTTCAATAACTCATAAAAATATTTGACACTATCATCCATCCTTTCTGCTAACTGCGGATCTGGCATATCCACAGAAGCGATGCTCTCAGTTTCGGGGTGAATCCCGAATGCATCACGGACTATGTTCTGGACAGGGTCATCTCGAACTATGGGTTCTGAGACCTCAATTGGCATTATAGCATGTCCTACAGCAGGTTCTTCTGTAATCATTTCTCCGTGCAAACTCCAAAAAGTGTATCCCTCCGGAAATGGTTTGACGATCAAATGTTGGCGCACGACCTCGATGAGTTGCCATTTTTTGAATCTACACTTTGGGCATGGGCATATTATTCTACCTTCGACCCCAGAGTTAGCATTTGCGAATTCCAAAAATCCGTCTAAACCATTTAGGTACTCTATTGAATGTCGAGGTTTATTGATCCAAGATTTATCCATTTCTGAAATATTTATGAATTTAGATATCAATTAACTTAAATAACTCTTAATCTAAACTAAAAGAAAACATGACTATTTTACATGAGAAGGGATTTGCAATTGATTGTGCATAAAACACAACACCTTTTGAATAGGTGTAAAATGTTTTACATGTAAAACATTTTTGACAAATTTTATGATAATAGACATTTAATGAAGCACTAAATAAAAAATCTTCGTTATTGTCATTAATTAAAAGGATGAGTTTCATGATCAAATCTCTACGAATCTGAATTTTTTGGAAAAGACAGCTACTAGCAGGAAAAAAATTGAATTATGATTTTACATCTGCCGTTACAATTTTTATTATAGTATTTACATGGTAAAATTTCTAACGAACTCTTAAAGGGAATTGAAATTTCCAATTCCCTATCTGAAAAAGTAAAATCAGTGGCCCACACAAGGGCCATATATTGAAGAATAATTCTACTCAATTACATTTAAGATATTGTTTGTTCCTTAATAGAGAATCTAGTGTAATTAATTAAAATAATGAGTATCATGATCGAATTTCTACGAATGTAAATTTTTTGCAAAGGAAAAACCACTAGCAGCAAAAAATTAAAATATTATTTTACAGCTGCCGCAAAAATTTCAATTATAGTATTTACATGGTAAACATTCTAACTAATTCAGATAAGGAATTGAAATTTCAATTCCCTATTTAAAAAATTAAAATCTGTGGCCCATATAAGGGCCATATATTCAAGAATAATTCTACTCAATTACATATAAAATCTTGTTAGTTCTTTAATAGAGAATCTAGTGTAACAACAAAGTGCATTCAAAATTATTACACTACTAGCATACATATTAAAATTATGTTATTATAAATTTATTTCCATTTTTTAAAAATTATGTGTTTTCTTAAATGAGTTTTATTTTTTTAAAACTAATTCATAATACTAATTTTGTCTATTTATTAACATTTATTATTTTATCTCATCACCTGAATAAATATTTTAATATTTTATTAACAACTGTAATATAATTTGACTATTATTAATTTATGAATATTAATTAAATACGTTTATCAATATAATAACTACTTTTAATTTATGTTATTATTAATTCATTAAAAATTATTACACTACTAGCATACATATTAAAATCATGTTATTGTAAATTTGTTTTCATGTTTTAAAAATTATGTGTATTTTTAAATGAGTTTTATTTTTTTAAAACTAATTCCTAATACTAATTTTGTCTATTTATTATTTTATCTCATCACCTAAATAAATATTTTACTATTTTATTAACAACTGTAATATAATTTGACTATTTTTAATTGATGTATATTATTTAAATACGTTTATCAATATAATAACTACTTTCAATTTATTTACATTAATTTTAATAATATTTGAAAAACAGTAAATAACTTGTATTTAAAACAAAATTCACTATCATTTTAAACTAAATTAATAATATTATATATATTTCTTAAATTTTTATTAAAATATACGTATATTATAATATTAAACATCATAAATATCACAAAAATAATACAAAATTTAAAATTGATTCATACAATAATGTACATCACAATGACAAATATATTTATAACAAAAGTAGTAAGTAAATAAAATATCTAATATTATCTCAATCTAACATATAATAATTTGAAATAAATTCATTCAAAATCTAATTAATTAAATTACATACATTCAAAATGATTCTAAATAAATAACGCACAAAAATCAAAATTAAAGTGTCGTCCCAATGTCACAATATCTTCACAAAATAAAATAAAAAAAATATAAGAAAATATTTTGAACATACAATATAAAAAGAAATTAATCAAATACAATTAAAAAATTAAATGACATACCTTGAGAGTAAATAAAACACGCCGGAGAGAACACTACAGTCAAAAAACTTCACCAGCACAACAAATAAATTCAGAGACTATATTATAGAAAAATAATCTATCAAGAAACTGTTGTAAGAAAAATAAAGGGGACCATCCAATTTATAGACGAACGCGCGGTTTAACGACGGTTATTAACCGTCGTTAAACCGACCAAAAACCGTCGCTAAATGGGTTTAGCGACGGTTTCTAAAAAGAACCGTCGTCACGTGTAACTTTAACGACGGTTTTTATTAAAACCGTCGTTAAACTACACGAACATTGAGTAACGGTCCGAATTCCGAACGTTATAACTTAACGACGGTTTTAATGAAACCGTCGTAATTTAACGACGGTTATAGTAACAACCGTCGTTAAATAACGACGGTTTTATTTTTAACCGTCGTAAAATGACGACGGTTTTACTATAACCGTCGTAATGTCCGCCAAATATTTCCCTTCGCCTCAGATGACCACGGTTGGATCTTACCGTCCGTATTTCACGACGGTTTTTTGGAAAACCGTCGTTAGGTGTCGAACTTTAACGACGGTTCATAAACCGTCGTTAAACTTGGCTTTAGAGACGGTTTTTTATGACCGTCGTTAAACACCCGTCGCCATTCCCCGCTTTTCTTGTAGTGAGAAAATAATAGAAGCATGTAACGAGGTCATGAATAGAGCTACGACGAAGACATTATTGGAGGTAAGGTGGAACTTCCCACCTGCAAGTTGGGTAAAGTTAAATACTAATGGAACTGTGAAAGGTAACAACAGAATTGCAGGATGTGGTGGCCTCCTCCGAAGAAGTGACAGCAACTGGATCAAGGGTTTTACACAGAAACTGGGAAAATGCAACTCAATGGATGCAGAGCTTTGGATAATTCTGATAGCTCTTGAGATGGCATAAAATGAAGGCTATAATCAACTGATAGTAGAAAATGACTCTCAAGCACTAGTGTGGATGATTAAAAACTACTCCCAAAATTAAGGTTGTAAATCGAAGTTGCTTCAAAGAATCATCAGAAGAATCAATTAGAGATAGTGCATTTTCTTCCTTCATACATATAAAGAAGAAAATTAATGCAAATCAGCGAATTATAGTCTTAAGTTTGATTATAGTACCCATTTTTTGCTAGAACCCCAAGTGACTTTATGGTCTTATTACTTGGTGACATGGTGGGTGCTACCACCGTTAGAGTAGTTTCTTAGTTTTTTTTTTCTTTTTTGGACATTCGACCCTTAGATATACTAAAAAATATATATATTTGGTACTATTTATATTCTCATTAATTTGAAAATTTGCTTAATACTTGCGTGTCTTTTGAATTTTGAATTCTTCTATAACAAATTTTAAATTATTTTAAGAAATTCAACAAGAAGTAGCTAGGTAAAGACTTCTAATTTTAAATTTTCATAATATTTTATATTTTAGATTATATTTAAAGAAGTGGTTTTTTCCTTAAAATTTAAAAATTTTGTAATTTTAATAATGGTTTTGAAAATTTACATTGAGTTCAAATAAATGTGGGTACCTCTCATATATTTTAAATTTTTCCACAGAAAATATTTGAGGAAAATTATTTTGAAATTTAGATTATATGTAGAGTACAGTGGGTGGCTTTTGAACTTTTAATTTTCAAAAATTAATTATTTTAAAATTTTAGATTATATTAGGAGAAATAATGACGACTTTTACATTTTTGTAATTTTCATTATATTGAAAATTTGTATTAGATTATGATAAAATTTTATAACTTTTAACTTTTGAATATCACATCAACTATGTTTGACAAAAATAATTTATACATTAATTTAAATTTTAAAAGTTACTTGAAGTTATATATTTTAAGTAGTGGATAATTTATAAATTTTTAACTAATTTAAATTATTAAAATAAATTTATTTATCAAATATGTTTAATTTGATTAAATAAATTTATAAACTAATCAAATAAATTATAAATTAATTTATTTAACTTGACAAATACACTTTATATCTATATTTTAGATATTATTTTGATCAAGATAACCGAACTTTCTTTCTTACGTTAAGTCGAAAATCATCTCATTTTTCTTAGCCTTTTATTTTAGAATGTATTTAGCAAGGTAAATAAATTTACTTATAATTTATTTAAAAAATTTGCATGACGATGTTTTGTGGTTCATTATTTTCAAAGGCATTGAATTTTGAAATCCTTTCAATTTCAGTAATTTGCATGATGATATTTTGGTTCACTAAAAAAAAGTTCTAACCAGATTTGTTCTTCTCTCTTATTCATATATAATTTTATTACATATTCAATAAATTTTAAAATTTCAAAATAATCATAATTAAAAATTTTTAAAAATTAAAACTTACCCAATTTTCTCTAAATATAAAAAATTTTAAAAATTCAAAATAAAAAATTTTAAAAATTCAAATAAACAAAATGTCAATAATTTCAAATATTTTTCTTGTAAAAATTTAAAATTTATGAGATACCCACCTTTATTTAAATCCAATGCAAATTTTCAAAGTAATTAAAATTTATAAGCAACCTATACTTTATCAAATATAATTTAAATTCTTAAAATAACCAAATTTGTGAAAATTTTGAATTTAAAATCTACTTACTTTTCTTTGAATATAAAATTTTAAAATACGTTTTTTGAAAAATTCAAAATTTAGATACTGACTGAATATAATGCAATTTTTCAAAATATAGATAGTGTTATATATATTCTTTATGAAAATTCAATGTTTAACAATTTGAATATTCAAATTATCTCGCAATTATTAGGATATTGAATTTATTTCCTTATATATAAGAAATAATAAAAAAACAACTGTTTGTTATGTACAAATACTCATTAATTTGATTAATATATTTATAAAATAATAAAATAATTTAATAAGAAACCAATTGCAAGTTAATAACTTAATATTCTATATACCCTAAAATTTGAATAACAGAAGCTTGCTTCTTTCGTTTATTATTATTATTATTATTGGGATCAAAAAGTGTTTTTGAATGTCGTTTGAATTAAATTATCTTTTTGGGTGATTTTTAGGGTATTTGCAAAAAAAAAAAAATTGTGATTATGGCTGGCCAAAAGGATCAAACATCGATTCTTGATCTTCCAGAATGCATTATAGAAGAAATATTGCTTCTGCTGCCTATCAAAGAAATTGCTAAATGTCTATGCTTCTGCAAGTCATGGAAATCCATAAGGAAAGCTATTACTTCCAAGACAGGCTAATCCGACAGTGTGAGAAGCTCTTGCAACTCTTGCAATTGATGAAATTGGTTAGAAAAATACCAAAAAAAAAAAAAATTAACCTCTCATGTATATATATAATCTTCTTTTGAAATTTAAATTGAATTGTATATTTTTTTTATAAAAATTGGGTAAAATTCTTAAATGTTTATTCTACAATAGAAACAATGTAAAATAATTTGTTAAAAAAGGTAATCGTATAATGTTAAATTGTAGAAAAATATCCACGTATCTTAAAAACTGCACTTAAATTTTGTTTTGTTTTTTGTTTGTTATAGTTTCATCTACTCTTAAAATTATATACATTTTTACTGGTTTTCTCCTTTATTTATTTTGACCATAGTAGGAGAGTTTTTCTCTTCTTACGTCATCACTTTTATTTTTTTATTTTTTCTTTTGTACTCCAATTTGACATTGGCTTGATTTTGTCTCTTTAAATTGACATTTTTTTACTATATTTAATAAAAATAACTAATAAATTAATTAAAAATTTTAAAATTAATTGAAAACTGTTAAACTAATTTATTAAATTAAAAATATTTGATAAAATTAATTGATAAATATAAAATAATATAAAAAATATATTTTTATAAAATTTATTATTTTTTATTAATAATTATATTTTATTATATAATTTTAAAAAATAAAAAATAAATATATCATCTAAAATTCCACAATAAATTAGTAATATTATTACAAATCTATTTTATCTCATTAGATCTAAATTTTTATTTTTTATACCATTATCAATAATATTTGAAAGTTTATCGTGAAGTATATAATTTGAATGTTGTTCAAACATAATAAAAATAATATCATCTTATAAATATGATAATATTGAAATTTGAATAAAATAATAAGAATAAAATTAATAAAAGTTATATACTACTTAAAGTAGTGTATGATAAAAAAAATATAAATAAATTAAATAAATTAAATAAATTTGCCTACCAAACACCTCTAATTTAGTAAAAAAAATTTATAAATTAATCAAATAAATTATAAGTTAATATGTTTGACTTGTCAAACATATTCTTTATAAATTTATATGCTGTGAAAACATATGAAAAAATTAAATAATTTTTTTTATTTGCATGTCTAATATTTCATTATTGATTTATTAAAAATATTTTGAAACTTTATTCAATTTTTTGTTGTTGTTTTGTAATTCACAACCATATGACACACTCGTGTGTCTTTGGGGTTGAGATTTTTTGTCCGTACAATAGGGCTAATTAGTGTTTTGTAATTAATTTAATATTATTTAAAATTCACATGCTATAAATTGGTATTGGTTAAATATTTGTTGAGTGCTGATATATTAAAATTTTAAAAAATAAATAATATTTGTTCATTTTCCATAAAAATAAAAAAGCAAAATAGACATGTTAAAATTTTAATGCATAGCTTAGACAAGAAAAATAATTAATAATGTCGACATTGATTAGTTGTTTTTCTGTTCTATATTTTATGATTGTTTAATCGCAGTGATTTAAGAGATAAATAAAATTACTGTTGTATAATTATAAATTATTAATCTTATAAAGAACAATTAATTAAATTAAATAATAAATTAATTATCTTGTTTAATTTTATTAGTCTCTCTAATTCTTAAAATAATTTTTTAATTAAATTTTATAAATAGATTAATGTTACTTATCAATTAAGATTGATTGAAACAATTATTATCAACTAACTAAGTTTAAAAAGGGACATGAATTGTATTCTAATAGTAAATCTTGAATAAAAAATTGATTATATTTTCAATTATCACTATATTATTATATTTACTTTTAAATTTCTTCTGCATTCATATACTTTACTTATTGCATTCCAAACCTCTTTTCGTATTTCACAAAAAGTAAACACAATATTTACATGATCAATTCTTACTCCTATTATTATAAATTAATTTTTAAATATTATATTTAAAGTACTTACGACAACACCTACTAAATTTTAGCATCATTACACGACTGTATCTAAATATTTTTTTTGTAATTTTAATTTATTTTATGTTTATTGTTATATTAATTTAAGAGATTTACTGTCTGATTTAAATTTATAATTCACATATCGATTAAATTATATCAAATTCAAATATTTTGAATTTGATTTGTTGGCATGAATTCGATTTTTTTTTTCAAATTTCACTCAATTAAACTTATTAATTTAATTCATTTTATTTTACTTAATTATTTTTAATCGAGTTCAAATAAATTTATTCGAGTTAATCACATTATATTCACCCTATTTTTAACTATCTTAATACTAATTGAAAAAAATATAATAAATTTTTTTTATTAATATAGCTATTATTTGATTATACTTACATATAATTATTTCTATTGTTTAATAACTTCATTTATTTTTATACCAACACTAATAGCTATGACTCTTTTTTATGTCTTTTAAAAGATAAATGATAATTTTAAAATCAAGTAATAATAGTCTTCTGACGGCCAACTCGTGAAAGTGATAAACCATTTCTAATTTCAAAAGAAGACAGAAGGTTTGAATTTATATCTGTCGTAAAATTTATGAACGTGACAGCTCACTTTTATTCCCAATTATGAAGGAAAAGTATTACCCAAAAAAAAGAAAAAAAATAACAAAACAAATTTAAAAAAAGAAATCTTATAGTTTTCATCGACTCCAATTTTGTAACTGAAACGCTATCATGCTCCTTGCATCTCTCTCCTCGGTCCGACTGCAGATTTCAAACCCAGCCATTTCCAGTCCTTGATTCACTGGTAATTCGTTTCTCATTTCTTTATCATTCTGGTTTGCACACATTCACCGTCACAGAATTTTTAATTTCTTTGTTCCTTTATTGTTCGGTCGTTGATTTGTAGCGATGAGATTTATCTAATTTAAATATAACCTTTGCGTTTTTTCCTCGACGGATTTTTGTTTACTATATAGAAATCCAATATTTCTGACAGTTTCAACAGGCACATATGTTCATAATTACTAATCGCAGTGTTTTGCGATTTGACATAACGCAAAAAATGGCAAATTCGATGTTTGTTTTAGGAGAAAACAATTTCTGCAGTTGGGTATATTTGCATTTTGATTATCTTGGGTTTGCAACATTTGGAATGATTGACGAATGCCCAAATTTTTTTTCTTGTGTAAAGGAGCAGTTACGGAAGCTGATATTTTCAGTATTATAGTTAATGTTGTTTTCTTTGCCATCATACTATGTTTATTTGAAATGAAACTTCTCTATTTCCGGCACTGCCTATATGTCTTCAAATGTTCTTAAAATCGAACTCGCTGTTTTAAATTTTTTTTTCCTATTATGTAACTCACACAGTATCTCACTCACTCCTTCTCCCCTTTTCTCTATTTTATTTTCTCGATTAAGTATAGATTCTATTGACCATATAATATTAATACACTAAATCTTCTGTCATTTTTTTTTAAAATATTTGTTTTGATTCTTGTTGATTATTGTAGTGATGCCTACTTATTTCAGGATTTCATGGGCATTTCTGTTGTTTAATCTTTAGAGTAAGTTTTCCTGGCCTGATTTTTCTGTTTCCCCTTGCAGTTTTTGTCTGACTATTGTAGACGCTGCATTTTGGATGGTTTTGAGCTGTAAGCGGCAATGAGTAATCATCGACAGGGAATTGGGAGGGCTGGCTCGAGTATGCTTTTGATACTTAATGTATAATACTATAATATTAATTAATTTGGTGTCGGGAACTGAGAAAATATTATATTTGCCTCACAAAAGCTTCTCAACTATTCAACCCAGTGGAATTATTGATCTGCATTCCATTTTTTTTGGGTGAATGAAGATTGTATCCCATTTTGTGGTGTAAACTAGGACTTTAATTTCTGTGATGTCTTATGCATTTAAATAGTTTCTTCACTTCATCCCTGAGGAAAAGCTTGAGCCTGAAAGATTTTGCTGTCTCTTTTACTTGGTTACTTTATTTGTAGCTTTCTGAGCTTATTTTATTCTATAGGTGCATTTAAGTTTTAAGGGATTTATCTTTGTCTAGATGGTTATGGCTGGAGACTGTCAATGGTTGAGAATGGCATGCTTTGTTAGGGAACATTTGGTCTATCTGTCAAATATTGAGGCCCTTAAAGAGCTTGAATATGGCAAAGCAGATTAAGATCTTTAGGGATTCCTATGGTATAGAAATAAGCAGGATACCTCATAGCTGCTTTCATTTGGTTCTCTTGTGAGGTTGAATGATTGGTAGGTTTTTTACAGGTAAAAGAAGATTGAAAGATTTATTGCTTCAAAAAGACAATCGTTTTTGCGCTGATTGTAATGCTCCAGATCCTAAATGGGCGTAAGTTGTCATTTTGGAGCTCACTAATTTTGTGGTTTTTGTTATGGTCATTATTTTACGCAAAACTGGATTCAAATGTTGAGAATTTCTGTAATGGATGACTGAAACATCCCTCTAATTAAGCTGTGATGAGTATTTTTTAACTGCATTTTCAGGTCAGCAAATATTGGTGTTTTTATATGCTTAAAATGTTGTGGCGTGCACAGAAGCCTTGGCACTCATATATCAAAGGTAACTGCTCCCAGATAGTTTGGTTGTTGTGATAGTGACTGTTAATAGCTCAGCGGCAACTTCCTAAAGATGAGCATATTTGAAGTTTTCCATGTGTGCACGTGTGCTTGATAAGATCAAAACTTTTTGTTTTTGTTTGTTTTTTTTTTAGTAAGAATATCTGAACCTAGGTTCCCGATTTTTGTCTTCAACAAATTGAAAGGTAATAACTCATATATTTGGTTAGTTACTTTATAGAACTTTCCTCATGAAGTGGATTCAACTTGATGGGTGAAAAGAAGTATCAATCACTCTCATATGGCTGTATCCAGAAAAATTAAGTATAGTGAACCTTGTTTTGTTTTGGCTGCATTTTTTTTTTTATCATTACTGCTTTCTGCTATACATGCTTGTAGGACATTCTTTATTCTTAGATCTCTAATTGCCATATCCTAATATCTGATGACAATTAGAAATAACCTCAACGGGAAGAGACAAAAGGAAAACTTAAATATGAGATCTGAATAAGGGTTCCTTTTAAATCTATAATATAATTATTCTCCGATGTATATGTAATCACAATCAAAATAATAATTTTCATAGTTGCGAATGCATGCTGTTTTCAGTTCGAGATTCAGAAGACCAATTTTGATGTGCAAAAAAGTGCAGTTACTTGTTAGCAATGAGAAACAATGTCTTATGGTTTAACTTAAGTTATCACAAGCCTGATATTTCTCCTCTTTAACCATGTCTAATTTTATAAGGCCTTATTGAGTGCACTGCAATTAACTATTTCCTTAACTTCAAGACTTTTCAAAATTATTCATACCTCTTAATAGGGTAACTCTTTTCTTAACCTACAGGACTTTCCTAAGTTCTTAATACCTCTAAACACTTCTCCTCAATCTGAAAATTATAAAACTTATAGCTTGTTACAAATAAAACCCAACTAAAAGCAAAGAAATATAGCCATCTTAAATAAATAAACCTAAGAACCTTACAATTAGCATTTTCTTTGACCATATTCTCAACAGACAAACAACTCTCAAAATTCTTTAACATGCTTTCCATGAGTGGCTTCCTTGATATTCCCGTCACTCTTATTGGCCGTATTGTCCAGCACAATGACATTGCTTTTAGAACTTTCACTCTACTTCTCATGAGTAGTCCCCTCAACCTTCTTCCAACTGGTCTCCACTACTTGGGTTATTCAGTGGAGCACCCAACTGCACACAACTGTAGTACTGAAGTCTTTAATTTGCTAGATTTTTTTGTCATTTTTTTAATCAAGGTTCCTTTACCACACATTAGATCCTCATAGCACCATATTAAGAATATTAAACTACCAAAAAACAAGATTGGCAATAATCCTAATAAGAATGGTGACTATATACTCTATAAAGAAAGTAAGAGAGAGAACGCTTTGAAAAGCCTTGATGTATTAAGAGGCTCGTGTTACATATATTTATGGTAGAGTGAAGGCTGTTTACCCATGTGGGACTACAGTCTAACTATTTCAACACGCCCTCAAGTCGAGGCATATTTAAGCTTTAGCTTGTTACAAATTAAAATAAGTAGAAAGAGAAAAAATCAAACTCAAGTAAAACAATTCAATAATAGAAACTAGTTAATATTATAAAAGCGCCATTGTGATGACAAATTTTTTTGGCATCATGTTGACTTTTGGGACAAAAGGCATCCCTAGAGATGATTTGGAATAAAGAACAAAGGCTGCAAAGCGATTGGAAGACACCAAAAATTTACCACTTGCTAGTATTGAATATCGCCTAAGGGGCCAAATAAGAGATAACTGCTCAAATGTGGGCAAAGAGCATTGCTGATTTGATGCACAATAGGTAAAGCAGCTTGATTGACACACAATTGGAGGAAGGCATTGCTAGTATAATGCATAGCCAAAAGAATAGTTAGAGTGACACACAATTAGAGAAAGGCACTGTTGGTATGATGCATAGGAGGAAGAGCGGCTAGAGTGATGAGAAAGTTGTCAGATGATTGGTATGGGAGTTGTTGGAAAACCATTGGAGAAGCTATTAGAGAACCATTGGAAAAGTGATTGGAGAGTTGCCAGGAAAGTTACAAAAAAAGTTGGAGTTCTATTGAAAAAGTGACAGGAGAACCATTGAGAAACGGTCACATGACTATTGAAGATGGTAATCAGACATCCATTGGAGAAGGGGAATTGGAGCTCCTTCAAAGAAGTGGATAGAGCTCCGACCTTGCAATCTATACGACTAGGCTTATACTTTTCTCTTCCCAAGCTTTGGTACCTCGTAAAGAATAAAAGAGAGAGAGAATGCTTTCAAAACCCTTGATACATGGGAAGGCTTGTGTTACGTATATGTATAGTAGATTGAAGGTTGTTTATCTTGAGATACAACCAATTTGGGACTTGTACAGTCTAACTATTTCAACATTCTCTTGCTCGAAATTGCTTAGATAGCTTGTACTTGAAGGAAAGGGTGGAGTTGATATCAGATTCCAGGGGGAAAGGCAGGAGATGTGATTGAGATAGTGAAGAGTAGAGAGAAATGGAAAATGTGTGGGAAGATAATAGACAGAGACTAATTTGGAGAATGTTGAGGGGGTTGTTTATGGGGATTAAGTTGAAGAATTTTGGGAGCTGTTTGTCTATTGAGGACTTCATTCGGGGGAATTCTAGTTGCTTAAGTTCTTGAGTTGGTGGTTGAGTTATTTTACGGGTTGTTTGTTGTTCTTTTTTTTTTTGTCTCTTTAGCTAGGTCTTATTTGTAATAAGATGCTAGCTATGGAAGCTTCAGTTTGAGGGAGATTGTTAAGAATTATTAAGGACTTAGGAAAGTCTTGCAGGTTAGGAAAAATGTTACCTGTAGTGCCCCAAGGCGAAGGGTATAAGTGTCTTTTTGTGGTCATATATTCATAGTATTAGTATAAATAGAGGTGGAGGGATCAGCATTATGTACCCAATAATTGAGTCTTTCAATAATATATTTGATTGGTCCCCCTTTCTTCACTCTCAAACTTTTGCTCTCCAATTTTCTCAGCACACATGATCTCACCTTTTTTTTTTCCTTTTATGTTAACAAGATATTGGATCATATGATATCACCTTATATGTTTTCAATGGGATACGCTTGTCTGGTTACTAGTGACTTAAATGCTGAATTTTGTAATTTCTTTCTTCTCATGCATTAAATCCTCAGGACAACATTATATTTTATTTCCAGGTTTTGTCTGTGACATTGGATGAATGGTCAGATGATGAAATAGATGCAATGATTGAAGTTGGAGGAAACTCTTCTGCTAATGCAATTTATGAGGCTTATATTCCAGAAGGATACACAAAGCCCACACCAGATGCCAGTCATGAGCTGCGTTCAAATTTCATCAGGTTATTCTCGAACCACAATGCATCTACGCTTATAAATCTCTTTGTCCCATGGGACACATGTCAAAAGCTGATACATCTTGATATTTTGTTCAGTAAAAAATTCTCTCTGTCTTACGGTTTCTTTTTGCAATCCATGCATGATGATGTTTTGGTTCAATAAAATATATTTTTCTCTTTTTCACATGTTAATGTTAATTATTTCATTCCAGTTGTTTTTGATAATTTGCTTTCTTTTCTCTTCATACTTTCCGGTTACATTTGAATTTTTTTTTTTGGGTAAAGCTGAACACTTCAACAAGAAATTGCACATTTTAAAAATGTTATAAGGAAAAATATTTGATATTATTTATATTTTTCTCTCATTCATATGTTGACGTTTGCTTTTAGATTTATATTTGTGTAATTTTAACTATTTTTGAAATTTGTATTGGACTTAGATAATAGTGAGTATTTCTTAAATTTTAAAATGTTATAGGAAAAATATTTGATATTATTTATATTTGATTATTTTGAAAATTTGCATTAGACTAAGAGAAAATTGAGTAACTTTTAAATTTTGAACTTTAAGTAATAAATTGAGACAATAAATTTTTGAGATAACAAATTGATACTGCATGCTTCTTTGGAAGAGTAAAATAGGGTTTTACTCTAGATTATATTTAGATAAAAGTAGATAGTTTTTGAATTTCGAATCTTTTTATAATTTTGATTATTTTAGAAATTTGGATTGTATTTGGAAACGTTTTGATAATTTTTAAATTTTTAACTTTTGTAATTTTGATTTTAGATTAAGATACAAATGAGTAGCTTTTAAATTTTGAAATTTTATATGAAAAAAAATTTGATAGTACTTATATATGGTTATTATTAAATTCAAAGAAAAATAGGGATCTTTTAAATAATGAATTTATGTCAAAAAAGTTATTTTGAAAATTTAGATTCATTATATTAAGAGAAAAGTTCAATTTCAAATTTTTATACTTTTAATTATTTTGGACATCTAGATCATATTCAAAGAAGTGTTGATAGATTTTAAATTTTATATTTTTGTAATGATTATTATTTTAAAAAGATTCTGATAGAAGTTAATAACTTTTAAATTTTGAATTTATATTAAAAACTAATTGATATTATTATATATATATATTTTTTAATTCACATTGAATTTAGAGAGACATGAGCCTCACTTAAATTTTGAACTTTTATCAAAAAATTATTTTTTTAAAATTTAAATTATATATTCGGAGAAAAATGGACAATTTTTTTTTAAATTTGAAAGTTTCACATTTTTTATTATTCTTGAATTTTAGATTATATCCAAACAAATGTTAGCAGCTTTTAAAAGTGAGTAGATTATACAATAACAACTAAGTCTTTTTTCACTAAGTGGGTAAATTATATTGTAAATTAATTACTTTGAGTTTTTTATGTAAATTTGTGAAAGTGCTACTTGTTAGTATATTTGGAAGCCAATTGTGATGTGAAACTCTTTTAGTGTGAGTGTGTGTGTATATATATATATATATATATATATATATATATATATATTATATATATATAGATATATACACACACACACGAACGCACGCATACACTCTTTGTCCTACACAGAGACAACATGAGTATGGGAGAATGATTTAATATGAGTTTAATATTTTTTTATTTTAATATCATGTAATTATTATATTAATAGTGTTAATTAAAAAAAAATATATAGCGTGCATCACACAGATTTAAGGTTAGTTGCCCTTTCAGAGCATAATTTGGTTTTTTTTTTCTAAAACTATTATATCTCTAGTCACCAGGTGTGTAATTCTGTAGACCACTGTGTACTTGTTATGAAATTCCCTTCTTTCACCCTAATTTTTTTTTTCTTCTTCTTTGCTCTCTTTTTATACTATCTGACCATTTTTGCCCAGTTTTTTTTTTTCAATGACAGTCAACTGTCCCTGGGTGAGTATTGACTGCTCAGGATGACAGTTGGGACTGTGCATGGCGACACCATAAAGTGGCACTATAAAGTATAATCAATTGTACTGGTCAGGTCAATGCTTGAGTTCATTGAGTGGCATTTAACTTGTGTCAATTTTGACTCCAGGTCCAAGTATGAGCTTCAAGAATTTTTGAAACCTGGCTTGCGCATTGCATCTGGCAAAAGCTCTCTAGAGTCTATTTCTTCCAACAAAATCATGGATAGTTTTCGAAGTTCTAGTACTTCACAGAAAACGGTAATTATACTTTAAGCTTTGGTTCTTTTGATTCTAAAACTAGATCACCTAAGTGTGGTAAACATATTGGTTTGTTGTCCATGTATTGAGTAAGCATCGTTTTGTGAACTAGATGAGTTAAATTGTTGTCCATGTATTGAGTAAGATTATGCATCCCAATTTACTCTTTGGTAGTGACGGCAATGCATTTACATCATGAGTTCCTTGTGGAGTTTTTCTGATGTTGAAAATGACAACAGGAAGGCATGGTAGAATTTATTGGATTGCTGAAGGTGAAAGTGGTTAAAGGCACAAATTTAGCTATTCGAGATATGAGGTCAAGTGATCCATATGTCATTTTGAATATTGGCCAGCAGGTTCTTCTCATCAGCATTTGTTCTTTGTATAATAACTTTAATATCTATTGCTCCTTATCCTTTATTTATAGCTGAAGAAACTCATTATAGATTATGTTAATTTTCCTTCTGAAAATGACTTTGATGATATTAACCTTCAGAAGGCACAGACAACTGTAATAAACAGTAACTTGAATCCAGTCTGGAATGAGGAACTTATGCTGTCTGTTCCCCAGGAATTTGGACCATTGAAATTGGTATGTTTGAATTTTCACCTTGTGATCTTATCATTAGAAAAAAATAATAATAATTCCTAATCTTCATTTTAAAAATCTGACAACTTTTTACTTGTAAAACGAGTTCCATGTTTTTAGATATCTCAGTCAAAACCAAATCAAGGTTGCTCTCTTATATTCTTTCCCACCATTGGCAATTAAATTCTGGTTTCCCCCTTCCCTCCTTATAAGGGACAATATTTTGTAGTGGGTTACAAGGGCTCTTCGCAGAAAGCAACAATTTTTACCAAAGAATTTCTTATTTTGAATGGAAGTTAATTTGATATATGATTTGTGGCAAGATTGAAATAAATTGGATAATCAGCGAGTTGACCATGTCCTTGTTAGGGATTCTTTCTCTAGAACTACCCTGCTTTATTTTTCTACTGTTGAGAAAATTAATTGCACTATCTCTTGCTTTAATGGAAAAATATAGAGTTTCTTTATTATTGATTCACAATTTCTTGTTATGCTTTTGTTCCCCTGCCTGGCTCACTTTTTTAAAACACCACAGAACTAAAGCTCTTGCACATATCCGCATAACACAACGGAAAAAGTAGAAGGGCTTATATATTGCCATGTTTTGTTTGTAGTCAGGAAAACAATTAGAAACCATGTTTTACTTTTACTTTGACCCAAGGGAATAGCCTTCTTAGACTTGTGCTTACAATTATATTCCTATACATCAAGTTTATGTTCATCTCTAGTTACATATGCTAGGGGAGTTCTTACTTTTTAGTGTTTATTTATGACTAGAATCATACTTTGATGCCTCATAGATTATGGTATTCTTAAGTTGGTCCTTCACATATGTTCATTATCAATTTAGTCCCTTACAGGTTAAATTGCTATCAAAATGGTCCATCCATCAGCGTGCCTCTAAACAACTAACAGATCTAGTGATGTGACCCATTATCACGAGTCAACATTAAAAGAACACTCAATCTCTCACTTTGCCATCTAGCTCCACGTTAGCACCTGCTTACCTGGATTTTTGTAACCAAATTCTGGGTTGAACAAAACTTACTATGGACTTCAAATCCCTTCCATCTCTCAGACCTATTCCTCCCATCCACACAAAGAAACCAGCAATTAAATTCCCCGTGACCTAGCTCTTCCATTTCTCAGGCACAAAACATGGTTTTGTGTAAATGGTGCTGGTAAGCAGATACTGATTCTTGGCATTTGTGTTAATGGTAATGGTATTAAACCACATCTATATTGGACTCATGGACTACTGCCTTCAACTAAAACCCCACCTAGTGAAAAAAGACTTAGTTGTTGTTGTTGTATGTTGGACTCATGGTATTAAATTGTAGTAGTTTGGCATTATGTGACATTGCAATTTGGTTTTATGATAGGAAAAGGAAAATATTTGCTGCTGCACGAATAATCCAGCAGAATACACCACTTTTATACCCCCTATCTACTTCATACACTCAATGCCATCATCAAATTATTATGTATTAAAAAAGAAGCAAGAACATAACTGGTATCAGTCTTAGTTGTACGGTGGATAGTGAGTATTATTATGAATACACCATGTTGTAGTTTCTCTCTCTCTCTGTCTTTCTCTCTACGTCCTTCTTCATCATTCATTAGCCACTCTATCCGTGCTAAACTAGAAGACAGCCTGGCATTGTTTGGTAATGGGTACTAGTGCATATTTTTCCCAGATTCTGTTGTCATTTCTTCAGTTTTCCTCACGCTTTCCATACATTTAATTTCCCAAATTGCATTTATTCCTGTGTAAAATTACACTCTAACCATTCAAACTTTTGATGTGTAAACTTTTTGACTAGTTATTCTTCCTGTTGACTTGCAGCAGCTTCAACAGATGAAATCATCATAATTACATCATGTTAGTTGATCTGTCTTCTGAGAAATGGAAGAGTTAGGTCATGATGGGGGGGGGGGGAGGGGAATTTGATGATGGGTTTCTTTGTGTGGTTGAGATGGAAGAGCTGGGTCGGGGGGGGGGGGGGGTGTTCAATGCAGCGTTTTGTTTTGAAAAGCCAAATATGCCTGTGCCAATGTGGAACCAAGTGGTTAAGTGAGAATCTGAGTGTTCATTTACCAATGAAATATACTGGAAAACGAGTCACGACACTAGATTTGTTAAATTTTTTAGTGGCATAGTGATGGAGGGACCACTTTGATAACAATTTAATTTGTCAAGAACTAAATTGATAACGAACATCTGTGAAGAACCAACTCGAGAAATTCATGGAGGTGTTTCTGAAAGTCATGTTTTCTTTTCTTTCTTTTTTATAAATGAAACTGTATTGAAATGAAAGAGCTAAAGGCATAGAATGAGGACGAGAATGTATACGCAGGAGAGGAAGAAAAAGGAAAACTCATGAGTTTATTAAAGTGGCCTCCTATCCTTTTGAATATTTTTCCAAAAAAGCTCCTCTTAAATTTAAAAATCAAAATACCACAAAGGAGCTACAAACACAGTCAAATCCTATAGTAGGAGGAGGCAAGTTTTGGTTTTTTTATAGATTCTTGCATTGACTGTACTGCAATGGCACACATCCAAAGTTGCATTCCTCCACTTTTTGTCCCTTCCATTTCAAACTTGTGTTGAATGAAGATCATACCTTTTTTCCACATCTATAAGTATTGTGTTAAGGTTTTGCTACAAATCTCTGGTGAGTTTGTTGGGGAGGGGTTGGTTATTCACTTCTAGTGATTCAGGGTTTTGTTGGTAGTTTGGATGTTCTTGTTTGATGCTTCTGGCTGTGTGTTATTTATGCTTTTAATTACATGTACACAAGAAAATTGATTTCTGGTTTAAGGATATGTCACTTTGTCTAATCAATTGGCTGCATTACAGCAAGTGTATGATCACGACACGTTTTCAGCCGATGATATAATGGGAGAAGCAGAGATTGATCTCCAGCCCCTGATAACATCTGCAATAGCATTTGGAAATGCAGGGATGTTTGGCGATATGCAGATAGGAAAATGGCTTCAATCCCATGACAATGCACTCATACAGGATAGCACAGTCAATATAGTTGATGGTAAGGTTAGACAGGAGATGTCGCTGAAGCTTCAGAACGTTGAATGTGGAGAAATAGATCTAGAGCTTGAGTGGATACCTCTTGATCAATAGGTACATAACTTATGTTACTGTGAAATTATTTGATAAAGCTTGAGCATATTTTTTTCATTTTGATTATGAATGATGACCTGCGTGAATGCACTTGCCAGTTTGCGTGTGTGTGAATTGGTGTACGCAAAACAATACTCTGTAACAGTTTCTCAGAACCATATTTTGTTGTGTACATACTATTTTGTGTGCATTCCAGATAGAATGAAGTTACCCAAAGTCTCTTTCAAGTTTCACGCCTTACTGAAAATACTTGATTCACACTTGACCATTGATTATTCTTTATGAATAATCACAAGGTTTAGCAGTTAAGAACACTTTTTCATTTTCCTATTATTATTGGTTTTTGGTCAATTTGTCACTTTCTTTTTTTATTTATATTGCACTTTTTGAAATATATCTTGATTATGACATTTTTCATTAAAAAAATTACGATTTTGGCACCTACAGCTAATTGTGAACTTAACACCAGAATTAGGATGCACAATATATAATTAAATTGTTTGGTACATCATTATTTTTATTTAATTAAAAATTGTAGATATATTGAATACTTAAATTAGAAGCATATTTGATATATAGGCATAGGATTATAACACTTTCATTCAATATGCCTCTAAAAATATATGATTTTTCTAAATTTCATATATCTCATTTCATAAAAATATGAGATTATATCTCCAAATATGCTTCGTCCACCTAAATAAAAAATTATTGTATTTTTATAATTTATAATTATCATATCATAAATAAGAATGTTAAATAGTTATACATTCTATTTTATACCTACAATTGTAAGATACTTGCTAATAAACTTATAATTTATGTAGCATTTGCTTTAATCTTTGCTCATATGTTACCAACATTTTAATATTCAAATGGGTTTTATATAACCTCTAATCTGATAAATGAAAAATCCTATTATTATTTTTTGTTTATATAAGAGGTCTATGGTATGAAAAAGAGAATAAATTACTCTTTTTTTATCTGATTAATATTTTTATTATATAATTTTTTTTAAAAAATTAGGTTAAATTTTTTTATTATTTTGATTAATATTTTTATTATAAAATTTTTAAATTGATTAAAAATATATATATTTTATTTTAAAATTAAAAATAAAATATTTTTTCTGATTAATATTTTTATTATATAACTTTTTATTATTATAAAAATGTATATACATCTCTTTTAAAAATTAAAAAGTACAACTTAACTTAAATGTATTTATAAAATAGAAATAAATAAATAAAATATCATTTTTTCAAATTTTATTTTTTTATTTTTATTTTTCAAACAATTTTTTAAAATTCACATTTTGATATTTGGAATCATATTTTACAATATTTTGAAAAAAAAAGAACTGGTATTAGATGACATTGGATTAAAAAAATTATAAAAAAAATATTCTTTTATAATTTATTTATTTTTTATAAAAATTATTTGAGAATTTGAACTAAGTTGTGTGTATATATATATATATAAAGAAGGTAGTATAATAAAAATATTAATAAATGAAAAAATATTTTATTTTATATTTTTAGTTTTGTAGAAGATTTATATATATTTTTAAAATAAAAGAATCATATAATAACTACATTAATAAAAAAATAGAGTGATTTACTTTTAAAAAATAATAGTAATTATATTTTAGCACATTAAGTTTACCTTATTAAAAACTAATGTTAGTATCGTATAAACCATTAACTCATTAACAAGCCTTGTTACTAAATTAACAAAGTACGACATTCAATAATAAATTGTTATTTGCCAATTTTTATATTCATTATATATTGCCCAGTAGATGCAAGTTAGGTAATAGGTAGGACTCTCGGTAATAATTTTGGCCTTTCTTCAATGAAAATGACGAGTTCGAGTCACCTTCAACTCGCTAGTTAAAAACATTTTCTGACCTCAATTACTTTAGGCAAAGAAAAATAACATCTAACAAACAAGGATCAAGTCCATTAATATAAGGCAACTATTGAAGCACTTTTTCAATGATGAAAAATTAATAACGCAGAATAAATATTTAAAGCAACATTTTCAATTTACACAATTACCCTTTACGATGTCCAATTGCTACAATGAATAGAAAAAGTAAAGGGATTTCCAAGCAAAAAAAAAAAAAAGCGAAGGGAAATAACAAAGCAATTTCAAGGATTGCTTACCACTAACTGCAATTTGTCGTTACTATTGTCACGAGACGATTCGTTTCCTTTATGCTTTCGGTGCTTAAAGAGATAAAGCAAACCAGTAGCCAGTAATAGGACGACACCTGTAATCCCACATACCAAACTGGCCACCACTAGTGTTTCCCTGACGTGGTTCCCGCCGCCGTCGCTGGTGGCTCTCCACCATGACGACGGCGAGGGATCGCTGGAATTCGCGGCATGCGGCATTGACATGTCGGAGGAATTGGAGGTCGGCGAGGAGTTGAAGAAGGACTTCATCTCCGATGGATACTTCACCCCGGCCGGCGGCGAGTTCTGGAACTCAAGCCCGTGTTGTGATGGCCGGATCTCTCTCCCGATCGATTGTCCGGCGATCATCAGTCCGATCATCGTGGCGGCGGCGGCGAATACCGTGAGCGACGCCATGAAGAAATGGATCTGTCGCTGCAAAATTATGATCTGCTTGCTTGCGTAGAGGGAGTGGAAGTGGGAGACGGGATAAAGAAAGCGGCGGGCAGTGAATACGATGTCGTTTCACATGGTTAGTTAAGATTCCAGTGCAGGAACCCTGCGTGGCTACTGGCTTGCTTAAAGCCTAATAAACGGCAAACAGAAACAGTGAGTTTTGACTTTTGTCTATTCGCGGAAACTGCGGGAGTATCACCGATCTTTTCTTTGTCTTTACTCTTTGGCTTATTTTTTTTTTTTCTTTAAACTTTTTAGACTTTTATCTTATTACAACAATATATATATATAATGGAACATTTAACAAAAGAATTAAAGTGATACCAATTTGATATTTTTTAAAAATAATTTATACACCCAAAAAATGGAAGCAAGTTAAATGTGTACGGATTCAATATAAGCTGTTATTTTTTTAATTAAAAATTCAAGAAATGTAAAAATATTTGTCATTTTTTCATAAATGTAAGATCATGAGAAAAGAACTTAAATGTTCTTGCATTTATTAGGACTTCTAGTGAAAAAATGAGTTTTTTTTTTATAGTTAAAATACTATACAAATAATTTATGCTAAGATTAAGAAATTCACAGAATGCTTAGCTAGGGAATTATTTGTAGCTTGACTTCAAAAAATTGATATAAATAAAATTTAAATTTGTAATAACACATTTAACTGTACATTATATGGTCTCCTGATCACTAATATATCTCTTGGGATTAAATGCATTAACATTGTTTATGCTCAAGATATGAGAGTTAACATATACCAAGAGACAATGCTCTTTTCAACTTTTTTTTTAAGGACTAAATCTCCTAAAAGTCCTTGTTTATTTTTTCGACATTTTTTGATACTAAGATAAGGAAAACACATCAGTCAACAATATTAGAAGAAATATGGCGGGTATACCAAATTTACACTAACAAAGCAACCCGTTAGAGAAAGAAGACACACCTGCTACTTCTAAAATCCTTAGAAGAAACCTCAACAGAAAACAAGCATAAAATTCCTAGAATGCATAGTTGATATACATGGAAAGACAATACTAGTTAAATCTTTTAAAAGTCTTCTTTGAAGATCCAACAAGCATTTTTGTGAATATGATGAAATAAGTTGCAAATCTTCCAAGACTTAAAACTAACCGACCAATTGAAAGACAACTTCCAAAAGAAAGAAAATTGAAGTTCAAGGTGAAAGTTATGTTGCTCCTGCTTTTAAAACGATCTCATACATGCTCCTTCCTTCTCATAAATACAGCGTGTACACAATTTTGTACTTCTATTATCCAAGGTCTTGCTGCAATTTCAGAAGGAGAATGCTTATTGCTTAACATAATAAAAGGAAAACTAACAAAAGAAAACATGTCCCTGACAATACAGAAGGGACCAAATGCAAATGTCCAGAATTAGAGAATCTCCACTACCACCACCAAAAGCTGTGTTTTTCAGTTTTGTATTCATGAAGAAAACAATGTTTTTGTACTTCACTAATACAGAGCAGGTATCTTTGCTCAAGCTACTCATTGAGTTAATCAAAACAATCTCCGGGATATATGTATGAAAGGAAATTATTTCTCCAGACAGATGAGACTATTCTGCATAACAGAACATCATCAGTAGACTTCAACATGCCATTGTTTATTCTTCTTAAGTTGTGAAAGTTTCTGTTCCCAGTTTTCTTCTCTCTGCTCAGCAACCCTCTTCAGCGTTTCTTGAATCCCAGGCATCATTCCTTTAAGGCCACAGAAATAAATGTGAGCACCATTGTCCAGGAGTTTGAAGATTTCATCACTATATTCCTCAATCTTATCCTGAACATACATTTTGCCCCCATTCCTATTCTTTTGCTCTCTGCTAAGAGCCCGGTCATAGCGGAAGTTGTCCGGATAGTCCTTAAGATATTTGGTGAATTCATCATCATACAGAAGGCTATCAGTATTGGCCACACCAAGGAAAAGCCATGCTAGTCCCCCAAACTTGTATTTAGGGACTGATTCCATGAACATTCGACGGAGATAGCCTCTAAAGGGAGCAACTCCAGTACCAGTGGCAACCATTATATGGGTAGCATTTGGGTCATCCTCAGGCAAAAGCATTATCTTCCCTGAGGGGCCTGCCAAAAAATTGTGAATGACTTATATTGTGGCCAAGGAGAATCAAGTTTTAACCAACCTTCACAATGCTAAACTCTTGATAACCAAAGCATACTAAATTAACCTTATCATTTTGTTATACATCAGTTTTATCACTATCCCAAACTTACAATCACAAGTCTATTACCAACTTTAAGTAAACTTTAAAAAACCAGTAACAAACAGCTAAGATAATAGTATAATGATGCAGTCCCATACTGGGGAGGCAAGGGTAATTCATATAGTACTTAAAAGTGGGGTTCTTCCCCCTTACAAGACGGTTCTTAGGAGAGTGTTCCACCTGCTCGCTTAAGTATATATCCTATAGCCATACACACATATATATTTCCATAATACATATTTTATATAAAGACTAGAGAGAAATAAAATTCAAAGATATAAACAGAAAAGGAAATTTTTATTGCTAGAGGCTAGAGCCAAAAAATTAAAGAACATTGTACAAAGCTGAAGGAAGAATAAAGAAAATCTTTTGGGGGAGGGATGGGGTTGAGGAATAATGGATATTTCATTTACAAGAATGTCAAAACTGCACAAGGCAAAGAGGGACACAAAAATTACATCAAACTACATATGTGAAAGGGGTTAAAGAACCTAGCCTTTCTAAAGCAAATTCATGAACATGGATATGCAAATTAGTAACCCACCCTGCCCCATATGCTTTTTATTATGTATTTTTCCCATTTCTTCACCGTGCTTCAGACTGTAAGACTTGTTAAGCAACAGACCAAATGTTAGAAATTTAAGAAGAGCAACTAAATTGTGAAACTCAATGCAATGGTATGAAATAATGAAAACCTTAAGGAGGTGTAGATGAGTATTCTAAATTCCCATGTTCCTAGAAATCTATTTATAAAAAAATTGAGCATGATATATATAAGAAAAAAAAGTCAATATTTTTATATTATTTAGGCCATATATAACACATAAATTTTGACATTTTTCTTTTTGTTACAACCAAGCATCTTACAAAAAGATTTCCAAATTCTAGGGACATTAAAGTTCCCATGTACCAAACAAACATAAGAGTTTAGCAATTAAAGCATACCAACAAGTCACCGAGTTTCTCTGATTTTAAACTCCAGCCATTGTTCATTATTTGAATTTGGAAAATTTATCTCAAATACCTTCAATTGTCCCATCTATCATTTAAATTAGTTACTACTTTCACTTGTAAAGCCCAACTATCCCAGTAAGAGTCTAGTTAATTAAACCATAAATATATAGCTGTCAAGAAGTTCCCTTACAATTCTTATGAAAGAAGTGCCTAGTGCAAGGTGATTTGTAGGCACTACTGAGCAATGTGTAGGATGTGCTTAGGGTAATAGGAATCATGAGAAAACTAAGCAAGTACCAAAATATTAAATATTCTAAATCTAGTACCACAAGGTTCTGGAGATATGATTTTTGAAAGAAATGCCAAAAGAAATAAGAAATGCTCTTGGGTATCAACCTTGGACAAAGTAAGATGAGATTACTCTTACCAGTAATCTGAACTTTGTCTCCGGGTTTTGAGTTACACAAAAAATTGCTGCAAATACCACTCTTGGAAGGATCTTCTTTTCCTGTCTCTGGATCATAATAAACAGCACGACGCACACACAAGCTGGCTGTTTTGCCATCGAAAGAATCTCCATACCTAGAGGAAGCAATTGAATAAAGTCGGACATTATTGGGATTCCCAGGTTTCTTGGGATTTTCACCCTGCCACCCATGTACATTATTAGTTAAAAATATTATTTGTAAGAGAATCTCCATACCTAGAGGAAGCAATTGAATAAAGTCGGACATTATTGGGATTCCCAGGTTTCTTGGGATTTTCACCCTGCCACCCATGCACATTATTAGTCAAAAATATTATTTGTAAGATTATTTGAAAACGTAAGGACTATGGCAACTAATCCAACACAAAGAAAGAAAAAAAAACACAAGTATAAAAGCATGAACTGATGAGCTCTGAGGCACTATCAGGTCTATAGGTGGGAAGGGGGAGAAAGGGGAGATGCAGAATCAACTCAAAATCTGACCAAGGACAAGAATGTTTGAAGTGAAGATAAAGCATCATGACTTCATACTCAGCACTCTGCAAGAATAGGGCAAGGAAGCATTAACTGACTATCAATAGAATTAGTGACTTACAGGAGGAATAACACCATAACTCTGTCCTTCCCAGTAAGGAACATTTCCACCATGATCAATCACAACATGACAAGTTTCCCCAGGAGCTTTTGGGCCCACCAGCCTCTCAACTGAAACAATTGTTGCTGTATAGGGTTCTTTAGGCTTGTACGTATTCAATGGAGGTTCTGTAGCATCTTCCAATTCTAAAGGAGCGACAGTTACTTTAGGTACAGTTGCTTGTTGCACTGACATGCATATTACACGATGATTTCTCAATCGCAAATTGCTTGCTTTCAAGTCCAAAGTTAAGACCTTTGTCCATGATTTATCCTGAAAATTTATACTATATGGCTGCAACATCAAGCGTAGTTGCCATTAGAAACCTAAATTAACCCAAATAGAAACAGTAATCATTTAAGCACAATCTGTTATTCTAGCCACGGCAGTATGATTCTTAGATGGTTCATACTACAAAATTAATAATATAACAAAATAAAAATGTATAGAAATAAGATGTAAAACTCTGAAATTAAGATATTTGAATACCATATATGAAACAGAAGTATGCTACACAATAGTTGAAACACCAGTGCACTCTCACAGACTTAAATTCCATATGATTAATATAAAAATGTTTAGTTGCTATTCCATATAGAAGATTATCATATCTAGAACTTCTCTGACAAAAACAAATAAATTTTAGGTATAGTAGTACATCAAATAAAGTGTAAGTAAAACCTAGTTTCTTCAAACTCATTAACAAAGCATCATATATTAATCTCTATAGATTTCCATCTTCACCCCCTGAACGTTGGGAAGAAGCTAGTCAATAAAACGGAGAAAGTTGACCAGGTATAAAATAGAAAAAGAAAGTAGAAAGAAAGAGAAGAATCAACCCACTAGTCGGGCGAGTTAGTATATGATGGTCAGCTGCATCTCAGAAAGTAATGAGAAAAAAGTTCTCGAAGCTACTGAGTCTGTTAATAGATCACTGAATTGGATAGGGGAAAAGAAAAGGAAAAAAAAAAATACTGCCCAATGGCCATTACAACCTGCATTACCTACTGTAAATGATGACAATAACAAAATCACTTCAGCAAGACATTCCTAAAACTTCTAGTTTGGTTTCTCAGTTTCTTCTTTTTTTTAAATATCTACATGCCTAGTCAACTCCAAACTTCTTTTTTAAAACAAGGATGAATGAAGCTACAAAAGCCATTTATAGAACCCGTCTTTTGAAAGTCAAAAGGCCATCAGTTCCAAGAAACATACACACACAGCATAATACTCATAACATGACACTACAAAATAAGTAAAATTTAAGTACAATTTGAAATATTGAGTAGTATCTAATACGCCGGACACATATATAGCTTCCGGTGGTTAAGTTTTACATTACAAACCAAATAGTAAAACCAAAACGAATCATAAGAAATATCAAACCTTAAGCGCAGATCTTCTGAGAGATAAATCACTGCCAAGAGGAACAGTTATAGCCATCTGCAGAAGGTACCAAAATCCATAAATATTTGTAGAATTTATCTATTAAATTTTGTTCAGTAACTGAGAAATGCTCCAAGGAATCACAAAAATAAAGTTTAAAACAGTAATAAAGAGAAAAATAATGCCCGAATTTGTACTTGAGAAATCCCATATGTCTTGATTAAAAATATGAACTTTGAGGTTTTGCAAGCTAATATTTATGCTCTCCTCCAAAGCCCAGATAGAAAATAGGACACAAAAGTCAAAATTTGATTTCACTTTGGGTCGCCTATTTTTTTTCCCTATGCAACCAAACTGAGTGTCAACATCAAGAGGATAAAGACACTGGGTTTACCTGAGACACAGCCGAATGAATCATCGTTGGATCGAAATTCAAAAATAACAAGCTCTCGCGATCTCAATGGCTATTTGTTTTAGTTAAGGCGCTGAAAAAAAGTACTGGGACGCTTGGATCTTGTAAGGTTATATATAAGGAAGGTTAGGTAATGCAGAAGGAGAATTCTGAAGCGCAACTTGCTAGCTTGTGATCTTTTGAAGACTGGGAAAGGGCGGCTTTTCCCTTGTGGCGGCTCCTCGGAGGGTCAATGACTCGCTGAGCTTTGCGATCATGGAGACAATATTTTTATCAAAATTAATACAGTTTCGCCAACAAAATTGAAAAAAAAGAAGCTTTTAAATTTATTTTTGATAACACTTAAAATTATTCATTTGTATATATCAATAGATTGAAAAGAAAAAAGGGGAATGAATCGAGGCTTTAGAATAAAATCAATAATTTTAGATAAAAATATCTCAATTCAAATAAAAAATTATAAAAATAATCTGAAACACTAATAATAATAATAGTAAGGAAAATTTGGTCAAATATTAAATTGGTTGATGGTTAGAATGCTTTGAAAAAAGAAAAAAAAAAGAAAAACTAATTCCTACTTCCAGGTATATTTGTTGGTCGAATAATTTCTCTGGTAATAAGGCCAAATTTGTTCTATGTTTATTCTTTTTTAAAAATGATTAACTTATGCTTATTTTTTTCTCCTCTAATTTCCCTTCTCTTTGGCTTGTATTTATTTAACTTCATTTATCTTATAAATTGAATATCATTATAGATTATAAATATTAAACATTATCATTTTAATTTTTAAAATATGGATCCACCGAGACAGATTAATCAATTAAATTGGTGCTTGATAACATTTAAGAAATTCCATTTAAACAATGTAAGAATAAAATAATATAAATATAATATAACTTTTTTTATAAAAAAATTGAGATTAACTAAGATAAAAATACTTATTTTACATATATTTCACTATTCCAAAACCTACATACTCATACTCATTTACTGAATTGGTAGGAGAAAATCACATTTTGAGAAACAATAAACTAATAAGATGTGCAAAATAACATTTTTTCACATCGGCCATGCAGTCTGTTGTCCGTGTTAGACCCCCGGAAATAAAAGCTAAGCCCATGATGCCCAAAACCAAAGTCCAATAGCATCAAGGCATTAATGTTAAAATTTTTAAAAAAAAAGGTGATTTTCATAACAAAAGTAATACCCCACTCCCAGGATCAGATTCACAAATCTCAAAAGAAAGAATAAAAAAAACACCTTTCTTCTTATTTCACTGAGCCCTGAGGAGGACGATGGACGGAAACCTCAATCAAGCAATCCCACCCCGTGCAGCCATGCCTTCTATTGGTAGGGTTGGCGCGATGCACCTCCATTGTCCGTCCTCACTGGCAAAGCAAGCAGCCTAGTAGCAGCAACTGCCCCTGGGAGTATCAACGGAGAGGAATCCCGAAGCCATCTATTAGGTTCAATCTCTTGTTCAGTTCTTCTCTTTTTGTTTTGAAATCTCATATTTATATTTTGTAGTAGTATTTCTCTACTTGGTATTAGCATTTTGTTTATTTTGTAATAGTTCTATCTCTTATTTGTTTTTTAAATTTTTTTAATGGATTATATGGGTCAACCAGTATAACCCAGCAACCCAGGTCTGAGCTATTTAAAGACAGACCAATTTAGCCCGGTTCAGCGACTCAAGTGAGCCGAATTAATTGCCTTTGACAGCTTTACATTTAAGTTGTGAATAAGTCATATATGCTATTGAATTAATTGTCCAATAGCAGAGAGGACATGTTGAAGATTCAAGCAAGAACCCATCTTCATGTCCTTCAAAATAATTAAATTATTTGCATACATCAAATGATTGATCAAAAGAGCTGTTCCGTTCAACTTCATACTAGGTATAAGGCTGTCCTCATCATTCCTGCTCAATACACATGATAGTATATATGTTGACCCAAATTATGAAAAGGTTTGGGAAAAGAGAATCTCCTTGTCGCAAACCTCTTTTAAGAGAGAATAATTTTGTTGGTGCCCCGTTATCTAGAGCTTTGCATTGCACCCATGGTTTGGATGAGGTTTTAGATTAAATTCTTTGTCCCTTATGTAAAAAAGAAAATGCTGGAAATAGGAACTATCAGAAAAATGAGGTATATCAACGTTTGTATTGCTGCTGAAAGTAATAAAAATTGCAACTAAAGTTATACCAGCAATTTTCTTAATTGCCACTATTAAATCTAGAAGCACTACTATATCTTTGTTTACTTATAGTAGCAGATTTACTAACAATTGGTATATACATATTTGTGGTGACAATTACTTTTACTAACATTTATAGCATTAACTTTTTCGCTGCTATCAACTCCATCTACTATATGTAGAGAGTGGAAAGAATTTGGTTATTCCCCTTTATGTATAAAAAAAAATTGATTTTTAGGCTAATTGTAACTTTCTTCGTATTTGTTTTTATATACTAGAAAGCAACAAAGTATAATAGTCAATTGTTATGGTTAAGAGTTAACGATTGCATCTATGATAGTCAATCACTATCTTTTGTGCATGAATATGATGAAAATCCAGTAGTAATCGACTTGTGCATGAACATAAGAATATTTTGTTTTTGTTTTGGGCCAAGATGCCTAATCAAGCTGAGGATGACGTGCTCTAGCTTTGAGTTCAGATTGACAAGAAGAGATATAATTTCTTCTTTCCAATTAAGCTAACCCTTTTGTTGTATGACATATATGTTGATAAGAAGGAGTTTTACAGTTTAAGTTCAAAAATGTCACCATAGTTAACATATGATGCAGATAATAGAGAATAAAATTAATTATCTCTTAATTGATTGGAAGAAGAGAAAAGAAAATTCAAGATCATGTTTGTTTAACATAACAATCTAATTAATTAGAAATTTTGAATCAATTTACAAGTTTCCCCTTCTTTCATGCACTCTTTAATCAGTTATTAATTGCTTAGTTTTAAGTCATGAGAGTTATATTTTGAAATTTGAATTTATCTTATTTTTTTTTTTGTGAAACAAGATTTAGTAGATAAAATGAAAGAATTTCTTAGAATTGTAAATTTTAATAATAGTCGGTTAGTAGGAAAATATAATAATATAAACATGTAGCACAAGATGCTTGTAGCGCAGGATAATACTCATGAATTAATTTAATAATTGTCTAGTAGATCTTCAAAATTTAAAAACCATTGATAGATGATTTTAGAATTTTTGAAATTGCCAGAAAAATTTATATTGGCCATTCAATGTTATACAATGTAAAATCGTGTTTTGCTGTTCCAAAAATTTGTGAATTTTGAATGGCATGTTACTGAAAAATTTATTATCTCTATTGCTGCATATATATTATGTGCACTATGTGATCATTTTGATAATGAATTTAAGCGCATATGAAGTAAATTTATCATGACATTTTTTAGTGAAATATGACAAGGGTAGACTAAATGAAATATTTTAGGCAATTAAGGGTTTGTCCCTGTTTGGAAATTTTATTGGTGAAAGTGAATGATTGCCACCATCGTAGCTCATTTACTAAACAAATAGAGTTCTCTAAGATACTTTTGAGATGTTCTTGTTATTTAAATTAATTTGTACATTACTTACTCACAAGGGTTAATTGTATAAGTTGGCTATAGGTAATATGGAGCAATTAGAGTAATATGCAGATTAAATCTTTCTGCAATGGGTCTGTTTATCATCTTAATTAACTTATAGGAATATCATGTTGGATGTTAATCATGTTATATTCCCCACCTGCGGGGGAGTTTATAATAGTCTATCATGGTTTTCTATTTTGGTGATTGTTATTACTGGTAATTGCCCAAATTTAAAATTGTCTAATGATATTTTGAATCTTTAATATGTAAAATTATTAATTGCAACTGAATGTTTTCGTGAGATCGAAAATAAATGAAAAGTTATTGCAACTCTAAATTTTTTTTAGTAACAGAGCTATAGACAAAGACATACTGAAAAATTTTTACAGCGACTTTTTTGCAGTCATGGTGCTTCACAAACTTAGGGTAAGAGGCATTTACAGCGTCCTTGTCAAAGAGAAAGATCTGAGCCTTGCGCTTCATCTTCTTGTGCAGGTAATTAACATTTACACACACTCTCTTCGATGTTCTATTTTTCACTCTTACGTATTGTTCTGTCTCCATGAAATGGATGAAACAACATGTATTAAAGTAAACATAATAAACCATAGAAGGAAAAAAGTGGTCATTAGTAAAAAAATAGCGTAAATGTGACATTTTCGTTTGTTCTTCTTTATTTTGTATATTAATGCAAAAAAGTACAAAAGAAAAAAAAAGTGGAGGAACGAGAAGATTTTGGGACTATTACAATAATGTTGTTAACTCTGTTGACTTGACGGAGTTAATTGTGAGTAGGTTTCTTTATCAGTTTGGTTTGATTTGGTTTGATTTGATTTAACTTTAGATTTAAACTAAACCGCATCAAAACAATCAATTTATTAAAAAATTGGACCTATACAATTTTTTTGAAGAGTTATCCGAATTCAGCCAAACTATTAACAATTGATTTGGTTTAGTTAGTTTAATCAATTTTTGTCTCCTTAATTTTTTTTCTTAATCTAATCTTAATTAATTTAAATTTTGATTAATTAAAGGTAATTTTTTCATTATATATGTACATATATATGTTTTTCATTTTTATGAAAAATGGATCTTCTAATTCTTTTCCTCAACTTAATTTTCACATGAAGGCTTTTCAGAGTTTGAATCTCCAATTGGAACTTTGAACGATTGAAGCGGCTTGCTAGCTTATAGATGCTTCAATTCTTGAGCGTTGGCTTATAAAGCTTGTAATTGAAAAGTCAAATTTTTTTAATTGAATATATTGTATCATTCTATCTATGACAGAATTTGATTGGTTGCCATGTATTTAATTTAAGAATCCATCAATAACACTTTAAAATTGTTTAATTGATCACTAAATATTTATGTTGAATTATTTTTTGTCAAGTTGAATTTCATTATTGGCTTAAAATTTATGTGGTAAATTTTAATTGGCTTAAAATTTAGTCAATAATACAATAATAGTTGGAGCTTGAATGATTTTTTTATTTAAAATACGTATATATATATATATATATATATATATATATATATATATATATATATATATATATATTTCATAACAATATTCCCATTTATGACTTTCAATCTAATGTTAAAACCATTTCGGCGTACATTTAAACAATTAGATAATAATAATAATAATAATAAAAGATTTAGAAAGAATAGAACAAAACAAAGTAGTGAAAGACTATAAATATGGCTTCGATTGCACATTTTCAGATTTCAAATTTTCATTACTACAACTTTTGGTATCAGTCCATACAACAATAAAAAAGAACGTACGAAAAGAAGACAATTTTGAAATGGCAACTAAATAACGGCAGAGATACGTCTTTATTTTATTTTTTTAGTACTTTATCTCTCAACAAACAAACAGGGATTGTACTGAGTCAAGACAGAAAAGCCAAGATAATATAATCAACAACCCATTATTTTTTTAGTAGCAGAAAACATAAACAATGCACCAAACTGAAACATGGACGATGGGCTCAGCCATTTATTTGTTTTCGCGGCCCTGCAAAGTCAAAGAATAACATTAGTATTTGAAAATGTCATTGTTGCAAAACAGAGAGTTACAAGCAAACACACATATAATTTTGTAATTATAATTAATAGATTGATTGAATAATTAAACTTAAGTACGCAATTAAAATATTTATTATCAATATTATCTCAACCTAATTTTTATATTTGGGCATTTTTCTCGTAAATAGATAAAAATGATAACAACGTTAATAATGTAACATACGCACCTTTTCTTTACAGTAGCATGATTGTTCTGTTAAAAGTTGTTCTCCCAACGCTTTTCATTCCTGATCATGTCTATGCCTTGAAGGTTGGGGCAGTATTTGATAATTACTTCATTCAACAATGGAAACTTGACGGTGTAATTATGACTACAAAAGCTCTTCAAACATGGTAACCTATAAAGTGTCAAATCTTTTAATTTCTTGAAAACAATCTCCTTTTCCACGTCTTCTGCATCCTTAGTTATAATTTCCTCTATTTGGTCGCAATCACTTATCCCCAACCTTGTGAGTTGTTCCAGACTTCTAACTGTTGATGAAGTCAACAAATTCAACAATCTATAACATCTCCACACTATGAGATCTGTTAGATTTTTTAAAGAAACAGAGGATGGTCCAAGGTTTATCAAATCTGAGCACCCATAAACAAGTAGACTTTGAAGATTTTGGAGAAACCTATCCATTTGAGAACGCTCATTCCATATGTGCTTGAGGTTTTTCATTGACACTAAACTCAATTTTCTAAATGGTGCAATTTGTCCAGCATCATCCCCAAGAGCCTCCGTACATGAAAATATCTCCTGAATAGAAGGACTTCTCACTTGTAGCTCCTCTAAATTTGGAAACCTATTGAGCAAACCGTACGGAAAAGTTGCTGCGTCATCAGGCAGTTCCCATAGATCAAGAACTCTAACATTGCAGAAGTGATACGCTGGTAATTGGCCATTCCAGATCATCGTGGCATGTTTTCCAGTCAAAGTCAACTTTTCCAAGTTGGGGATTTGCTGGAGAATAAATTGCAAAAGTAAGCAATCAAAACAGAAAGCATATGCCTAATGCCTTACATACGTTAATCACACTGCTACTTATAATGCTTCTAAACTGTCGTTATGATTTATTTAATTTGTTATAACTTCTAAATATTATGAAACTTCTCAAAATAAAATGAAACTGATATATAATACCAAAACAAATAATGGAGCAACAGATTAATAAATAAGCTCTTCAAGATCAAGCAAACTTTTGGCCATTGATGCAGGAAACATACTTGTCAGGCTTTCACATTGATAAACTTACAATTCCTTTGGAGTCATTGCTCCACACGTGCTTCAGTTCTGGCAAACTCACCAGCTGTACAACCACCAGCAATGAATGTATCTCTTTATTAGCGCTTTTCAATTCTTCAAAATCAAACACCGTCTCCAATGAATCACAATAAGATACATTCAGTACTTCCAAATTGGTTAAGCACTTTAGTATATGTAAGGGGATTAGTTTCACTAAAATGCCACAGTTCCTCACAAAAAGTGTTTTCAAGTTACTAAATGAGTTGTGTAGAAGTTGGTTACTCCATATGTACTGTATATTCACAGAGAACATCATCAATATCTCTAAATTGGGAAATGCCACCTGTTGAGACGACAAAAAAAAAATCATTTTTCATAATTTTCAAACGACTTATCAACAACATTTTCAAATATTAATCATTTAGCACAATTTTATCAGATAGAAGTCTAAAATTTATAAATAATACCAAAGTTATAAGAACAAACTTTTGGTGCGTTTCATTAAAACTTTAATTTATGTATTGATCAAAACTTCATATATATTATTTTATATACGAAAGCTAATTAGCATTCTTACTTGTTTGGATTGTTTATATTATTGTCTAATTTTTTAACTTTTAACAGATAATTAATTAAAGATGATAATTATTTTGATGTAAAGTATCTAAAATAAAAGATTGATTTGTGTATATGTTGTTTTCTATAAAAATAAGATACGATTTTCAAAAGTAATATATAACCTATGCATAAATATTTTTTATTGAAACATGTAGATAAACTGGGAAACATAATATTTGGTTTATTGTTATCTTCGTCCAAAAGTAACAGGGAGTAGTCTAAGTCTAAAAGCAAAACAAGTAATTCATGTTGGACTGCATTTTATTGAAACAGTTTGAAGATTGACAGAAGTTTAAAATTTAAAAAATTAATAATGGTTTAATTTGAACATACCTTATTCTTGAAGAATGATTTGAAAACTTGATTGTCACCGTCATTTGTTGCATTCTCATCAGAGAAGAAATCTGCAAGTGTTGGTAAAGAAATCAACCTCAAAGAGCGCAATTGATGAAATATTATGACATCAGTGGTGATGTTTGACTGAAATGTGTTCTCGTTGGTAGAAATCACAATCTCTTTAATGGATTCACAGTTACGGATGTCAATTTTAACAAGCGAGCCAAAGAGTCCAACCATTGACGTTGAGAAAAGAACTTCCAATTGATTACAGCCACTTACTTTGATTACTCTTAGCTTTTGGAAGGACTTGACCGTAATCTGCCCTTGACATAATTTTTTCAAGCCATTCAAATTAGAAAGATCCAAAGTCTCCAGATTGGGAAAGACATCAACAAAACCTGTTGAGTTAATGACATATTCAATTTGGTCATTATTTTCAATACATAGATGCTTTAAGTGTGGAAATCCTCTGCCATCCAAATGACAGATAACGTTATCAATCTCATATAGTCCATCTAAATATAGGTCTTCCACTCCTTCCAACAGCTTTCGAACTTCATGCTCTAAACGAATGCTACTCTCAAGCTTGAGTTTCAATGTCTTTGAGGTTTCATACTGATCAAACCATTTCCAATTTTGCCCAATGAATATTCTGTATCTCTTTAACAAATTTTTTGAGAACAAGCCCTTTGGCAAAATAGATGCATCAGGAATATGAATGTCTACAGATGAAAGATTTGGTAAATGCATCAACTCCACAAGACTAGCATTATCATTACCTTTGCTAGATCCTTCATCCTCCCATTTGTTGAAACTGCTTTCCATATTCAATACCTCTAATCTTTTCAAGCTAGATAAGAGCTTTGGTGGAATCACTTTTAGCTTGGAGCAATGGGCTAAGTTTAACATTTGCAAGGAAGTCAACCCCCCGAACTCAGATGGCAATCGTGTGATAACAGAGTTTGCTAGACTCAAAACCTTTAAATTCTTCAACTTTCCAACTTCAGCTATGTCTTCTAGTGTACAAGAGTGTAGACATAATGTTTTAACTTTTTCTAACAAAACAAGTGAAGATGGTAATGATGAAAAATGGATATTGGTAAAATTCATCACTTTGAGTTCCTGCATTGATTTGAAAAACATGTTTGGTATTCTTAAATCAGAGTTCTTATTGTCAAGTAAAAAGAACTCCAATCTTGGACAATATAACTCTTCTGGAAGCCTGGTAATGTCATATGTATCCAAGCACAATCTAATGCAACCTTCTAGTACATTTTTCTCTGGCAATTCATATTGTTTTTCATGTCTCACCACTCTGGCATCTTGCTCTTTGGATGCAATTGACAATGCAACACCGCGAACGACATCATGCATTGTAAAACGATCATTGGAAAAGCTATCAAGTAGCAAATTTAAGGCTTTTAACTTTTTAACCAAAGCTTCTAATCCATCTCGAGCTTCCTCCATGGAATGTACATGCGGAAGTAAACTCAATCCCACAGAATACATGATCAAGTCAATAACTAAGGAGTCATGGGACAACATGGCAGAGAGTAAAAAAATAGATCGAAGTTCCTCGTTTTTTAAATAATCATAACTCAACCTTAAGGAAGAATCCACTTCATTAATTCCTTCGATATTTCTTCCTAAAGGATTTGTTAACCGTTGTAAGGCATCCCTCCATACACTTAGTCCATTTCCTCTCAATGCCGTTGCAACTGCAACTATTGCTAATGGTAATTGGCCACATTGTTCAGCAACCTCAACTGCTACAGCAAGCAAATCTGGATCATTGGAGTCATCATGGAGTTCAGCCTCCTTCTTGAACAACTTCCATGCTTCTTCTTTAGACAAGACACCCACCTTAATAACTCTATTACATTTCATTTGGTTAGATAACAACTCTTCATTTCTTGAAGTCAACAAAATTTTAAAGCTTATATGATCAAGTGGCTTTTTTGTATTTCCATCAAAATCAATGGGAATCCCGACTTGGCCTAAATCGAGTCTCTCCCAAAGATCATCTAATATTATAAGTAGTTTCTTCTCTTGCTTCAACCTGTCATACAAACGACTAGCTCTTTGAATTTCATTCTCTTCATCAAATTTCATTCCCACCATGTCAGCAATCTTGCTTTGGACTTCCTTAAGGACAAGCTTTTGAGTAACTTCCACCATGACCACCGTTTTAAAAAACTTTTCTTTAACCTTTTTTGCTACTTCTTTGACTAAGGTTGTCTTGCCCACACCCCCAAGCCCACTCAGTCCAACCATATTTACACTGGAATCTTCCAGTGCCTCCAAAATAAGATTCATGGTTGAAATTCTTGACTCAATCCCTTCAATGCTTGTGGATGGTAAATCTACCCACTGCGGAGGCTCATAGAATGAAACTTTATCAAACCGGTTATCTTCTTTGATTTCTACAACTTCTTGTGTCATAGTTTTGGCTTTTTTGCTCAGTTGATGATGTAACCAGAGGTTGGGACAGGATTGGTACAAACACCTAGTCTTCGCATGGCTTTCCTCTTCACAGAATTTCTCTGCCTCTTCTGTAATTTTATTAACTCTCGTGAGCCAATCTTGAACTCTCCGTTCAATTTTTTCACCATTTCTTTGTGCAGCATCAACCCTGTGTTGCACAGTCTCTCTTTCAGCCTGAAGTATCAGAACTTCATCCTTAAGCCTTTTCATGTTCCTATGGTAGGAGATGATATATCCCAATTGACGTTTAATGGGTTCTACAGTTAAGTCAACAACTTTTCCGACGAGAAGAGAAAGAAACTCCATTTCAATGCTGAAATTGTGTCTTGTTGTTCTTCATACATGTAAAAATAAAATTAAAAATGGAAAAGATCAAAAGAATTATACAAGAGAAAATACGGCAAACGAGAAAAAAAATTTCTTCTCCTATTTCTTGACTTTTTTTGCTCTTCAGATATTGAAGTAACAAAAATAAGAAAACTAAATTATATATCCTCAAAACCAACTAAAGAGTTGAAAACAAATTTCACAATATGGAACACTAAGAAAGTAATTGAAAAACACAAAAGTTGCTTACCTACAGATAAAGTACAATTAACACGGTGACTAAAGCTGTCATCCCAATATAGTCAAGTGACAGAATCACAACATAGTATTGCTTTTTTATTTTTTATTTTTTGAATTTTTTGAGTTTTTAGCACTTGAAGAAACAAAGATCGGTGAAGTTAATCAAAAAATTATCACAACTGCAAATAAAAAAATGATATAGAAATTAGTTGAAGGATAAGTGAAGGCAAGAAATAAAAATGGAGTAGTCAATATTCTAAAACTAAAATAAAATAAAATAAGAGAAGTTCCAAGAAATTATAAATTATTCTAATGCAGTCTTCTTTCATTCAATTGTTACGCACTATATTACACAAAAAACACAAAAGTGAACTGAATGGAAAACTTTTTTTTCTTAATCTTATTTTTTGGTTATTTTTGCCTAGACATTGAATTAACAAAACAAGAAAATTAAATTACATTAGCTCAAAATCAATTAAGAGATGCAAACAAATTATAAATTGAGTAAAATATCAGAAAAGTAATTGAAATAACAAAAAACCACTTACCTATAGTTCAAGTGCAACAAACAGAGTGACCTGAGCTCTTATTCCGATATAGTAGAAAACCTTTTTGGTAGCCTAGAGTAGTAGTCAAGAGACTTGAAACTAGTCACCGACGGAATCACAGCACAATTTCCCCTTTTTCTTCTATTTTGACTTTTTCTGTGTTTTTAGTACTTCAAGAACCACAGACCAGTGAGATAAATCAGAAAATTACCGTAACCGCAAATAAAAAATGAAGCAGAAGGAAAAAGTGAAAGCAAGAAATACAAAAGGAATAATCAATATTCTAAAACAAATGAAAAAAATGAAATGAATTAAAATGGGAGAAGTTGAATGAATTTTTTTTTTTTGGGTTTTAAGTACTTGAAGAAACAAATACCGGTGAAGTGAATCAGGAAATTACCATAACAAATAAAAAATGAACCAGAAATTAATTGAAGTAAAAGTGAAAGCCAGAAATACAAAAGGAGTAATAAACATTCTTAAAAAAAATGAAAAAAAAAACTAGAATGGGAGAAGTTGAAAGAGGTATTAAGTTGTTGCAACGCAGTCTTCTTTCTTTTGCTACTTGTTTCCACATAAGAAACAGAGAAAATTATATTGAATGAGGAAAATTTTTTCTTCTCTTATCTTTTGGCCCTTCTCTTTTTAAATATCAAAGTAACGGAAACCAAAAGACTAAATAACATACCCAAAACCAACTAAAGTGTTGCAAATAAATTCCATAGAAAATGTTAAGAAAGTAACTAAAATGCTCAAAAACTGCTTACCTTTGGTTCAAGTGGAACAAAAAAAAAAAAAGCTGCTTTCAAAATAGTTAAGTGATTTCTTGCTAGGCTGGCGCAGTAGCTAGGAGTCTTGAATGTAATCACCAACAGAATCACCACACAAGTTTGCCTTTTGATTCCCCTTTTTTGAATTTTTTTTTTGGGGTTTTTAGTATTTGAAGAAACAAAGGCGGATTAAGTGAAAAAAAAAATTTACCATAACAGCAAATAAAAATGAAGTAGAAATTAATTGAAGGAAAACCGAAAGCAAGAAATACAAAAGCAGTAATCAATACTCTAAAAAAATGAAAAAATGAAAAAAAAAAAATGGGAGAAATTGATAGAAACTATTAAGTTGTTGTGATGTAGTATTTTTTCTTTCTTTTGCTACTCACTTTATTATAAAAAAAATAGAGAACAATACATTGAATGGGGTAAGTTTTTTCTTACTCTTCTTTTTTGGTTTTTTTTTTCAAATATCAAAGTAACATTAACAATAAACTAAATTACGTTTGTTCAAAACCAACTAAAGTTCTGCAAAAAAAATTTACAAATTGTGAAAAATGTCTAAAAAGTAATTGAAAAGCATAAAAACTGCTTACCTATGGTTCAAGTTCATCAAACAAAGTGACCAAGGACCTTGTTCCAATATTGTGAAGCAACTTCTTGCTAGACCAGAGCAGTATCCAGTAGATTTGAAAGTAGTCGCTGATAGAATAGTAGCACAGTTTTGACTTTTGTATTTTTTGGGTTTTTAGTCCTTGAAGAAAAAAAGACCAATGAAGTCAGTCAGTCAGAAGAATATCACAATAGCAAATAAAAATGAAGTAGAAATAGGTTGAAGGACAAGTTGAAGCAAGAAATACAAAAGGAATAATTAATATTCTGAAACAGATGAAAAACAAAATAAAATAGGAGAAGTTCAAAGAAATTTATTAAGTTGTTGTGGTGCAATCTTCTTTCTTTCTTTTGCTGCGCATTACATCACATAAGGACCAAAAAGACAATACATTGAAAATGAAAATTGTTTTTTCTTCTCATTTCTTGGCAATTTTCTTTTTTTAAAATTTTGAAGTAACATAAACAAGAAAGCTAAATTACATATACTCAAAACCAACTAAAGAGATGCAAAAAAATTATAAATGTAGCAATGATACTCCAAAAACAAAGTTGTGTCATCCATATATACACACACACAACAACACTCATTTTATGTACAACACAATAATCTAAATTATAGTCAACCATTATATATTTTGTTTCATTGTAGTATGTTACCATGTCATATCTCACATATATATTTTTTGGACTTTGATAAATATAATTATCAAATAAAAAATTAACACTCAAAGAATAGAATTTTATTATATTTGATATATATATGATATATATATCACACATGCCACAAGCCTCCAATACATGAAATTATACTCAAATATTATATATTTTGTCTTGTTAATACATCATATCACATCGTGTCTCATTTTTATTTTTTCTATCTCCCTAAATATACTTCATAACTTATTTTTATGTTTATTAATATTTAGATTTTATTAAGTTGTCACATTAACTACATTTCAAAGTCAAAAAAATAATCTTAAGAAGAGAAAGTGTGTGTATGGATGATTAAAAAGAGTTGATTAGTTAAAACCCTTGTTTAAATGGTTTATAAGGATTCAACGCATTTCAACCATTAATCTAAATAGTTGGATTTAGTTGGGATGTAATAAAGTTGGGTTATGTTTGTAATACCACGCAAATTTTAAATTGTTGAAAATGTCAAGAAGAAAGGACGAAGTCTTTCAAAATCACTTCAAAGGAAAATCACATTGAAACAAGAGAATGCAGGGGAAGGACAAGTGAAAGCAAATATATAAAAGGAGTAATCAATATTCAGAAACAGATTCTAGTAGAACTCTATGCCAGAGCAGTAGATAGTAGGCTTGAAAGTAGTCACCGACAAAATCACAATATAATTTTTTGTATTTTTTGGGTTTTTAGGACTTGAAGAAGTGAAGACCACAAAAATCATTCAAAAAATTACCACAATAGCAAATAAAAATGAAGCAAAAATTGGTTGAAGGAAAAGTGGAAGAAAAAAAATATAAGAGGAATAATCAATATTCTGAAATAGATGAAAAGGACAAATAAAAATAAATGAAAATTATTAAGTTGAAGAAACAAATAAAAATTACTTTTCTTTTTATGAAATTTTTGAGTTCTTAGCGCTTGAAGAAACAAAGGTAAGTGAAGTCCGAAAATTACGACAACAGCAAATAAAAATGAAGCAGAAATTAGTTGGAGGACAAGTAAAGGCAAGAAATACAGGAGGAGTAATCAATATTCTGAAACAGATTTTTGTACAACTCTGGAAGAAAATGCAGGGGAAGTAGAAAGGACGAACTCTTTCAAAATCACTTCAAATGTACATCGCATTAGTTTTGTTCTTGATCAGTGTTTTGAAACAACAGAATGCGGGGGTAGGACAAATGAAAGGAAATATACAGAAGGAGTAATCAATATTCAGAAACAGATTCTAGTAGAACTCTAGAAGAGAATGCAGGGGTAGAAGAAAGCAAAATAACAAAACTTTTTTTTTTTGGGAGGGGGGGGGGGTTAGAAGGTTTTATGCTTGCTTGGAGTATAGGTCTCAAAAAGATGGTTCTGGAATGTGATTCCGTTGCTTTGGTTAATCTTTTGAGAGGCAAGGCAAAGGAAAGTGGCTCAACCATCAGAATTGTGCAGCAGGTAAGGAAATTGATTCTGGAAGATTTGGAGGTAATGCTCGAGCAAGTTTTTAAGGAAGCCAACTCAGTAATAGATAAGTTGGCTACTAGGGGCTTAAACTACATGCAGTGGCTTCGAGGGTGGAGCTTTTCTCATAGTGACCTGTATCCTCAGCTTATCGCTGATGGTACTGGGTTTCCGTTACCCCTTATGTTTAGATCAAGTCAAGTCTTTTTTTTTTTTTTTAAGTTATAGCACGATAAATCAAATCTAAACCAACCTATTAACATATTAATATTTCAATATAATTAGTATTAATAAAATAATATTTCAACTTTATTTAATTTTAAATTATCATATAATGTTTATACTAGTTTTATGTTAATACTAAATTTTATTTATTAACTCTAAGTTAACTTAAAAATATTTATGATATTCATAATTCATCAATATGTTTTAAATTAGAATATATTGAAGATTATATCATATAAGATTATAAACTTGTTTTATCTACAATTAAATTATCAAATTTTAGCAATATTAATAATTATTATTTGACTACTTTTATTTTACATATTTATTTAATTATTTAAGTTTATATACTATATTTTTTTATATTATATTATTTTATTCAATATATATTTTATTATCAGACTGTAGTTTAATTACAATAATCGATAAATCGAAAGATAAACTGGAAGCTATATTATTGAAGGACAGGACGAAAGATAGTTAAGTGGGGACTCTTTTGGTAAACTGGAAGCAATAATAAAATTTAAAATAAAAATAAAAACTTTCTTTTTGCGGTGCACAAGGAAATTTTTTTTATAAAAATAATAAAAAATTTAAAAATAAAAATAAAAACTTTTCTTTTGGTTGTGCACCGCAAAAGGAAAGTTTTTTTTTTATAAAAATAATAAAAAAAATTAAAAATAAAAATAAAAACTTTACTTTTGCGGTGCGTGCTGTGCACCTCAACATGGAAATTTTTTTTTTTTTTGGGGTAATTCTCAAATTTTGCAGAAGCATATGAGTGTAACTTCTCATCAGATCACACCACTTAAAAACACAAAAGTTACTCACCTAGAGTTGTTTTTTCTGGGTAGTCTTTGGAGTTCAAGTGCAACAAAGTCACCGAAGCCCCAGTTCCAAACAACTTCTTAGCTCAGAGCAGTTGAGAGCTTTGAAAGTAGTCACTGACAGAATCACAGCACAATTTTACTTTCTGAATTTTTGATGTTTTTACCTGGAAAAACCAAGATCAAAGAATGAATCAAAAAGTTACCACAACAGCAAATAAAATGAATCAGAAATTAGATAAAAGACAAGTGAAAGCAAGAAATACAAAAGGAGTAATTAATATTTTAAAATTGGTAAAAATAAAATAAAATAAAAAGAAATAAGAGAAGTTCAAAGAAATTACTAAGTTGTTGTGATGCAGTCATACTCTCTTTTCTTTTGCTATATCATATAAGAAACAGAGAAACATATACTAAACAGGGAATTTTTTTTTCTTCTTCTCTTATTTCTTTTTCTTTTCTTTTTCAACAGTAACAGAAACAATAAAATTAAATTACATATGCTCAAAATCAATTAAAGAAGTGCAAACCAATTACAAGCTATTGAAAATATCAACACAAAAACTGCTTACTGGGAGTTCAAATGCAACGAACTCACCAAATCTCCTGTTCCAATATAGTGAACCAACTTCTTGTTAACTCGAAGTAACAGCTAGGAGACTTGAAAGTAGTCAGCGGCAGAATCAAAGCACAAATTACAAGCTTGGAGAAACAAAGATCAGTACAGTACACTGAGTCAGAAAATTACCACAACAACAAATAAAAATGAAGCAAAATTTAGTTAAAGGACAGGTGAAAGCAAAACATACAAAGAGTAATCAATATCCGAAACAGATCTTTGCAGAACTCCGGAAGAGGATGCAGCGGAAGAAGAGAGGCGATTTTTTTTTTCCTTATCTGTACGTCGGAACTTTATGAGCCACATAAAAAGAAGAGACTAAAGAAAGGTGTGGAAATGTCGAAAGGGAAGAAGTGGGGAATGGTCATTGTCAATACATCGACACTTCATGTAAATTAAATTATCACCAAAAAAAAAATTAAATAGGGAGAATGGTTGTTTTAACAAAAAATTTAAAAGCGTATGAAATATTTAAATTTGTGTATAAATTTATAATGAAATTTAAAAAAGCATTAATATACTTACTTATATTGATGTAAAAAATTAATAAAAAAATTATTGATATAAGTTTTTAATGTTTTATTCAAAGTAAAGAAATATAATTTATTGTTTTTCAACCACGCTGATCTCGTGGATATTTTAATGGACATGAGTACGAAAAAAGTGGCAATGGTAAAAAAGCAGTGCCTCTGGACTGATTTAACGTTTCTGTTGTACACTGCACGTCTGGTGTTATCCTAACGTAATCACCGTCGTCAAGTGCTGGCCATAGAAATTTTATCGGATTATTTTAAATTTGAACTTTAAATAATAGATATTGACTAATTTTTTATTTGTCAATGGTTCAAATATTCGAATTAAAAAAAAAAATTAAGTGGTCCTCATTTTTATACTATTGATTACAATTATCTTATTGTGATAGTTTGCTAATCAGATTAAGACGGTGGTTATTAATATATATATATATATATATATATATATATATATATATATATATATATATATAGTCATAGATAGTTTTTGATGGATTATTTTAAATTTTAAATTTAAATAATAGGTATTGATTTGTTTTATATTTTTCAATTATCCAAATATTTGAATTTTAAAAATTAAATGATTCTTACAAAGATTTTTATCTTTGATGTTAAAAAAAAAATTTAGCAACGATTTTAACTGTTACTAAACATATTGATTATAGTTACAAAAATTATTAAAAAATAACAATTTTAGAGATGATTTTTAACAACTATAACGATTTCATAGCTATGCAGTTTAATAATAGCAAAAAAAATCGTCGTAATTAAAGGTTTGGTCAATAGTTTTGATATAACCGTCGTCGAATCAATTTTTCTTCATTTTTTTATATTTTTTTAATTATAGTAAAAAAAATTGTCGATAAATTATAGTTTAACAACAGTTTTTTACCATCTCTAAGTCAAGGTTTAACCATAATTTTTCTAAAATTGCTGTTAAACCAATATTTCTATTTTTATTTTTATTTTTACTATCCTTATACTTATATCCACAATAATAACAATATTCAAAGGGGAATCAAATTAACAATTAGAAGCTAAATTTCACAATCAAACTAATATTTAATTAAAATTTGAATCATAATGCAATTTCCATTACAATTGCATAAATATACAATAAAAATATAAACTAACTTTGTAGGTCTCAAGGAGATTGGTGTCGGCTAGCTTAATCACTTTGTGCCTAAAAATAAAAAAGATGTGTTATTAATAATTAAAAAAAAAACTAATTACAAGAATACTCACTTTTATGATTTAATTAAGAGTTTAAAAAATTACCTTTGGACTATGACCTTGTATAAATACAAGTTCAAGTGGCACTTAACCCTAATAATTCTTGAAGAGAAAAATGATAACTACTTTCATCTGATGTTGTTGTGTAGCCATTTCTGCCCCATGTTGTTGTCGTTTAGCCTTCTACTCTTCTATCACTTATTTAAGTCGGGCCATCCCATTTTGCAACTCAGAGGCACAAATTGCGAACTCTTAATAGAACAACATTTGAACACTTAAGTCAGAGAAACACCCAATTTAAATTTGAAATAACAAAAAAATGATTCAAAGTGTTTTCAATTGATGCATATATTAATAGTAGACATATATTTACACAGTAAAAAAACAATGAAACAAACTCTTTGTGGACTTTTTTTATTTATCTCAATAGAAGACTGTGTTCGACTTTTTAAACTATGCTTTATGTAGGTAAATATATTGTTATATTAATTTTTAAACCTTAATTTAATAAACATAATTTATTCGCTAAAGGAAATGATCTATTTCTTTACAGTTGGTGAGCACATTAATGATGTTCTTGCAATTTTTCTACCAAAAAAAGAGTAAAGTGCTTAGAACCACCAGCTGACTTTCCAATTGGTGGAAATAAAGTGTCAGTGTCAAATAGCCCAACATAGGGTTAATCATTCACATGAATAGGTCTTGTGAATATAGTCTCTATACCATCTAAGCACCTCGAATAAAAAATTAAAATTTCTTAAGCCAGGTAAGACTTAGTTATTGAACCTTCTAGCCTTACCTTATTTCGTATAAAAGACTTCAATTCTCTTAAGTATTTGTACAAAATACATTAAATAATAAGATATGAAGAATGAAACTATAAAAAAAGAATGTACAAAAGAAATATGTGTTTACTTTTCTATAGGGTACATCTATCCATATTGAACTGGACCTCCTAGTTTACCTTCTTCAACTAACTAAACAATCAAGTGAACCAAAACTATAAAAAAATAAAGGCAGAAAAAACATCTTCAAATGACATAGTGTGGGAATAACTCTATTATGAAGCTCTTCAAGTTCATTTACATTTAACACTTTATTGTATATTCGTATGAAAAATGAACATAATTCAACCAAAATTTCAAATACTTGCTTAGGAAATGTCTTCCTTATAGCTAAGGGTAGAAGTTGGTCCATAAGAATATGTGAGTCATGACTTTTAAATCCTGCAATCTTATGCTGTTTCAAATCAATACATCTAGAAATATTACTTGAATAACTATCTAGCACAGTAATATTCTTTAATGTTCTAAGAAATACATCTTTGTTTACATTTGTCAAAGTGAACAAAATTGGAAGATCTTTACCATTGTTATTAGGCTAGAGATCAGGCCTCATACTCATTTCTTATAAGTCTCTCTGTGCATTTAAGTGGTCTTTTGATCGTCCAAAATCATTAGGCAAACTGAATAGCACATTGTCACAGACATTTTTCTTAATATATATCACATCAAGATTTTAGTGTAACAAATGGTTCGCCCATAAGGAAGATAGAAAATATACTCTTCATATTCCATCTTTCTACCTGAAATTATCATTGAGAGAATAAAAAAACCCTATTTCATACACATCCAAGAAAGGAGGTTGTAATGCATTAGTACCATTGGCTATATGCTGTAACTTACACTTAAGTTGCCATAGAGATTGAAAATATTAGTGGACAGTCCCAAACATACATTCTGAGGATCTAAAGTAAACTAATGATTCATTATGTCAAATCTCTTTCATGATTTGAAGTCTAATGCCTTATTATGCAATCAATATTCTTGTCCATGGCATGTTATCTCATATATTCAATAGTTTTAGAAGAAACTTTTGCAACCGTGGCTTAAGTGGAGTTGCATCTAGATGAGTTGCATTTTTTTGTTAGGCACCTTCTCTCGCTTTTCACATTTCTTCTTTGGTTTCCATCTAGATGAGTTGCATTTTTTTACAAACATCTCCATTTTTATCCTTCCTCCAATATAATGCAATTATTTAGATGTGCATAGATTTTTGTATAGTTAATGATTTTGTTGACTTCATAAAAAAGGTGAAATTTTTGCATGTGGGAAGACATCAACATAGCCTTCTCACTTATCCTACACAAACATAAGTTCACAAAAAAAATTATTTTGAGTGCTTCTTGCACCTTTTATAAAGTTTTTGTTACCCATTTTTAATTAACTCATAAAAATATTTTACACTTTCCTTCATCATTTACCCTAACAATGGAACTTACATTTTCATAAAATTCATACTTTCATTTTCATGATGAATCCTAAATGCATAACGGACCACGTCTTATACAAGGTCATCCCTACAAATCAGTTATTCTCTCACTTGTGGCATTACATAATGTTCTACAAGAGGTTCTTCTTTAAGTTTAACCCAAAAATCACACCCTTATGAAAATAGTTTAACAATCAAGTGCTCATGCACAACTTCTCTAACCTACCATTTCTTAAACATACATTTAGGACATTTGCATATTATTCTACACTCCATACTTAAGCTAGCAAATGCAAAATTTAAAAATTTATTTAGACCATCCAAGTATTCACGGGTATTCTGAGACTTAGCAATCTAAAACTTATTCATTTCTAAAAGCATTACAAAATTAAAGCATTTTCATCCTTATTATGAATCATTTCAAAATAAGAAGGTAAAATTGTCTATTTTTATAGTAGAAAAATTAAATTAAAATTTCAAAAAATTTAAAAAATATAAAGAGCATTTAAGTTTATTTTATAGTGACAAAAAGAATCACAAATATAATTACACAAACAAGGAACAAAGAAATACTTTTAAATCCTCTACTTTATTTTTCAGGTGTGGGAGAAAAATTAATAATTTTTAATATTAAAAATATAGAAATTAAATACAATGATATGAAACTGTTTTATTCTTATATATATATATATATATATATATATATATATTGTTTTACCTTTTATCATCTAAATATTTTTTGCTTTATTTTTTTATATCAATATTTATAGTTTATACACACTCCATTCCATTAATAGCATTATAATCAATAATATACAATTCATTTAGTAACATCTAAGTTTTATGAACTTTTAAGAAATATATTTAATACAACATTTCAAAAATTGATTGGATACAAATACATGCAATGAAAATGATCTAAACCTACCCAAAATTGGCAATTTTTTTTTATCATTCACCCAAAAAATTGGCCAAAAAAATGAACTCCATCAACCTTATAATATCAACAAAAATACTTTTTCATAATTATTGGAACTGGACCGATCATTAATCTTTTGGTCTCCTCTTAGAGTTGAAAATTGCTTCTAAGTAGGCTTTTGTTCCTAGTAAACTTTTTATATGATTATTGGATGTAGACCGATAATTAATATGATGAATATACTCGATCACGAGGTCATTAGTTTAACTATAGGGTTATTAATTAAATAGTTTATTTTTAAAAGAAGATACATAATTATTTGGGAAAATATTTGGTCCATCGGCGGTGGATAATTTTTTATCCACCAGCGGTGTCCAGATTGCAACACGTGACAAGAATAATTATTTTTAAAATTATTTTTACTACGTGTCATGATCTGGACACCGCTGGTGGACAAAAAATTATCCACCGCCGGTGTACCAAATACCAACTCTTATTATTTTTATATTACAAATTAAAAATAATAATAAATATTATAACTATATATAAAATAATAAAAGTATTGTATTTTACTTAAAAATTAGTAAGTTATAAAAAAAGAACTCAATATACTTTTTAGTGGTTTTTAATATATGAAAAAGCTAACCTTTATTACATGGTAAAATTATTTGTTAATTAGAATTGTAAATAATTTGATAAAAATAATTTAATACTTGATTTCTCAACTATTATTTTAAAGTTAACCTAATATTTATAAAGGAAACCAAATGTTGGTGCATTATTTATAGTCAAAATATGACAAATGAAATATTAAAAAAAGCTGAATATATTTACAAAGAAAAAAAAATTATAGAATAAATAGAAAGGTAGACAGTAATGTATTGCTCCGTATAAGACAACAACAAGGTGCAGACTTTGAAGTTGGCAACGACCGTCTTTTGAATTTAGATTTTTTAATGAAAATTCGATCAAATTAATTGTTTAAATAAGACAATTATGAATTTTATAAATATATTATGAGGTTAAAATTTTTTGCACATACTATTTATTGTTGATATATAATATTAAAATAATTTATTTTTATTATTATTTAAAAAATAAAAAAATGTCTTTATTGGAATTAAAAGGAAAGCACTAAAGAGATTTAATTATGCCGATGTACCTTTTTAAGTTGTATTATATGTATTGTGCGCGAATTATATATGTTGACCAAAAAGCTCCAATTATTGAAGGATAAGATCAAAGATAAGCATTGAGTAGGCACACTTTCGGTAAAGTGAGCATCATGCTTGTAAAACGACAAAACATCCTTACATAGTGGGTGTATATATAAGACTGACAGAAAGCTCCATTATTGAAAAAGGAGAGGATGAAGATCAGAAAAAGAAAGCATTAAAGTGATATTATATGTATAGTGCGTGAATTGGGTTGGCAAATGGTTCCATTATTGAAGGATAAGATCAAGATGGGCATTGAGTAGGGACACTCGGGTAAAATGAGCATCATGCTGGAAAAATTACAAAACATCCGTACTAATCATTATATGTATAGTGCATGCTGACGGAAAGCTCCATTATTAAAAAAGGAGATGATGAAGATCAGAAAGCTCCATTCTTGAAAGAGACAAGGCCAAACGTAAGTTGAAAAATGGGGTCATTTTGCATGCCTATATCTATAAAATAGGAATGAAAAACAAATTACGAGTAGATGGTAGATAAACAAACAAATTATCAAATAAAACATTGACACTTCATTATTGATTTTTGTTTGTTTTTCTATTTCTATTTTTCTTGTTTTTTAGGTTTCGTGAAACAAGAGAAGAACATAGAAAATAATTGAGCAGGGACACTATCGATAATATATATGAGCATCATGCTTGCAAAATGACAAAACATCCCCAGCAATCCATCACATTGATTCTTGTCAAGCCAGCAATCTTTCAATTGAATTGGAGAAACTTTTGTTAAAATGTCAAATTTAACATGCAGGTAATGAAAGGGAAGGTTTTAACCTTGCTAGGAAAAGTTTTACATATATTATAAGTTCTAGTGTTAAAATATAATTATTTGTTAATTTCTTATTACTTGAACATATCAATTTATTTTTCTGTAATCATTTTTTAACCATAAATTTTTTTTTCAATAATTATCCACCATTACTTTTAAATTATTTCACAGATATTAATGCTCATATATAAGATTTAAGGACATTTTGTGGTTTTAGATTATTTTGGGGTTTGGGCTTAGTTTGGGGTTTTTGGTTATTTTAGGGTTAATGATTATTTGTGATTTAGGGTCATTTTGAGGTTTATGGTTATTTTGGAGTTAAGGATTGTTTTAAAATTAAGAGTTGCTTTGGTATTTGGGGTTATCTCATTACAAAAAAATGAATTTCTATTTTAATGGCAATATTTTACGATTTTTTTTAAGGGCTGCCACTGAATGAGTAACTTTAAATGACGATGTCATTAGAGATGCCACAAAAAAATATATTTATTTTTTATTATTTTTAATAATAATTAAAGATAAGTCGCCACTAAAAATTTAAAATTTTGTGACAAATTTATATAGTGTCCATAGAATGATAAAAATTCGTGTTTTAAAAAAAAACACCTAGGGAACATACTTTCTATAGCAACCTCTATAGAGTCACCAAAGAAAGTAAAAAAAAAAAAAGAAGAAGAAGAAGAAGAAGAAGAAAAAATTATGTTTTCATCACTATACCCCAAGCCAAGCCTGAGTGTTTTGCTTCATCACCGGCAACTTGAGCCCGAGCCTCGTTGCCATTTCCCTCTTCTTCCTCATCGGAACCTTAAACCCCTTCGCCATTTGCTCTCTCATCGAAACTCATTCTACCGTTTCACTTTGTTTCTCACTAGATGGAACCCATTCCCAATTTATATTTCCCCCATTCTCATCGATTACCGTTTCCCTGTGAAATTTTCTCCGAGTTTTCTTTGTGGAATCTTGCTGGTGGTAAACTCATGGCTCTCTCAAGTACTTTCTTTCTCTTTCCCTCTTGCGAGACTTGCGATAAGCAAAGTTGCCTTGGACATGGTATATAGTAAATTTTGCTTGCATCTTACCTTCTATCATCACTAGATTCTGAATTGAAGTGTATTTAATACTAATATGAACAAGTGGAAGCTTAATGTTTATTATTATTACTCATGTCAACCATTGGAACTAAGGTGTGGAGCAATTCAATTTGGTAAACTTGAACTAAACCGAATTGATTATATAAAACTATTTTTTTTTAAATTGAGATTAATTAATATAAAACTACTTATTTTACATATATTTAAATTGAGATTAATCTACATACTCATTTATTGAATTGGTAGGAGAAAATAACATTTTGAGAAACAATAAACTAATAAGAGGTGGACAAAAGCACTCTGAATTGTTTATAATAAAATAATTTATTATTTTTTCACATTTGTCTCTTTGATTCCATCTAAGTTGCAGTTTATGAAAATATTTTATTTAAATGTTATTGGTTCTTTTATCTAAAAAAAATTATTTGATTATACTTTAATTAGTCTTAAAATTGAACAGAACTATTCTAAAAAAATGAACCACAATGTCATCAATTCAGCCTTATACTTTTAATAAAGTCTTGTAAATTAATTAAATTTTTTTTATTTAAAAAATAAAGAGACAATAAAAAAATAACAAAACATATAGAGGAGCTATTTATATAATGCCAAAAGCGTGCAACAAGGAAATAAAGAGTCAAGACTTGAAACTTAAATTGGGGTTTGCTCCTCATTGTCAATATGTCACGGCGCACATTTTGTTATTGCGTCCGAGAAATAGTCTAAAAAGAATATGTGTGTGAAAGTATTTATTAAATTTTTATATTTCATATTAAATAAAAATTAGAAAAGATAAAATACTAATAAATAAATAAATAATTAGATTTAAATTGTATTTAACACTTACAGAAATAAATATTGATTTTTTATTTCTATCGAATCGTTTAAGTGAAGTTATCAGAGGGTCAACTCAATATATTGACTCATTTAACAAGTTAAAAAAAAAGGAGGATTAAGTTTCAAGAAATGCAATCAACTTAAACCCAAATCAAGCTTTCGGCTCACCGTCAACACTTTTTTCCTCCTTTTTTTTTATTTTTTTATCTTAATGCATAATTGGGCTACATTGCATATGGCAAGTGACGGTGGCTGTGGGCTGGTATTAGATCACCGGAAAGAAAATGCTAAGCCCATGATACCGAAAACTAAAGTCCAATAACATCAAGGCATCAATGTTAAAATAAAAAATAAAAAGGTGATTTTGATAACAAAAGTAAATACCTCACTCCCAGGATCAGATTCACAAATCTCAATAGAGAGAATAAAAATACCTTTCTTCTTATTTCACTGAGCCCTGAGGAGGACGATGGACGGAAACCTGAATCAAGCAATCCCACTCCCATGCAGCCTGCCTTCTATTGGCAGGGTCGACGCAATGCATCTCCATTGCCCGTCGTCACTGGCAAAGCAAGCAGCCTAGTAGCAGCAATTGCGCCTGGGCGTATAAACGGAGAGGAATCCCGAAGCCATCTATTAGGTTCTATCCTTCAGTTCTTCTCTTTTTGTTTTGAAATCTCATATTTATATTTTGTGATAGTTATTTCTCTACTTGTTATTAACATTTTGTTTATTTGTACGTAAAAGTTGTTTGTTGTTATTTGTATTTTTTTAAATAAAAATTAAAGACTTATTTGAAAACTGTTTGTAAAAGTGTAACTCAAAAAATAGGTTTTTGAGAAAGTAAAATATTTTTTTTTATTTTTGTGTAAAATTATTTTTAATTTTTTTTAAAAATAAAATAATTATATAAAATTACAAATAATTTGTCTAAATTAATTCTCAACTGTCACGCAAATCACACCATTGCGTTTTTAAATAGTATTTTTAAAATTTACATTCAAATAAATTTTTTAATTTTTTGTTCTAAAAAAATAATTTTAACATTATTTTTTTAAAAAAATAAAATAAAAACACTTGAAAACACTTGAAATCAAATCTTAAATAACTTTTATTCTCTTTTTTTTTAGTGGATTATATGGGTCAACCAATATATTCTATTAATTCAGTGATTCAATTTCACATGAGGTTTTAGATTAAATTCTTTGCCGCTCACGTAAAAAAGAAAATACTAGAAATAGGCACTATTAGAAAAATGAGGTATATCAACGTTTGTATTGCTGCTGAAAGTAATAAAAACTGAAACTAAAGTTATACCAGCAATTTTCTTAATTGCCACTCTTAAATCTAGAAGCACTTCTATATCTTTGTTCACTTTTAGTAGCAGATTTACTAACAATCAGTATATACTTATTTGTGGTGAAAATTATTTTTACTAGCAATTTTTTCTTGCTAGTATTATAAAGCAATCAGATTTACAATCAGATTTACTAACAATCAGATTTACAATTATGAGTGCTGTTATAAAGCAAAAGAACTGTTAGTATCTACATAATATCATTTATAGCATTAACTTTTTCACTACTATCAACTCCATCTACTATATGTAAAGAGTGGAAAGAATTTAGTTATTCCCCTCTATGTATGAAAAAAAAACTTGATTTTTAGGCTAATTGTAATTTTTTTCGTATTTGTTTTTATGTACTATAAAACAACAAAATATAACAGTCAAATAATATATATTGTTATACTCTTTGTTAGTCACAAATCGTTTTATCCCTAACAGTTGACTACTGCATATATAGTCAACTGTTATAGGTAAGAGTTAATTATTGCATCTATGACAGTCAATCACTATCTATTGTGCATTAATATGATGAAAATCCAGTAGCAATCGACTTGTGCAAGATCATAAGAATATTTTCTTTTTGTTTTGGGCCAAGATGCCTAATCAAGCTGAGGATGACGTGCTCTAGCTTTGAGTTCAGATTGACAAGAAGAGATATAATTTCTTCTTACCAATTAAGCTAACCCTTTTGTTGTAGGACATATATGTTGATAAGAAGGAGTTTTACAGTTTAAGTTCAAAGATGCACCATAGTTAACATATGATGCAGATAATAGAGAATAAAATTAATTATCTCTTAATTGATTCGAAGAAGAGAAAAGAAAATTCAAGATCATGTTTATTCAACATAACAATCTAATTAATTAGCAATTTTAAATCAATTTACAAGTTTCCCATTCTTTCATGCACTCTTTAATAAGTTATTAACTATTTAGTTTTAAGTCATGACAGTTATATTTTGAAATTTGAATTTATTTTAAGTTTTTTTTGTGAAACATGATTTAGTAAATAAAATGAAAGAATTTCTTAGAATTGTAAATTTTAATAATAGCCGCTTAGTAGGAAAATATAATAATATAAACATGTAGCACAAGATGCTTGTAGCGCAGGATACTAATCATGAATTAATTTAATAATTGTCTAGTAGCATCTTCAAAATTTAAAAATCATTTGACAGATGATTTCGGAATTTTTGAAATTGCCAGGAAAATTTATATTGGCTATTCAATGGTACACAGTGTAAAATCATGTTTTGCAGTTCCAAAAATTTGTGAATTTTGAGTGGCATGTTACTGAAAAATTTATTATCTCTATTGCTACATATATATATATATATATATATATATATATATATATATATATATATATATATATATATATATATATATATTATGTGCACTATGTGATCATTTTGATAATGAATTTAAACGCATATAAAGTAAATTTATCATGACATTTTTTTCGTGAAATATGACAAGGGTAGACTAAATGATATATTTTAGGCAATTAAGGGTTTGCCCTTGTTTGGAAATTTTATTGGTGAAAGTGAATGATTGCCACCATCGTAGCTCATTTACTAAACAAATAGAGTTCTCTAAGATACTTTTGAGATGTTCTTGTTATTTAAATTAATTTGTAAATTACTTACCCACAAGGGTTAATTGTATAAGTTGGCTATAGGTAATATGGAGCAATTAGAGTAATATGCAGATTAAATCTTTCTGCAATGGGTCTGTTTATCATCTTAATTGACTTATAGAAATATCATGTTGTATGTTATATTCTCCAGCTGCGGGGGAGTTTATAATAGTCTATCATGGTTTTCTATTTTGGTGATTGTTATTACTGGTAATTGCCCAAATTTAAAATTGTCTAATGATATTTTGAATCTTTAATATGTAAAATTATTGATTGCAACTGAATGTTTTCGTGAGATCGAAAATAAATGAAAAGTTATTGCAACTCTAAATTTTTTTCAGTAACAGAGCTATAGACAAAGACATGCTGAAACTTTTTAACAGCAACTTTTTTGCAGTCATGGTGCTTCACAAACTTAGGGTAAGAGGCATTTACAACGTCCTTGTCAAAGGGAAAGATCTGAGCTTCTTGCGCTTCATCTTCTTATGCAGGTAATTAACATTTACACACTCTCTCTTCGATGTTCTATTTTTCACTCTTACGTATTGTTCTGTCTCCATGAAATGGATGAAACAACATGTATTAAAGTAAACATAATAAACTATATAAGGAAAAAAGTGGTCATAAATAAAAAATAGCGTAAATGTGACATTTTCTTTTGTTCTTCTTTATTTTGTATATTAATGCAAAAAAGTGGAGGAACGAGAAGATTTAGGATAGCTTCGGTGCGAGTCCTGGAGTTTTTCTTCCAAAAGCAAGGAGAGCAAGTAATTTCATTCTTAGGGAAATAAATTGAATGCATTTTGGGACTACTACAGTAATATTGTTAACTCTGTTGACGGAGTTAATTGTGAGTAGGGTTCTTTATCAGTTTGGTTTGATTTGATTTAACTTTAGATTTAAACTAAACCGCATCAAAACAATCAATTTATTAAAAAATTGGACCTATACAATTTTTTTGAAGAGTTGTCCGAATTCAGCCAAACTATTAACAATTGATTTGGTTTAGTTAGTTTAATCATTTTTTGTCTCCTTAATTTTTTTTTTAATTTAATCTTAATTAATTTAAATTATGATTAATTAAAGGTAATTTTTTCATTATATATGTATGTATATATGTTTTTCATTTTTATGAAAAATGGATCTTCTGATTCTTTTTCTCAACTTAATTTTGACATGAAGGTTTTTCAGAGTTTGAATCTTGAATTGGAGCTTCGAACGATTGAAGCGGCTTGGCTTGCTAGTTTAGATACTTCAATTTTTGAGCGTTGGCTTATAAAGCTCGTAGAGCACTAGCGAGTATTGAAAAGTCAATTTTTTTTTTTTTGGGAAATGAGGCCTTGGAAGGGAGTTCTAATTGCACTTAGATTGCTTGATAATTTTCTCTAGATTAATTTTTTTATGAAGAAATAACTAAGTGAAATTTTTTTGTTAGCTTTAATTAGAAATTTTTACACTTCAAATCAGGTGATATTTTTATTTATTAATATGTCAAAAAGACATGTACTTTAAATCTAATTAGTTGAAATACTAGCAAACTTTAACTATTGTCATATGTATATTTTAAATTTAATTGAATATATTGTATCATTCTATCTAGGACAGAATTTGATTGGTTGCCATGTATTTAATTTAAGAATCCATCAATCACATTTTAAATTTGTTTAATTGATCACTAAATATTTATGTAGACCTTATTTTTTTGCTAAATTAAATTTTATTATTGGTTTAAAATCTATGAGGTAGTAAATTTTAATTGGCGTAAAATTTAGTCAATAA